>PVNU02002850.1:2400000-3000000 GCA_003013855.2 Liriodendron chinense
ACATGAATCCACACGTAGGGGTATTGATTTTGAGTTGATCCGATCAGTACGAGTGTAGGGTTGTTGACGTCAGCCGTGCGGATGCTAATGTTAGCAAGGTTCTTCGTCAGGAACTGTTGTAATCTTCTTGCTCTGATCTAAATTTGACTTCCTTGATGATAAGATGGGATTCCTATCAGTTTTACACAGTCTTGATCAATTGTGGCTCTAATACCATGTACACTTTGTAAAGAAGAAAGAGAAAGAAAGGTTGTAGAAGGAAGAAAGTTGAGAGAGAAGGGTAGAGTCCAAAAAATGTTCTACACCCTTTTCTTATTATGTACTTATATGTAGGGTTTTTACCCTTTTACAAAAAACATCCTCATTAAGGGCATATTAGAAATGCACCCCCTTATTTATACAATAAGAACAAATCAATGCTCCAACAAAAGTTAATGTTCCAATGCATGATGTCGTAAGTGCCCGCATTACACCTTATCGAGCAACATCATTCACGCCATGAAACAAAACCTGAAACTGAACCTCCCACTGATGAGGCACTCAGTGCAGTTCAAACTGTCAGAACATTCGAGACTGACTCCTAATGTTCCCTCACTGATCAAATGATTAGAGGGCATATATGTTTTGAGAGAGGATCTTATGTTGCATATATCAAAATTCTTTAGAGTTCGAGACAGATGTCTCCTACCTTTACCAAGTCAAACTTTTATCATGGATTTTTGGCTTAACATCCTGAATGTCATTTCAGGTATAGCCTCCCCAGAAGTGATAACACTCTTTTGTTCGGATTAGAATTTTTTATGCATATCACTTTTAGGGATCTAACCTATTCATGACTATTGTCTATTTACAAGGTTTCCCTTCATTCACATCCACATTCCATGCACGAATAGAGTATCGAAGCCTAAACCAACATTCGAATTTAAAAGAAATCCAAATGAACTATTTTATTTCAAAACTAGTATACTATAAAATAAATGTAGAAGGGTTCCAAAAATTTAAATGCAAACTAATTTATGTATTTAAAAGAAATACAAAATCATCAGCCTCAATTCTCCTACCAGAAAGTCACCCATTGATCACATAGCGCTCTGCATCATTGGGTCTTTGGCTCCTTAGGTGCCTCTGCACGTGATTCAAGATGTGAGTGTCCGGCTTGGAATTGATCCACATTGTGATACACGTGTATCAATTAAAACCTCATAAATTGTTAGACAAGAATCTTTTACCTTTACTTTTTGTTCTTATTCTTCTTGAACCAAGCTTTATACTTATGACACTGTTTCTTTAAGTGACCCTCCTGATCGCAGAAGTAGCGGGGTTTAACTGTTTGGTTTTTGTCCTTCGACTCTGCATCATTGCTTGCTACCTTGCCTTTACCCCTACCCTTAAAGTCCCTCCTTTTCTATGGGTTATTTCCTTGAGAGGAGTATGCGAGATAAGCACTCTCTGGTCATTCTCGCCTAAGTCTCTCTTCCTCTTGCACACAGTGCGATATCAGCTCAATCAAGGTCCGTTTTTCTTTCCGAGTGTTGTAATTGACTTTGAAAGTGCTGAAACTGGAAGGAAGAGAAATCAATACAAAATAGACAACTAGGTCTTCTAGAATGTTTAGCTGGAGTGCCTTTATCTTAGACGTGAGATCTGACATTTTTATGATGTGCTCCCTAATACTATTGCCATCACATTTCAGAGACACGAGTTCAGAAAGAGCTGTTGTAGTCTCTGCCTTATCGTATTTAGTGAACCTTTTTCTGATTTCTTCAATGAATTCTTTCGCGCGCTCTCTCTCTCTCTCTCTCTCTCACAGGTATACTCCCACGAAATGACATAAGAATGAAATGTCTTATATCTTTATGCTTAGCTTATTTATCCGCTCCCACCTGTTATAGTTGGCAACATCACAGGAAGGGTTAGATTCAGTTGGTTTTAGAAGTTGATCCTTGTTTAGGGCAAGTCTAATTCCATACAACCAAGACTAATGTCTAATGCCTCTTTCCATTTTGAAAAGTTGGTGCCATTAAGGGTAGGGAGGCTTTTAATTTGGGAGAGAATGGATCCAATATTCATAACTGTAATTAGGCCTGGCAAAATTCCACACGACCCGTTAACCCGCACGAAAAATCAGTGCTCGGGTCCAACCTTATTGTGTCGGGTCACTAACGGGTTGACCTGTTAAGACCTGTTAACATAACGGGTCGGGTCAGTGTTTCACCCGCGAACTCGTTTAACCCGTTAACATAATGGTTTATATCACCAAACCATAGCCCACCTATGAATCTGGCACTTCATCATATGCAATATTGCAATGTACAGGTGATTCATCCTTGTCTCACGAGTGAATCCTATTGTTTCCGGTGATAGAATGGGCCCACTAGGTGGACCACTGCTGTATGTTGGGTCAAACTGTCAGTTGTCCTCATCAATGGTGTGGCCATCTGATGAGTAGACTAGACTAACAAGTTAAACAGGTCGGGTTACGGGTAACCTGTTAAATTAACGAATGGGTTTGGGTTTCTAAATTTCGACCCATTAGTTAACGGGCTAGGTTTGGGTGGGCAAATTTTTGACACGACACGAACACGGTTCAACATGACTCGTTGCCAGGCCTAACTATAATAAATGCAATAGTTTTCATCAGAGAAAAGATCCCATTAACCTTAAGCATCAATAAAATGACACTTTGTTACAATCTAATCAACGGGGCAGTCGACTAGATTGTCCATGATAATGGACCTAATCATCAAATCTTGGTGTGAAACCTAGTGCATCATTACGGCCTTTTCTTTTGGGTCGAGATCGCAACACGAGAGTGGTCTTCACAACATAAGGCTGGCTGAATGTCAACAACGTAGGCCCAAACGGTCTAACACCTTTGTGGCAAGATGAGCCATCTGATCCCATGTTGTTAAGATCATCCACCCCACCCCGTTTGACTCCAGTCAGACGGCTAACTCTTTTGGGTGGAACATTGCCTGTTTGGAGACAAATGTCACTTCATAGGTCCTTAATGCGCAACGCTTGTACCGTGCCCTTGAATCTAGGACCCAATGGGTATCCTTAGTTTCGACCACTTTAGTGGAACACACAACCAAGAGTATCCACTAAGTCCTAGAAACTAGGACTCCACCCTATCCAATCGCCCCTAATAGATATTCTCAATGCCTCATAGACAAAGAGACGGGTGAATTGAGCCATATGGGTCACTGTTTGTAGTCTGTCTAGACACTAGCAATGCATGGACCCTTGTAGACTGGATGAGCATGACGCCCATAAATTTTGTCTAATGCCCTTAGGCTAGGATCGATGAAATTAGGCCTAAGTGACCAATGTCGATAATCCAAATATGAAACCTTATAACCCATTCACTCAATTTAACATGAAATAATCAAAACTTTATATTTCAGTCTGCAAATTAGGTGGTTAATCAAAGGATTCAAAGATGGGAAAACATTTCCTTAAGTGTTTTTCAATTAGGTGCCTAAAATTAACTCTAAACAGGCCTACAACTGGCCTCAATAAATATATGCTCATAGCCTAGCCCAAATAATAATGGTTTAAGGAGGCCCAAAAACCATGACCAAAGCTAGCCCAAAATTTGGCTAAAAAAACCGCCTAAAATCAGGTCCAGAAGCTTCCCGAAATCTGGCCCCAAAACAGGCTAAAATCAGCTTAAATTGGGCCCAAAAATCAGTCCCAAAACTAGCTTGAAACCAGGCCCAAAAAATCAGGCCTGAAGAGAAGGCCCACTGCAAACTTAAACTGGTCCCAACCCCATACCGAAAACCCATCAAGGCCCCAAGGGTTCACGACCCTTCAAGCAGCAGGCGGCCCAACTGATATGGACCCAATCTGAGGGTCCGTAAACCCGAGCCCACAAAATCAACAGCCTGATGGTTTTTTTTTTTTTTTTTTTTCAAACAACTGTTGTGGCCCTTGGCCCGTTTCTAAAGAAAAACAGCCCCTTTAGGGCTTCTTTTGAAGGAGAAAACAGATAGGGAAATTAGTAACCCTAGTCGCCTCTCCCTTTCCTCCTCCACCGCGGCAGCCGCATGGCATTCCCAATGAAGACGTAACAATCACTGTCCTCTCTAGGTTCCGATACCACCGCAACTCATGATTGAGCAAACAGGCACCCTCTCGATGATTTCCACCCTGAGGTTGTGGCCAGACATCATCAATCCTCAATCATCACCACTCATTTTAAACAGTTTTGAGCAGTGGCTAGAGGGCATGGAGACGCCCTTCATCGCAGTCGAGCAGGAAGGGCAAGAGTGGCTGGATTTGGCATTTTTCTGGTTGTCGGCGATAATGGCAGCCCACTGTGCTGCCGCTTACGTGACTGGAAAAGGGGAAGAAGGGCAAGAGAAGCACCCGGCACTGCCGCAGAAGACGGTTCCATCAATGGTGACAAATGGGTTTCAACATAAATTGCCCCTTTTTAGATTTTTTATTAGAATCTGAGAGGGAAAAGGGACGCCAAAATCCATGGTAGCTCCATTCGAAAAAAACCCCACCCTGTCATGATCTAAGCACTCGTCACCACCATCGATCAAAATTTGTACCCCTTTCCATCATGGCTGCCGGCTCTCACGGAAATGGCAGCAAGGTCTGATGGCCATGGATCTCTCCCATTGCTCAGACCGCTGGTGAAAGGTAAGCTCCTCTTTCTTCAAAGCTGCTAGGGTTAACTTATAGAGTTGCAATGTCACGCCCCAAACCCGGGGACCAGGCTCACTAAATTCCCGATCGCCGACCTTGGTGCCAACAACCTCCGTAGTACCCCATTCTCAGCTCCTAGCTCTCATGTGCCAGGTTCCGATCCTGGGATCCTACCAGGAGGATTTTCAGGGTAAAATTTTTTTTTGTACAGAAGCATAAACAAAACCATAAACATCATCAAATATCCACTAAAAGTTTGTTGAGTACAATATTGGAAAGGGAAATACAACATAAAGTAGAAGTCCAAAATATCAGGTACATGAACCGCCCTCAATGCTGCTGATAGGCTCTAGTACCTGCAGTGTAAACAAACACGCATGAGCTTCCTACGAAGCCCAGTAAAGTGCGTGTGTGCGCGTGTGATGCATATGACAAGTATGCAGATATCAGAGTAAGCGAAAGCAGTAGAGGGCTAAGTTACCAAATTCATGAATGCTATCAGCCATCCCAAGGCTATGCTATGCAAGGGCCTACATGGCCGAGTGTTACATGCTAGAGATGCAATGCAAACATGTCAATCCTCAACTGATCCACATATCAAAATAGTTATCATCTGGGACATCACCGGGGTCTAATATACTCTAATATTGGCCGCCGCACATCGCGCGCGTAACCAAGCGAGTAGAAAAGACCTCACTATCCGCCTCGTCAGTGGTATGCCAATGCCCACCCGGCTCGCCGATAGCGGACCCATTCCATGAGCTGGTCAGACTCGACCTAGCTTACAGCCCACTTCACCCGGGCGGATAAGGTCACACCCCTTTCCAACCGACCTCGACACAGTGGGAGACGCGGCCTACTGGTATTTGGCACACGGGCGCTCATGTTATCCACTCGGTCTCGACGTTGGAGCATCCTACTGGTACCATAGGATTTAGGGACTTTCACCCAAGGACATCCATAGCGCCCACGTACTAGAACAAGTTTCCGGTGTCCAATACTGCCAACCATGATGTGACTATGGTGGCCACCACCCTGATGCTGCTAGGGTGTGAAAGCGATCGTGACATACATAATGCGAAATGCATGAGTCATACAATCCAAATCATGCACCAACTTATGCATACTGCGCAATTATGTGGGGCGACCCTGTCTCACACGGGTCCCCTAAGTATAACAAGCCAACTAGCATATGCTATGGTTAATCATGATCCATAACAGGCATACAAATGATGCGTATGGGCATATGAATGAGCATGGTATTCATTATACTAAGCATGTTATCAGTGTGACATATCAAGCTAATCATACTAGCATGTTACCAAACATATCATGTAACATTGGCCTTAAAAGGCCCAATATATATCTAAAGAGAGTGGGACTCGGACTGTGGGTCCCATTGGAAATGTAAAGGTCTTCGTGGCATAGCCCACTTGAGACCACATCGGCCCCATACTTGGGCCTGCACATACAAGATAGGCCGCCAAAATATGTGTGCGGCACGGATAAAACATATACATCAAGAAGAAACCATGGTGGACATCAATGACCACTATTCCCTACGGGTGTGGTCCATCTGACATCTGAATTTGCCTCATTTTTGGGGCTGTATCCAAAATAATATAGAAAAATAGATAGGCATCACGAATAAAACCGATATTTGTGTTTTCTCTTTCGTCCATGTCCATGTGATCTTATGAACAGATTGGATGGCAAATAAACATCACTGTAGAACCTAGAAAGGTTTCAATGTTGGAAATCATTATCCCCACTACGGCATGGTCCACTTGACATTAGGATATGCTTAAATTTTGGGCCTAGCCTCTTATGAATAGGTTGGGTGGCAAATAACATCATTGTAGGACGGAAAAGGTTTCAATGGTGGAGATCATTATCCCCATTGTTGTCCCGTGGCATGGTCCACTTGCCATTTGGATATGCTTAAATTTGGGCTCAGCCACTAAAATGAGCTGGGAAAACATATGGACAGAATAGGTAAAGGCCCATACTTTCTAGGTGGGCCCAACGAATGGGGCCCATTGGGAATGACGTTAGGTGGGCCCAACGAGTGGGGCCCGTGGAAGTGACTTTAGGTGGGCCCAACGAGTGGGGCCCATGGGAGTGACTTCAGAGACCACACTGCTGGGCAGCAGCGTCCCCTGGACGCTGTCTGTCCAGCAAGCACACATTTTATTTTATTTTATTTTATTTATTTATTTATTTTTGTTATCTCAACAAGTGGGGCCCACAGAAGTTTCCGATCAAGCCGATATTTCTGTCTTTCCTTCTTCCATGCAGGTGTGAACTTATGAACAGGTTGGATCTCAAATAAATGTCACGGTGGGCCATAAGAAGGTTTCAACGGTAGGACCACTGTCCCTACTGTTTTCTGTGGTGGGGCCCCTCGAGATTTGGATCTGACTCATTCTTGGGGTAATGCCCTAAAATGATCTCCCCAACTGGATGGACGGTGTGGATACAGCACATGCAACATGGTGGGACCCACGAGTGGGCCACCAGCCGGCCCAGCCAGCGTCCAAGGACGCTGGTACGCCCAGCGTCAGCAACGCTGACTCTTCTTTCCTATTTTCTTTCTCCTCTTTTTTTTTTTTTTTCTTGTGTTCATATCAAGTGGGGCCCACATGGGTCTGATCCACTTCGTTCATCAGGTTCCCCATCTCATGGGGGACCCAACAAGCCCAATATTGGGTATGAAAATCAATTTAGAAATGCTAAGGTGGGCTAAGAGATTTCTGACAGTAGGAATCATTGTTCCCACTGTTTCATGCGGTGCGGTCCACTTAAGATTTGGATCGGGTTCGTCCTTGGGCCCTGGCCCTAAAATGATATGGGAAAACAAGTGGACGGCGTGGATGGAACATAAACATCAAGGTGGGTCCCACGAGTGGGGACCCCAGCCAACGTCCAAGGTGACGCTGGACGTTCCAGCGTCAAACGTCCAGACGCTGGACGTCCAGAGTCCCTTTTTTTTTTTTGGTTTCTCTCTCTTTTTTTTCTTTTTTTTTTATATTGTGGTTATTTCAAGTGGGGCCCACTTATGGACAATCCACCCCCTCCATCATGTTCCCCAGCTCATTGGGGTTCTAACAAGCCCAATATTGGGCAGGTAATATGGTCCACAAACATCACGGTGGGCCCAAGAAGCCTTGGCAGTCGTTTCCACTGTTTTCTATGGTGTGGTCCACCTGAGATCTGGATCTTCTTCATTTTTGGCGCCCAGCCATAAAATGGGGTGGAGAAACAGCTGGACGGCGTGGATCTAATACATACATCAAGGTGGGTCCCACGTGTGGGGACCTGTCCACGCCTAAAAGGGGCTGTAGCCCACGAGCTGCTGGGCAGCAGCGTCCCCTGGACGCTGACTGTCCAGCACCCCCTATTCCTTCTCTTCTTCTTTATTTATTTATTTATTTATTTATTTATTTATTATTATTATTATAATAAGGTGGGTCCCATTCATGGGTGATCCAGTCCATCCATCTTGTTGCCCATCAAAAGGTGGGCCCGAGGAAAAATAAAATGAAAGAATTTAAGAAAATGGGAGGGGGTTTATGCCCCTTGCACTCACCTCAAAGGATGGACGGTTGGATTGAATCGGGTTGACGATTGGATGATCCGGACGGTCCGGATGATGGTTGAGGCCCTCCAAGCAAGGATCTACACCCTCAATCTCCCTAATCTTTCTCTATTTTTCTCAAATCTTCCTCTTCTCTCAAATCTCTCTCTTTCTCTCTCCTTTCTCAAATCTCTTTCTCTCTTTCTCTCTCCTCTCTCTTGTGCAAGGAGCTCTCCTCTCCCCCTACGTATGCACTTGTATGGGGGGAGAGAGAGAAAAGGAATTATGGGTAATGATGGCTAGTATGGGAGAGAGGTATGGGGGTATGGGCCTTGGTTGACTTTGGAGGAGAGAGAGGGATGGGGGTATGATGTGTGTAGAGTAGGGGTATGGGATAGGTATAGGTGAGAATGATGGTGATGGATTTGATTGATGTGACATATCTTGGAATTTGTGCAAGTGGGGCCCACGACACACGCACGTTGCGCGGCCCACCTCGAATTACGCAATCGATCATAACTTTCACACCGGGTATCGCAATGGGGAGTGCCGCGCGGCGTTGGAATCGCAGCGCCTACGCGGTCGCCGAGGTATAGGTCTTGGGTCGATGCGGTACTAAAATAGGATCGCGTCACTAATCTGATCCGTCCGGGACGTACCGGCACCGGAAATTAAGCATACGGAGGGCAAACAAGGGTATGGGTCTTACATGCAACCAGGGATCTTTAGGGCCCGTTTGGATGCATGTGACTTTTTTAAGTTGTAAGTTACATGCAGTGTTCGAAGTTTCGGTATCACTACAAGTTTCGCTAGCCGAGGATACGGAAACAATATCGATATCGCCGATAATATCGCTGATAACCGGAAATGTGGGGAAAATGAGAAAAACAATGGAATTTTTCAATGAAACCTCAGTAGTTGATAAATTACATATAGTTGCATATTTATGAATAAAAAAATTGCATAAAGAATGCATACATAATAGATTTCTATTTAATAGGGGCCTAAAAGCATGTGTTGCTGTAAGAAGTCAGTCCAATCATCTCATCCATCCAAAATCTGAACTTCCATCCAAACATCCATTGATATTTCAGAACATCGGCAACACATGAAATTTCCAAACAAATTGTCAACAACTGAAAAAGAAACTAAAGATTGTGGTCTTGTTATTGCCATGTTGCGATAATGATAATATCGTGATATTATCAATGTTATCGTCAACAAATTGAACGCTGCATACAACTACACACCCATAAAAAATCTGAAATGAGAATTTTTTAAATATATAGATTTTTTGGCATATTGATACATTGGCGATATTATCGAAATATTACAGATACATTGACGATAAAAGTGACACTTGGAATTTACATAGTAAAAAATATTGGCAATACACCGACGGGATCAATGTATTGACAATACAAACGACGGCTGAAATTTATACAATTGAAAATATTGACGATATCGATACATTGGCAATATTTAGTGATACATCATCGATATCAAGAATTTTTTATACTATCAGTGTTATTGGTATCGCTACCTCCGGTGTTATCGGTGTCGCTGAACTAGAAATAGAGATAATATCGGGGATATTTCGATAATATCGGAGATAATGCAAACACTGGTTACATGTAACTTAGTTACAGGTGAAAGAAAGTTACAAGTAATCCTGTTTGGATGGAAGTTGTAACTTAGTTACAGGTAACTTAGTTTCTGTGTTTGGCGAACCTGTAAGTTAGTTACAGGTAATAAGTTATATATTCACACTTTATCCAAAGCTTAGAGTAGAGAATTATTTAAAAATCAAATTGAGACATAAAGAAATTTTAAAAGTATGCCATTTTATTGAGCCCATTTAGATGAATAGTTGGGCAATTTTTTAAGGCTAAACTAATCAATAAATGGGCTGTAAAAGTGGGCCCACATTTCTAAATTGCTTGTAATGTTGGTAAACTATGACTTGTTGGGCTATGTTCCATTAGCAATGGGCCCCACAATTTGGATACTTGGACAGACATGCCACTGGAAAGTTGAAGCATATCAAAAACTCAAGTGGACCATGCCACTGGAACAGTGGGAATAATGATTTCCACCGTTGAAACCTTCATAGGCCCCACAGTGATGTTTATTTGTGATCCAAGCTCTTCATATCTGCTCCGTCCACTTGTGACATGGATGAAGGGAAAACACAAATATCTGCTTGGTCCAAAACCTCTGTGTCCCCCAACGATGGAAATCACAAATATCCCCCAAGAAGTTTTCAAAGGTAGACAATGAGTTTACACTTTTCCTGTGGTGTGGTCCACTTAAGCTTTTTATATGCTTCATTTTTGGGTTACAGCCCTAAAAGTATCTGTTAAGATGGGTGGGCGGAGTGGATAAAATATGTAAATCACGGTGGGCCCCACAGAGTTTACTCAGTACGCAAGCGGAGTTACTATGCAATCCACTTCCGCGACCAGAAAAGGGGGCGCAGATCAGCTAGTCCCGCGGATCAGCTAGTCCCACTGCGACTAGCATAAGGGGTGGTTTCAAATCTCTGTAGGCCCCACCATGATGTGTGCATTTTATCCACGCCGTCCATCCATTTTGCCATATTATTTTAAGGCACAAGCCCAAAAATGACACAGATACAAATCTTGGGTGGACCACACCACAGGAAAACAGTGGGGATTGATGCCTACCATTGAAAACTTTTTGGGGGGCCACAGAAGTTTGGTATCGGGCTGATATTTGTTTTTTCCCTTCATCTAGGTCTACGTGGCCTTATCAAGAGGTTGGATGGAAAATAAACATTACAGTGGGCCCTAGGAAGATTTTAATGGTGGACGTTCAAACCCCACTGTTTTCCTGTGGTGTGGTCCACCCAAGATTTGTATCTGTCTCATTTTTGGGCTCGTGCCTTAAAATAAGATGGAAAAATGGATGGACGGCGTGGATAAAACCCATACATCATGGTGTGGCCCACAGAGATTTGAAACCACCCCTTATACTGGGACTAGCTGATCCGCACCCCAGAAAAGGGGAAAGCATATAAAAAAAAAAATAACGAAAGAACGAAGAAAAGGGAAAGGTTTTTAACTCACCTGGAGAGGGAGACGGAGACGGAGACGCTCGTCCTTCAAATCGTCTGCATGCAAGCAAACGCCTCTTTAATGCAACTGCGAATCTCTCCTACATTTCGATTTCAAAAGAAGGTAGCCGTTGCCTGCAACAAAGTCACCTGTGACTTGATTAACACTTATTTTGCCTGTGACTTTTCTTGCTTCTTTACTTGATACAAAGTTACAGGTTGTAACTTTGGTACCTGTAACATTTCTCCCCCAAACACAAACTGTAATAAAGTTACCTGTAACTTTGTTTCATTTTACAGAAGTTACAGGCATCCAAACGGCCCCTTAGAGTCTAGGGCTGCCGACGAACATGATTTGGGATTGTCGAATCATAAACGATTGGGTCTTTGCCATCTGATTCTAGACACCATTCAAATAGGGCGCTCGTCAGATTCTGGTGACAGCATGTCATTTCAGTCCTAGTTTCTTTAATGAGTTTGAATCAATATAAAGGACTAAATTGCTTGTTTGCTGCTGGAATCCGACAATCTCCAATCGAGTCTTGGAATACCCTCTTAGAATTAAAAAAAAAAAAAAATGCCTAAGATCGATGCATAGTAATGCTCTAATACCACATGTTGGATAAATTGCAGTGGATTCCAGGATCTTTACTAGCATCAAATCTAGGGTATTCAAACATTTTGTATGTGTACCTTGATCGGCCATTGTGTGGCTGTTGAGAAGCCTGGAGAAGATGGATGTAAGTCAATCTTCCGCCTACTGTACACCCACGCCTGTACGGTCTCCAATGGGAAGAGAAACGTGCGTATCATTTGTATGGAGTTGGGGACCGAATGCACCGCATATAGGTAGAGTGGTTGTCTGAAGATCCCACCTATTGTAGGATTTCCACTTGCCTAAGTCTCCTCAATCCCTCACGTCCTAGGAGAAGTCATTCTCCAATACAACTCTATCAGGAGTTGTATACAGTATTTCATGCCCCTAGAACTGTGTACACCCATTAACTGTGTGGGTCCCACCCTGATGGTCATGTGATCGATCCTAACCGATAATTGCATTGCTAGATAGAATTATGCCATATATGGCCCACAATTCCAACATATGGCTGAGATCACATCTCCCTTATTTCCTCTATGGTTTTGATCATAGTCAGTGTAACATAAATTCCACTGCATGTACTGAGATGGTTTTCTACTGTGCATGGTGGAGAGGATGGCTGTCATCGTTTTATTTTCTTTTTATAATTGATCTAATAGCATTGATTGCCGTTCATCATTGTAATTGGCCTCTAGTGCAGATTCTAAAAGCACTACAGTGCAATCCTGCTGTATTAGACTGTAGCTCATAGCATTAACCGATTGTCATTGAGCTCAGGAAACAAAATTTGGTTATTCCAATGGTTGTAATTGTTACTACATAGTTGAGCTAAAAGCTTTAGCTGTTAGGGAACGGCAGAACAATGTATATCAAGGGGTTTGCTGATGCCTCCAACACCTCCCCTCACATGCAGGTTCTACAATGGACTCTGCATGTGATACTCTTGTCTGAGATAACACCAAATGCCCAAAATACCGAAAATTTGCAAATCCCAGGACTTGAACACCAGATGTCCTACTCTAATACCAACAGTAATTGATGGAACGATTGTAATTGATCCAAAAGGATGTAATCAATCACTGTACTCCTGCCTCATGTTTTGGCGATTAATTACAGTCACAGTGCATCCTTCATACCTAATTTTGCCCATGTTTTAAGCATGGTGGATTGTCCCATTTTGCATTAATGGACACTAGTAATATTAAGATGACATCAAGCTAGGGGCCATCCATCATAAGGTGGATTGCCCAAATTTAAATTGAACAACTGTACAGATGGGCCACCTAGATCTAATGTTTCTTTTGGGACACATCATGTTCTATAATGATATATGTGCCAGTCAAGGACCTCTTCTAGGACCATATAGTTTATACACATGATGCCTGGTATTTTCACTGTGCCCATTCACGAAAGATTCATTGTTCCACAACTAGATCATGTGTATTAAGATTGTCATGATGGGCACTAGGCCCAAACAACCCATCCTAGGGTCTTGGATACAATTCTTGGGCATCATGCCCATCCATATTCTAAGGGTCTAACCCAATAAAGTGGCTAGACAAGATTACAGTTTAGTGACCTACATAGCCCGGTTACTTGTCTCTTTGTTTATAGGCATTGAGAATCTCCATTAGGGACAATGGATTGGATGGATTCTAATTTCTAGGGATTGATAGGTAGCATTAGTTGCATGCTTCACTAAAGTGGTAGTGATTGATGATGCCTATCGACTCTTTAGAATCAAATGGCATATGATGTATATGTCGTGCAATAAGGATCAATAAGATGGTGTTTGTCTCCAAATGAAAGAGTGTTCGACGTAAATGAGTTAACTATTTGGTGAGAACCAAATGGGATGGGGTGGATGATGTTAACGACATGAGATCAAATTGTCGATCTTGTCATAAAGCTGTTGGATTATTTGGGCTTGCGTTATTGGCATTCAACCAGCCTTATGTTGTGAGAACCACTCACATGTTGTGATCTTCGCCCAAAGGGATCACAATGATGCACTAAGTTACACATCCAGATTTGACGTTTAGACCCATCTTCTAGGATAATCTAATTGACCACCTCGTCAATTGGATAAGGTTTAGCAAAATTTTATTCTCAAAATGATGGGAATTTTCCAATGTGAATCTAGATCCTCCTTGTACAGTTCAGCTTGCCGCACTCATTATCTTCTAAAAATAATTTAGCACCGGTTCTTTATTCCATTGAAATTGTGATGCATTCCACTTTTAAAGGTGTCTTTAGGGTCACATCCCTAAAAGAGGGAACTACTAGCGAAATAAGGAAAATATTCTTGTATGATTTGAATTTAATTGATGCATTTGAAAATTCATGGTGGATTGATTTAGGAGTCACCACTCACTCTTCGAATTCCATGCAAGGTTTATAAGGAGCCATTAGACCAGTGATGTAGAGCACTACATTGTCATGGCCAACGACTCTTTGGCTGTAATTTACTCTATATGGGTCTATAGGTTAACGTTACTGGTGGGATAATTTGGACATTGATAACACTCTTTGTGTGCTTTCTATAAGGTGCATTTTGATCTCTTTATTGCGTCTAGATGCTAAAGGATATACTTTTTTATGGAATGGAAAGTTTATGTTATCGTGTGGTCTAGATATGATTAATCACGTCTCATTAGTGGATAACCTATATCAGTTAGACCTTGATGAATTGTACCTCCAATCAATAAAATAAACACATATGAATGAGAATATAAATGTTGGGGTAAAGAAAAACTTGATTAGGGAGAACTCATGTTAAGCATTGGTCACATCTCTTGTGAGAGGATGAAAATGCTTATTAAATACAGATTTTCGAGTTGTTAGACTTCACGGTTTGTATAGATTGTTTCAAGGGGAAGCAAACGAGAATAAAGAAGATAAGTGCCATTAGGAGTTTTAGTCTCTTAGAGGTTAAACATACAGACATTTGTAGCCTGTTTAGCTTCATAGAATGGACAAAAGCATTTTATCACATTTATAAATGATATTTCTTGCTATAGTTAATCTATGATAAATTAGATACTCTGGATATGTTTACAGCTTTTAATGTTGAGGTTGAGAATCAACTTGACAAAAGAATTAAGATTGTTAGATCTATCTGTGGTGGTGAATGTTATGGTAGATATGACAAATCAGGTCAAAATCTAAGTCCATTCGCTAGATTCCTAAAAAAGTATGATATCGTCACCTAATGTGCCATGCTTGATACGCCAAAGCAAATTGGTGTAGCTGAGAGATGAACTCGGACTCTTGAAGATATGGTTAGGTCCATGATAAGTAACTCTACCCTTTCAGAATCATTGTGGGATGATACATAAAAGACGACGGCTTACATTCTTAATCTTGTTTTGAGTAAGGCTATTGGTAAAACTTCATTTGAATTATAGATGAAAAGGAATCCAAGTATTAATCAGCTCCATGTATGGAGTTGTCCCATTGAAGTGAGGATATACAATCTATAAGAAAAGAAAATTGGACCGCAGGACCATTACTGGTCATTTTATTGGTTATCTTGAGAGGTTAAAGGGATTCAAGTTTTATTGTCCCTTGCATGCTCTAGAGCTGAATCAAGGATGGTAAAATTTATTGGGGACGGCATAAGCCATGCACAAACTAGGAATTTCATCTTTGAGAAGCAAATGACGATTGAGCCTATGTTAGTCACAGTGGAAGATTTGTTCATTCCTCAACCAACAAATGAAAGAATAGTAGGAGATCAACTACATACTCCACAAGACAACCAACCTATAGAAGAAACACCTAATCGGGAAGAAGTGTTTTTACGGAGATCCTAAAGGGAGAGGAAATTAGTGATATCCAATGATTACATCGTCTATCTTCAGGAGCATGAGTTTGTAATAGGTGTAAAAGATGACTCTGAATGTTACACAAAGCAAACAAAGTGCCAACTCCTCTCAATGAATCGATACCATGGATGATGAACTAAAGTCTATGAAAGACAACAATATCTGTGATTTAATTGATCTATCCAAAGGGGCAGTTCCGATTGGTAGCAAATGGGTGTATGAGACCAAGCGGGATACTAAAGGCAAAATTGAAGGATATAAAATCCGGTTAGTTACTAAGGGGTTCGATCGAAAGAAAGGAATTGATTTCAAGCAGGCTTTGTCTCCAGTCTTTGAAAATAACTCATTTAGGATCATTATGACACTAGTGGCTCATTACAATCTTGTATTGCAATAGATGGACGTAAAGATCGTGTTTCTTAATCAGGAATTAAAGGAGAACTTGTATATGAAAGAATTAGAAGGTTTTGTGATTCATAGATTTAAACATCTGGTATGTAAATTAAAGAACCCCATTTCCTATCTAAAGTAAGCATCGCATCACTGGTACTTGAAATTTCACGAGGTGAGTTCTTCATTTGGTTTTAAGGAAAACTCTATTGATTAGTGTGTTTATATATCGAGGGCAATGGAAGTAAATTTATAATCCTAGTGTTGTATGATGATGATATGCTACTAGTAGGTAACGATGAAGGGATGATGCGTGATGTCAAGGGGTTTTTATCAAAGAACTTCGAGATGATGGATCTTGGTAACGCATCGTTTGTCATTGGTATATAAATATATTGTGACAGATTAAGAGGTATTTTGTGATTGTCTTAGAAACCTACATTGAAAGGATTTTTAGTAGATATAGCTTGTAGAATTGTGCACTAGGCAAGGCTTTTGTCATCAATAGCGACAAGCTTAGTCCCCTCCAATGTCTGGAGAATGATCTTGAAAGGAGAGGGATGCTAGATATCCCATATGCATCTATAGTAGGGAGCATTATGTATGCACTAGTTTGCACTCGACTTGACATAGCCTTTGCAGTCTAAATGCTTGGGAGATACTTGGTGAATATATGGTCCATTGGAGAGCAACAACGAAAGTAATGCGGTATTTACAAAGGACAGAAGACTTCATGTTCACATATAGACAGACAGATTAGTCGGACCTGATTTTGTATATAGACCCAGACTATGCTAGGTGCCTTGACAACAAGAAGTTTGCATCAGGATATGTTTTCATGATGACTGGTGGAGCTGTTTCATAGAAGAATGCAAAGCAGACGCTTATGGCTTCATTCACCATGGAAGCAGAATTGATTGTCTGCTATAAAGCCATGTGTTAGGTGATATGGCTACAAAACTTTATCTTGGGGCTTGAAATTGTAAATTCAATTCCAAAGCCGTTGAGAATATATTATAATAATATCGTGGCGGTGTTCTTCTCCAATAACAATAGAAGTTTAAAGGAGATGAATTAAACATAAAGTTTCTGGTTGTGAAGGAGATGATTTAGGATTGTCTAGTGTTTGTGAAACACATTAGCACGAAGTTGGTGGTTGCGAGCTCACTAACTAAAGGCTTACTTCCCAAGTCATTCAACGAATTAGTGAGCAGTATGGGAATTGTTAGCATTAAAGATGTGTTTCATCGGTGGGAGTATACAAACATTCTAACTATATGCATATTTCAGTTTATCCAGTTTAGTTAACAACTTTGTTTATGGCATTAAGGTTTTTGTTGTTCTTATTGTTTCATTCACATGGTTAAAGTGATTGAACAAAATAATTTGATTTTTCCATTTGAGGCATAAGGCATCTCTTAATAGAGATTATAGGACCGCTTGGAAATCTGTATGCATGACATGAGATTTTCATATCAAACACCTAAGCTTGAGGATCCATATCGTTGAGAGTGTTCATATCTTTAATAATACTTGGTCCTACTTCGATAAATGTAGTGATGATTGCCATGGTCCCATATCATTAGCTTCAATAGACCAATTATTTTGGGTACCACCCATGATCCATTATAAGATATTTGGTAGGGTTTTGAGATTTTAAGGTACACATGAGATATATAAAATTCATTTAATATAAAACAATGCCACGAGTGATCCAAGTGGGAGAATGTTGGCATTACATGCCATTCATGGCATCGGTTAATGGGGCATTGGATTGGATGGTTAGGATCACCTAAATGGGCTTAAGGGGGCCCACAGTAGTGTGGCGTGTATAATCTGCATATACACCCTGGAGTACTTATTCACACATGGTTGATCACTGCCAGATTGAACGGTCTAGAAGATGCCACATGGCAGCCATGCCACACATGGTGGAGGTGAACTTCACAAGAGGAGTTAGAGACGTGCACATGTGGGAATACTAAGTATTAGAGTTCTATTAAAAGAAACTCTTTGCAAAGAAAATCCCATCAAAGCAAATCTCTATCTAGCATTTAATGCTAGAGTTTTACTAAAAGCAACTCTCTCAGATTCTAAAGCCAACTGACATGAGGACTCCACCAAGTTTCTTATGCGGGAGTTTAGTGACGTGAGGATTCCGGTAAGCTCTCCTATGCATGATTGGAATAGCAAGAGCCGCGCGTGATCTCTTATACACTTGACATGATACAATTGGTTATGCTTATGTGGAGAATCAATGAGATTTGCACAGCCGTCCAACCAATTTTTTCCTGATGTCGAAGATTACATACAACTACTGTCTCTCCAAGCTTATAAAAGCAGCATTCGATGAAAAGCTTCAGACCCTTGCCACACACAACTAATAAATCTCTATAACGCAACACTGCCTAAACTAGTCTTAACTTCTTTGCCTAGATATTCCACTTTTATCCAGCCATGTTGCAGCAAGTCCATAATTCTTAGTTTAGCTTAGATTTACTTTATTGTTCAATCTGGACGCATGTCACATGTATTATAAATGGCCCGAATTCGGTCAAATGTATGTGACTAGGAATAGTGTCGAGACGTGCTAGAGTTATACCCGGCTCAAATCAATTGAACGCTTGTGACCCTCGACGCCAAGCTAGCCGGATTAGGATAAGACCTTTAAAGGTTGATTTGATTGTTCAACCACCAATGTTACAACAATCAAGCGATTTAGAAGGGAAGGGTCAGTCCTTTAAAATGAGATCTTTTTGCCTTGCACTAATGACTTTTCTTTCAACTTACTAGGTTTCTTTATGACTTGATAATGGATAGAAAAATCTAAAATAAGGCTAATCGCCGATTTTATTAATTTGCAAGTAAGACAGTACAATTAGCAAAAGAAAATTAAAATAAGCAGAGAAATAAAAATAATTACCTACGACTACTTGTGTGGACAAAACAACTAAGGTGTGTAGTCTGTAGGACGTGACTGGTGTGATCTGCCAAGTAAAGAATCGGTGATCGGTGGGATCCGACAATGGAGGTCGTGGATATTTAATCTACTCCTAAAGTGTACTTCAACGATAGCTCTGGATAGTAGCGGAACTAAGCTAAACTAATAATTCTGGACTTACTATGGTGTGGCTGGACTAGAAGTGGAATATCTAAGTTAAGCTAAAACTAGGATAGGCAACATTGTGCCGTAGAGATTGATTAGTTGTGTATGGTGAGGGCCCATAGCTCTTCGTCGAATGCTATTATATAGGCTTGAAGGGGCGATGGCCGTGCGTAATCTTCGACATCATGAACGATTTGGTCAGTCGGCCATGTAAATCTCTTTGATTCTCCACATAATTATAACCAATTGTATCATGCTACGTATACAAGGATTACGTACGCCTCTTGCTATTCCGGTCATGCGTTTGAGAGTTTACTGAAGTGCTCACGTCATTCGACTCCTGCATAGTTAACTTGTTAGAGTCCTTACGTCACTTGGCTTTGACATCTGAGAGAGTTGCTTTTGGTAAGATTCTAGTATTAAATGCTAGATAAAGATTTTCTTTGGTGGATTTTCTTTGCAGAGAGTTGCTTTTGATAGAATTCTAGCATTTAATACTCCCACATGTGCATGTCTCTAACTCCTTGTGAAGTTCACCTTCCACCACATGTGGCATGGTTGCCACGTGGCGTCTTTTAGAGCATTCAATCTAGCTATTATCAAGCTAGGTGTAAACAATACCTCCCACGTCTCTTTGCATTTGGAGAACGTGACGAGATGTTGAATTGGTGTTTGACAATTCTATATCTAATCGGCCATTGGGACGGCCGTTTCAGTCATTAAATTTTCTCGTCGGCCATTAATTTGGCCATTTTGATCATATCGACCATGAAATCGAACATTCCGGCCGTTATTTGACAATTCTGGTCAAATCGGCCAGTGGGTTGGTCGTTTCAACGATTAATTTAGGTTGGTCATTTCGGTTGTCGTTGGCCATTTGAATTTTTTTTCGGCCATTGTGGCCATGATGTTTTTCCATGCAGCCGTGAGAACTTTCTTGTATTTGGCCGTGGTGGCCTTAATGATTCTCCATAGGACTGTAAATGGGTCAATGGACCCGATGGGGTACCCAGACCCAACCCATTTGTTAAATGGTACAGGTCTGGGTCCAAGAACAGACCCATTTGCTAAACGGGTCTGGGTCTGGTTTCCTTTATATTTGGCCCGACCTGACCCGACCCGAACCGATTTAGTTAGTGGGTGGGTTTGGTCTATGTTTCAAGGGACCCATCCATCCCAGACCCGTCTAAACCTGATTTTAAGCCTTGTAAAAATGCTTGAATACTAGATCCAAACCCAGACCCATTAGACCCGACCCATTTATAAACAAGTCTGGGTGGATCTCCCTCTACCAAACCCAGACCCATTTATAAATGGGTCTGATGGCTTAACTCGGACCCGACCCAAACCCGCCTATTTAGTAAAAGGGTCTGGGTCTAAAATTTGGACCCAGACCCATTTAGTAAATGGGCGGGTCTGGTTTTGGCTAAATCCGCCCCGAACCCGACCATTTACAGCCCTAATTCTCCATGCACTCGTTGTGGTTTACTTGGAGCGGTGCGTCAGTCTGCTATGTAAATCTTGTGACAACATTGTTCATATATCACGTGGTTAGGTGACACGTCTTCTGGCAAGGTTATCTTCATGAGAAATTGGCTTTTGATGTGGACTGATGCGGCGGGTTGTCTTTGTGAGGAACTGGCTTTTGATGTGGACGATGCGGCCGTGGTAGTTCATCAGTCTGGCTTGTCTAGAGCACTACATCGGTCAGCCACATAGACTTTTTTGTTGTATCGTTTGCATAATACATGCCTTGGCGGCATATCTTTCGGTGGATCTTCTTCACGAGGGATTAGTTTTCGTTCTTGCCCCCCAGGTATCTTTGAATTCGACTTGTCCATTTTATTCAGTCTTTTTTTAGAAGCCATTTTTCGGATCTTGATCTACTATTCGTGCGCTTTAGCTTTTTTTTTTTATTTTTTTTGGATTGGCCATGACAACATTCACGTCCGTTGAATGTTCGATAACCCTTTGGTCATGAGATTATTGAGTTACCTTTTCCATTGAGCTGATTAGGTCCTTACGACCTAATTGCTACCATTGTGCTACGAGTGGCAGACTTCGAGCTGCGAGATTAATAGCTTGTGGGGACCGAGGCATAAGAGATTGCCTCCTGAGTTGATCGGCGCCTATATGGAATTGCCTCCTCAAGCATATAGGTGTTTTGGGGGTCTTCATACTCTTGGTGGCCGTGGGGACAACTGTTTTGGCCATTCCTTCTTGCAAACACCTGAGGTGGTGGAGGACGGCTTTATGGTTCTACTCGACTAACTCTTGTTGGAAGATCAATGAGTCTTTCTACCTCGAAGTCTGTTGAGGAATTATCGGTAGACTGGTGGTTCATCGGTAACGGAAACCTTTCAAAGAAGGTTTTGATTAACTAGGCGATTTTCTCTGCATTGACCTTGTTGCCTTTTGAGATCTGTTGCAAGTCCTCCCGCATGTCGCAAAGGTGGTGTACGACGTCATCCAACGTGGCACTCAGTTGGGAAGAGGATCCTGCGTCCGCATCGACGGGTTCTGTTTGTTGATCCTCATTTTGTGCCTCCCCCATAGCCTCAAGGAGATTGCTTGCCCTTGTTTTCACTCTACCAACCATTTTGTTTTACTGAGAAACACCAAAATAGAACATTGCGTCCCATCGTGTGTGCTAAAAAATACAGTTGTTGTTCAATCCGAACGTGTGGCCACATGTGTTATGAACGACTCAAATTCTGTCAAATGTGTGATTAGGAAGTGCCGAGCTTGTCAGAGTTGTACTTGACTCGAATCATTTGAACGGTTGTGACCCCAGGCGCAAATTAGCCAGATTAGGATCAGACTTATGAAAGTTGATCTAACCGTTCAGCCACCGATGTTATAGTGATCAAGTGGTTTAGAAGGGGAGGATTAGTCCTTCAAAATGGGATATTTTTGCTTTGTGCTAAGGACTCTTCTTTCAATGGTGATAGTGCATTAGATTTCTTAATGAACTGATAATGGATGGATAAGATTTAAAATAAGATTGATCACCGATTTTATTGATTTTCAAGAACTATAATATCAATGAAAGAAAACTAAAATAAGCAAATAATTACCTACCACTACTTGTGTGGACAGAACAATCGAGGTGTGCAGTCTACAGGATGTGACTGGTGTGATCCACCAAGTAAGAACTCGGTGATTGGTGGGATTCGAGGACGGAGGCTGTGGATATTTAATCTACTCCTAAAGCATATTGCAGTGATGGTGTTGGACAGTAGTGGATCTAAGCTAAACTAAGGATTCCAAGCTTGTTGGTAGAATATCTGAGCTAAGAAGCTAAAACTATTATAGGCAATTTTGTGTTGTAGAGATTGATTGGTTGTGTGTGGCGAGGGCCTGAAGTTCTTTATTGAATGCTGCTTTTATAAACTTAAGGGCGGAACCCGAGTTGAGATTTCCTTACCAGTCCTTGAATGTGACTCGGATGTGTCCCAGCATGATTCGGATTCTTCATGCCATCGTAAACTGATTTTCTTCTGATTCTGAATGGAGCTTTTTTTTGCTTTCCTTAGTCTACGAGAAAGCATCTACCCGTTTTAGCATGATTGTGTGAGACGGCCTTGCTGTGCGTATCTTGGATTCCGAGATATCCGGCATCAGTGGGGCTTTAAGTGGCTTCTTGCATATGTTGCTGGTCACATGTGCCACTCATGCAACGCTCACATGTCTTTCATGCAGTGTTCCTCTTTTCTCAACTGCAAACATGTGTATGGCTCCGAGCGGTGTTGCTTTTGGCAGGCTACGTGATGCCGAAGAGTGTGGATCGGATATATCTCGGGGTGCGAGTGCAATTTTCCTCCCATTGTTTGTACGTGAGTGCTGACACGTGGCGGCGTCTTATTGGGCAATGTGGGCTGCGCCAAGCCAGGTGTAAACAGTACCGTAAAGAGGGGCCAAGGTTTCTCTCTCTCTCTCTCTCTCTCTCTCTCTCTCTCTCTCTCTCCTCTCTCTTGCATGAAAGAGGCATGGTGAAGGAGATTTTGGCAGCAAGTCCGTCGATGGGTCCTATAAATTGACACCTCGGTTCCCAAATCTTCTTGTACGAAAGAGGCCTTCCCATCGGCATTATGTGAGGAAGAGAGGAAGAACGGAATGTGTACCTTCTTGTCTAGCAACTTCTCTTCACCAGTGTTAATGATCGGGTTATTCCTTGTTCATGATTACGGGTATGAGATCTGTGGGATCTAGAATATTGTTATAACAATGAGGTCCCAACAATGTCTTCGTCAGTTTTCATTGCTCATACCAAACATTCCAAGCAACTTTTCTACAAAATCCTTTTGTGAAAGAACAAACGTTCCATCTTATGTATTCATTCGGATTTCTATTCCAATAATTTGACATGCTGAACCAAAATCCCCTTTATCTCAAAAGCTTCACGTAAACAACTTAGCAATTACCTAATCTTGCCTATGTCCTTGCAAACCTTGCATATCATCAACATATAATACCAAGATTAGAAATTTATCATCATCAAAGAACTTAATGTAAACGTAATGATCATAATTGTTTCTTTGATACCCATGGTCTAACATGATTGAGTTAAATTTCTTGTTCCATTGCTTTGACGCTGGTTTAAGCCTGTGCAAAAATCTTTTTTAACTTCCATACATGGCGTTCTTTTATTCCTCCTGTTGTTGCATACACACCTCTTTCTTCAAGCTCTCCATATAAGAAAGCTGTCTTTGCATCCATTTGCTAAAATTCTAGATCAAACACAACAAGATGCCTATGCGCTAACTGAATTGAAGCCAACTTCACCATCAGAGCAAAAATTCAATGAAGCCAACACCTTTTGTGCAAATACTGTGCTATTAGCCTATCCTATATGTTTCAAGCTTGCCATTGGCACTCTTTCTGATTTCGTATACCCATTTGCAACCAACTGCCTTCACCTCCTCTATAACTTCACTAAATCCAAGTATGGTTTCTTTCAAGTGCGAATATTTCCTCTTCCATAGCCATCTCTAATTTTCAGCGTCATTTCCTTCAATAGCTTCGTGGAATAAACTTGGTTCTTCACCTTTGGCTATAAATTTCCTCATTTCAAATCAATTACTAGTCTTCTTTCCCCAATCTAACACACAGAAACCTTGGAGCTCTGATACACTCGCTATCACACACTAACAATATAATTTTTGAAAGGCAGAATGCAAGACCTGATGATGTAACACTTCTTATGTTTGCAACAACCAAACCCAACACTCTATTCTACTTCCTCAAGAGAGTTGATTAATATCTGTTTCTACTGGACAAAATAGGATAAGACAAAACAAGTTGAAGTCTCAATGAAGATACACAACAATTGACAATTAAGACTGCATTTGGATGAACTACCTAATTGAATTATAATAAATTGTCTATACATTTGTGGTGGAGGGTCAACTGCTTAAAATGTGCACTCCATCAATGCGAATGCCGATGAAAGGAAATTACAGTTATGATGGTGGTGGTGGTGTAACCATATTGTAATTCCTTGTCATTCATATCAATGAGGATCTAGCCTTCAAATTGCAGTTTAGTTACTGTCCATTTGGGTGTTAGTTTTTCACTATTAATGCTTGAAAAGATCATTAAATCTGATCAATTCCTCTTGGTTAAACTGATCACTTGCAATTTGCAAGAATACAAAGGAGAGGCGAGAGATCAATAGGAGATCTTAAAAGAATGCATGTATACATCCATATATCTATTTATAATATGTACAGCCACAGCTGTACATAGATATCCTATCCCTGTACACACTTCAATTCACTTTTGCATATAAACACAGCCAAAAAGTTTGTTTCACTCCATTGTTAATTAACAAATAATATTTGACACTGAAAACAAGCTTGAAAGGACAGTTTTGACAGATGAGAGGGACCCAAGATCATTATATATCCCTAAGATTGCTACACTTTCACACCTTTCATGTCTATAGCCTCTGTTTTCATGGTTCCATGGACTGCTTTTCCTGCTCCATGCTACTCATTGTCTACATCAGTGCTTCAGCAAATGCACAGTTCCTTGAGTCTCCCAATTCCCGAATGTTTGCCCACCATTAATCTGTTGGCCCCTGCAATGCATGGGAGATGCCCCAAAATTTTCAGACACCAGAACAAACTAAGGGAGCAATTGGTTTCCCCAGATATCACCCCAACACTAGAATTTTGGTGGTCCTTCCATTGATTTTGGAACATATTTGCATTTTTTCTCTACCACCCCTTAGTAGACCATCCACTGGATCATGTCTGGGCAATCCAAATCCATGGTGGGGCCTATCAGATTCAAATCGACATTCTGGATCATGAGCCATTGTTGCAGTGTACAAAATCGGTAGCCCCACGAGTATTTTCTCACGACTGTATGATTTGTTGTAGACTTGTAGGGTACTACATTCCATTTCAGTCTTTCCCTCTAAATTTTCCTCCTTGCATATGTTCATGTACAAATGGAAATGCGTAGATTGATATATTAGGAAATCTCCTATCAGAGATCTCTTGCTGTATTCTTATTGTATATTAGGCAATTTTTTCTCTGTCACTGAGATTAGGAATTTGATTCCCTTTCGATCCATTCGGTTCATTGTAAAGGATTAATACATCGAAAAATAAAAAATCATTTTCCCAAAATCTGTTTCTTGGTTTTAATATGGTATCAGAGCAACTGATCTGAGACAATTGATTTTTTCCAAATAAGCCGAATTTGTCTCCGCCATCCCTCCGGTATCATCTCTTACCATCGCCACCGATTGGAGATTTCATAATAGGATATTAATATATATATATATATATATATATTTTTCCAGTGTGATTGGAGCTGTGATAATAGCCATTGGATTTTATGGTGTAATGTGGGGACAAAGAAAAGAAGAAAAAAAGGATGATGACAAGAGAGTCGGTGGGTTGGAAACATCATCAACTCAGAAGGTCCCCCTCTTGCCAAGTTGCTTGGAAAATTAGATTTTTTATTTTTTTAAATTTTGTATGAAAAAGGGGTGAAGATAGCAACACAGATCAGCAGAAGCTTGGTAATTGTATGAAATAAGCATTGATTAAGACAGATTTTCATATTTAATGAATCGTCATTGCCTTTGATGCTTCAGAACAAAGTGACCACCAGACTCACGTATTTCTCATGATTTCAAAAGGTTAGCAACTGAGCTGAGGGGAATTATGTTCAAGTCTAGCCATGATCTAAGGAC
Source organism: Liriodendron chinense (assembly GCA_003013855.2). NCBI lineage: Eukaryota > Viridiplantae > Streptophyta > Magnoliopsida > Magnoliales > Magnoliaceae > Liriodendron > Liriodendron chinense. The sequence continues at coordinate 2,426,447 of PVNU02002850.1, forward strand.
CTGGGTGCAACCCAGCCAGCGCACAAAAGAATACAGCTCATGGGCCCGATCTAAAGATCAGGTAGACCACACTACATGAAACGGTGGTGATTGAATGACAACCATTAAAAATTTCTTGGGGGCTATGAAAGTTTTGGATTAAGCTGATGTTTGTGTTTTCCCTTCATCCAAGTCTATGTGACCTAATCAATGGATTGGATGGAAAATAAACATTATGGTGGGCCCTAGTGGTCAATCACCATTGTTTTCCTGTGGTGTGGTCCACCTGAGTGAAATGCCTCATTTTTTTTTGGGGGGCTTATTCCCTAAAATGAGCTGGAAAAGTGGACGGACGGCATAAATAAAATACACATTGTGGTGGGGCCCATAGAGCACCGTCTAGTAACTATATGGCTACTGGCAATGTCCGTATGCAATCCTCGTCCTTAATTCTCAGAGATGGGCTAGTGACCCCTACAGCAGATAGCTGGTGGAAAAGCTGTGGGCCAACCAATGGAGATTGAACTCCTACCATTGAAAACTTCTTGGGGGCCACACAAGTTTTGGATCAAGCTGATATAAATAGGTTGGATGGCGAACAAACATTGCCGTGGGTCCCAAGTGTTGGCAAACTTGAGCTTTGGATCTGCCTCATTTCTGGGCTCATGTTGGCAAAATAGATAGACGGTGAGGATAAACACATACGTACAGCTTTTCCATCAGCTACTTGGCTGACGTACAGGTTTTTCATCAGCTACTTGGCTGGTGTAGGGGCACCAGCCAACCCAAACGTAGCCCTGAAGGACTCCCGGGGTTCACCATGATATCCATCCATTTTGCCGTATCATTTCATGGTAAAAGTCTGAAAATGAGGCAGATCCAAGGCTCAAGTGGACCACAAAATGAGGATTAAACAACTACAGTTGGAAACTTACTTTCTGGGGGCTTAAAGAAGTTATGAATCAAAGATTCAAGTTGATATTTGTGTTTTTCTTTATTCAGGTCTATGAGACCTAAAGAACAGATTAGATAGGGACGGGTATTGCGTCCAAACAGAGATGTGGAGGGGCCACTGTTATGTATCTTTGCGTCCAAACCAAGCTATGGAGGGGCCACCGTGATGTGTCTGTTTATCAACTCTTTCCGTTCCTTTTCTAAGATCATTATAAGGCATGAGATCAAGAATGAGGCAGATCCAACGCTCAATGCAGCCGAGCTCAGTCTTTTGGTGTGGCCAACCTCTACGTTGGATATGCTCATTCAATGCAGCCGAGCTCAGTATTTTGGTGTTGCCAACCTCTGCGTTGGATATGCTCTTTCTTGGCCTCATGTGATCGACCTGATCTTAGATGGGGAATGGACAGTGGATAAACAGATACATCACGGTGGCCCCTCCACAGCTCGGTTTGGACGCTTTGCGATTGCGTCCAATGGATGGGAATTAACCATCACAGCGGTGAGTGTCATTATCACCGCTGCTTCCTGTGGTGTGGTCCGTTTGAACCTTGGATCTGCCTCGTTTTTGAGCTCATTCTCTAAAATCATGTGGAAAAATGGATGGACGGTGTGGATAAAAACCATAAACGATGGAGACCCATCAGAGCCCCTTTCCGTTCCTTAAGGACAGCGGGCTCGTACCTAATCCACTGGTGAAGCAAAGCTGCAGCCTTGTGATAATGAACTACCGACAAATGTAAATCTCCCACCCACATCACTATCCTAACAACTCTGTATTGCCCGTCTTAATGGTTGCCCTCTTTCTCAGAACTGTCAGATTCGAATGACCGCAACTTGGCTGCCACCGGGAACCAGCGGATGTGGGTGGGACCCCGACTGTAGGGCCCACCTCGATGTATGCACTGTATATCCAGGCCGTGGATTGCTTTGCCTGCTTATTTTAGGTCATGGTCCCAAAAATGAAGCAGATAACAAATTTCAGGTGGACCACACCACTGGAAAACGGGGTCATTGAATGCCTACCATTAAAAACTTCCTAGGGTCCACAGTAATGTTTATTGACGATCCAACTTATTGATAAGGTCTCACAGACTTAGATGAAAGGAAAAACTAAATATCAGCTTGATCCAAAACTTGTGTGGCCCAAAAATGGTTTTTAGTGGTTAATAACCACTGTTTCCTGTGGTTGTTTCGTGTGGTGTGGTCCACCTGGAATTTGTATCCGCTTCATTTTTGGGACCATACCCTAAAGTAATCTGCCAAAACAGATGGATGTACAATGAATACATTGAGGTGGGCCTTACGGTCAGGGTCCCACCCATGTCGATGGTTCGGGTCGTAGCCAACTCTCCGTCGATTCCAATCCATCATATGAGAAAGTTACAAGAATACAACCGAAATAATGCATTGAACAAATCCACGGTTTATAGTAGTGATTAGACATTCTGTTGTAAGTTATCTAAGTCATCTATTCTTACGGCATAGATCAGGTGCAATAGATGATGCAGTTGGTGTGATTTTTTATTTTTAAGGCTCATGTACCGTGGAGATTTCTTTTTGGTTAAAATAAATAATAAGTTTTTGAATTTTGAAAATCATATTTTCAACTTTTTTCATTTCCGTCCAAAATCCATTTGAAAAAATTGTGAAAAAAAGTTGTTTTAAACTTTGTCCCACTTTGTATAGAGATGGGAAAATTTTGGAGTTTATAAACCTTCTCGAGGATAACAAAAATGAAAATAAAATAAAATGACATATAAGACTTATAGTTTTGGTTGAGGTGTGACATGAGTCACTTGGCTTGAAATCAAATTTGCTACCCTTGGACAGTGTCATAAGTGCAACATATTTTCAGAGCAATCTACGTTTAGGATACAACGAACATGACTCGGTCCTAGTGGTACATTCACTGTACGCGGGCTCTAACCATTTACAGTTTAACCCAAAAGTAATGAGTTGACTCAACGACAAACTAACCAACCAAAGCTTTTTAAAAAACAGAAAGAACAGAAAGGTTTTTGAATAAGAGCATAAATTGATTTTATAATTTGAAACTAGAATGGGAAGTCTTTTAATAGACTTCGAAATGATGCCTTAAGTAGCATTTTGAAAGGGTTTGGTCCATTGGGTTTAAACCCAACAGTGCGACCAACCGATTGAATGCATTTCTCTATTTCAAAACGAAAAGGCGTAAGTGCAAGCACACTACCCCCCCCCCCCCCCCCCCCCCCCCCCCCCCCCCCCAGCACACACACCCGCACCCACAGCCACGGCCTAGCCCGTCCCGTCCTGGTGCAGAGCGGCACGCATGCGGACTCGAATTCAATTCGGCACGGCCCGTCCCGTCCTGTGTGGTCAATGGCATACATTAGAGTTTTTTTTTTTCCCCATACATTAGAGTTATTGGCATAGCCCTCACACATGACCAAATCCACATACCCCCGAATGGGGCTTAAGCCTCAAGATAAAAACCATATCTAATATACGGAAAAAGTTCTTGTTAAAATCCGATGTGAGACTAAACTCATAGCAAACCAAGTTTAAATTTTGGAGGGAGATGAAAAATTCAAAAATTATTTTTCCTTTTTTATTTTGAAACAAAATACAACAATCCTCCACATGTTCCAAAATTAAAAAAAATCGGATTAACGCGAAATAGTTGTGCAATGATATCGGTGTCACTACAACTTGAACCGACATTACAGTAAGCTAGACAGGTTTATAGGAATCAGGTGACACCATAATTTTAAACTTGACTCCCTTTGGTGTAAATCGCAAGTATATGCGACTCACACAACTCTTCCTTTGCAAGTGATCTATGGTTCGATGTTTTTCAATCATGCACCGTTACCTAGATTTCATTAGTGCTCTAGAGAATTCGCCTAGATTCTCATAGGAAGCTGCCTCCACCTCCACATCCATATAAGTGAATTCCATCAAGTGTACGCAGCAACTGTATACACCATTAAATATTTAGTTATGGATTCATTAAGAGTTCCAAAAACTCATCATTCTACGTTGTTGCTCGCACTGCTACACTATAGAAGGGGCTCATTTACATCAATGCAATCGTCTACCTCGTGTCTTGTTGTTTACCGATTGAACCTACCTCATGGGATCTCCACTTGTATAGATTAGGTCGTCGACACTGATAGCTCATATATTAGGCTCAGCCTCATTCTCTTCGATGTATCATTGACTAATATTTTACATAGTCTTTTGGTCAGAGGATATGCCATATTCTTTTCTGACCTCATAAAATCAATATATATGACTCATTTATGCAACATATGTCTTACTATGTTATGCTTGAGTCTAATATGCATGCTCTTTCAATTATATATTTTTCTATTTGCCTTTATTATAGTTTCTTTACAATCACAGTGAATAGATACGATCGATACAGGTTTTGGCCACAACGGTATATCAGTCAAGAGATTTTTAAGCCACTCTGTTTTCGAACCAGCCTTATCTAAGGCAGCAAATTCGGATTCCATATTTGATCGAGCGATACATGTGTGCTTGGTAGATTTTCAAGAGATTGCTTCTCCACCCAAAGCAAAGACAAATCCGCTAATGAATTTTGTTTCATCTAAATCAGTGATCCAGTTAGCATCATTATATCCTTCTAATATGATAAAACAACCACTAAACCATAGGCCATAGTGCCTTTTAGGTATTTCAGAATTTTGGACAAGGTATTCCAATACTCTTTTTCAGTGTTATGTGTATATCTACTTAGCCTTCCTACTGCAAGAGCTATGTTTGGTCTAGTGCAGTTCATCAGATATATGAGGCTACCTATTATCTTGAAATATTTCAATTGAGACAAACTACTATATATATTCCTCATGAGAGTCACAATGTAATCATAAGGTGTACTGACAAGTAAATAGTCAAAATGGTCAAACTTCTTTAATAGTTTCTCAACATAATGAGATTATGATAATATAATACCAACGTCTTTCCCGGTTACCTCAATACCTAAGATTACACTAGTCTCTTCTAAGTCTTTCATGTCAAACTTAAATGATAAGAAGTTCTTAGTTGTATTAACTAATTTAATATTAGTAAAATAAGCATGTCATCAACATAAAGACATAATAATATCGTCATTTTCAGAAAAATTACTATATACACATTTGTCTGCATCATTTATATGATAACCATTAGATTGTAAAGCACTATCAAAATTTTCATGCCATTGTTTAAGAGTCTGTTTCATACCATATAGAGACTTAATTAACACACTTTATTTTCTTTACTAGGCATTTTATAATCCTCTGTTGTTCCATATATATTCCCTCTTCTAAGTCTCTGATTGATTTCCTCCAAGTGCAAAGGTTCAATTGTAATATTCCTATGAGTACAGGGTCGATCCCACAAAGACAGTCTACTGAGAAAGCTTCTTACAGATCAACTAAACAGATAATGAAAATAGATATCAAATGATCTATCCCAAATAGATTAAGGATTTGGATTGATATGGAAAAATCAAACCAAAGCATCGAAGTTCCACACATGGATTTAACAAACCATCTATCATGACTGATAATGATAACTCAACTAGATCAGAACACTATGGTCTGTCTAGTCGGAAGATTTAACAATTAAAGCATGTAAAAAGAAGTAGAAAGCTGTCAAGGATTAGAAATCTCAAGTTCTACATCATTAAAACATACTTTTGGGCTCTAAGGATTGTACGGATTTGAGATCCATGAGATCACAAATCAAACAATGTGGAAGGTCAAAAGCCTCTCCCATCTAGGAAATCTGTATTAGCTAGATCTAAGCATCCACCATACGGTTCTCACATGATGGATCAAAGATTTTCCTAATACATGATAACATGTATCAATCTTAAGATCCCATCATGAAATCATTAGAGAATCATCATGATGGATAATCTATTGAATCCATGTGCTTCCCTTCTAGCTCTGGCTAGAAGAGAATTAGAAGCACATGTTTAAAAATGAAAAGGGCAAGAAAAGAATAAAGAAAAGAGGAGAAGAATTGCAATAATAATAAAAAAAAGAACTTGAATTAATCTAAAGAAATGAATACATTAATAAACTTGCATGAATTGAAATAAAGAATCAAGAACAAAAATCTCTCTCTCTCTCTCTCTCTCTCTCTCTCTCTCTCTGGAAACTCCTAGGAAATAAATCTAAAAGAAAAGGAAAAATGGGGATCTGATTTGTGGAATTCGGCTCCCCTTTTATAGACTTGCACCGTTTCGAAATTCACAATTTAACAGCCCCAAGGCTATTTCTGCACTTTCTGCATATTACTTTTCCAGCCCTGCAGTTATGGATTTGGACTTTTCAGGACATTTTCTGCGTCATTCAACACCGTACAACTTCTTTTGATCTTCTTTCATCCACATGCTCAGATCACCATCTCTTGGACTTCAAATCACCTTTTTAGCTCGAATTCATTATAATTCATTCAATCCCTATTAAACATGAAAATACATGTAATTAGATCATTTTAGCCAGATAATTCATGTAAATGCAAAATGAACATGGGGTTAAACATGCAAATTTTGTCACTCAACACACCCCTCAACCAACATTTTGCTAGTCCTCGAGCAAAATATGTGAAATTTATATAAAAAAATAATTTAGAAAAATGTGTACTAAACCTATCAATCAAATACATTAGAGTTCCAGAATAAGTTACACATAACCTAGGTAGAATAATGAAAATGTATTCCAATTCCTTGATTAATTCCAATAGATTGAGTTATCTAGATTCCTCAAAATTTAGAATAATTATGATTTAACTCTCACTTGTACATGATAATACTGGAGTAACTAAAGTTTATGGTTGTGTAAGTTAGTCCATTCACTCACCTCCAATCATCCTTATGTTCACAGGGTTACCTTGAACACCAGCTCACCCGCCTAATCTTAACATCACGCATTTGATTTTGATTTTTTTTTTTTCAATTCTCATAGATATAACATTATTCTCTCACCCTACTTCATTGGTCAGCTGAAGAATCCAAAAGGCTTACTTCAGATTGACTAAAACACAACAATGGTAACGACTCAGGATTAAGTCCTAGCCCCAGATTGCCAGTTCTCCTACCGTTGACTGATTTTTTTCTCAAAATGTTTTTTTTTTTTTTTTTTTTTAGGTTTACTGGTCTTATTTACCTATGAACTTAAGGCTGTGAAGTTTATGATTCAACTAACTACACTTTCATTAACTTAGGCATTAAGTGTGTCATGTAAAAAATGAGTGTCAAGTTCTATTATATTCTAACTTATTGATTTACCTAGTTAACTTATCAATGAAAATTTTCAGTCCTTAAATCTAAATTCATTAATTGCCTTTGTTAGTTGTAAACTACATTCTGGAATCCATGTATCCTTTTAACAAGTCATACTATACAATTTCTGAAAAAAATATTTGAAAAAAATTTCACACATTTTAGGTATGTATGATGACTTAAACTCACAAAAGCGAAAATAAAATGACTCAAAGAAATCTAAAAATTGACTCAATTTGCAGATTCATAGCATAGTCCTCACCCCCCATCCTAAAATTTACATTGTCCACAATGTAAATGATAAAGCATATAATGCAAAATAAAGGAACCAAGTAAAAACAAAGTGAAAGGGATGAGTATCGCCTGAAAAATGAAGAACCATCTGCAAAACACTAGCAAAACAAAAATAAAAAAATAAAACAAAATTGAATTAAAATACACCAGCGAAAGGAAACTAGCCCTAGTCCTAAACTAGCCTAAAATTATTCTTCTATGAAATTGTTTGAGGTCAATCAGAGTATTTTGTCTCGTGGAGAGTGATGGACTCCTCTCCCAAATGAAAGTTTTCCACATATGGCTTTAATCTTTGGCCATTCACTTTGTATATGTTGCCATTACGTGGATTTTCAATTTCAATGGCCCCATGAGAATGAACATTTTTCACTATGAATGGGCCTGTCCATCTTGATCTCAACTTACCCGAAAAAAATTGGAGTCTAGAATTATAAAGTAGGACCTTTTGCTGAGGTTCAAAGGTCTTCCTCAGAATGTTTTTATCATGAAATGCCTTAGTCCTTTCCTTATAAATTCTAGAGTTTTCATAGGAGTCTCTTCTCAGTTCCTCCAATTCATTTAACTCTAATTTTCTTTGCCCACTTGCTTAGTCCACGTCAAAGTTGAATTTCTTAATTGCCCAATATGCCTTATGCTCTAATTGAACTGGGCAAGTGGCATGCCTTCCCATACACTAATCTGTACGGAGACATTCCAATCGGGGTCTTATAAGCAGTCCTATAAGCCTAGAGAGCATCAGATAGTCTAAGAGACCAATCCTTCCTATCCGGTCTTATAGTCTTTTCCAAAATTCGCTTAATCTCCCGATTCGAGATTTCGGCCTGTCCACTTGTTTGTGGATGGTATGGGGTACTCACTTTGTGCTTTATGCCATATTTCTTCATCAAGGTTTCAAATGACCTATTACAAAAGTGAGACCTGCCATCACTAATGATGGCTTTTGGGGTTCCAAATCTAGAGAATATATTATCTTTAAGGAATCGTAGGACCACTTTGCTATCATTGGTCCTACATGAAATCGCCTCAATCCACTTGGAGACATAATCCACACCGACCAATATGTAATGAAATCCAAAAGAAGGTGGGAATGGTCCCATAAAATCAATGCCCCAACAATCAAATATTTCTAATGGTAATATTGGGGTTAATGGCATCATGTTGCGCCGGGACACACTCCCCAATCTTTGACAGCGGTCACAGGCAATACAGAAAGCATAGGTATCTTTGAACATGGTGGGCCAATAGAAACCACACTGTAGAATTTTTGTAGTGGTTTTCTTAGCAGAAAAGTGGCCACCACATGCTTCTGTGTGACAAAAGAAAATGACACTATAGACCTCATCTTCCGGAATACACCTGCGAATGATTTGGTCAGCCCTCGTACTTATATAAGTACGGGTCATCCCAAAAGAAATTCCTTACCTCGATTTCGAACCTCTTTTTATCTTGTGCCTTCCAATGATGTGGCACTCTACCTATCACAAGATAATTTACTATATCTGCATACCAAGGGAGGTGGGAGACTGCAAATAACTGTTCATCCAGGAATGTGTCATGGATATGTGTCTCCTCAATGGAATCATCTAAGACCAATCGTGAAGGATGATCGGCCACTACATTCTCTACTCCTTTCTTATCTTTAATTTCTAAATCAAATTCCTGGAGTAGGAGGATCCATCTCAAAAGTCTTGGCTTTGCATCTTTTTTAGATAACAAATATTTCAAAGCCGAGTGGTCAGTGAACACGATCACTTTGGATCCTAACAAGTATGACCTAAACTTGTCCAAAGCAAAAACTACTGCAAGCAACTCTTTTTCAGTTGTTGAGTAGTTCACTTGGGCCGAGTTTAAGGTTTTACTCGCGTAATGAATAACATAGGGCCGTTTATCTTTCCTTTGGCCTAAAACAGCCCCTATTGCAAAATCACTTGCATCACACATCAATTCAAAAGGAAGTGTCCAATCTGGTGGTCGCATAATAGGTGCAGTAGTAAGAGATGTTTTTAATTTATCAAATGCACTTACACAATCATTCGTCCACTCAAATGAGACATCCTTTTGAAGGAGGTTACTTAAGGGTCCAGCAATGGCGCTAAAATCCTTAATGAACCTCCTATAAAAGCCAGCGTGCCCAAGGAATGATCGCACGTCTCTAACTGATCTAGGGGTAGATAGATTGGCAATGATATCTACTTTTGAATGATCTACCTCAATTCCATTTTTAAAGATAACATGGCCTAAGACAATTCCCTTTTGGACCATGAAATGACATTTCTCCCAATTTAACACAAGGTGCTTCTCTTCGCACCTAGACAAGACTAGAGACAAGTTATTTAAACATTCTTCAAAATCATAACCAAATACAGAAAAATCGTCCATGAAAACCTTCAAAAAATGCCCAACCATATCAGAGAAAATGCTTATCATACATCGTTGGAACGTGGCTGGGGCGTTGCACAGTCCAAATGGCATTCGTTTGTAGGCAAACGTGCCAAATGGACATGTGAACGTAGTTTTCTCTTGGTCTTCCGGGGCGATTTCTATCTGGTTATACCCGGAATATCCATCCAGGAAGCAGTAGAAGGAATGACCTGCTACCCTCTCTAAGATCTCATCAACAAATGGTAGAGGAAAGTGATCCTTCTTAGTGACCAAATTAAGCTTCTTGTAGTCAATGCACACACGCCAACCCGTGGTGACACGTGTTGGTATGAGTTCATTGTTAGAGTTTTGCACAACGGTTATTCCAGATTTCTTTGGAACCACTTGGGTTGGACTCACCCACTGGCTATCGGATATTGGGTAGATGATACCCACATCCAACAGTTTGATCACCTCATTCTTGACAACCTCCATCATATTTGGATTTAATCTTCTTTGAGGTTGTCTAATTGGTTTGGCATCCTCATCCAGGTGAATGCGGTGGGTGCATATAGAAGGGCTTATACCCTTTATATCAGATATAGTCCAACCTATGGCCCCTTTATGGTTCCTTAGAACATTCAACAACTTCATCTCTTGCTCCTTGTCTAGGAGAGAGGAGATCACCACTGGATATGATTCATTTTGATCTAAATAAGCATACTTGAGCTCATTGGGCAATGGTTTTAGGTCAAGTTTAGGAGCATTAGTCAGTGACGGTAGAGGTCGCAAGTCCTCAATGGTTTGGACTTCATAACGCGGCCTCCATCGGTATATACCAATGTCCTGAGTAGTGTTTCTATCAATGGTTTCATAAAATTCAGCAATAACATTTTCAAAATCAGATTTTTCTAATTTTCCAACAAAATCATTTAACTCCTCAGATAGGCTAGACTCACATTCCCCTTCATCTAGCAAGCAGTCTACAAAATTCAGCTCATGTATTTCATTTTCACCCACGGGCTGCTTGCATAGATTGAAAATATTCAATTACAATGTCATGTTGCTAAATGAAAGTTTCATCATTCCATTCCTACAATTAATAATAGCATTTGAGGTGGCTAGGAATGGCCGGCCCAAAATAATGGGAACTTGAGTGCTAGAGTTCACACATGGCTCAGTGTCAAGCACAATAAAGTCCACAGGGAAATAAAACTTTTCAATTTGGACTAACACGTCCTCTACTATTCCCCTCGGTACCTTAATTGAGCGGTCGGCGAGTTGTAATGTGATTGTGGTTGGTTTTAACTCACCCAACCCCAATTGTTGGTAGACCGAAAATGACACTAGATTGACACTTGCACCCAAATCTAGTAGTGCATGCTCAACCCGAAAATTCCCAATTATGCAAGGGATAGTGGGGCTTCTCGAATCCTTATATTTGGGTATGGCCTTGTGTTGAATTATTGCACTCACTTTCTCAGTAAGGAAGGCCTTCTTATGCACATTTAATTTACGTTTCACAGTGCACATGTCTTTCAAATACTTGGCATACGATGGAATTTGTTTGATCGCATCCAAAAGAAGAATGTTCACTGTCACCTTTTGGAGAACATTCAAAACATCCTGATACTTCATGGGGATGGTTGGGTTTCGAAGCCTAGATGGGAAGGGGACTGGAGGCTCATATGACTTAGTCTTTTCCTCTTGTTGCGGCGCATGAACACTAGCCGGTTCACTATTATCTTGAGAAGTGGGCTCATCATCTGGTATTTCTACCGGTTGTGGAATATTATTTTCAATGATTTTGCCATTTCTTAAGGTGATAATGGACTTGGCCTGTTCATGGTGGGACTCAGATGAACTTGATTCTCCTACAAGGTGCACATTTCTAGGATTAGGCACTGGTTGAGAGGGAAGAGTGCCTTTCTCCCTAGCATTGAGTTGAGTCTCAATTCTAGCCATCGCCGACTTAAGTTCTTGGTTCGCTTGGAACAAAGACTGATTCATTTGAGCCTGTGTATTCATGAATGCATTCAATGCATCCTCCACAGACGATCTTTTTTGTGGGGGCACGTATGGTGTATTGTTGTGTGCTCCAAAGGAATTGTTTTGTGGAGGCCCTTGGGGTGCATTGGGTGCATTAATTTGTGGTCCATTTCACCAGCTAAAGTTAGGGTGATTCCTCCAGTTAGGGTTATATGAATTCCCTAGAGGTGGAGCAGGTGGCCTTTGGTAGTTATTGACTACATTTGCTTGGTCAGTGACCATGTCTTGAAAAGCATAAATTGTTGGACATCCTTGTGGGTCATGGTCACTTCCCCCACAAATGCTGCAAAAGCTACTAGAAGACCCACTTGATTTAATCATATTCACTCTACCAATTTCCATAGCCTCAATCTTTCTTGATAAGCTAGCCACCCTGGCTTGCAAATCTTCTTCTGGGTTGATCAAATACATCCCCCCTCTCTCTTTTTGGACGGGTTTGACAATTTCAACTTTTTGAGAAGTACCCCATGATTGGGTACTTTCTGCCAATTTATCTAGGAAGTCCCAAGCCTCTTCAGGCTCAGTGTCAAGAAAACGACCTCCACACATCATTTCTATGAACTGATGTGTGTCATAATTGACACCATTATAAAAAAAAACTAAGCACTCGCCAGATCTCATAGCCATGGTGTGGGCAGGTTACGAGTAATTCCTTAAATCTTTCCCAAGACTGGAAAAATATTTCATTCTCTTTTTGGGAGAATGTCATAATGTTTTGTCTAAGTGTATTCGTTTTGTGCGTGGGAAAGAATTTCTTTTAGAATTCTCGGCTCATGGTCTGCCAAGAATCAATGGTCCTGGGCCTCAATGAATGAAGCCATGCCTTAACCCTGTCCTTGAGAGAGAATGGAAAAATTTTGAGGCGGATATGGTTAACATTAACATTATTAACTTGCAGCGTTGCCACCACCTCCTCAAATTCTTTAAGGTGGAGGTATGGACTTTCAGATTCAAGCCCATGGAACTTGGGTAGAAGTTAAATAATACCTGGCTTGAAATCTATATTTCCAGCATTAACTGGAAGTACGATGCATGACGGTGTGGTTGTGCGAGCCAGTTGCAAATAGTCACGCAAGGTCCTTTGGCCTGCTGGTCTATTTACAATGTCATTTTCATCCTCAAAAAGAGGATTTTCCCTACCATTCAAATTGGCTGGATTTGGAATTGGATTTTCAATTGGATTGTTCTCTCGATTTTCACCATCCGCCATGTTGTCTAAAATATTTTGTGTTCCTTTTCTAGATGAATGTGAAAGGCCTGAGACCAGTTCACCTGAAGTTGTAAGTCGATTATGTTGGTCTCGAGTCCAATGGGGCATAAACTAGCCACACTACTCAATCACTAAGATTAAACTACTACACAATTTTCAAGTATGCCCAATTCAACTCAAAATGAAAAATATTAAAAAAAACTACACTAATCAATCAATTTACACCACAAGACTTGAGCCAAATTTTTATTTTTTTATTTTAGGTCGTAGGACAACCGTATCACTTGGATGCACCAAGCAGGGCAACCTTATGTCACGATCTTTTTGGGTGTTTCAAAGATTAAAAAGAAATAATCAAACCAAAATTATAAGGCAAAGGCGGCTCAGCCTACCATTTAATGTCCACAACCAAATATTACCAAAAATAAAAGAAATACTCTACTGCAATGATTCTCAACCACTTAAGGGAAACCGGATCTCAGAAGCGGCTCAGCTGACCATGGAGAAATCTCTTGAATCACTTAATTGGAAGAGATGACAATAAAGAACTGAAATAAAAGGAATAGATAGAAGAGTTGAGGAAGAAAATTACCCGATTAGCTGACTTGTATAAACTTTCAATACTGTCCCCGGCAACGGCGCCAAAAATTTGATGATTTCCTCCAAGTGCAGAGGTTCAATTGTAATATTCCTGTGAGTACAGGGTCGATCCCATGAAGACAGTCTACTGAGAAAGCTTTTTACAGATCAACTAAACAGATAATGAAAATAGATATCAAATGATCTATCCCAAATAGATTAAGGATTTGGATTGATATGGAAAAATCAAACCAAAGCATCGAAGTTCCACACATGGATTTAACAAACCATCTATCATGACTGATAATGATAACTCAACTAGATCAGAACACTATGGTCTGTCTAGTCGGAAGATTTAACAATTAAAGCATGTAAAAAGAAGTAGAAAGCTGTCAAGGATTAGAAATCTCAAGTTCTACATCATTAAAACATACTTTTGGGCTCCAGGGATTGTACGGATTTGAGATCCATGAGATCACAAATCAAACAATGTGGACGGTCAAAAGCCTCTCCCATCTAGGAAATCTGTATTAGCTAGATCTAAGCATCCACCATACGGTTCTCACATGATGGATCAAAGATTTTCCTAATACATGATAACATGTATCAATCTTAAGATCCCATCATGAAATCATTAGAGAATCATCATGATAGATAATCTATTGAATCCATGTGCTTCCCTTCTAGCTCTGGCTAGAAGGGAATTAGAAGCACATGTTTAAAAATGAAAAGGGCAAGAAAAGAATAAAGAAAAGAGGAGAAGAATTGCAATAATAATAAAAAAAAGAACTTGAATTAATCTAAAGAAATGAATACATTAATAAACTTGCATGAATTGAAATAAAGAATCAAGAACAAAATCTCTCTCTCTCTCTCTCTCTCTCTCTCTCTCTCTGGAAACTTCTAGGAAATAAATCTAAAAGAAAAGGAAAAATGGGGATCTGATTTGTGGAATTCGGCTCCCCTTTTATAGACTTGCACCATCTCGAAATTCACAATTTAACAGCCCCAGGGCTATTTCTGCACTTTCTGCATATTACTTTTCCAGCCCTGCAGTTATGGATTTGGACTTTTCAGGACATTTTCTGCATCATTCAACACCGTACAACTTCTTTTGATCTTCTTTCATCCACATGCTCAGATCACCATCTCTTGGACTTCAAATCACCTTTTTAGCTCGTATTCATTATAATTCATTCAATCCCTATTAAACATGAAAATACATGTAATTAGATCATTTTAGCTAGATAATTCATGTAAATGCAAAATGAACATGGGGTTAAACATACAAATTTTGTCACTCAACAGTCTCCATTTAGAAATGTCATTTTAATGTCCATCTGGTGCACCACTAGCTTATATATGAAAGTTATTATTATTATGACCGTGATAGTTGTAATCCTATTCACAAGAGAATAGGTATCAAAATAAGCTATTCATTCTTTTTGTTTAAAACCCTTATTTACTAACCATCATTGAATTTATTAATATTCTCATAAGGTTTTAGTTTCTTCCTAAACACTCATTTACAACCTATCGATTTGTTTTCAGGAGGTAGATCTACAAGTTCCCAAGTGTTATTGAATATAATAAATTCTAACTTGTCATTTATTACTTTCTTTCAAAATATTGCATCTGAAAAGTTAATCACTTCTATATAGGTTGTAGGATCATTTTCTACTAGGAAGGTGAGAAAGCTATCACCTAGGTTAGTTTCTTTTCTAACTCTATTACTTCTTCTTAGTATATCTCTTCTATTACCTGCTCATCAGCACCTTTACTGGTAAATGTGACATCTGATCCACTAACTTTCTTTGTTGTTATAGACTTAGATTTCATATGGAATATGTTATTGAAGAACTCTACTTCCGTGAAAGTATTTGGATCTAGAATATTTTCATTTGCCTTTAAAAATAAAAACCTGTAAGCTGCACTATTTTCTGCATATCTTATAAATACATAGTCAGTTGTTTTAGGATATAATTTCCTTTTTTTTTAATTTCAAGCAATCTCACTTTAGCAAGACACCCCTACACTTTAAGATATTTATAACTAGGAACATGACTCTTCCAAAGTTCATATGGTGTTTGCTCAGTACACTTAGAAGAAACCCTATTTAGAATATAATAAGATGATAAGATTGCTTCTCTCCACATATTTGAGGGTAAACCTGAACTATTTAATATAGCATTCATCATTTCCTTAATAGTTTTATTTTTACGTTTTGCTTTTCCGTTCTTTTCTGGTGTGTACGGAGCTGTAGTTTCGTGAACTATCTCGCTCTTTTTACACAGTTCTCTAAATTGAGAAGATTTATACTCTCTCCTCCTATTTGTTCTAAGTCTTCTAATATTTATATCTGTTGTAGGATAAAGTTTGTCGTCGAAGATGTTTAAGACCCAAGACCCTGCAAGCGCCTTTTAATTCCATCATTTGACCAACGAGCCCTTATGGTCGAAGCTCGCATATCGCGTAGACGCGTCCATATGCACTTCCGAATATGCGAGTAGGACTAGTCGCTAGTCGCCGGGTGGGGACACCTCCGTTACCCGAGTAGCCCTACGCCCTGGTCATCAAACAAGGATATTCCCAATTCCGAGCAGCCCTGGTCTCTGGTCGTTCGTTGAGGACGTCCCTCGTCTCATAGTACCAGCAACCCGTATAGGCCGGCTTTGGCTTGTTTCTATTCATAGTTCCGGACCACGAGAGGCATTCATTAAGAAACGTGATTAGTTAGATGTCTAGATTGGTTATACCATTATCTTATCTGAGGATTAACGGGATAAGCTCCTTATCCCCCCAAATCAGCAGTGATCTCAATAGCTTGCGTAACAAACTGGACCATCCGGACTCGTATAAATGGATGACCCATTGGTGATAAAGGTATGCAATCTCAAAACACACGTCTCACACTTCATCTTACTATCGAGTCCTATCTGACTTAAGCTTCGGAGGGCTAACGGCCAAGCGCCAGCCACTCTTAGTTTCCTTCTTTAGCTTTCAGGTCTAAAGGGGAGCTCGCCTTAAGGAATGTGAATGTTTTAAGGAGCCTGTTACTAAAATCAGATGTTAACAGATTGGCATCGTCTGTGGGAAACTCCCGGAATTTAATCCACCCTCATAACTGATTGTCACCTCTCACTATGCCTCCTAAGAAGACGGCTATCCTTCTACTTCAAGGCAGATGTTACCTCCGCCTGACATCCATGAACCAATGCCCAATCTCCCTCAAACCGCTTCGACGGGGATTCCCCCGGAAGAGCTTAACCTACCGTTACAAAATCCATTTCACGATATATCTGGTGGATACGATGGTATTATGCGTTTTGTAGGAGATATACTCCTTACCCTCAAAGCTGGGCTTCAAACCTTATCTAATCGGTTCGATCAGCATTTTCCTGAATCGCAGCAACCTCCGGAAGGATCGCCATTACGATCTGCACTGCTAGCTTCCAAACATTCCGCAGATGAACCACGAGCTCAGCGAAATCCTCCTTCGAGTCGCATGCCACTCGACAATCAAACTCCAGCACCTCCTCCACAATCTATCCACTCCAGTACCTCTCGGCAACAACGATCTCAAGGATTTAGTGTCGAAACGTCGAGTTATACTTTACCTTGGGAAGGAGATCTCAAGAGAATCGAAGATCGTTTCGCAGATATGGAGCAACGATACAGATCCAATCTCCCGCCTGCTGCTTCTGCATCAACCCATCGAGTTGAACCCCCCTTCACCCGCGAGGTAATGGACCCCTTTGCTTAGAAAATACCGAACGCCTAACATCGTCCCATATACCTGTATCGGTGATCCTCTCGAACATTTGGAACATGTAGGTCTCTCATGGAGTTAAAGGGATATAGTTCAAAAATTATGTACAGAGCTTTTTCCTTAACCCTAAAGGATGCAGCGCGTACGTGGTTTCGAGGTCTAAAACCTCAATCTATAGAATCTTTCTCCCAATTATCAGATCTTTTCCTTTCTCAGTTCATGGGAAGTATCCGCAGCAAAAAGCCTGCATCTCATTTATTGGATCTAAAGCAACAACACGGTGAAACAATTAAGGAGTTCACAGTTCGGTTTATAGCAGAAGCCGTCCAAACTGAAGGTTATACCGAAGACAAAGGCTTTACTGCCCTTAGAGCAGGAATCACAAGTGAGAAATTCCTGATTCGCCCTGGATAAAAATCATCCTAAAACTATGACTGAATTCCAGGCCAAGGCTAAAAAATACATTAATGCAGAAGAAGTTGCTTTGGCTCGTCACGGTATACAAGGGAAGAAATGTAAGTCTGAGGAGATCTCTTCCTCCGAGAGGAAATATTGGCGCGATCGACGAGATCGTTCCCTTAAGAAGCCATTACTCTGGTAAATATCACAATTATACGCCTCTCAATCAATCTCCTGAGAAAGTATTAATGGAGATAAAGCATAAATTCTATGTAAAATGGCCTCCAAGGATCAAATCAGATCCTGAAAAAAGAGACAAAAGAAAGTTCTGCTATTTCCACAAAGATCATGGGCATAATACCCAAGATTGTATATCTTTGAAAGATCAAATTGAAGCTCTCATTCGGAAGGGACATCTCCGAAATTACGTTACGCGATAGGATCGGTCACCTAAAAGAATTGATACCTCATCACAAAGGAAAAGGTCGCCTCAACATCACCCTCCACAGGAAGATGCGGAACCCACTAGTGAAATTTGAAACATTATTGAAGGTCCGGCTTGTGGGGGAGATTCTCAAGCTTCAAGGAAAGCATATGCTCGAAAGGCGTCTCAAAAGCCTCAACATATTTATTGGCTGGAAAAATCGTCCGATACACCAAATCCTAACCATTATTCAATTTCTTTCTCTTGAAGATGCTGAAGGAATTCATTTCCCTCACGAGGACTCCATCGTGGTCGCATTAAAGGTATCAAACTATTTAACTCATCATCTTATGTTGAATACAGGTAGTTCTGTCGACGTCCTTTATCTAGAAGCCTTCAATAAAATGGCACTGGCTAGAAATTTACTTAAACCTATCTCCACCTCCCTCGTTGGCTTCGGGGGTGAAGTTGTAACACCAGAAGGTAACATCGACCTTCCAGTTACCTTTGGAGAAAGCTCAGCAAAAACCACTGTGTTCGTCAACTTCTTAGTAGTCGATCGAAAATCAGCATACAATGCTATTCTGGGTTGACCCTCGCTCACCAAAATAGGAGCAGCTCTACACCCCCTGTATCTATGCATTAAATTCTCTACTCCAAGCGGAGTGGGGTTAGTATGAGGGAACCAAAAGGAAGCTCGAGCATGCTATGAAATTGCAGTACAAGATCGAAAAAATGTCCAAGCAGCTCCTATTATGACAATTACAGAAGACCAAGCGAATCCCCTGATAGCAACAGCGTTGGACCCAAGAGAGGATGCTCATCAATCAGGAACCCCAGGAGAGGAGACAGTCGAAATCCACATATCCAAAGATAACCTCTCCAGAAAGGTTTACATCAGATCCTCTCTAAGTAATGTCTTTCGAGCGAACTTGACTAATTTCCTAGTCGAATATCAAGATGTATTCGCTTGGTCTCATGAAGACATGTCAGGTATCGACCCCAACGTTGCGGTCCATCGTCTGAACGTGGATCCAGAGTATAAACCCATTCATTAGCGTCGGCGAGCGTTCACGGCTGAAAGGCAAATAGTGATTAAAGCTGAGGTCAAAAAATTATTGGCCGTCAATTTCGTCGAAGAGGTTGACTACCCAGAATGGGTCGCGAACGTAGTTCTTGTCCGTAAAAGCTAATGGTAAATGGAGGATGTGTGTAAATTACTCCGATTTGAACAAAGCGTGCCCAAAGGATAGTTTCCCGACTCCTCGCATCAACCAATTGGTTGATTTAATAGTAGGGCATGCCCTGCTCAGCTTTATGGACGCCTATTCTGGTTACAACCAGATCATGATGCATCCACCCGATCGTCAAAATACTGCCTTTATCACCGATCGATGCTTATATTTCTATAAAGTAATGCCTTTCGGTCTCAAGAATGCAGGGGCTACCTATCATTGTTTGGTCAACAAAATGTTTGCTGTGTAAATTGGCAAGAATATGTAAGTTTACGTTGACGACATGCTCCTGAAAAGCGTCACGGCAAATGATCATCTCGCGGATCTCCGGGAAGCCTTCGACCTGATGAGGAAGTACCAAATGAAGTTAAATTCAGAAAAATGTGCCTTCTCGATCTCTGTCGAAAAATTTCTTAGATTCATGGTTAGTCAACGGGGGATCGAAGCAAATCCCGAGAAAATAAAAGCCTTGATCGAAATGAAGTCTCCATCTACTCTCAAAGATGTCCAACGATTGGCTGGTCGCATTGCATCGTTGAATATGTTTATTTCGCGTGCCTCTGATAAGTGCCTTCCCTTCTTTAAGCTTCTCCGTACTACTGTAAAAACCAACTGGGTATGGACCCAGCAGTGTGAGGAGGCATTTCAACAACTAAAGAAATATATGAGCGCGCCTCCTATTTATCTAAACCTATTCCATACAAGCAGCTCTTTATTTATTTATCTGTATCTTCCACGGCCGTTAGTGCCGCCTTAAAAAGAGAAGATTCTGGGGTCTAGAGGCCCGTTTGTTATATTAGTCGAGCAATGGTGGATGCCGAAACTCGATATTCCAATATGGAAAAATTAGCTCCCGCCTTAGTGACTGCAGCCCGGAAACTACGATCATATTTCCAAGCCCACTCTATATTGGTACTGTTAGTACACGTTATTTTGTCAATTGTCATGTCAGTTGGTCGCGTCCTGTCTTGTAAGCCCCGGTCGAAGAATTGAAGCTTAAGACTTAAAGTTTATGCTACTTCCCTTGCTCAAGCTCAAGCAAAAACAAGATCGACCTTAGGAATCCTAAAACATCAATGAATGATGTAATTATCAACCTAACTCAACCCATTCCTTCTCGACCCTATAGCTCAAGTTGATTAGATTTGATTTTTCATGGCAGGTGCTAATATCATGATTGAAAACATTATCCAATCATTGGACTCCGTACACCATCACTCGTGCCTTGTATAGCTTCCAAGGTAGTTGACCGGTCATGACTGGTCGGACTGACCCTTCCTCTTTCCAGCAGCCTCTTCATTAAAATTCAGCCTTGCTGAACAGGCAGCCGACCGGTTTTGATCGGTCAGTCCAGCACTACAAATTATGTACAACAAGCTTGCTGTAGAGAATGTGGCAACACATCCGACCGGTCTTGACCTGTCGGTCAGCGTATCAAGACTGTCCAGCAGCTGTGCTGCATTTGTTCTGGCAAGACAGTCGACCGATCTTAACCGGTCGGTCAGCATTGGAAGAAAAGTCCAACAGTTGTGCTGCATTAAATTGGCAAGACAGCTGACTGGTCTTGACTGGTCGGGCAGCTTAAAACAATGTCTCCAACAACCATATCCGACCAGTCTTGACCGGTCGGTCAGACCCAAAATAGGTCCAGCGTGTAGTGTATTAATTCCGACCTATCCGACCGGTTGGGGCTTCTCTCTGATAGGTCCGATGTGACCATTTTAGATCCGTTGGGGCTCTATAAAGCCGTATTTCAAGGGTCTTTCTCGGTATGCATTCAACACCCATCAAGAGCCAAGTGAGAGAGCCTTTACTCACATCTTCCTACCCTCCTTACTCTTAACTCCCTTGAGTTTATCATTCAAACCTAGCCATTAATGGCTTATCATTGAGTATTCAAAGCTCGGTTTGAAGTATGAACTCAAGATTTGCATTCATGGCTGACTTAGCCTTCGAAATATCATCATGAGGTCTTTTATAGCCATTGAATGCTGAAGTTTGGTAGTTCCCTCATAACCATCGCATTGAATAGGCAAGAGGAACTTGACCATCTCTCTCCCAACTACCCGGCATAATCATACACACATCATTTGCATTGGTAGCTGATCTTGGGAGCACAAAGAGAAGCTAAAGCACGTGGAGCTAAAGCTACTCATTAAAGGCATTGAATCGGGGCTCAATCATCTAGGTATGTCTAGTATTTGAGAGTCCATTTATTGAGTTATTATTTCCTGGATTGGAAAACTTCGGCGGGAGTGTACGTGGCTGTCCTTGGATTAGGATTGGTGAGAGTTTGAGATCCAAACTCGTCAAGTCTCTAGATTAGGCCATCGGCGGATGGTAAACGCGGTCCTAGAACATAGGATGTTAAGGTTGGTGGTTAACCTGATTTAAAACCATGACTATAGTGAAATTCGGTGTTCTCATAGGTTGAGATCGTGAACCGGGAGTGGAGTAGGGAAACCGAACCACTATATATCCTTGTGCATTGTGAGATTGAATGATTGCTATGTAGTTCGCTCGCCTCAAGTGTAAGGCTTGCGATGTAGTAATAAAACTTGGTAAGACCGAGGTCAATCCACAGGGAATTAGATAACAAATTCCAAACTATTCCAGCAACTCAGTTTGCAATAGATAAGAGATTCAATTGGAATAATTATGCTAAAACAATAACTTAATGAAAATCAGTAGTTTAAGGTACTAAGGCATTCAAGGATCCACTTATAGCAATCCCATGCCAATCCAATCAATCCAAGTAAGATACACAACTAGATTTGAAGTCCTATCTCTCATCTAGTTGGAAAATAAAGCATTAAACACATTCATTCCCATTCAAGTTGAACTTCCAAGTTCTAGTCCCATTTAATCAATCTAAAATTCAAAATCATAGCCTTCGGAGTAACATCCATGCCTATGGACTATGGCTTGCTCAAGGACTACTATAATTTGAATCTAAATAAGCACCATATGATAATCTCAGAGAATTGTAAGGAATCCATGTCCGGAGCACATGAACTCTTATAAAACATCTCAAACTATCAACTTGAAGAACTAGAATAAATAAAAATCCAAACTTGAATTGAAAGTACTTGAATTAACTGAATCAAATCATGAAATTAGCTACAAGCTTCACCTCTCAGCCTTAGCTGAGAAATTCTAGCCGAGCATTGTCATACTACAACTAGAACTCAAATAAGAAAACATAAAAAACTAGAAAAACTGAAGTTTGGAAGGTTACTGACGCTCCACGACGACTTCCAGTGCTCTCCCACGACGTCCCTTAGCTTCTATGATACCCTAGGAAGAGCCCTTAGGTGTCCTTTTATAGTGGGGAACTCCCTTGCATCGGAAACATCCAGAAATTGCGTAAGGTTACGCACTGTGCAAGAAATTTCGGAGCTTCACTGAGAAGCTCTGTTACGCAGACACCGGTCGCACGACCGGTCTGAGCTCCCGGACGATTGGTCGCACGTCCGGTCTCAAAACGGTAAAAACAGTCTGGCGAGTGTTGCTAAAATATGATTTTAAACTTTTAATGCAAGGACCGGTTGCACAACCGGTCTGAACAGTGGACGACCGGTCGTGAATGGTCCAGTGGTCTTCTGTGAAAAGTCTTCCTTTGTGAACAATTGGACCGGTCGGACGACCGGTCTTGGCGATGGATGACCGGTCGCACGACCGGTCTTGGCTTCTGTTTCCTGCTTTCTCCTTGGGCTTCTTTCTTCCTTTCTTCTCCTCTCTTTCTACTTTCTTTGGTCCTTCTTTAATCTTCATCCAATGGCTTCAATTGGCTCTTTTTAGTCTCTAATTGGGTGAAGTCCGCTCTCATCCCTAAAATCACAAAACATACGTTAGATGGGCCTTTTAAACATGAAAACCATACATATAATGTGATGCAGTGGGCTATGCAATGTATAAATTGGAGGTTCAACACACCCCCCAACCAGCTTTTTACTAGTCCCGAGCAAAACATGCGTGAATAAGTTCAAACCTCCAAACCCAACGCTCCTTCAGAAACCATGTTTCTATCCATTCCAAGACATACAAGTATAAAATTTTGGAGAAACTAGGTGATAGAAATTGCAACCTTAAACTCTCAAAGCATAATAAGTGTCTACATGAAATTCCCACTGATTGATTGATAAATAGAAGAACTCGAACAACTTCAACCTAGTGTGCATAGTGAAAGTTCATCTCATGAGTTTCTGGGATTATCTTCTTCATGGATCAACTGAACTATAGATCTCAAGGTATACAGAGCAACAACAAGCCTATGACAGGAATTTGTCTTACCGTCCTTCCGACGGCTTTCACACCACGTCCCATTTCCGGCTTTGGTTACGGGTAGACCATCCACCGGTTGGTAATAGGTAACCCTTTTCGGAATTTTCCACCATTTTTCCTTTAGTCCCAATTTCATCCTTTCTTTTCCTTTTTCTTTTAAATTAGATAGGATTTTTAGAAATCCATATCTTTCGTTATTTTTCCATGGACAAGGATGGACAAAGTACCCTGGCTTGGTTTCTCAACACCTTTAAATCAAAGTCTAGCTAATCCACAATTCGCACAATCCTTTCAACCCATGAAAATCGTGTAATGTGAACTTGGTGTAAAGGTGTTTAAATTTTCTATCAATCACAACAATAGGGAAACTAACATAAAAAACCATTATGTTGGGAGAAATTCAAGACTTACAACATCACACACTTCGTATCTCCTCTTCTTATACTCCTATTATCTCGAATGCATGGAAATAAGGTTTTCTAAAGGAGTTTTGAAATTTTAGAAAATTCAAAAAAATTTGCGCATATGAAGCTCGAAATGTTGCAACATGCTAGATGAAGGATCTCATCTCACCCCCCAACCAAATCTTGCATTGTCCTCAATGTAAAAAGATATGCAATGAGCATGAACATGAGAGAAATGAGAAAATATGAGAGAGTGAGAACAATAATACCTGCGAGAGTCGATCATGGAAGTCTTCAACCCAACAACTAAAGCTACTAAAACAGTAAAACTAAATAAAACTAAACCTAATCTACGGAAAGCAATAAAGATAACTAACCCGTCCTTTTTTTTTAAAAAAAAGAGGATCTCCATCAGACTAAGAGATCGATTATCAGTATAACATCCAAAAGGACAAAGTTGAGCAGGATCATCAAGTGGTGTAACAAATTTTTCAGTAGAACTATCCACCATCCTGCTTTAGAAAGTACATTAGTGACATCGATCATTCTAACCCATTGAAAATCCTGCTGAAAAATTTCAGCGGGTTCTTCAACAAAATTGTCACATGTACTAGGAAAGGAGAATTGCATTGGTTGGAAATCATTGAATATATATCTCCTTTTCTTCTTATCTGGGCAAAAATTATTCACGTATGGGTCATACCAGAAGTGTTCTTTGGTTTGAACAAACCAGAGAGATGTAGAGACTTGTATTTCTTCTTCACAAGTTAATATGATCTCCACAAAATCAGAATTCACCGGTGGTTCCACAATTGATTTTTCAGTTTGGTGTTCTGTGGAAGGAAACTTTTTATGCACCGGGGGGTCTCCTTCAAAGCATGCATAATATCCTGAATCATGGGATCATCCCAATCTTCAAAATACGCTAAACACTCCTCTAGAGTGTAGGAGACTTCATTGGAGGAAGTTTTCAGATTTGGACCCTTCATGTTTTCCTCCTTCCCAGAATTTTATGTAGGTTGGAGTGGGTCCTCAACCTCTACACTTTCAAAAATTGGCCTCTCTGTAGGCAAGTCAAGCACCAATTCTTCCAAATCCTGCATAACAAAGTTGTGTAAATCAGAAATTGGTGACTTGTCAAGTAAATTTTCAGAAATTGACACTTCCAAGGTCTTATTAAGATTAGAATTGGATTCATCCTTAGAATGTGTCAAACATGTCCCCAATCTTTCAGGTAGATCCTGTTAGAAAAACCCCCCATCTTCCATAGATTCTATCATGTTTACCTCATGGGGGCCATCATTATCGTCCCAATCCTCAAAGGGATCAAAGCTAACAACATCTAGATGATCAAATTGCTGCCTTAAAGCTGAACTCCTCTTCCACGATTGAATCAATCATATCAACCTCGTGGACATCATCATCATCCCTATGCCTTTTGCCCAAGTAGAACACATTCACCTCCAACGTCATGTTTCCAAAGGACATTTTCATCACTCCATTCCGGCAATTTATGATTGCGTTTGATGTAGCAAGGAATGGGCGGCCTAGAATCACCGGTATTTGGGTGCTAGCATCTATAACCGGTTGTGTGTCCAAAACAATGAAATCTACCGGGTAGTAGAATTTATCAACTTGGACTAGCACATCCTCAACTATCCCTCTCGGTACACGGATGGATCTATCAGCGAGTTGCAACGTGGTTTTGGTGGGTTTTAATTCACCAAGACCCAATTGCTCATATACCGAGTACGGGATCAAATTTACACTTGCCCCCAAGTCTAGCAATGCACGCTCAATCTGGTAGTCTCCAATGATACATGAGATTGTGGGACTACCAGGGATCTTTGAATTTTGAGGGGGTCTTTTGAGTGAGAATGGCACTCACTTGCTCATTTAAGAAGGCCTTTTACTGCACATTATATTTTCGTTTAGTTGTGTATAAGTCCTTCAGAAACTTGGCATAGGAGGGGACTTGTTTAATGGCATCAAGCAAGGGAATGTTAATCTTGACTTGTCTGAAAATCTCTAGAATATCATGAGAGTTTGGAAGAGATTTTGGGGCAACCAATTTCGAAGGAAATGGTGCTACGGGCTTGTATACGCATTCTGTTTCTTGTGGGGCTAAGTTAGATCCATCCTCTTCCTTAGAATTTATTGGATCATTAGGCTTGGCGGCCTTCACCGGGATAGATTTGTCAATTTGTTTACCACTTCTAAGAGTGGTGATGGATTTGGCTTGCTCCATGTGTTCGTTGGAAGGTTTAGGAATGCTCACTTCATGTACTTGCTTTGGATTGGGCTGAGGTTGGGCCGGAGAGGTCCGTTTCCTAGCATTCAAGCGTCCCTTAATCTCATCAACCGAGACTTTAAGCTCTTGGAACATTTGCTATTTGTTTGATTGATTTGCGTTTGCCCTTGTATAAACGCTTTCAAGGTATCCTCCATTGAGAACTGAGGTGGGGCCATATTTTGCATGGGTGGCCCTCCTTGAGAGTTGGTAGGATTGCCCGTGGGGGCATTCTTCCGACTAAAATTTGGGTGGTTCTTCCAACTAGTATTGTACGTATTACCCACCTAGTCCATTGAAAGGCCGTTGATACCCATATGTGGCATTTGCATGTTCATGTAACACCTCTTGAAATGCAGGAATTGTGGGACAATCTTGCGTAGCGTGTAAATCGATGTGACAAATCCCACATATGGTCTCAATAGCTTCATTGGACTTTGGAACTCCACTTTTAGTAAGTTCCATGGCCTCGATCTTCCTTGTGAGGTTGGCTATCCTTGCATTCACGTCGTCTTCCTCCTTGAGTATATAAATCCCTCCTTTCTCTTTCTCTTGAATAGGCTTGCGGTTGTTGGGTTTATTTGTGGTATCCCAAGATTGGGCATTTTCGGCCAACATGTCCAAATAATTCCAAGCCTCATCTGGATTTTTGCTCATAAACTCGCCATTGCACATCATCTCTACAAATTGGTGCATATTGGAACTTAATCCATCATTAAAAAAATTTATAATTCGCCAACTCTCATAGCCATGACGTGGGCAAGCAAGTAGGAGGTCCTTAAATCTCTCCCAACATTGAAAGAAAGATTCACCCTCTTTAGCCGAGAAATTCATTATGGCTCTTCAAGGGGTGTTCGTTTTATGAGCCGAGAAGAACTTTTTCAAGAATTTTCGAGTCATCTCATTCCATGACCCAATCAAATGTAGTATAAGAGACTGAAGCCAATCTTTGGCTCTTTCTTTCAATGAAAAGGGAAAGAGTTTAAGCTTAATGGTATCTTCAGAAACATTGGTGTATTGCAAGGTAGCCACCACTTCTTCGAATTCTTTTAAGTATAGATATGGCCTGTCAGAGTCTAGCCCATGGAATTTTGGTATAAGTTGAATCACACCCGGCTTTATGTCAATGTTTCCGCCATTTGGTGGTAGAACCACGCAAGAGGGTGTAATTGCACGGGCTGGTTGTAGGTAATCCCGTAGTGATCTCATTGGAGAAACGTTATGTACCTCATTCGCTCCTACTCCCTCTTGATTTGTGTTTGTAGTTGGAGTAGGAGGGGGAGGATTCCTTAAAGGTGTTTGATCCATACTCCCCAACTTTCACAACGTTCTTGGTAATTCTAGACTTGTCTATGGACTGACAATGGTCCAACTAAGCCACCTTCGGATTGGAGACGATTGGAGTGGTCACGTTCCCAACGGGACATAAACCACTCAACTAAAACTAAGTTATTCCTAAATCCTAGAAATTTGAAATTAATCTGAAAATTGGAAAAAAATCTGCAAAAAGCTAAGTTAGAAGGATATTACCCGATGTGCTTGAACTAGAGAAGAAATCCTACAAAACAAATAATTTTGATTAGTTCTAAGAAATCAGAAAAAACCCTATCTAATTCTACTTCTACAGCCACTAAAACAATTTGAAAACCGTTATCGAAATTCCCCGGCAACGGCGCAGAAAACTTGTTCGCTCGCCTCAAGTGTAAGGCTGCGATGTAGTAATAAAACTCGGTAAGACCGAGGTCGATCCACAGGGAATTGGATAACAAATTCCAAACTATTGCAGCAACTCAGTTTGCAATAGATAAGAGATTCAATTGGAATAATTATGCTAAAATAGTAACTTAATGAAAATCAGTAGTTTAAGGTACTAAGGCATTCAAGGATCCACTTGTAGCAATCCCATGCCAATCCAATCAATCCAAGCAAGATACATAACTAGATTTGAAGTCCTATCTCTCATCTAGTTTGAAAATAAAGCATTAAACACATTCAATCCCATTCAAGCTGAACTTCCAAGTTCTAGTCCCATTCAATCAATGTAGAATTCAAAATCATGGCCTTCGGAGTAACAGCCATGCCTATGGACTATAGCTTGCTCAAGGACTACTATAATTCGAATCTAAACAAGCACCATATGATAATCTCAGAGAATTGCAAGGAATCCATGTCCGGAGCACATGAACTCTCATAAAACATCTCAAACTATCAACTTGAAGAATTAGAATAAATAAAAATCCAAACTTGAATTGAAAGTACTTGAATTAACTGAATCAAATCATGAAATTAGCTACAAGCTTCACCTCTCAGCCTTAGCTGAGAGATTCTAGCCGAGCATTGTCATACTACAACTAGAACTCAAATAAGAAAACATAAAAACTAGAAAAATCAGAGTTTGGAGGGTTGCAGACGCTCCACGACAACTTCCGTCCTCTCCCACGACGTCCCTTAGCTTCTATGATACCCTAGGAAGAGCCCTTAGGTGTCCTTTTATAGTGGGGAACTCCCTTGCGCCGGAAACATCCAGAAATTGAGTAAGGTTACGCACTGCGCAAGAAATTTCGGAGCTTCACGGAGAAGCTCTGTTATGCAGACGATCGGTCGCACGACCGGTCTGAGCTCTCGGACGACTGGTCGCACGACCGGTCTTAAAACGGCAAAAATAGTCCAGCGAGTTTTGCCAAAATATGATTTTAAACTTTTAATGCAAGGACCGGTCGCACAACCGGTCTGAACAGTGGACGACCGGTCACACGACCGGTCGTGAATGGTCCAGTGGTCTTCTGTGAAAAGTCTTCCTTTGTGAACAATTGGACCTGTCGGACGACCGGTCTTGGCGATGGACGACCGGTCGCACTACTGGTCTTGTCTTCTGTTTCCTGCTTTCTCCTTGGGCTTCTTTCTTCCTTTCTTCTCCTCTCTTTCTACTTTCTTCGGTCCTTCTTCAATCTTCATCCAATGGCTTCAATTGGCTCTTTTTAGTCTCCAATTGGGTGAAGTCTGCTCTCATCCCTACAATCACAAAACATACGTTAGATGGGCCTTTTAAACATGAAAACCAAGCATATAATGTGATGTAGTGGGCTATGCAATGTATAAATTGGAGGTTCAACACTATGTATTGAACTTGTAAAATAGTTTAGTCAATCATGAATGCTAACTGTTTGATGAAATGCCTATGATAGTCTTTCTTGCAAATTGAACATATATTTGCCTTGAATGTTATTGTGATAATCATGGTTGATATAACCGATTTAATTTAGCTTTAAATTGTAATTGAAAAGTCAAAAAGTCCTATTCACCCCCCTCTAGGACATTAGGCATATCTCTGAGTATCTCAACAAGCGGTAAAACCGCAATTTCAATTGGTATCAGAGCGGGTTCCTCCGCTCAGGTTTAAAAACCCGGAGTAAGATCCTAAGAGAGCTTGAAAATATGTCTATAGAGGACTCCACATCCATTACTAAGCCTTCTTTCTTTGATGGTTCAAACTATCCATATCGGAAAGCCCGTATGCACATGTTTTTAGAATCTATTGATTCTGACGTAAGGGACATGGTTGATATTGGATATAAACCCCCAATGGATATTATAAGTAAGGAAGGTGAACCGGATGTCCTCAGGCTAAGAGAGAAGGCTATGTGGATAGAGTATGATAAGCTCAATCTGTTCATAATACTAAAGGCCTGAATGCCATTTTTTGTTCAGTGTTTAAATATGAATTTGATCGCATTCAAAATTGCCTAACCAGTAAGTAAGCTTGGGATATTCTTGAAGTTACACACGAAGGAACAAGCGTTGTTAAACGCTCAAAACTTCAGCACCTCACTACACAATTTGAAAACATAAGAATGGAGAAGCATGAAACATTTATGGACTTCTTCACCAGATTGAACAAAATCACAAATGACATGTGTGGTTTAGGGGAACCCGTTCTGGAAAATAAAGTATGTAGGAAAATTCTGAGATCCTTACCGGAACGATTCTCTACCAAAGTATTACTTTAGAGGAATGTCGGGACCTAGATACCATGGAGGTTGAAGAGTTGTTAGGGTCCCTTCAAACCCATGAGTTACATTTCAAAACTCCCTCAAAATCCAAAGGTATTGCATTGAAATCCTCTCATAAAAAATGAGACTCTGAACATGAAAGTGAGGAAGATCTAGATATGGAAGAAATGACACTTATGGCCAAGAAATTTAAAAAATTCTTCAAAACTAGAGAAAATCTTCTAAAAGGAAACCCTATCAGAAGGGTAAACCTTTTGACTCTAAGAACAACAAAGGTAAATTTTTTAAGAAGTCAAAAGATCCTCAATGTTACAAGTGTAGAGGATTTGGTCACATTGCCTCCAAGTGCACTGATAAAAAGACCAAGAAAAAGGCAATGATAGCTACATGGGATGATACTGAAGAATTTGAATCAGAATCAAACACATCCCAAAGTGATGAGGAACAAGGCTCAATCAAAATTTTAATGGCTTCCATCACTGAAATTGTACCTCAAATTGAGCCCATTGCAAAGATCACCGGAGACATTGATGATCATGAATCCTCTAACACTAAAAATGATTCTTTAAGTGATGATGAGGATGAGGATGAAGACCTTCAGGAAGTATATAACTAACTTTACATTGAAAATATGAATACCATTAAAAAGTTGGGTCAAATGAAGGCTGAAAATTATAAGTTGACAAAGAGTCTTGACGGATTGAAAATTGAGAATCAAAAGATGGAACAAGATCTGAAAGAACTAAAAAAGAAGAATGATGAGCTTGAACAAGAAAAGAAAAAAAATTCATGAGTGGTGAATCTCTAGATAAGCATGCTAGACTTGAGAAAGAACTCAAAGAGGCGAACACTAAAATTGATCGTCTTAAATGTCAAGTTGTTAACTTTAGAAAATGTTTCGTCCAAGGAGAAGAAAACCTTGAAAAACTGTTGGGTATTGTAAAATCACCAGTGGATAGAAGAGGTTTGGGCTATGACAGTCACACTTTAAAAACTACCTCAGTCCATCCGATGGTAAGAAAAGATCATGGTGCATCGGGGAGTAAAACGAAAGCATCTCTTATTTGCCATGCTTGTGGTGACATTGGCCACCTAAAGTTTGAATGCATGGCTTTCAAAAATTCGGTTAGAAATTTGAAAGGAAAATTTGTACTGACCAGCAAAAATGTGCAATCCAATTGGAATCCTCCTATGCATACTTCACCAAAAAGAGGAAACATGAGAAAGAATTATCCTACACTTCCTAGAAAGGACAAGAAGATGGATGAATTGTTAGAGCAAGTCAAAATGTTGAATTTGAAAACTGCTATTCTCTTACGTGAAAAAGAAAAATCTGCCTCTCCCAAGAAAACTATAGAATCACACCATAAGAATACCACTCATAAAAGGACAACAACTCAATGGGTAGTTAAGAACAAGTGTTTAGTCATTTATACTACCCTAAAAGCTGGGAATAACCCTAGATGGTACTTGAATAGTGGTTGCTCTAGACACATGACAGGTGATAGATCTCAATTTTGTGCATATGACGAATTTGATGGTGGTTCTGTCACATTTGGTGATGGGAGCATGGCTAAAATCATTAGTAAAGGAACCATCACTAGGCCAGGACTGCCTAAAATTGAAAATGTGCTTTATGTTGATGGTCTTAAACACAATCTTTTGAGTATCTCACAAATTTGTGATGATGAGCACTCGTTAAGTTTCTCCAAAGATATGTACAAGATCCTGAACTCCATAAGAAAATTAGTCATGAAAGGTCTACACACAGGAGACAACTGCTATGTCATTGAAAATCACAACAATCCAAGCTCCCCCACCATGTGTCACATGGCCATTAAGGATGAAACAGAATTGTGGCACCATCGACTCGGTCATGTTCATTATAGAAATTTATTTAAACTTAGTCAGAAAAAATTGGTGAGAGGTCTACCTAAGATAGGTAAAAGACCTAAAGTTGTGTGCATCGCTTGCCAAAAAGGTAAACAAATCAAGGTTACACACAAGAGAACCTCTATCCTGGTCACATCAAAACCATTTGAACTGTTACACATGGACCCAGTTGGTCCTACCAGGGTTCTTAGCCAAGGTGGAAAATGATACTTCTTTGTAGTCGTTGACGATTACTCTAGATTCACATGGGTCGCCTTCTTAAAAGAAAAATCTGACACATTTGAAGAATTTCAAAAACTAGTGAAGCGACTTCACAATGAGAAAGGATACATGGTAGCCTAGAATCAGGAGTGATCACGGCAGTGAATTTGAAGATCATCGTTTGAAGGATTTGTGTGATGAGTTGGGTATTCGTCATGAGTTCTCAGCACCCAAAACACCTCAACAAAATGGGGTTGCTGAAAGAAAAAATCGAGTATTGTTGGATATGGCTATAGCTATGCTTAATAATAAGAACCTTGCGAAAAATCTGTGGGCCGAAGCAGTAAACACTGCCTGCTATATTATAAATCGAGTTTATTTGAGGGCAGGTCTAAATAAAACTGCTTATGAACTGTGGTGTGGAAAGACACCAAATGTGAAATATTTTAAGGTCTTTGGTGGCACATGTTATATTCTAAGAGACCGTAAAAACTTGGGAAAGTTTGACTCCAAGAGTGATAAGGGTATCTTCTTAGGATACTCATTAAATAGTAGAGCCTTTCATGTCTACAACATTCGAACCTCATCGGTTCAACAGTCAATCAATGTGACTGTAGATGATCAATTAGATGAATCAGTGTCTCCAGGTTATGAAGAAGAAGATGAGGGTATATGCGAGATAGGAAAATTTGATAAACAACCCTCATCTCCAAATGCCCCCACTACTCCCAGTGATGTACAAGTTGTTAAGGATCACC
Organism: Liriodendron chinense; assembly: GCA_003013855.2. NCBI lineage: Eukaryota > Viridiplantae > Streptophyta > Magnoliopsida > Magnoliales > Magnoliaceae > Liriodendron > Liriodendron chinense. The sequence goes on from PVNU02002850.1 coordinate 2,459,820, forward strand.
CCCTCAATCAAATCATTGGGAATCCTAACAATAGTGTCAAAACCAGGAGACAGTTGGAGGCTATCAATAGTCACCTGTGTTTCACTTCTAAAATAGAACCTAAAAATGCTGATGAAGCTTTAAACGATGAATTCTGGATCCTTGCTATACAAGAAGAGCTTTAGTTATACGGAATGAGGTATGGCATTTAGTCGATAGGCCTGAAAGAAAAAATGTTATTGGAACCAAATGAATTTTTAAAAATAAATCTGATGAATCTAGAAATGTTATACGGAATAAGGCTCCGTTAGTTGCACAAGGGTATTCCCAAATTGAAGGTATTGATTTTCATGAAACATTTGCCGCTGTAGCTAGACTCGAGTCTATTAGAATTCTTATAGTTGTTGCTTGTGCTTTAAAGTTCAAATTATTTCAAATGGATGTAAAAAGTGCCTTCTTGAATGGTACTCTTGATGAGGAAGTGTATGTCGAACAACCAAAAGGATTCATTAATCCTAAATATCCTCACAAAGTATACCGATTGAAAAAGGCTCTTTACGGACTCAAGCAAGCTCCCCGTGCATGGTATGAGCGTTTAACTCAATTTCTAATACACCATGATTTCGTTAGGGGGAGTGTTTATAAAAGAAGCCGAGAATTTAGCTCTTATTGCCCAAATTTATGTAGATGACATTGTCTTTGGCTCCACTTGTGAGAAAATATCTATTTTATTTACTGATTTAATGACATCGGAATTCGAAATGAGTATGGTAGGAGAACTTAACATATTTCTAGGCTTACAAGTAAAACAACTAGCATCTGAAATATTCATTAACCAAACAAAGTATGCTGGAGACCTTGTTAAGAGATTTGGATTAAAATTTGGTCGATCACACACTACACCTATGAGCACCACTATTAAACTATCGAAAGATCTAGAAGGGAAAAGTGTAGATCAACACCTTTATAGAAGCATGATTGGTAGTCTTCTTTATCTCACTGCTAGCATACCAAATATTGCATTTAGTGTAGGTGCATGTGCTCGGTTTCAGGCTGATCCTAAAGAATCTCACCTCACCGCTGTTAAGCATATCATCCGGTTTATAGGATGCACCACTGAATACGGACCTTGGTACCCATTTTATTCATCCACAGATATTGCGGGGTATTCAGATGCCGATTAGGCTGGTAACATTGATGATAGTAAATCTGAAATTGCGGTTTTACCGCTTATAAAGATACTCGGAGATATGTCTAAGGACCAAGAGAGGGGGTGATTAGGACCTTATCAAAATCTTTTCGCCTACTAACAAATATTATCAAATAAAACAAAGTAAGCAAGAACACTTAGGCTTCCAAGCCTAAGTGGGTCCAATCACAAGACTAGCATATGGTTAATCAATAAGCAATCCTGGTCTAAAGCATGCATAGGTGAATAAATGATTCAACTAATCAAGATCCTAACCTAGGCAACTTGTGTAGACTTATGAGAGTGGATCAATGAGCTTAAGTCTACACAACTAGTGAAGGTACATCTTATGTGTGGATGTGCCTAATAAGTGCCTAGCATACATTCCTATCAAGCAATCATAATTAAACAATTAAACTAACAATGCTAAGATATAAATGTGCTCAATTCAATCACAAACACAAGTATGTATAGTGGTTCGACTTTAGGTCTACTCCACTCCCGGTTCAAGTACTCAACTCCTTTGAGCACACCGGCATTCACTATCGGAGGTTTTAAATGAGGTTCACCTCTCAACCTTTACATGGACGTTTTACCGGTTCACCTCTCAACCATTACCGGAGTTTTAGACATAGGCTAACTCTCAACCCAACGCACGTTTACTCCCGTGTCGGAGGCTCCTCCTTAGAGACTTAGTTTAGGCCCGGCAAACGGGCCAAGGAACGGCTAACGTCCTTAGATCGAGCTTGACAAACAAACTCTAAATGGACTCTTAATAAAGATAACCTACTTGTCGGATGAGCCCCTTGTTTAGCACCGGTTCGGGTTGCTTGATCTCCGCTCTCCCGTGCTTCAATCAGCTTCCCTTGCTCCCACGATTGTGTCGTCAGTTGCGTCGCCAATGCCTCAGCCACACTCAATCAAACACCTTGCATGTGATGCCTTTGAGATGCCCAAGGTGCTAGGAGGATAGGTTTGAGAACTCTACAACTAATGGGAATGAGTTGCCTAGAGTCTCTCTCCTACAATGATCTCATCTTAGAGTTTTGGACAAAGATATGCCAATCTAGAAGGTTCCAAACTCTAGAGATCAAGAGGGGATGAAGGTCATCTTCTTCATGAGCTTGGAATGCTCTAATCTTGTGTTAAAGCACAAGGAAGATGCCTTGCATAGGTTGGGAATGAGCCTCAAATGGTCTCCAACAATGGTGGCTTCACTCCTCTCGAAAATCCCCCTCCAAATGCCCAAAAATCGAGCTCCATATATAGGAAAAGTGAGCTCAAACGGTCATAAAACGGGCAAAAAATGGCTCTGCCGACCTGTCCCGACCGGTCCCAACTGGTCGGCCAAAGAGCCAAGCAAGATAGAAAAGCTGCTGTCTTGAGGGAAAAGCTGCCCGACCGGTCACGACCAGTCGGACCACCTGCCTGCACAAAACAGCAAGGTGCTGTTGGAACTGGACATACGTCCGACCGGTCTTGACTGGTTGGTCCAGTCCATCCGACCGGTCACGACCGGTCGGTCCACCTGTAGCCTGTAAACACAGCAAGGTTGCTGTTTGATCTGGCCGACCGGTCTTGACCGGTCGGACCAGTCCAGCCGACCGGTCCCGACCGGTCGGACAGGCCTGGTTCAGCTCAGCTGTTTGCTGATCTTCGTACATTCCAACCCACTTGAGTGATGTTTTGGGACACTTAAGGCCAATCTATGATGACTAATGGTTTCCTAATGTGGTCAAGGTCATCAAAGAAGCAAATGGGTTGGGTTTTGGTCAAGGTTAAGGCACCAAGGCATCACTTTTACCTTATTCTTCTTCCTTGATGCAGCGGGGCCATCTGAGTCTTCGGTCTTCATCTTCATTAGGCTCAACCGACACTAGACTCACTGACGTAAGTGATTGACAAACAAGGTGCACTAGTATGCCACAGAAAAGTGCACTAACAAAATCAACAAGTGGTGGGTGCTTTTATGTTGGAAACTGCCTTGTGGCGTGGCATAGTAAGAAACAAAACTCCATTTCTTTATCTACAACAGAGGCTGAATATATAGCTACCAGGTAGTTGTTGTGCTCAATTACTATGGATGAAGTAAACCTTGTCGGATTACGGAATTCATCAAGGCACTATGGCCTTATTTTGCGATAATACCAGTGCTATCAACATTTCAAAAAACCCGGTCCAACATTCACGCACAAAGCATATTGATATTAGGCACCACTTTATTCGAGAATTGGTTGAAGATCAAATAATATCTCTCGAACATGTGCCTACCGAGAATCATCTAGCCGACATCGTAACAAAACCCTTGGACTTAGTTCGCTTTGCGAACCTCTAGAAGTCGGTTGGTGTTGGGTGTGTCTAAATGTACTAACAAGTATATGTTTTACAGGTAATATCTGAGGATTAAACCTCTCTATCTGATCTTTATAAGTAAATCTGAGGACATTTGCCTCTTTAATCATTACCCTCTAAGATTATCAGGGAACATAGTCCCTTTTTTTTTTTTGCATAGTTAAATTTGGACCTTTAAGGGTTCCTAATTTTGTGTCGGGTTGGTCATTGTGGTACACCATGGTGCATGGGTCTTGTATCCTCAGTAAAAGGATATTCAGATTAAAAGATAATGGTCTGACCAAAGGCCAGACCTTCTGTAAAGCCACTTTAGTGCAAAAATACACCTTTGCTGCTAAAATGCTTAGCCGACCAGTCGGGCTAGCCAAGACCAGTCAGCACGGGCATTTTCAAGACAGCCGACCGGTCAAGATCGGTCGGGCTAGACAAGACCGGTCAGCCGTCCGTCCGTCGGTCTGAACTAAGGGGGCCCTTCAAAACCATTTGGACCTCATTTTAGGACCCTCATCTCTCCATTTCTCACCTCTACATTGTGCTCCAGCTTCCCTTCTTGCCATCTCCAAGCATCCCAAGGTGATTCTCTCCAAGATTGGAGGTTCCAATCCCATCTACATTTCTCCACATCCTTTTCATTCCATAGGTAAGGTATTTGCTTCCATTCTTCTTTGATAAATCCTTCCTCTTTGAAATCTAGGAGTGATTTAAGGTGGTTTATAGAGCCTACAATGTCTTCCCACGAGAGTGAAGAGCTCCCCTCGAGGCAGAGTAGTCGGTCCAAGATAAAAGCTAAACCTCCTCCTCCCCCTTCAAAATCGAAGAAAACCCTATCAAAAGGGAAAGGGGCTGCCTCATATTCCATTCCCCCACCTCAATCACAATCCTTGGGTCAAAATGTCTCATCTCATCTCACCCATTGGGATGACTTTAAGGATAAAGAGGTGGTGTGTGAAAAATCTGAAAATTTGAATGACTTGGCCAAATATAATGTCATTTCCATTCTGAAAGCCATCAATTGGGCTCCTGTACTCCACATGGGTGGCCCAGTCCAGTTTGAGGTGGTTAGGAGATTCTATTCCTCCTGTGTTCATGTCACGGCCTCTCCCCCTCTTTTAAAGTTGAGTGTGATGACTGGACTTGTGTATTTACTCTGAACTCCATCTCTCAATTCATTGGAGTGCTGGTTGTTGACGAAACCCCTGCTGATTTCTCCCATCTAGGTCCTAAATCTAATGAAGTCATTGCCCAGTTTCTATGTGGTAGTGGGTCACCTAAATGGGTTGGAGGTGTGCTTCGGGCGTCCTCCATACTGTGGAATTACCGAATACTTCACAACCTATTCTTTCATAATGTGTATCCTAGAAAGAGCAACAAGGCGGATGTCACTGAACCTATGTTTCGTCTTCTTTATCGAGTTGGTCAGAGTCATTCCCTTTGTTTACCATCTGGGATCATGTCTATTATTCAGCAAGTTATCATACATGACGATGGAAAATCCTTCATTCTTCCTTTTGGGCATCTCATATGCCAATTTGCTGCAGCCATTGGCATTGTCAGTCCCACTGATAAGGTTCACAAGGTAATCATTATCAATTGTACCATCATCGCCAGAATGGAGCTCACTAAGGAGGCCATTTAGAGTCGTCACATGCAGGATTTGCAGGCATGACCAGGTGGAGCCATCCCAACATGAGGCTCCACCCATCTCCACTGGACCCTCTCAGACTTCACCTTCTGCTCCTTCCTCCGATCCTTCCCTCGATTCACAGTTTGCACCGGGTCGATTCTGTATGCCTCCTCGAGCTTTCTCTCGTCGTAGATCACCTTCCGTGGATCCTCCAGCATATATCATTGAGCTACGCCAGCATCAGGAGCGTCTGTTTCAGATACTCGACGAGATTGAGCAGAGCGAGCTACAGCTCTTACAGGGACAAGCCACTATCCTTGTGTAGCAGGATTCCATCGTGACTCGCCTGGCACAACTTGAGAGGCGGATGGAGATTTGGGAGCGCGTTGCACGTGGAGATGTTCCACCCCCTGATCTGGGAGATGGCTCAGACTACTAGTATCATGATTACTATCATGTGTCTTGGTCACAGTTCTCTTTTTGTATGACCAAAGACACCATCTGGATTTCATATATTATCTTTCTATGAGTTTGATATTTTTAGACTGTATATGTTGCGCTGATAGATGCAAATCGACATTGGGCTGCTTGCCCATTTTGCTGTCTGTATGGATGATATTTTTGTTTAGTTATTCACTATAGTTATACCTTTTCTCTTTTATATGAGCTTATGTTGCTTTATTTCATATAAATGGGAGGTTGGATGGTTCGAACTTTTCGCCCTTATTAGCTCATGTTTTGTGTTCTATTCTTTGTCTAGATATACATCTGGAGGGGTGGTTGGTTGATTGGGCTATAAGCCCTCTATGTTTTAACGATTACTTGTATATCTAGCATGTTTAGTTCTTTAAATCTCCTCAGGATTTCAATTTCTATATCTCATCCCTATTTCATGTGATTGACATATTTTCGGCATTAGCCTTGCAGCTTTCTTAGGCATATCTTTTTGCTGGCTAACCCTTGTCAATTATTGACAAAAAGGGGGAGAATCATCCCACCTAGAAGGTCCGATTATATCTTTTTGCAGGACTTTGTAGGTGCAAACATTGAGGGGGAGATTTTGAAGAAAATCGAGTCTGTATATGTCCTTTTGTAAAGATCATTTTGTATATCTATATAGACATGTAATTGGGTGTATGTTTCTTTCAGTTTAAGGGTCTATCATGATGTGGATGTCATGATGAGTCTAGGATAGATGTTTTGTCACGTAATTGACAAAGGGGGAGATTGTTAGTACATGTTATTTTGTCAATTGTCGTGTCAGTTGGTCGCGTCCTGTCTTGTGAGCCCCGATCGAAGAATTGAAGCTCAAGACTTGAAGTTTATGCTACTTCCCTTGCTTAAGCTCAAGCAGAAACAAGATCTCAGGTAAGTTGCATATAGATCGACCTTAGGAATCCCAAAACATCAATGAATGACGTAGTTATCAACCTAACTCAACCCATTCCTTCTCGACCCTATATCTCAAGTTGATCAGACTTGATTTTCCATTGCAGGTGCTAATATCATGATTGAAAACATTGTCCAATCATTGGACTCCGTGCACCATCACTCCATGCTGAATATTCAGCTGAGATGCCAAAGCTATAAGGTTGCCGACCGGTCTGGACTAGTCGGACAGACCCTTGAACTATGCTGCTTGTGCCTTGTATAGCTTCTAAGGCAGCCGACCAGTCATGACTGGTCAAATTGACCCTTCCTCTTTCCAGCAGCCTCTTCATTAAAATCCAGCCTTACTGAACAGGCAGCCGACCGGTCTTGACCGGTCGGTCCAGCACTACAAATTATGTACAACAAGCTTGCTGTAGAGAATGTGGCAACACATCCGACCGGTCTTGACCGGTCGGTCAGTGTATCAAGATTGTCCAGCAGCTGTGCTGCATTTGTTCTGGCAAGACAGTCCACCGGTCTTGACCGGTCGGTCAGCATTGGAAGAAATGTCCAGCAGTTGTGTTGCATTAAACTGGCAAGACAGCCGATTGGTCTTGATTGGTCGGGCAGCTTAAAACAATGTGTCTAGCAACCATATCCGACCGGTCCTGACCGGTCGGTCAGACCCAAAATAGGTCCAGCATGTTGTATATTAATTCTGACCTGTCTGACCGACTGGGGCTTCTCTCTGATAGGTCGGATGTGACCGTTTTAGATCCTTTAGGGCCATCATTTGGGACTCTATAAAGCCATAGTTCAGGGTCTTTCTTGGTATGCATTCAACACCCATCAAGAGCCAAGTGAGAGAGCCTTTACTCACATCTTCCTACCCTCCTTGCTCTTAACTCCCTTGAGTTCATCATTCAAACCTAGCCATTAATGGCTTATCATTGAGTATTCAAAGCTCAGTTTGAAGTATGAACTCAAGATTTGCATTCATGACTGACCCAACTTCGAAATATCATCATGAGGTCTTTTATAGCCATTGAATGCTGAAGTTTGGTAGTTCCCTCATAACCATTGCATTGAATAGGCAAGAGGAACTTGACAATCTCTCTCCCAACTACCCGGCATAATCATACAAACATCATTTGCATCGGTAGCTGATCTTGGGAGCACAAAGAGAAGCTGAAGCACGTGAAGCTGAAGCTACTCATCAAAGGCATTGAATCGAGGCTCAATCGTCTAGGTATGTCTAGTATTTGAAAGTCCATTTATTGAGTTATTATTCCCTGGATTGGGAAACCCCGGCGGGAGTGTACGTGGCTGTCCTTGGATTAGAATTGATGAGAGTTTGAGATCCAAACTCGTCAAGTCCCTAGATTGTGTTAGTGCACTTTTCTGTGGCATACTAGTGCACCTTGTTTGTCAATCACTTAGGTCAGTGAGTCCAATGTCGGTTGAGCTTAATGAAGACGAAGACCGAAGACGTAAGTGGCCCTGCTACATCAAGGAAGAAGAAACAGGTAAAAGTGATGTCTTAATGTGCCTTAACCTTGACCAAAACCTAACCCTTAACCTCTTTGATGACCTTAACCATCTTAGGAAAACCTTTAGTCATCTTAGATTGGCCCTAGGTGTCCCAAAAGAGTACCCAAACCTTGGCCAAAGTAAGAGGGTTGAGAAAGAGTTGGGTCAGGAAACATCAGGTTGAACCCAGGCCTGACCGACCGGTCACGACCGGTCGATGGACTGGACCGACCAGTCAAGACCAGTCGGACCGGTTCCCAGCCCAGACAGCGTGTGCAAGCCATTGGGGCCGACCGGTCTTGACCAGTCGGGCAGACCCCCCCTCTTAGACAGCAACCTCTTGTCTTCATTTAGCCTATGGCCGACTGGTCAAGACCGGTCGTGGACCCCTAGTCGACCGGTCACGACCGGTCGGCACTAGCTGTTATTTGCCCATTTTGTATCCGTTGCTCATCCTTTTATAAAGGGGCTTGGCTTGTTTTGAAGGAAAATGAGAGGAATTTCAAGAGGAGTAAAGCCACCATTGTTGGAGACCATTTAAAGCCACCATCTCGTCTTAGAGTTTTGAAGGCTTGTTTTGAAGGCATCTTCCTTGTTCTTTAACACAAGATTAGAGCATTCCAAGCTCATGAAGAAGATGACCTTCATCCCCTCTTGATCTTAGAGTTTGGACCTTCCTTGATAGGCATATTCTTGTTCAAAACTCTAAGATGAGATCGTTGTAGGAGAGAACCTCTAGGCAAACCATTCCCATCAGTTGTAGAGTTCTCAAACCTATCCTCCTATCACCTTGGGCATCTCAAAGGCATCACATGCAAGGTGTTTGATCAAGTGTAGCTGAGGCATTGGCGACTCAACGGCAACACGATCGAGGGAGCAAGGGAAGTTGATTGAAGCATGGGAGAGCAGATGATCAAGCAACCCGAACCAGCGCTGAACAAGGGGCTCATCCAACAAGTAAGGTTGTCTTTATCAAGAGTCCATCTAGAGTTTGTTTGTCAAGCTCGATCTAGGGACGTTAGCCGTTCCTTGGCCCGTTTGCCGAGCCTAAACAAAGTCTCCAAGGGGGAGCCTCCTACACGGGAGTGAATATGCGTAGGGTTGAGAGTTAACCTATGTCCAAAACTCCGTTTGGATTGAGAGTTAGCCCTTTATCCAAAACTCCGATTATGGTTGAGAGGTGAACCGGTAAAACCTCTGTGTAAAGGTTGTGAGGTGAACCTCATTTAAAACCTCCGATAGTAAATGCCGGTGTGCTCAAAGGAGTTGAGTACTTGAACCGGGAGTGGAGTAGACCCAAAGTCGAACCACTATACATGCTTGTGTTCGTGATTGTATTGAGCACATTGATATCTTAGCATTGGATGTTTACTTGTTTAATTATGAATGCTTGATAGGAATGTATGCTAGGCACTAGATTGGCACATCCACACACAAGATGTACTTTCACTAGTTGTGTAGACTTGAGCTCATTGATCCGTTCTCTTAAGTCTACATAGGTTGCATAGGTTAGGAGCTTGATTAGTTAAATCATTTATTTACCTATGCATGCTTAAATTAGGATTGTTTATTGCTTAACCATATACTAGTCTCGTGATTGGAACCACTTAGGCTTGGAAGTCGAAGTGTTCTTGCTTACTTAGTTTAATTTATTGAATTGTGTAAGTAGGCGAAAAGAATTTCAAAAAGGTCCTAATCGCCCCCCTCCTATAGGTTTAGCCATAATTCTAGTTGCTCTTTAAGCTTTCGCACATACGAAGGTGTCGTGTTAGACTACCGACGTACTTTTAGATTAGGCCATCGGCAGATGGTAAACGCGGTCCTAGAACATAGGATGTTAAGGTTGATGGTTAACCTAATTTAAAACCATGACTATAGTGAAATCCGGTGTTCTCATAGGTTGAGATCGTAAACTGGGAGTAGAGTAGGGAAACTGAACCACTATATATCCTTGTGCACTGTGAGATTGAATGATTGCTATGTATTGAACTTGTGAAATAGTTTTGTCAATCATGAATGCTAACTATTTGATGAAATGCCTATGATAGTCTTTCTTGCAAATTAAACATATATTTGCCTTGAATGTTATTGTGATAATCATGGTTGATGTAATCGATTTGATTTAGCTTTAAATTGTAATTGAAAATTCAAAAAGTCCTATTCACCCTCCTCTAGGACATTAGGCATATCTTCGAGTATCTCTACAAGCGATAAAACTACAATTTCAGGTACCTACGAATCATCCATTAAGACAAGCCCTTCAAAAGCCTGAGGTATCAGGGCGGTTGACTAAATGGGCAATTGAGCTCGGTGAACATGACGTTACATTCTGCTCAAGAACCGCCACTAAGGCCCAAGCCGTAGTCGATTTTATCGCTGAATTTACGTATTCGAATCCCGGTGACTCCACCTCTGGCAATGACGCTGCGACCAGCGACCAGCCACCTTGGTCGCTTTTTGTGGATGGGTTTTCATGCAACAGCCAGCAGCAGAGCCTGATTTGATCCTAATCGCTCCCAACGGATCACAATTCCAATATGCTTTACGCTTCAAGACTCATGTCTCTAACAACGAAGCGGAATATGAGGCTTTGATCTTCGGCCTCGAACTAGCGAATGTGCTCATAATACAGAATTTACTTATTCACAATGACTCTCAACTCATAGTCAATCAAGTGCTCGACGAATTCGAAGCGAAGGAAGAGCGAATGGCTTTGTAGAAATCTTGAGTACTTATCCTGCTCACAAAGCTAAGCAAATATGAAATAATTCACATTCTTCGCGAGAAGAATAAGATCACAGATTCTCTAGCACAGTTAGCTTCCGCACCAGAGTCTGATTTAACACAATTTGTTTCTGTCGAGCATCTCCATACTCCGAGTATTGATTAAGTCGTTCCAGAGCAAGTAGTCACAGTACATTTATCTCCATGCTGGATGGATCTTATTGTCCTTTACCTCAAAAGTGGACAATCCCAAACGATAGAAAATTTACGCGACAAATTCGTTATCATGCTGCCAGGTACACCTTACAAAATGGAATTTTATTACGTAAAAGCTTTACTTTACCATACTTAAGGTGTCTCCATCCAGAAGAGGCACACCGTGTTCTTAATGAAATACACCAGGGGGCATGTGGTAACCATCCCAGGGGACGATCTTTAGCATATAAAATGATGAGGCAAGGGTACTACTGGCCCACCATGAAGGCGGACGCAATCAAATTTTCTAAGAAATGCAACAAATGCCAGCGATATTCTCCAATCCTTCATGTACCATCTGAGTAAATGACACCGATGGATGGCCCTTGGCCCTTCGCCTAATGAGGAGTTGATATAATTGGACCATTACCCATCGAGAAAGGCCAGAACAGGTTTGCAATTGTAGCAGTCGATTGCTTCACCAAATGGGTCGAGGCAGAACCTTTAACCACAATCATTGAAAAGCAGACTACCAAATTCATGTGGAGAAACATCATATGCTGTTATGGGCTCCCCCATACTATAATCACTGACAATGGAAAATAGTCCGACAACGCTGCGTTCTCGGAGTTTTGCGAAAAATGGAAGATACGAAGTATTCGAACCTCCCTAGGTCATCCTCAGGCTAATGGACAAGTTGAAGCAGTCAATAAGATTATCAAACATCATCTGAAAACTAAACTTGATGAATGTAAAGGAATGTGGCCGAAGCTTCTACCCGAAATCTTATGGGCCTACAGAACGACAACTCGCACGTCAACTGGAGAAACCCTTTTCTCTTTGGCATTCAGTACCGAAGCAGTTGTTCCAGTTGAAGTTAAAGTACCCTCGTATCGAATCGAGCAATACAACCCAGCGAGCAACCAAAAGGATCTGAGGCTTCTTCTCGACCTTTTGGAGAAAGGAGGGACGTATCCCGACTTCGAGCAGTAGCTTACCAACAGCGTATAACTCGTTACCGTAACACTAAGGTCAAACCTAGAGCTTTTCAGCTCGGCGATTTGGTGCTTATACAAAATCTTGGAACACTTGCTAGTTCGTTGGATCCGAATTAGGAAGGCCCCTATTGGGTTATTAAAATTATGTGACCAGGTACATATTATCTAGAAGACATGCGAGGAAGACCACTACGTCGCCCTTGGCATGTGGAGCATCTACTCCAATATTATCCATAAAATATTCATGTATTTGGATCGCGTTTGAATAAAGATCATTTCTTCGATTACAGCTGATCAACTATAAATTTCATAATTTGGTCGCTGCTCCGCTTTGGACTAGACCAGCCCTGAAGAGAAGACAAACGTTCTCTTGACCGAATCTTCTGCCTACTGCGGAGCCAAAGTCTCAATCGATAGATCAGTCTATCTCTACGTGGACGTGGTCACCAAGACCCTCGGATTAAGCCTAACTCATTTTTCATGAGTTAAGCGTTTACGCATTCAACATACAAAATGATCAATCACTAGAAGAAGCCAAAATATAAAAAATGATTCATTCTATTAAGGAAAATATTAAGATTATTTTTTATAATGAGGGAGCGACCAAAATTAACATAAAAAGGAAAAAGAAAAGAGAGGAATCGATCATTCCCGCGAGTCGCTTGGAGGAGGAGCGCTACTCTCGACCTCGGGGCCAGCTTCCTGAACCCCTGCAGCTTGGGTAGTTTCCATAGCTTCATTCTCGACGGCTGCTCTCTCTTCAGCAGCGACGATGGCTGCGACCCTCTCGAATTCCTCCATATTGAATGATGGAAATATCAGCTGCACTACTCTTAATGCAAAGTCGCGACCAGCATCGTATGACTCATACCGCTCGTCGTCATATAACTGTGAAGTCCAGAACTCCATGATAGCTCGAGGCCCCTTTTCAGATAACATTTTGACGTAGGCCACTCTCTCTTCCTCCCAATGGATGGAATCATCTCTAAGCTGCACGAGAGTATACTTCTCTTTCTCCAAGCTCTCGCTGACTTCTTTCAACCGTGACTTGCTCTCAGCGAGCTGCTCCTTTAGGGAGATTTTATCTTGACAGAAAATCTCTCTCTCTTTCTCTATCTTCTCCTTTATCTCCATGAGCCTCGCAAAATTCATATCCAGGGTCTGATACCTATCGGTCAAGACCTGGATCTTCTTAATGAGGATTTTTCTATCCTTATTCATCTTCGCGATTAGAGTCTCGCGAGATTTGATGACTTGGCCTCTCCCTTGGACCACCTTCTCCAGTGCGAGCCTCTTCTCCTCAGCCTCATCAATGATAAAGCGAGCAGCAATGATGTCACGTCTCGTCCGTATAATGAGGTCCAGTCCCTGTTCAAGGAGTAAAAGGGGGATCAGATGGTCACACAAAAAAAACAAAGGAAGGAAGCAAGAAACAAGTCGAATTCGAAGTACTTTTACCTAGATCATCCTCACCCCCGCATCTAGGGAAAGATCCTCAGGACTAGGCTCAGGAAGAGTACTGAAAGTCTGTGGGGGTGATGTTGTCGAATATAAACTTGCATATCGGATGCAAGTGACTCAAGACATTGAATGTCCCAACTCCAGAAGGCTGAGCCACGACCAGCCCAGCAGTGCTCGCATCTTGAGCAGCAGATGGCTAATGAGGAGGGATCAACTCGCGAGCAACTTCAAGCTCGCGATGCTCTTCACTCGAGGGGCGACTTGGCCCCGCCCCTCACTTATCGGGGAGTCATCAACATTATCATTAACCAGCGGCTTTGGAGGAACCACCGAAACATTCGTCGCAGATTCAGGAAGGGGCTCGCATGGCTGCGAGCCTCGGGTAGGCTCATCCGACCGACCAGATGGGTGAGATGGACCGGCCGTCATCTTCTTCTGTCTCTTCGAGCCGGTACCCCTCAGACGGGCCAACAATCCTCTCTTCTCTACATTTGCCATGGTAACTTGCGCCTGAGATATCATTCAGGAAGCAGCAAGTCGTTGGATTGAGAGGGCGGACTCAATATTCCTGTCACTAACTGACAGCTTATAAATTTTAACAATCTTCTCGTTGATCCCCCCTTTCAAACTCGATTTTCCTCCAGTCGAAATACCTGTGAACACGAGCAGAGCTGGGTGAATAGAAGATTATGACTATTACGAAAAATTGTGGCGAAATAAAGATCTACCCACCTTCACCAAAGAAGCGACTCACGTTATGGCCCCTAAGGTCAGACCCTACCTCGGATTACCAATTCCCGGAGGCATAAAACAACCATTTCCTCCACCTAGGGTAATTCGAAGTGGGTTTTCCTAAAACGTAATTATCTCGGTGCCAATAGCACAGATAATACCAACCCTCACTGGAAGGAGCCTTCTTGAGCTGGAACATTTTAAGGAACTCTTCAGCTATTAAATCTTCATTCCCAGCTTGTTTTCAGAGGACAAAAGCACTTAAAACAACTCTCAAGACATTTACAATGAGTTGTCCAGGGGCAATTTTGTAGATACGAAGTACGCTCCGGATAAAGGGGTGAAGGGGAAGACGCACTCCAAGAATAAAAAAATAATCGTACAGGGCCACACAGCCCGAAGGTGGGGAATCAGGAGTCTCTCCCTCTCTGGGTAACCGGAGAATGACGGAGTCGGGAATCCGGTATCTTTCCCGTAATTCAGTTAATCGTTCCTCCATCATTACCGAAGGATATCCAGATGCAGAGTATCTCCCCGCATGGACTCTTGCGTTGTTTGAAGAAGACAAATCCGGAGTCACGTCCCCCAAAGGGACAGCCTCATCATCGGAATCTCTCACCATTGCTGTTCAAGGAAGAGAACAAGGAAAAGAGAATACCTCAAAAGAAAAAAACCAGAGAGAGGCAGGGACACCAGAGGGAGACAGGAATAAGGAGAGAAGAACTTTTTCGAAATCCTTCGATGAAACTTCAAAATGAAGAAATCTCCGCAGGCTTCATATATTTATAAGCAATCATTCCTTTAGGATTTGGGCGACACGCGGCAACTATTCATTTGGCACGACAGTCGAACGGGCACGAGCATTAACTCCAACGACATGTGGCAGGGTGCCGCTTCATTTCCTCCCAGCCGAAAAGCTGCGGAAAGCTGGCACTCATAAATGAGGGCTCAATCATGTATGGCTTCTCCTCCAAAAAACTGCATTAGGCGGTTACATGTGCAGACAAGCAAGTCCTTCGCTTAGACTCCTCAACGCCAAGGACTTGGGGGGCATCTAGTTGTAGGATAAAGTTGGTCGTCGAAGATGTTTAAGACCCAAGACCAGCGAGCACCTTTTGATTCCATCATTCAACCAACGAGCCCTTAATGGTCGAAGCTCGCATATCGCGTAGACGCGTCCGTATGCACTTCCGAATATGCGACCAGGACTGGTCACTGGTCGTCGAGTGGGGACACCTCCGTTACCCGAGCAGCCCCATGCCCTAGTCATCAAACGAGGATATTCCCAATTCCGAGTAGCCCTGGTCTCTGGTCGTTCGTTGGGGACGTCCCTCGTCTCATAGTACCAGCAGCCCATATAGGCCAGCTTAGGCTTGTTTCTATTCATAGTTCCGAATCACGAGAGGCCTTCATCAAGGAACGTGATCAGCTAGATGTCTAGATTGGTTATACCATTATCTTATCTGAGGATTAACGGGATAAGCTCCTTATCCCCCAATATCAGTAGTGATCTCAATAGCTTGCGTAACAAACTGGACCATCCAGAGTCGTATAAATGGATGACCCATTGGTGATAAAGGTATGCAATCTCAAAACCTACGTCTCACACTTCATCTTACTATCGAGTCCTATCTGACTTAAGCTTCGGAGGGCTAATGGCCAAGCGTCGGCCACCCTTAGTTTCCTTCTTTGGCTTTCAGGTCTAAAGGGGAGCTCGCTTGAAGGAAGGTGAAGGTTTCGAGGAGCCTATTACCAAAATCAGACGTTAACAATATCTAACCGATTTTCAATCTCAATTTTATACTTAATGAAAGCTTTTAAAGTTTCATCTTTATTCCTTAACAGATAGATTCTAGTGAACCTAGGGTAGTCATCTATAAAGGTTATATAATATCTTTTACTACCTCTGACATGTGATTTTTAAAATTACGTAAGTCACTGTGTATCAACACTAATAGAATAGATGATCATTCTATTTGTTTGAAGAATTTTCTAATAAATTTAGATTCTACACATATTTCCCATTTATTGAATTCTTCATTCAAAATATTGGGTAATAAACATAACCTTTTCATTTTCTTTAAAGATGCTATGTTTACATGACCTAATCTACTATGCCACAAATAAAGAGGTTTAATGATATAAATAGAACTAGATGTCTTCTATTATTATAATCGGATACATTTATAATGAATAAATCATCACTACAGTATCCATTTTCCACAAAAGTGTCATTCTTAGTCATTAGAAGCTTATCTGAATGAAATACTAACTTGACACCCGCCTTATTGAGGAGCGAACCAGAGATCAAATTCCTTCTAATGTCAGACACATGCAGGACATCATTCAACATTAGAATCTTCCCAAAAGTGAGATCCAAAAGTATTTTCTCTTTTCCTACAACTAGAAAAGTTCGAGCATTACCCATGAACAGTTGTTTATCATCTCCTAATGCTTGGTAGGAGGTAAACATATTATGATCTTTGCACACTGTTCGCTTCCCCAAGTGTAGGGTTGCGATGTAGTAATAAATTCTGTAAGACCGAGGTCGATCCACAGGGACTTATGTAGGATTTCACAAACACATCTAAAAGTGTCTATTGAAAGCTAATAATCAGATTTTGAATAGAATTGATGTGAATAGCAATTTTAAACTAATTTGAATGTAGACAATTATAAAAAGGCACTAGGGGTTCAAGGATCCACTTGTAGCAATCCTTGATGTTCAATCCGCTGTGGTTTTTCATTCTCTCAACTAGAATCGACATTAAGGTCCATCTAGTTGGATGATAGAGCTGTTAAATCATACAATCTGTCATATGTAAGTTCTATGCATAAGATTCACTCAATGTAGGCTGAGCTGAGCATGCTCAATTGCATAGGTCATTCCCCTTTCCAAAAGGTCCAGTTCACAATCATAACCATCCTCAAGTCCTGTCACAAGACAAGGCTAGATCAGGATTTGAACTTGATTCAATTACATGCACAGTCCATACATATTTCAGAAAATCAGAAAAGCAGAACTTTGGTAGGAAGTCCCTTTATGAAGATCATAGTACTAGAGTGCACTCCGATTCCTCGAATCATACAGATCTAGACTGATACAAACCAAATAAGAAATTAAGTAATTCTCCCAAACATCCATAAGTCATCATAAGACTAAGAAAAACTACTTAAAAACTTGTATAAACTTCAAACCATAGTTCATAATCATGAATTCCATACTTAAAACCAACTAGCTACAAATTGAAACATCTTGGATCCACTACAAGCTTCACCTCTTAGCCCTAGCTAAGAGGTTTAGCTTCTCATGATCCAAGGAAACATGAAACAACTAAAAAGTTCATAAAAACAGCAAAACAAACTAGAGGAAGTTGTGGAACTCCGAGATTCACTTCCGCCGCCTCCAAGCTCGCTTCAACCCTTCTTAGATGCCCTAGGAACGATCCGTAGGTGTCCTTTTATAGTAGGAAGGCTCCACAACTTCAGAAAGATCGAGAATCTGCGTAAGAGTTACGCAGTGCGCAGAGAAAATCGGGCCAGGGAATAGAAGTTTTTGTTTCTTCACATGGCCGACCGGTCTGGACCGGTCGGACTAGGCTGGCCGACCGGTCACGACCGGTCTGGCCTCTTTTGGCAGTATTCCAGCAGGTATGGCTGACCGGTCAAGACCGGTCGGGCTTGTTCAGCATTGGTCCAGCAACCATGTCCGACCGGTATAGACCAGTCGGACCATCTTATTCATTCTTCCAGCAACCATGGCTGACCGGTCTAGACCGGTCTGGCTCTCTTGGCCGACCGGTCAAGACCGGTCGATCAGTTTTCTTTCTTCTTTTTCTTTCTTTTCTCTCCTTGTTCTGGCTTCTTTCTTTCTTTCCTTGCTTCTTCCTTCCTTCGGCCCACCTTGGGTCTTCATCCAAGGTCTTAAACCAGCTCTCTTCATCTTCAATTAGGCGGAGTCTACTCTCAAACCTGCAATCACAAAACATGCATTAGATTAGTCAAAAAACCATGCAAAACTCACACAATGAGTGATGAATTGGGGTTAGAATATGCACAATTAAGAGCTCAACACACACATGCTGAGTTGCACCAGTGTCTAATACCCACTCCAAGTTGTTTATGAGAAAGACTTCTGATACCATAAATACTACTATGTCAGACTTGTTGCTTGCTTCTGTAAGGTTAGTATTCGAGCTCGAAATTGTGCAGATTTATCCCCAATTTCATAGCATAGTTATATGGATTATGTGCTTAAAGTTACTGACTTATATATGTTTTTATATTTGCAGGTAATAAAGAGAGATCTCACAAATTTAATGATAAAGGACGATCTAGGATGCTGAGAAGATAAGCCTCTGACATCCTAAAAGTATGGAGAAATCAAGTTACCGAAGACCGAAGAGAAAAAAAAAATCAAAGTTCAAAAGAAACAGTCAAAATTGGTAAGTCGACTGGCCTAATCGGCTTATCGATAGACAAGTTTGATCGGCCAATAGCAAGGGTCGACTGGCCTAATTTTCATGAAAAAATAAAGCTTCGAGACCTAATGTTGTTGCACACTTTTTTTTAATATTGGTTGGCTGATGAAGGTTATCGACCTGGCCGAATTTCCCATAAAATAGGTAGTTTGAAGGCTTAAACTCGTTGGATTGTTTCAGAACATTTTGGCCAGGCCGATGGGCATTGGTTGATTGGCCAACACAATAAAAAAAGATTTCAAAATTCTGTTGAAGACGGTTATCAGAGGGCTGTCGACCAGCCGACGCTCACTATCGACCGACCGACAATGCAAGTTGGTGTACAAATTCTTATGCAAATTGGAGGCACTGCTCAAATTTTCCTATAAATAGAGGGCTCATCTACATGTCTAAAGCATCCCTAAGCATCCTAGAAGTTGGAGAAGTAGAGGAATTCGAAGTGGGGGCTTCTACTTCAAGTTTTTCAAGTTTTCTAATTCTAGTTCTTTTGTATTTCATGTTTTTTAGAGTTTTTAATTTGATCACGATAATGACTGGCTAAAACCTCTTAGCTAAGGCTAAGAGGTGAAGCTTATAGTAATTTTTAATGCTTTAATTCATTTATTTCAAGTACTTTAGATTTAACGTTGGATTTTTCAGAATTTAGTTCAAATAGAATTGATAGTTTTATAGAATTCTAAAGATCTCTTATGATTTCAATTATATGAGATGCTTATGAGTTTCTGAAATTAATTAGATGGGTTTAATGAGTTTTTTATTGATGAAAACCCTAGATCTATTGTGATTTCCTGATACGGTGGATGCTTCGTAATTCTCCATTAGTTCAAGTTCTTTATTTGAAGTAGAACTATTTTTTCTAAAAGTTCAAATCTTGTTTGAGTTATAAATGTGCCTTAACTACTCTTCTCTTACAATTGGATATAGATAGGATATCGATTCCAATAGAGTTATATACTTGAATTGAAGAATTAACATTATGAAGTGATTATAATTGAATCATTTTCTTTTATCTTCTTAATTGTTAATGTTCTGAAATCTATTCTAATTCTATTACATCCAAATTTAGTTAGTTTAGATTAGTTTAGAATTGTTACCTTCCTCATAATCCCTGTTGGTTTGGAATAGTTACTTTCCTCATAATCCTTGTGAAATGATCTCGATATCAATTGAATTCTTACTACAGCGTAGCCCTGCACTTGGGGTCGCCTAACATTAGTGGTTCTTATTTTTATTTTTCTTAAGCCTGCAAGTTTTAATGTGATGCTCAGGCTTTTCACAAATATAGAAGCTTCTTTTTTTCCTTAAATTGCTTGTTTTCATTTTTCTTTTTGAGCTTGCATTCATTAGCATAATTCCAGTCTTTCCACAATTGTTGCATTTGCCCTTTTTCTTTTTCTGACCAGATTCCACAAGATTCACCTTTGAATCTATCTCATTTCTATTTTCGTTTTGGTCTCTGTTTCTATTAGCATCATCTATTTGAATGTGTACGATTGTAGTTTCTAATGAGACACCATTCTTTTTATGTTTTATTTTGCTCTTATATTCTTTCCAGGAGGGCAGTAGTTTTTTTTATCAACGCTCCTGACAAAAACATTTCATCCAACTTAATTCCTTCTGACGACAGTTCATGAATTATATTTTGAAAGTCATGAATCTAATTTGTGACAGGTTTATCATCTGTCATTACATAGTGAAGGAAACTGGCGATTGCATGTTTCTTAGAGTTTGCATATTCTAGAATGTACTTCTTTTCTAAAGCAGTCCAGATGTCTTTGGTCGACTTATAAAAAACATACAACGTCGTATAATTCGTTGGACAATGAGTTCAAAATATAATTTTTACAATTATTTTCATTTGTTACTTCAGTTTGATTTGCTAGATCTATAATAAATGATTCAGACAATATATATGAAACTTTAAGGGTGGTCAATGCAAATATAAGGTTCTGTTGCCACCAATTAAAGTGTTGTCCAGCGAATGGTTTCATTTTGGCTAACTCGGTGGAAGCATTAACCGTTACAGTAGCCATAGTCTATTTAATACAACAAATTCAATTTCAAGATTGCTGTAATATTTGTTTGAATTAAATAGACTATTAAAAATAAAAAATAAAAGAAAAGAAAATGAGATAAAAAAAAACTTATAGATTTGAGTCGAGGCTTGACGTCAGTCACTTGGCTTGAAATCGAATTTGCTCTCCTTGGACAACGTCCCAAGTGTAACAGGTTTCCAGAGCAATTGACCTCTAGGATACAACAATTATGACCCGGTCCTGATGGTGCACTCACTGTACGCGGGCTTGAACCACTTGCAGTTTAACCCGAAAGTGTTGAATTAACTCAGTGACAACCTCAACAACCAAAGCTTCTTAAAAAATAGAAAGAACA
This sequence comes from Liriodendron chinense, assembly GCA_003013855.2. Classification (NCBI taxonomy): domain Eukaryota; kingdom Viridiplantae; phylum Streptophyta; class Magnoliopsida; order Magnoliales; family Magnoliaceae; genus Liriodendron; species Liriodendron chinense. The sequence goes on from PVNU02002850.1 coordinate 2,480,847, forward strand.
AAAAGGTTTTTGTATAAGAGTATAAATGGATTTTATAATTTGAAAAACAGAATGGGAAGTCTTTATATAGACTTTGAAATAGTACCTTAAGCACCCCTTCTTAAAGGGTTTGGTCCATTGGGTTTAAACCCTCGCGCGAGTACACTCGCACTCGCAGCCACGACCACAGCCTAGTTTGTCTTGTCCTGGCACAGTGCATACGCACACTCAGACTCAGCTAGGCTCGGATCGACACGGCCCGGTTCGTCGCACGTGGGTGTGTAGTCAATGGCATAGATTAAGCTATTAGCATAGCCCCCACATAGGACCAAATTCACATGCCCACTGAATGGGGCTCAAGCCCCAAGGCAAAAGGCTTATCTAATATATAGGAAAAAGTTCTTATTCAAATTCGATGTGAGACTAAACCCACAACACAAAAGCAAACCTAGTTCAAATTTTAAAAGGAAATGAAAAATTCAAAAATCTTTTTTCCTTTTTTATTTTAAAACAAAATACAACGTAACTTACTTGGAAGAGAGAGAGAGAGAGAGAGAGAGAGAGAGAGAGAGAGAGCTTGGGATTACATGTTCCAATGTGAAACGCGCGCGCTGGCGAGGGCGTGGGTAGTGAGGCTGTATGGGCGCACAATTACCCAAACAGTCAGATCTTTAATCCAACAATCAGATTAAGGATCTAATGATCTAAAACATTTGGATTAATAAGCCAACGTTTTAAACTTTAATGGCCTCATATGCAAATGTCCACTCACTCCATTTATATAAATCGGACGCCTCCAGGTCTAGGGCATCAGCAAAAATCTAGAAATAGTGATCTCTCGATCAGAAAAACAATAACACCATCTCTCTTTTCTTTTAACTAAGTTAAGCTTGTAACAAACTGAGGTCTTAAACTCATTGAGTTATTGAGTCTGAAATCCCACTGATTCTACTAGAAATAGTGATTGCGTTAGCCGAGTTCCTAAGGTGGTCCCTTCATGATTGCTGCACACAGGAGAAAACAAGGCTTGTCATATCCTGGAAGTAATTCGCAAGTAACCCGTCAGTGATCTCTAATCTAAGAGGAGAGGGGGCGAATCACACTTTAAGGACAGCGTATCTTATATGTGCTTAGGCCTAATTCGAAACTATTTTTCTAACTTTTTTCGGAATCCAAATTTTTTATTTCAGAATTTTCACCAACAATCTTAAAATGTGATTCCAACGTAGACACTAAAAGTGTTGCATCAATAAGTTGATGAACTAGGACCTACTTAGGTTTGGCCGGTTTGATGGCACCAACTTCACCAAGTGGCAAGACAAGTTGAAGTTCCTTTTCACTGCTCTGAAGATCTACTACAGTCTGGACCTGAACCTACCACTTCTTCCAGAAGTGACTGATAACAACTCTGCAGAACAGATTATTGTAAGCACTAAGCAACAAGAAGACGAGTTGTTGTGTTGTGGTCACATCATGAACACCCTATCCAACCGTCTATATGACTTGTACAAAGGAACATCCCCAGCCAAAGAAATATAGAACGAGCTGGAATTCAAGTATAAGGCAAAAGAAGAAGGAACAAAGAAATTCCTAATTGCCATGTACTTCCACTTCACAATGGTAGACAATAAGCCTCAACTGGCATAGATCTAAGAATTGCAATTGATCGTAAATAAGATAAAGGCCTTAAAAATTGACCTGCCTGAATCCTTCCAAGTTAGAAAGTACAAGAAGAAACTATTGCACAAATCCAAATAATTTACCTTAAACAAATTAAAAGACATCCTTAAATTGAGAAAGAATCTCACAACTGAGATAAGAAAGATGATTCTAATGATGCATCTTCATCCAAGGTGAATGCAATATCTCTTTAACCGAAAAGTTCATTATGGCTCTTCGAAGGGTATTTATTTTATGAGTTGAGAAGAACTTTTTCAAGAATTCCTGAGTCATCTCATTCCATGACCTATCGAGTGTGGTATAAGAGAGTGGAGCCAACTCTTGGCTCTTTCTTTCAATGAAAAGCGAAAAAGTTTAAGTTTTACGGTATCTTCTAAGACGTTAGCATATTCAAAGTAGCCACCACTTCTTCAAATTCCTTTAAGTGTAGATATGGGCTTTCAGAGTCTAGCCCATGAAACTTGGGTAAGAGTTGAATCACACCCGGCTTTATATCAATGCCCCCCCCCCCCCCCCCCCCCCCCCCCCCCCCCGATGGCTGGTAAAACCACACAAGAAGGTGTAGTCGTTGGAGTATAGTGGTAAGTATTCCCGCCTGTCACGCGGGTGACCCAGGTTCAATCCCCGGCAGCGACGCAAAAACTTGTTCACTCACCTCAAGTGCAAGGCTGCGATGTAGTAATAATTCTCGGTAAGACCGAGGTCGACCCACAGGGAACTATGTAAATAGTTCTAAACTATTCCAGTAACTTGGATTAATTGATTTGGAATTTTAATTATAAAAACTAAACTAAACAGTAACTTAAGAAAATCTAATAATAATAGAGAAAACCAAGGCATTGAGGATCCACTTGTAGCAATCCATGTTAATTCATTCATTCAAGCATGAACACAACTAGATTTGAAGTTCTATCTCTCATCTAGTTGGAAGATAAAGCATTAAAGCACAAACAATCCCACTTAAGTCAGAAAATTAAAAATTAAGTTCTAGTTCTAATCAAGCACATAACATTCAAAATTATAACCTTCGGAGTAACAGTCATGCCTATGGACTATGACATGCTCAAGGGTTACCATAATTCAAATCCAATCAAGCCAAACATGGATAATCTCAAAGAATTGTAAGGAATCCATGTCCGAAGCACATGAACTCTCATAAAACTTCTAAAAATATCATCTTTATTCAAACTAGAACATTCAAAAATTCAAACTTAAAGTAAAGGTACTTGAATTAAAACGAATTAAACATGAAATTAGCTACAAGCTTCACCTCTCAACCCTAGCTAAGAGGTTCTAGCCGAGCATTAGTATACTATAACTAGAATTGAAAAATATGAAAAACTAGAAAAATCGGAATCGGCGGAGTTGCGGACACTCCACGGTTCTCTCCTTCACTTTCTTGACCTCCAATCTCTTCTAGGATGAGTTTAAATGAGGCCCTAGGTGCCCTTTTATAGATTGATGCGAATATTCAGATTGCGCAAGAAATCACGCAATTACACAAAAAAATTTAAAGCTTGTGGAACAAGTTTCATTACACAGTCGATCAGTCGGACGACCGGTCTGAGCTCATGGACAACCGGTCGTCAGAATGATCATAAAACATCAAAAAAAGTCCAGAGAATTTCTGAAATTTCCATTCTCCCCTGTTGAGTGCTCGACCAGTCTAACGACCAGTCTGAGTTCATGGACGACCGGTCGTTCATGGTCCAGTGAGTTCTGCGGCAATGTGGGGGTCTTTGTTGAATCATCGACCGGTCGGACGACCGGTCGTTCGCCTTGGCCTACCGGTCTACAATGCACTTTGTTGCACTTCTTCCTTCTTTCTTCCTTTTCTCCCTTGCTTCTTTCTTTGATCCTTTTGCACTTGATTCATTGATCTTCAATGTATGTAAAGTGTTATTTTTAGCCTTGAATTAGTGAAATCTCTATCTCATTCCTACAATCACAAATCATGTATTAGAGTAGTATTTTAATCATGCAAACCATGCATAATATGTGATGAATTGGGGTTAGAATATGCACAATTCAGAGCTCTACGGCCCACTAAAAGGAAATTGGCTAGATCTAAACCATCTATGAGGAAGTACATATGTAAGAGAAGTTAGAGCTAAAATTTTAAAGAAATCCGACCATTGGTTATCCGGTATCAAGCAAAATAAAATCTGTTATGTTGTTGATTTCCTGTCTGCATTATAAATATGAGAGCTCTCTTCTCTTCTAGGGAATCAAGGACGTCGGGAGCAAGGCGATTAAGAGCAAGGAGGCTCCAAGCCTCTCTTTCTCTAGTTTGTCTTCCTTTTCTGGTTCTTATTTTGCATATTTTTCTTAGGCTAATTCTCAGCTAGAGCTGAGAGGTGATACTTCTAGTTTATTAATGATGTTCTAGTTCTCTTAATTTCAAAGTTTGATTTAATTGATGACCATAGTTTGATTTTAGTTTGAATAAAGTTCTAGTACTATTTCTTCTTTGATCTATTGATGACTCTGGGCTCATTGAATGCTTAAATGTTCTAAATCTAGTTATTTATTTTGCATTGTTTAGACCTATAAAGTTCATTGATCTACCATAGACTACGGGCATAGTAAACGCTTTGAATTCCCTATGCTTAAATGTTCTAAATCTAGTTATTTATTTTGCATTGTTTAGACTTATAAAGTTCATTGATCTACCATAGACTACGGGCATAGTAGACATTTTGAATTCCCTATGCTCTATAACATGGTTCTTAATATAGGAATTGTTTCAAACCAAAGTTCTTATCTTTTGTATGAATCTGAGATAGATGTTTTGCTTATTGATATTAGTTTAATTTAGGCTCAAATCATGGTTATAATCAAGTCTAGTGACAGGATTTAAGGAAGATTATGGTTATGATTTTAACTTGTTTTGTTAAAGGATTGGCCTGTACAATTGAGTGTGCCCAATGCCTGAGCCTTATTGAGGGAACTGTATCAATGAACAACCTATTTATCCTATATGCATTTTGATGATTTAACTGCTCCATATTCCAGCTAGATAGGATGGAACTCTAATTCCAGTTTAGTAGTTAATCGAATCAATTGAATTGAATATTGTTAATAACTAGAAGTGGATCATTAATGCTCTAGTGTTTAGTATTTATTAATTTTTCTTTTCAATTAAACTCATATATTATCAAATCAATTTTAATTTAGTTTAATTAGTTAGTTTCAAATCCTAGATAGCCTTAGAGTATTTGAACCTAAATTCCTTCATCATAGATCGACCTCGATCTCACCGAGATTATTACTACATCGCGACCCTGCACTTGGGGTTGTGAACAGTCATTCATATTTTCCTTTTCTTTATTGTCTCCTCAAGTAAACAGGTCCCGACGGATCGCCCGTATTTTGATCTCTCACTCCTACTCCTAAGTTGGACATTGCACCTTCACATTATCCATTTATTCACATTTTTCCTTTTTTTTACCGTGTCTTAGGTAAACGATACTTACGGATCACTTATTGTTTACCCCTCACTCTTACTCTTAAGTTGGACATTGCATTATTGTGTTATGCATCAGCCACCAGTCTAAGGAATTAGGACAATTAAATCCCTTGAAATTCATTAAATCTCACAAAGTGAATACCTGCACTTGCATGTGAGTGAAGAAGGTGCATACACCTTCCATATCCGTCACCGAGGTCCCTTACTCAAAATCGCAGGTTGCATATCAGGAGTCATTATAAAATAGAGGACCCTCGGATTCTCCAGTTTTTAAATATTTTATAAGGTCTAGTCGACTATGAAAATAAGAATTAACTAGCTAGTGGTGACTCCAAATCAAATATTTACCATCTAAGCTCAAACCACGATAACATACAAGCATACTAAACCTCTAACAAGAGAAGCAGTAGAAAGTTCATTTAGAGAGCTAGAGAGATGGGATTAAAACTTCTTCACTCAAAGTTCCACCAGTGATGGAAACCCAACCTAACATTAGAAAATCCGTAAGTCCGAATTCAATGGGTAATAATCAGTCATTGATAAGTGGAAAGTTTCAGCACTAAATACAATTGATAACCTCATCCGGGATAAATAGCATTGGTTGTTACAAATAGAGAGTTGAGCCTTACAACTCTTAATGAAATCCAACTAAAGGACAATTGTTTATAGTAATGGGGACATTGGAAGGATTTCACCTATGTGAATATAGAAGTGGTGCCGCCTCTTATGAGAGTTAAAGTGTCTCTCAGGATCATTCATTAAACAAGATAAGCACATGACCATTAAAAGTACTTAGCAAGTAGTATAAGGAAACTCATATATGTTATTACACTTTTCTCTGGCATACTAGTGCACCTTGTTTGTCAGTCACTTGGTTAGTAAGTCTAATGTTGGTTGATCTTAATGAACATGAAGACCATAGACTCAAGACAGACCAGCTGCATCAAGGATGAAGAAACAGGTAAAAGAGATGCCTTGGTGTGCCTTGCCTTATACCTACCCAAAACCTTAACCTCTTAGATGACTTGGACCAACTAGGTATACGCTCAGTCATCATCATTAGTGTTAGAACTCTATAAAAAACATGATAAGTTAGACTAATTAAAGAGGTGGAAGCTGCTTGTAATCAAATCAACTCAAACAGTAGTTTTTTTTATTGTACTTTGATCAATCAAACAGGCGTTCCGATAGGACTCCGATCAATCAGACAGAAGTCCTGATCAATCAGAATTTGTTCCAGCAAAATTCAAAATCCATTAGACATATTTCCGATCAATTGGACAGTCTTCCGATCCATCGGAAGGGGTCCGTCCGATCAATCGAACCATGATTACGATCAATCGGAATATCTTCCAGAGATTACATCGGATAGATTTCCGATCAATTGGACATGTCTCCGATCAATCGGAACCTTTTTTCAATCAATCGGAGATGCGCGAATCTGTCCATTTTTTTACCGTGGAAGAAAACTTATTTATAGAGGGGGATTCGTTTTTTAGCCAAGAGAAGAGATTTTGAGGAAATATGAGCCACCATTGTTGAAGATCATTAAGAGCTCTATTCCTAACCCAAACAAGTGATCTTCCTTGTGATTTATCACAAGCATGAAGCATTCAAAGCTCAAGATGAAAATGCACTTGTTCCTCTTTTGATCTCTAGAGATTAGATTGATCTTGATAGTCATATTCCTATCCAATACTCTATGATGAGATCTTTGTAGGTGAGACTCTCTAGGAAACCCATTCCCATAAGGTATAAAGATCTCAAACCTACCCTCCTATCACCTTGGACATATCAAAGGCATCATTTGTAAGGTGGTTGATCAATTGTAGCTGAGGCATTGGCAACTACAGCGGCAACACGATCGAGGGAGAAAGGGAAGTTGATTGAAGCACGAGAGAGCAGAGATCAAGCAACCCAACCGGTGCTGAACAAGGGGCTCATTCGACAAGTAAGGTTGTCATTGTAGAGAGTCCTTCCACTCAATTCCCTGTGGGACTTGAGTGGAGAGTTTGTTTGACAAACTTAAACTAGGGTCATTTGCTAATCCTTGGATTATTAGTTGAGCCTAAAACTCTAAGGACATTGGCCATTCCTTGGCGCGTTTCTCGGCTTAGAGAATAGGGGCTGTTTGGCGCTCCTTGGCTCATTTGTCAAGCCTAAACAAAGTCTCCAAGTGGGAGGAGCCTCCGATACGGGAGTAAACGTGCATAGATCTTGTGTAGGATTAGACCTTGCGTAAGTCGAATAGGTTGGGAGGATCCTGTAAACTCCTTGGTTGGGTGGAGCCGATTTAAAACACCTTAGTTGGGAGGAACCAGATTTAAACTCCCTAATGAATGACGGTGTGCTCAAAGGGGTTGAGTACCTGAACCGGAAGTGGAGTAGACAAGTAGTCGAACCACTATACATGCTTGTGTTTGTGATTGTTTTTTAGCATATTTATTATTATGCATTGTGTTTAATTACTTAATTATGAATGCTTAATTAGAATGTATGCTAGGCACATCCACACACAAGATGTACTTTCACTTAGTTGTGTAGACTTGAGCTTAATTGATCCATCCTCTATAGTCTACTTAGGTTACACAGATTAGGAGCCCGATTTGTTTAATCATTTTAATATCTATGCATGCTTAGACTAGGTTGCTTATTGCTTACAATATGCTAGTCGTGTGATTGGATCCACTTAGGCTTAGATGCCTGAACTGTTCTTACTTACTTGGTTTAATTTGTTAAAACTGTTAAGTAGGCAAAAAGAATTTCAAAAGGTCCTAATCCGCCCACAAGATTTAGCCATAATACTAGTTGCTCTCTAAGCTTTCGCACGCATATGCCTAATCTACAAAAGGTGTAATTTCAATTGGTATCAAAGCAGGTTGCTCTTCAAGGACTTAACCGTTTAGAGTAAGATCCCGTACCGGAGCACTAGCATCATGTCTACCCATGAGGGAAATCTATGTTGCCTCATGTTGAAACTATAAGTAAAATGATTAGTTGAGGACAACAATAACTAGGGTAGGAACTACTGTCATATTCCCTATCGAACCTTCATCTCCAACTAGGGATGAACCTAAGAGAGATCAATCTAGAATAGATGAATTCCCTCCTAACAACATGTTGGGTCATAGAAAATCACATTCAAGGGAGTTATGAACTAGGCTAAGTGACCTTAGGAGGTTAATTTGAGCTCAAATAAAAATCTGAGGAATGAGCCTCATATTGAGCAAATTGTTGAATTTGAGGGTATTAGCCTCATTTTTATGATTATGGGCAAATCAGAGGATTCAAGCCTCATTAGCCCAAATTTGGTAGTTTAGCCTTGCTTTTATTTTCTATATTTGCTGCTAGACTATCTCACTACTTAGATTAACTAATCATCTTGAGTTTTATGCTTCATTGTATGCTAATATTTGTTTAGTATTGGTCTTGATATACCACTAGGGGAGGTTGGTTGGTTGGGCTATAAGTCCTTGTGCTTTTATTGCAAATGTATATCCTTGACCAATTATGCATGATTAACTATGCTTAGATAGTTTCATTTTCTTGTTAATCATGTTCCTTAGCATGCTCCTATTTTAAAGTCCATGCCCCCTATACTCTCCTTGTTAGCATGTGCTTATAGTTATAATTGCGACATACTATCTTCCCTTACCATAACCTTAATTGGTGTATCATTAAGTGGGATAGAATAGTTTTTCAATTGCTAACAAAAAGGGGGAGAAAGATCAAGTCCCACCAAAACTAGTTTGTTTGCTATGTTTTGTGATGCAGGATTGATAGGTTATGGGGAGCAAACTGAAGAGGAGCTGCTTAGTTAGTCATGTTAAGAGTACTGTATTTATTTCATTATCAATGTAATCTCTTGTTCATGTACTTTGTTTTGGTAGGTTAGGTTTTTGTTGGTAATTGACAAAGGGGGAGATTGTTAATGCACTTTTCTGTGGCATACTAGTGCACCTTGTTTCTCAATCACTTAGGTTAGTGAGTTTAGTGTCGGTTAAGCTTAATAAAGACGAAGACCGTAGACTCAAGACGGACCAACTGCATCAAGGATGAAAAAACAGGTAAAAGAGATGCCTTGGTGTGCCTTGCCTTATACCTACCCAAAACCTTAACCTCTTAGATGACTTGGACCAATTAGGTATACCCTTAGTCATCATCATTAATGTTGGAACTCCATGAAAAACATGATAAGTTAGACTAATTAAAGAGGTGGAAGCTGTTGTAATCAAATCATCTCAAACAGCAGTTTTCGATTGGACTTCAATCAATCGGACAGGCATTCTGATAGGACTCTGATCGATTGGACAGAAGTCCAGATCAATCGGAATTTGTTCCAGCAAAATTGAAAATTCATTGGACATATTTTCGATCAATCTAATAGTCTTCCGATCCATCGAAAGGGTTCCGTCCGATCAATCGGACCATGATTCCGATCAATCGGAATATCTTCCAGAGATTACACTGGATAGATTTTCAATCAATCGAACATGTCTCTGATTAATCGAACAGGTCTTCGATCAATCAGACCCTTTTTTCCGATCAATCGGAGATGTGCGAATCTGTCCATTTTTTTACCGTTGGAAGAAAACATATTTATAGAGGGGGGATTCGTTTTTTAGCCAAGAGAAGAGATTTTGAGTAAATAGGAGCCACCATTGTTGAAGATCATTAAGAGCTTTATTCCTAACCCAAACAAGTGATCTTCCTTATGATTCATCACAAGCATGGAACATTCAAAGTTCAAGATGAAGATGCACTTGTCCCTCTTTTGATCTCTAGAGATTGGATTGATCTTGATAGTCATATTCCTATCCAATACTCTATGATGAGATCTTTGTAGGTGAGACTCTCTAGGCAACCCATTCCTATAAGTTGTAGAGATCTCAAACCTACCTCCTATCACCTTGGGCACATCAAAGGCATCATTTACAAGGTGGTTGATCAATTGTAACTAAGGCATTGGCAACGCAGCGGCAACACGATCGGGGGAGCAAGGGAAGCTGATTGAAGCACGGGAGAGCAGAGATCAAGCAACCCAACCGGTGTTGAACAAGGGGCTCATCCGACAAGTAAGGTTGTCATTGTAAAGAGTGCTTATTCCCTGTGGGAGTTGAGTGTAGAGTTTATTTGATAAACTCGAACTAGGGTTGTTTGCTGATCCTTGGATTATTAGTTGAGCATAAAACTCTAGGAACATTGGTCGTTCCTTGGCGCGTTTGTCGGCTTAAAGGCTAGGGGCTATTTGGCGCTCTGTGGCTCGTTTGTCGAGCTTAAACAAAGTCTCCAAGTGGAAGCCTCCGACACGGGAGTAAACGTGCATAGTTCTTGTGTAGGACTAGACCTTGTGTAGGTTGAATAGGTTAGGAGGAACCTATAAACTCCTCAATTGGGTGGAGCCGATTTAAAACACCTTGGTTGCGAGGAACCAAATTTAAACTCCCTAGTGAATACCGGTGTGCTCAAAGGGGTTGAGTACTTGAACTGGGAGTGGAGTAGACAAGTAGTCGAACCACTATACATGCTTATGTTTATGATTGTATTTGAGCACATTTATTATTATGCATTGTGTTTAATTACTTATTTGTGAATGCTTAATTAGAATGTATGCTAGGCACATCCACACACAAGATGTACTTTCACTTAGTTGTGTAAACTTAAGCTTAATTGATCCATCCTCTATAGTCTACTTTGGTTGCATAGATTAGGAGCCTGATTTGTTTAATCATTTTAGTATCTATGCATGCTTAGACTAGGTTGCTTATTGCTTACAATATGCTAGTCGTGTGATTGGACCCACTTAGGCTTAGATGCCGAAGTGTTCTTGCTTACTTGGTTTAATTTGTTAAAACTGTTAAGTATGCGAAAAGAATTTCAAAAGGTCTTAATCCCCTCCCACACAGGATTTAGCCATAATACTAGTTGCTCTCTAAGCTTCCGCACGCATACGCCTAATCTACAAAAGGTGTAATTTCAATATAATGTAAACGTGATTATTTATTTAATATCCCTAGTTCTGTCATTAAAGAATAACTAGTTTAAGGGTGCAACTACCAGGGATTTCAATAAAATTTTAAAATACTTACACTAAGGGAAGATTCAGATCGAAAGATATATTTCTTTATGCGTAAGAACTATTTTCAATAGATATTTCTATTATTTAATTTAAGCGGTGGATTGTTGAGAATTCTTTTTGGTTAAAATAAATAATAGGTTTTTCAATTTGAAAGTCAAAATTTCAATTTTTTTCGTTTCCCTCCAAAATCTATTTGAAAAAATTATGAAAAAAATTATTTTAAAATTTGTCCCACATCGCCTAGAGATGGAAAAATTTTGGGATTTATAAACCTTCTTGATTACTTAGAAGGAAGAGAGAGAGAGAGAGAGAGAGAGAGAGAGAGAGAGAGAGAGCTTAGGATTGCGTATTGCAATGCAAAGCATTAGAACACACATGCACGTGCATGCATTTCCGTTGGCCAGGGCGAGGGTTTGTGCAGTGTGGTTGAGTGGCTGTGTAGTTGTAGAAACTCTAGTGGCGCACCTTGCACTTCATGACCTAACGCGAATCGTCGTTAGACGTGCAATTGCGGTGCGAGAGGTGCGAAGTATGATAGAGGGCCAACTTATGTTGTTTTTGTAAAACGGTCAAATCCGTCCGTTATAGAGAACGCTTAGAAACTAACACTGGTTAATACCAACGATTCAGTTATCTAAACGGTCAGATTAAGAATCCAATGGTCTAAAATAATTAGATTACTAAGCCATCGTTCAGAAATATTTTTGCAACATTCTAAACTTTGATGGCCTCGGATGCAACCGTCCACTCACTCCTATATAAACTGGAACCCTTCAGGTCCAGAGCATAAAAAAAATCTAGAAACAATGATCTCCCCACCAGGAAAACAATAACAACATCTCTCTTTTCTTTTAACTAAGTTAATCTTGTAACAACCCGAGTTCTAGAACTCACCGAGTTATTGAGTTTGAAAACTTACTGCTCCTGCCAGAGACAGTGATTGCATTAGCTGAGTTCCTGAGGTGGTCCCTTTCGTGATTACTGCATGCAGGACCAAACAAGGCTTGTCGTATCTTGGAAGCAATTCACCAGCAATCTGTAAGCGAACTCTAATCTGAGAGGAGAGGGAAAGAATCACGCTTTAAGGATAGCATATGATATACTTGCTCCAGTCAGGTTCAAAACTATTTTTCTAACTTTTTTTGCTATCTAAATTGTTTATTTTCGAATTTTTACCAACATGTACAACGGACTCAGATTGTAGTGTAGAACACAGCACAAACATTGGTAGCGTGTATGGGTGGTGAAACTATGGGCTCCACCATGATGTATGTGTTTTATCCACCTATCCATTCATTTTTACATATCATTTTAAGGCATGAGCCGAAAATGAGGCAGACCCTAAGCTCAAAGTGGACCACACCACAAGAAACAATGGGGTTCGAACACCTGCCATTCAAAACTTCCTAAGGGCCACAGAAGTTTTAGATCAAGCTGATATTTGTGTTTTCCCTTCCTCCATGTCTATGTGACCTTATTGCTACAATCCGAAGATTGCACACCCAAGTGCAGGTAGCGAAGTAGTAAAATACTCGGTAAGACCGAGGTCGATCCACAAGGATTGGGGTTAAGAACACTTAGAGGAATTAGTTTAGGTGAGTGAGATGAAATCTGGTTTATCCACGAGAGTGGAGCAAGTTGTGTGTGGTGAAAGACAAAATAGAAAAGGGGCTAAGGCATCAGGGATCCACCTTTGATTTATTCACAAGATTTGATTTATTGGTCCAACTATAACTCAACTGGAATTGAATAAAGATTCATTCCAATCGGAAGATGAAACAGTTAAACCATTTGCATATTTCATAAAAGATGGTGATCTGAACCGATTGATTTGACCATGAAGCACTCGTTAGTTGATCGCAGGGAATTCCAAGCATCCACTGTGCCCGGAGTCGACAATGGATCAAGGAATTGTACAGATCAACAACTTTGCCAACAAGTCAACCGATAAGATCACAATTCATACGATCAAATGCATACTTACAAGATAGGAGGCTTTGATTGACCGATCCAACCGTTAAGATCTCGTCTATCGATCGCAGGGAATCCAAAGCATCCAATGTGCCCGGAGTCTACAATGGATCAAGGGATTTTACAGATCGATGACTTTACCTGCACTAGCTCGATGACCGTAGGGAATCCAAAGCATCCAACGTGCCCGGAGTCGACGATGGATCAAGGGACTTTATCGATCATGAACTAGCTAATTGGTGTGCAAGGGATCCCAAGCATCCAACGTGCCCGGAGTCGACGATGGATAAAGGGGCTTGCACAACAATAGCGTCTGCCGAGGTGGATAACCAAACCAATCAACCAAAGAGAACTCCCACATTTACACCACACAATGTTGAACCAAAAGAACCATATCTTGCAAATTTCTTCAAAGGCTTCACCCCTAGCCTTAGCTAGAGGTTTAGCCAACCATGCTACAATGGAAGACTAAATTCTCTACAAAAGAGAAAACTACTCTACACTACAAAAGAAAGAAAGAAAGAAAACTAAAGAGAAGAGAGGAGTTGTAGAGAATGGGATTTTGAGGGATGATTGAAATGAGGAGGAGAGGCCTCCTTTTATACCCTTATGAGGAGCTTCCAAGCCTCCTCCCAATCCTAGGTGGCACACAAAAAGTCTCTTTAGGTTTGGGAATGGAGTTAGGCTTGGAGTGCCCAAAGCAAACTTTGCTTTTAGGTTTGGGCTTGGAGTGAGGCTTGGATGATGAGGTGGCATTCCAAGCCTTGCACATGTGTGGAGAGAGAGAGAGAGAGAGAGAGAGAGAGAGAGCTCCTCTCTTGCAGCCATGGAGGAGATGATGAGAAGGATCAAGGGGTCCACTGGATGGTGGAGAGCTGGCCGCTGGTGTGGTCCACCTTGGATTAAAGGGACGGCTGTGCTGATGAACAGCTGGTTGGACGTCCACTTGATGCTGGCCTTGATGGCCTTCATCATGCTGATTTGTACAGGGGCGGTGACGCTGGACGTTGATGGAGCTGCTGATGATGGATGGACGGTCCAAATGAAGATAGAAGCAGCTGTTGCTGCTTGTGGTGCTGAAGATGGAGGCTTCCACTGTTGATGCCATGGACACGTGATCAGCTGCCCCCTTTTACTTGCACGTGCACACTGTTGCACATTCAAACAGTGGAGTCCACTTGATGAACGGCTGTTGTAGCTGGTGGACGTGATGATGTCCAGCTCTACACGTGCTGGAGATGGGTGGTCCTCTTGAAGCTGATCGTTCAAAGATGAATGGACGATGTTGATGGTGATGCTCAACAGGTGGACTGCAGTGGACGGCTAGGATGGAGAGTGGATGAGGAGAAGTGGGGTCCACTTGCTGGACTGCTGCTGGAGATTGTTGGATGGTCCACTTGCTGGACTATTGCACATGCTGCACATGTGCTGGACCATTGGATCTGGTGGGAATAGATGAAGGTTGGACGGTTGATGTGATGGTAGAATGGATGGACGATCTTGATGATCTCCATGGCTAGTTGTGGGGGGGGGCATCCTTCAGCTAGGCGCTGGACAGTTTGCTGGATGGACGGTGAGCTGCACAGGGCTGGACACTGATCTGGTGTGCTGGTTCAGCTGCACGTGCAAGGTGGGGCCTGCTGATCTTGCTGGATGCCAGACACCATGGACGCTGGATGAAGTAGCTTGAGATGGATCTGATGGACGTTGCTGGCCTTGGACGGCTGGAAGGATGGAGGGATCAGCATCATGGACGGATGGTCGCCTAGATTGGACAGACGTCCTCTGCTGGATGATGGAGTGGTGGAGATGGAGGGATGTTCGATGCTGGACGTGATGTAGGTCGTTCATTGCTGGACGCTGATCTGATGGCTGGACGTGGATGATGTAGCTGCTGATGATGGATGGTGGAATAGGGACGTCCAGCAGCTGGATGGTGCTGATGCTCTGTACGTCAGATGAAGGTGGGCAGCAGTGATGGACGGTGCTGGATGCTTGGAGATGTCCATTGCTGGACGGTGATGAACGGGTTCATCTCCTACAGCTGGAATGGATGGACAGTGGAAATGGAAGGCTGTCCAGCTGATGGACGGCTGAGGATACTGTCTGTGCAACCAGTGGGGTCTAGTAATTGCACGTGTGAAGATGAGTTGTGATCTTGGCCATCTTGCAGCTTGGACGTCCATTGGATGGACGGTTGAATCAGCACATTGGTGGGGCCCACTAGATGGTTTGGATGAAGGTGGGATCTTCAGCTGCATGTGAAACGAATGGTGGATGTGATCTTGTTGGTCCTGGGCTGCTGAGATTGCCTACCGTGTGATAATCCTAGCCATTGATGCGGTGGATGTCCCACCACGTGTTTCAGATGTGTATGTGGGCACTCAATCATGACCATCAAAACATGGACAACTTGGATCCAAACGAGTGGCCGCTATGTAGTACTCTTTTTTTAGCCATCCACCATAGAAAATGGTCCCGCAGACTTTGATCTTTCTGGCTTGATTTTCGTCAGGATTACCATCCACTTGACATTGATCACTTTTAGGCCTTAAAACGTCCAGATTGGCCCAGTTCTTGCCCAACCTCTCATGAACACCTGAAAACAGAAAATTAACCTAATGAGGGATAATTAACCAGAAAAACAATGATATTGCTCTTAACAACCAGGGTTAATTATACAATATTAGGTACTCATCAAGTATGCTGGACTCGAGTTGGCCCTCGTTTAGCGTATTTGCAAAACTTTCCCAAGACTTTCGTTAGGGGAGCTTGTACTGGATTTTGACTATGATTTCCGGTTGTGGGAAATTGGTGTTGGAAATGACTCTTGCTTGTTGTTTTGTACAAATCCTAACTATAGAGGAAGAACGGGATTGGATGTTAGGGGAAGAGTAAAAAGTGAATGGTGCTGAGGCGCTGAACTGACTTGAGCATTATGCATTGGAGCCTGTGTGCTCTGCGCAACTCTGTTTTACATTAGACAATGCATCATTTCTTGCATCGCCTTCACGTTTTTTGTTGATTCTTGCATGCATGAGGTGGATATAAGTTCTCCTAGGTTTGTTGGTAAAGGCTCAAGTGACTCGGGTGTTGACAGGATGAGGGCTTCTTACTCATTGGGTGGCCATGGCTCATATGATCTTCTGCGGATGGGGTTACGGTGGGAGGTTATGGTGACTCACCAATAGCACCTAGCTCTAGTTGGCGCAATGGTTCCAATTCAACTCTCTTGTTCTCTCTTCATTTCACTCTTTACTTTTTTTCTTCTCTTTTTTTAGGGGGGTATGCGATGCATGAATGCAAGGATGCACATGTTAGAACTATAATCCATTGAGATTTAACGAGTCTTGCATTTTAAGTTGGGCCGTGGCTAGTGAAGCTAGCAAGTCGCCCCTCCCCCAGCAGAGTCCTCACTTTGTGAACATTAGAAACTGGGATCATGCTCATAAGGGCCTTTTTAGGCTTTTCGCTCGCATACTCTTGCTGTTTGACCCTAGATACTAAATATTTGGAGTCACCACTAGCTAGTTAATTCAGATTTCCATAGTTGACTAGACCTTGTAGAATCTTTAAAAACTAGAGAATCCAAGGGTCCTCTATTTTATAATGACTCCTAATATGTAACCTGGGATTTTGAATAAGGGACCTCAGTGACAGAGATGGAAGGTGTATGCACGTCCTGATTTTGAATAAGGGACCTTGGTGATGGAGATGGAAGGTGTATGCACATTCTTCACCCACACATAAGTGCAGTTTCTACTTAGTGAGATTTAATGAATTTCAAGGGATTTGATTATCCTAGTTCCTTAGATGGGTGACTGATATGTAACGCAACAGTGCAATGACCAATCAAGAGTAGGAGTAAGGGATAAACAATAAGTGATCCGCAATGACCTGTTTACTTGAGAGATGGTAAAAAAAAAGAAAAAAATATGAATGAATGGATTATGCAAAGGTGAATGTCGACCCGTTTACTTGAGGAGACAATAAAGAAATGGAAAATATGAATGACATAAATGTGCAATTTCCAACTTAAGAGTAGGAGTGAAGGATCAAAACACAAGCGATTTGTTAGGACTCGTTTACCTAAGAGGGATGTAAAGAAAAGGAAAATACTCCAGTCAGTTCGAATTTTTAATGTGGTAGGATTCAAAAAATTAATGAGCTCCAAAGCATACACTTGAATAGAACAGAGATGAAATTGCGTTGGATCGTCTAACACGACACCCTACGCTAAGTGTGGGGAAGCTTGCGAAGCTTATCGAACTATGGTTAAGTCCTAGAGGGGGGGGGGGGGGGGGGGGGGGGGGGTGATTAGGACCATTTAAAATTCTTTTGGAAACCTCTTGTCTAATTAAACTAATTAAATAAGAATACTTAACTTCAAAGCTTAAGTGGGTCCAATCACAATGGCTAGACAAGATTCGCATTTAAGTAAACTAGTCTAAGCATATAGATTATAATGATGCAACATGTTGAGCTTCTAATCAATGTGTAACTATCTAGAATACAAAGGATATAATTACTTTATCAACTAGTCTAAAGAATTAAGTAGACAATATGAGATTCATCATGCTAAGCATATGTTTACAAGCCTAGTGAACATACATCTTGTGTGTGAATGTGCCTATCTAGAATATATCATACATTCTAATTAAGCATTCATAATTAAGAAATTAAATATACAATGCATAAGAAGAAATGTTCTCAAATTAATCCCAAACACAAACATGTATCGTGGTTCGACTACTTATCTACTCCACTCCCGATTTCCATACTCATCCCTTGAGCACACTGGAATTCACTAAGGGAGTTTAAATCATGTTCCTCCCAACTTAGGTATTTTAAATCGTTAAACATTTCACCCTACCGGGGAGTTTGATGAGGTTCCTCCCAACTTACGACGGAGATTTTACTAGTTCATCTCTCAACCAAGATGCTTACGAGTTCTATCCAATCTAGGGGTTTGACAATATTCCTCTCAATCCTTTTGTTCCAATCATAGAACCTAGCGTACAATCTCGCCGAAGGCTCCTCTTGGAGACTTGGTCGACTTTGATTTCAAACTCTTATACTCATCCTCCAGAAGGAAAGAGTGTAACTGGACTCTTATAATTTGACACTTGTCGGATTGAACCCCTTTCATAGTGTCTCTTGAGTTGCTTGATCTCCGTTCTCCCGTGCTTCAATAAACTACCCTTTGCTCCCCTGATCATGTTGTCGATGCGTTACCAATGCATCAGCTCCATTGTGAAATTACGCCTATGGCTCACACTTAAGGTGTTATGCGTGCGGAAGTAAGAGCGAAGCAACTAGAATAATGACTAAGTCCTGGGGGGGGGGGGGGGGGGGGGGGTGATTCAGACCTTTTTGAAATTCTTTTTGCTTACTTACATTGATCTACAATTTAAGCTAAGTAAGAACACTTTAGCTTTCAAGCCTAAGTGGGTCTAATCACAAAAACTAGTATATGAATAAGCAATTAAGCTACCCAGTCTAAGCACATAGATTATCAAATGATTTAACTAATTAAACACATAATCTATGTAACCTATGTAGACTATATGAGATGCAATCATATAAGCACAAGTCTACACAATTAGTGAAAATACATCTTGTGTGTGAATGTGCTTATCTAGTGCCTATCATACATTCCTATCAAGCATTCATAATTAAACAATTAAACATACAATGTTAGATTAACAATGTGCTCAAATATATCACAAACACAAGCATGTATAGTGGTTTGAATATGTGTCTACTCCACTCCCGGTTTAAGTACTCACCCCTTGAGCACACCGAATTTCACTAGGGAGTTTAAATCAGGTTCCTCTCAACTTAGGTGTTTTAAGCCGGTTCCACCCAACCAAGGAGTTTGACAAGGTTCCTCCCAACCTATGAAGGTGTTCAATGGTTCCACCCAACCTTTACAACATATGTATACTCCTGCCAGAGGCTCCACACAGAGACTTAGTTAGCCCTCTCATAAGGGCCTAGGTCCTACAATCAAACCTATCGAGTTTGGCAATTCAAACGCTCATACTCAATCTTTCATGAGGAAAGAGCATGCGGACTCTTACAAATGATAACCTTACTTGTTAGATTTGAGTCCCGTTGATGCGCCAGTTTGGGTTGTTTGATCTCTGCTCTCCCGCGCTTCAATCAGCTACCCTTTGCTCCCCTGATCGCTGACGTCAATGCGTCGCCACTACTTCATCTGCAATGATTAATAACCTTGCATGAGATGCTCAAATTGAGATGTCTAAGGTGCTAGAAGGTGGTGAATCCTCTACAACTAATAGAAAATGGGTTTCTTAGAGGAATACACCTAATTTGATTCTTATGGGGTGTTTAGACAAAGGTTCTACTTATGATCAAGGTGTCTAAACTCCTAGGGATCAAGAGATAACAATTCTATTCTCATTTGAGCTTTGAATGCTCAATACTTATGATGAATCACAAGGAGAATGACTTAGATGGGTTAAGATTAGAGCTTCTAATGATTTGCAATAGTGGTGTCTTTGAAATCACTAAACTACATCTCTATCTGCCAAAAAATGAACTTTCTTTTTTATAGATAAATCTCCAACGGTAACAAAAACGGGCAAATTTCTGTATCTTCCATGGATTGAGCCACCTTCCGATGGATCGAAGGTTTCTTCGATGGATCGAAAATCTTACTTCGATGGACTAAAACTTTCTCTAATTGATTGAGATCTCCACTCCGATGGATCGAAGTGATTGGTTCGATGGATTGAAAAACTGTCTAGAGAGTTCACAATGTTGCTGAACTAATTTTCAATGGATCGAACTGGTCTCCGATGGATTTGAGTCCCATTGGAATTGAGTTTCAATGGATTGAAGTCCACTCGAAAACTTTTGTTTGGGTTGGTTTGTTTACAACAACTTGCACCTCTTTTATTAACCCAACTCATCATGTTTTTCTAAGTGTTTTAAAGTTAATGATGACGATTAAGGGTTTACTTATGTTTTTCAATTCATCTAGAGGTTTAAGTTCTTTTGGTTCTAAGGGTTAGGATCACCGAGGCATCTCATTTACCTATTTTTTCTTCTTTGATGATGCTTGTCCACTCAAATCTTGGGTCTTCAGCTTGTAAAGGCTCAACCGACGTTACAACACATGGTCGCACATGATTGAGAAATAAGGTGCACTAGTATGCCTCAGAAAATCGCACTAACAATCTCCCCCTTTGCCAATTATGTAACAAAAACTTAACTTAGACCGTGTCATGGTCCATACCAATGATACCACCAAAACAACAAATAAATTACAAGTCAAATTAAAAGACTACAACTCGAAATACACTAAGACATGTAACTAAGCAATGCTCCTCTTAATTTCTCCCATAAAACCTGTCAATCCTTACAACACAAAACACAACTTGTTTTGGTGAGACTTGATCTTTCTCCCCCTTTTTGTCAGCAATTGACAAACCAATTTCTTTGTAATGATCCGAGATTTTTGACTCTTGTGTGTTAACACGACAGCCGAATTCCAAAGTGACTTATAGAATAACTAAACCATCAAATAATGAAATATGGCATTCGAGCACAATGGAGAAAACAATTGTCATCTTATTCCATCAAACTTACTACATCATCATCAAGGTTTAATAAGGGAATTAACCAGTATCTATACTAATTAATAAAAATACCAATCTATGTCTTCTCTTGAAAACTTATTACAACTTCCATAAATGTGTTAACTACTCAAAAGAAATATTTAATAAATAAAATCATCAATGAAGTTTCTCCAACTTCGTCGTATGGCATGTGATCGTATGAACCATCAAACTCTTCTCCTTGAGGATCGGGTTCAAACCTGGATCTTCACCTGCATCATCTAAAGTGTGTTTTGGATAGCGTTAATCGCTACCATAGTGGGGAGTATTTCCTCCAAGACAACCAAGAGTAATTATGAACAAAACTCAGAGTAACGCAAACACAATGATATTTTATATTCAAAACAAAACAACCAAAGAAAAGTCTTAGTGTTTCTCTTATTAGCCGTCCAACTCAAGGACATCAATCGAAGGTTAAGATTATTCTATCAACCTGGGTGGGGTGTCAATAGGGGCTCGCTGTTGATGGACCATGCAAAAAAAGAAAAAAAGGAAAGAAAAGAAAAGATGATCCTAATTCTCAAATCGGCCTTTACCAATTAAATATGAGGTGTTGTTGTGTTTCTCTTATTACTCGTCCAGTTCAAGGACACTAATCGAAGGGTCATGATTATTCTATCAAGAAGAATATAGTGCATGGTCTATCAATTGAAGGGTTATATTTGAGATATGTATGTGGGTTGGGCAAAAGTGTTCCAAATTTGATAGTAAGACAATAACATGTCTTATCTCATACTCTACAAAAGGTAGAAATTGAGATAATAAACAAATATAACAAATTATTAATTTTTAGATATTTGTTTTGTGTTTACCAATAAGTGTTTGTGACAAAAAGTTCTTATATATAGGGACTTTTTAAAGAAAAATGATCAAATAGAATTTTCAATACTTGCTAAGTACTAAAATTCAGCACTTTAAGTTTTTAACACTAAATTTACTTTTCAGACATTGTTTTTCACTTTACCAAAGGATGCATTAGTGTTATTTGAGTAGAAGGCCCCACTTGGATGTTTCATATCTTGATAGAGATCATTTATATATCTAGCAATCCAGATTTACTTATTCATATTCCATAAAAAAATCTGTAGCCATTTCCACCTGCCTGTTGGCGGGTTTACCTACTAGATGGTTAGTAATCTTAGATTAACGCAGTGCATGCATCATGGCCCATCTAAAGTGAATCTGAGATAAACAGTTGGTCGATGATCGATGGTTGGCTTGTGTATGGGGGCTCACACAAGACAATTTTGGTTACTTTTTTACCTTTTTATCCATTTCCCTTCTTTAAATGTGTATTTCATGCGTTTGTGAGATCAACGCACAATCAGAAGGATGTTGTGGACCATGGGAGGCCTATGAATGGTGAAAAATTCCTATGTATTAGAAAAGTCAGGAATGCTTGGGTGCACCCATGCTTATTTGCTTTAAATGCACCCAAGTATTTTGTGACGTAGTCTTGTGTATACATGGAAAAACTCCGTTGCCCCCCACCATGATGTGCCCATAAAATGAGGAAGATCCAAAGCTTAAGTGGACCACACTACATGAAGCAGTGTGGTAATAACGCCCATTGTTGAATCCTTCCTAGGGCCCACCATGATGTTTATTTGCCATCCAACCTGTTCATAAGTGATGAGTACCTAATATTGTATAATTAACCCTGGTTGTTAAGAGCAATATCATTGTTTTTCTGGTTAATTATCCCTCATTAGGTTAATTTTCTGTTTTCAGGTGTTCATGAGAGGTTGGGCAAGAACTGGGCCAATCTGGACGTTTTAAGGCCTAAAAGTGATCAATGTCAAGTGGATGGTAATCCTGACGAAAATCAAGCCAGAAAGATCAAAGTCTGCGGGACCATTTTCTATGGTGGATGGCTAAAAAAAGAGTACTACATAGCGGCCACTCGTTTGGATCCAAGTTGTCCATGTTTTGATGGTCATGATTGAGTGCCCACATACACATCTGAAACACGTGGTGGGACATCCACCGCATCAATGGCTAGGATTATCACACGGTAGGCAATCTCAGCAGCCCAGGACCAACAAGATCACATCCACCATTCGTTTCACATGCAGCTGAAGATCCCACCTTCATCCAAACCATCTAGTGGGCCCCACCAATGTGCTGATTCAACCGTCCATCCAATGGACGTCCAAGCTGCAAGATGGCCAAGATCACAACTCATCTTCACACGTGCAATTACTAGACCCCACTGGTTGCACAGACAGTATCCTCAGCCGTCCATCAGCTGGACAGCCTTCCATTTCCACTGTCCATCCATTCCAACTGTAGGAGATGAACCCGTTCATCACCGTCCAGCAATGGACATCTCCAAGCATCCAGCACCGTCCATCACTGCTGCCCACCTTCATCTGACGTACAGAGCATCAGCACCATCCAGCTGCTGGACGTCCCTATTCCACCATCCATCATCAGCAGCTACATCATCCACATCCAGCCATCAGATCAGCGTCCAGCAATGAACGACCCACATCACGTCCAGCATCGAACATCCCTCCATCTCCACCACTCCATCATCCAGCAGAGGACGTCTGTCCAATCCAGGCCACCATCCGTCCATGATGCTGATCCCTCCATCCTTCCAGCCGTCCGAGGCCAGCAACGTCCATCAGATCCATCTCAAGCTACTTCATCCAGCGTCCATGGTGTCTGGCATCCAGCAAGATCAGCAGGCCCCACCTTGCACGTGCAGCTGAACCAGCACACCAGATCAGTGTCCAGCCCTGTGCAGCTCACCGTCCATCCAGCAAACTGTTCAGCGCCCAGCTGAAGGATGCCCCCCCCCCCCCCCCCCCCCCCCCCCACAACTAGCCATGGAGATCATCAAGATCGTCCATCCATTCTACCATCACATCAACCGTCCAACCTTCATCCATTCCCACCAGATCCAACGGTCCAGCACATGTGCAGCATGTGCAATAGTCCAGCAAGTGGACCATCCAACAATCTCCAGCAGCAGTCCAGCAAGTGGACCCCACTTCTCCTCATCCACTCTCCATCCTAGCCGTCCACTGCAGTCCACCTGTTGAGCATCACCATCAACATCGTCCATTCATCTTTGAACGATCAGCTTCAAGAAGACCACCCATCTCCAGCACGTGTAGAGCTGGACATCATCACGTCCACCAGCTACAACAGCCGTTCATCAAGTGGACTCCACTGTTTGAATGTGCAACAGTGTGCACGTGCAAGTAAAAGGGGGCAGCTGATCACGTGTCCATGGCATCAACAGTGGAAGTCTCCATCTTCAGCACCACAAGCAGCAACAGCTGCTTCTATCTTCATTTGGACCGTCCATCCATCATCAGCAGCTCCATCAACGTCCAGCGTCACCGCCCCTGTACAAATCAGCATGATGAAGGCCATCAAGGCCAGCATCAAGTGGACGTCCAACCAGCTGTTCATCAGCACAGCCGTCCCTTTAATCCAAGGTGGACCACACCACCGGCCAGCTCTCCACCATCCAGTGGACCCCTTGATCCTTCTCATCATCTCCTCCATGGCTGCAAGAGAGGAGCTCTCTCTCTCTCTCTCTCTCTCTCTCTCTCTCTCTCTCTCTCCACACATGTGCAAGGCTTGGAATGCCACCTCATCATCCAAGCCTCACTCCAAGCCCAAACCTAAAAGCAAAGTTTGCTTTGGGCACTCCAAGCCTAACTCCATTCCCAAACCTAAAGAGACTTTTTGTGTGCCACCTAGGATTGGGAGGAGGCTTGGAAGCTCCTCATAAGGGTATAAAAGGAGGCCTCTCCTCCTCATTTCAATCATCCCTCAAAATCCCATTCTCTACAACTCCTCTCTTCTCTTTAGTTTTCTTTCTTTCTTTCTTTTGTAGTGTAGAGTAGTTTTCTCTTTTGTAGAGAATTTAGTCTTCCATTGTAGCATGGTTGGCTAAACCTCTAGCTAAGGCTAGGGGTGAAGCCTTTGAAGAAATTTGCAAGATATGGTTCTTTTGGTTCAACATTGTGTGGTGTAAATGTGGGAGTTCTCTTTGGTTGATTGGTTTGGTTATCCACCTCGGCAGACGCTATTGTTGTGCAAGCCCCTTTATCCATCGTCGACTCCGGGCACGTTGGATGCTTAGGATCCCTTGCACACCAATTAGCTAGTTCATGATCGATAAAGTCCCTTGATCCATCGTCGACTCCGGGCACGTTGGATGCTTTGGATTCCCTACGGTCATCGAGCTAGTGCAGGTAAAGTCATCAATCTGTAAAATCCCTTGATCCATTGTAGACTCCGGGCACATTGGATGCTTTGGATTCCCTGCGATCGATAGACGAGATCTTAATGGTTGGATCGGTCAATCAAAGCCTCCTATCTTGTAAGTATGCATTTGATCGTATGAATTGTGATCTTATCGGTTGACTTGTTGGCAAAGTTGTTGATCTGTACAATTCCTTGATCCATTGTCGACTCCGGGCACAGTGGATGCTTGGAATTCCCTGCGATCAACTGACGAGTGCTTCATGGTCAAATCAATCGGTTCAGATCACCATCTTTTATGAAATATGCAAATGGTTTAACTGTTTCATCTTCCGATTGGAATGAATCTTTATTCAATTCCAGTTGAGTTATAGTTGGACCAATAAATCAATCTTGTAATAAATCAAAGGTGGATCCCTGATGCCTTAGCCCCTTTTCTATTTTGTCTTTCACCACACACAACTTGATCCACTCTCGTGGATAAACCAGATTTCATCTCACTCACCTAAACTAATTCCTCTAAGTGTACTTAACCCCAATCCCTGTGGATCGACCTCGGTCTTACCGAGTATTTTACTACTTCGCTACCTGCACTTGGGTGTGCAATCTTCGGATTGTAGCAATACTCCCCTAGCGAGTTTTTCGAGCATACTTGACTTAGCTTAGATCAAAAGTGAGTTTGAGCCAAGTTGAGTCATATTTTGGGTGCTCGAAAGATTCTGAGTCGAGCATCGGGCAGGCCCATGCTTGATTCAAGTCGACTTGTTTCTTGACTCGAACTTGGCTCGATTTAACTCATCTACAAGGTATAAATATCTAAGTTAAATTTTTTTTACCCCCCTTTTACTTTTAACCCGCCCGAGCGCCCCCCCTCTCTCCCTAACCCACCCGACCACTCTAAGCTCAACGGCCGACCACCCCTGCTGCCCTGTCCACTCCACGCCAGCCACCACTGAGCTGACTGCCCTTTCCTGCTCAACATCGGCCACCCCCGATCTCAGCCTGCCCACTCAACACCGGCCACCCACCGAGCTTCCTACCCTATCCGCTCAATGCCAACCACCCTTGACTTCAGCCCGCCTGCTCGACTCTGGCCACCCACTGAGCTTCCTACCCTGTTTGCTCGATTCCAGGCACCCACTGAGCTGTCTACCTACCTGCTCAACATTCGACGCTGGTAATCCCTTCCCCCCTCTAATTTTTTTATGAATATTCGGGTGACCGGCCGGCCACTATCCAGGGCCAGTCACTAGGGCTCTCAATGGGTCGGATCTGGATTCGATCCGGTTGGATCCGGCTCCAAGTCCGTATATTTATAGACAAATTCCGATCGGATTCGGATCTAAAAGGTGACATCTAAATTGTTAGATCCATTTCTGATCCAAAATCCATATAATCATCGGATTCGGGTCGGATCTAGGTCCGAATCCACCCCAATTACAAATCTAAAAAAATATATAATATAGTATATTTAATATAGTAGAAAATGATGCAAATCCCACTATTTACTGTGGTATGGTTGACCTAAGAGTGGCATGTCTCAATTTTGAGACATGACCTAAAATAATCTGTAAAACGGATGGCCAGCATGAATATAACATATACAGTAAGGTGACAATGAGTCGGATCTTAATCGGATTTGGATCGAACTCGGATATGTTCCTGTGAATCCAAATCCGGTCCATTTAAGTAATCGGACCTATTTTAAGATTCAGATCCGCATTATACGGATTCGGAGCGAATCGGATCTCGGATCTAACCCGCTCCATTGAGAGCCCTACCAATCACCCCTAACCCTAATATATATATATATATATATATATATATATATATATATATATATATATATGGGAAATGGTACTATGAGGTCGACCTCATGGGAACTTTCCATGAGGTCGAGCTATGTGGGCCCCACCATGATATGTTTTAAACATCTACTCCGTGCATTTGATGGGTCCCCTTTAGGTTATAGGATACCCCAAAAATCAGCCGCATAGGAAACTCATGTGGGCCATAGCATCTAAAATAATGTGAAGACATGCCTAAAATATCTAAAATCACTTGGTGGGGCCCACCTGACTTTTTGATGTGCCTCAAACCTGGTATGACCCCTCGTACAAGTGGAACACACATAATAGATGGTCTAGATTTGTGAACCACATCTTGGTGGGTCCAATCAAAGATCATGAAGGTTTTAATGGGCGAAGAACCCCTCCCAACTGTTGTCTGTGGTGTGGCCCACCTAAGTCATGGATTGACTTGATTTTTAAGACCTTAGCCCACCACAGAATGGTGCATCTGACCGATGGAGTAGATGTCCGATCCACATCACGGTGGGGCCCTCACAGTTCGACCCCATGGGAACTTACCATGAGGTCGACCTCATAGAACCATTTCCCTATATATATATATATATATATATATATATATATATATATATATATATATATATATATATATATATAATATATTATATATTAATGTACCGGATTTAGTCTTAGATCTTCTTGTTTGTCTCTGTTTCCACTAGCCAAGGCGCATGCACAACTTCCCACAATACTCCATTAATTTCCTTTTTCTGCTCTCTCTTTCCTCCCTTTCATTCCCTTCTCTGGGTTAGACTATTTTTTCTCTAGTTTCTAAGTTTAAATGGAGAAAAACATGTTGTAGATGGCATTTCATTCTCTTGGAAATGAAGGGAGACGGAGAAGAAGGAAATGAATTCTGAACTGTAGCTTTCTATTCAGTTTCTTCTTCTTTCTTAAGTTGAATTTTTTATGTTTGTATAATAGAAATTTTAGTTTTTTTAATACCCCAAGTTTTTTTTAAAATATATAAATACTAACAGATTAATATTAATATATATATATATATATATGTTAGTATATATTAACAAATTAATATTTATATATTAATGTTTATATATATATGGATGTGTGGATGGACGAATGGATGGGATGGATGGGATGGATGGATGGGTGGGTGGATGGGTGGATGGATATTAACATATTAATATTAATATATATATATATATATATATATATATATATATATATATATACATATTAATATTAATATTATTATTGATATACATATGTATATATTAATATTAATATATACAAATAATATTAACAGATTAATATTATATATTATTGATTTACATATGTATATATTAATATTAATATTACATGTTGCTTGTTAAATTGTTTGGTTAATGATATTGTTAAATTATTTGGTTAATAATATTATTAATGTTCAATTAGTTAGATGATTTGTTTTTATAATTGTAATATAAGATAGATAATCAGTTGTCCGTTTAAATATTTCTATATTGCAAGACATAGATGCAGTGTATTCTTAGAGGCATAGAAATCACTTAAATTGTCCCTTTTTGAACAGTTCAGGGTTAGATAGATTGTAATGTCTTCATTTATTCTACTTTAAATGCATATATGTATTCCAGTTCATCTCTCATTTTTTCTCTAGATATATTTCCTGCATTTGTTTTCATTATCAAATGTCTACGCTTTGTGTGGATGATTAACTGTAAATCAAATACAGGATGAATATATTCTAGAGAGATAAGGGGAAATGTTGCCGGAATTTTGACGTGGCATTTAAATTGGAAAATGGAAGTATTACAATCTATCTAACCTTGAATGGGTGACTAATTTAAACAGTTAGGCAAATATAGGCATCTAGGAATGAATTATAATTGACAACCTTGGATACTGAAGATCATAATTTATCAAAACATATGTGGTATAGATGGTTAGTGAAGAAATCCCAACTACCCCCGGTGTCGGTGCGTCAACCACATCTCCTTTGATTGTGGAGGGGGACTTTACCTCAACGGCAGCTAAAGGAAAGAAAAATCATCAATGTTGGATGACTTTAAAGAAGTCATGGTGAATGGTGTATTGAAAGTCAAATGTAACCACTGCAAGACATTATAAACTGGGGGGGTTAACAACAAGTTTAAACTGATACAGAAAGACATGTTCGAAGAGATCCCGAAAACCACCTTCAGGCCAACAACTATTGTTCTTTACTAAGTCTGATGGGGACGAATCCTAAGGGGTTGTTTCAACGCACAAGTTTGAGAAAGAGAAGCTGATAGAATGGTTTGCTCAATTATTGATTGTAGAAGAAAAACTTTTCAGAATGGTGGAGAGCAAAATATTCATATCCTTCTGTAAATTCCTTAATCCTAGAATCGAGAAGATTTCCTGCGCCACGGTAAAGAGAGAGTGCATGAAGATGTACTCAATTAAGAAGATGAAATTGAAGGTAGTGTTAGCATCGGTGTTCAGAATTAATTTGACGTCTGATCTGTGGATGGCATCTAATCAAAGAAAGGGATACTTATCGTTAACTGCACACTACGTCTGTCACACTCCAAACCTGGGGACCGAGCTCACTAAATTTTCGATCACCGACCTTGGTGCCAACAACCTCCTTAGTACCCCATTCTTGGCTCTTAGCTGTCATATGCCAGGTTTCGATCCTGGGATCCCACTAGGAAGATTTTCAGGGTAATTTTTTTAAGGGAGCATAACCAAAACCACAAAACATCATCACATATCCATTATATAGTTTGTTGAGTACAGTGCTGGAAAGGGGAAATACAAAAATGTAGCAGAAGTCCAAAATATCAGGCACATGAACCAAGCTCAACGCTGCTGATATGCCCTAGTACCTGCAATGTAAACAAAAGCGCATAAGCCTCCTACGAAGCTCAGTAGAGTGCGTGTGTGCGTGTGTGCGTGTGTGATGCATATGACAAGTATACAGATATCAAAGTAAGCGAAAGTGATAGAGGGCTAAGTTACCAAGTTCATGAATGCTATCAGTCATCCTAAGGCTATGCAATGTAAGGGCCTACATGGCCGAGTGTTATATGCTAGAGATGCAACGCAAGTATGCCAATCCTCAACTAATCCGCAATATCAAAACGATTCTCATATGGTACATCACCTGGGTCTAGTACACTCTGACACTGGCCGCCGCACATCGTGCGCATAACTAAGCGAGTAGAAAAAACCTCACTATCCGCCTCATCAGTGGTATGCAATGCCCACCCGGCTCGCTGATAGCAGACCCATTTCACAAGCTGGTCGACTTGACCTAGCTTATAGCCCACTGCAGCCAGGCGGATAAGGTCACACCCTTTTCCAACTGACCTCGACATAGTGGGAGACACAGCCTACTGGTATTTGGCACTCGGGCGCTCATGTTATCTACTCGGTCTTGATGTTGGAGCATCCTACTGGTACCACAGGGTTTAGGGACTTTCACCCAAGGACATCCGTAGCGACCACGTGCTAGAACATGTTTCCGATGTCCATTACTACCAACCACGATGTGACTATGGTGGATGTTAGTGCACTTTTCTGTGGCATACTAGTGCACCTTGCTTGTCAATCACTTAAGTCAGTGAGTCTAGTGTTGGTTGAGCTTAATGAAGACGAAGACCGAAGACTCAAGTGGCTCTGCTGCATCAAGGAAGAAGAAACAGGTAAAAGTGCTGCATTAGTGAGCCTTGAACCTTGACCTACCCAAACCCAAACCTCTTAATGACCCTACCCTTAGAATATCATTTAGTCATCATAGATTAGCCCTAGGTGTCCCAAAAGATCACCCATACTATGGCCAAAGAGGTTGGAATGTGGCGAAGTTGGGTCAGCAAACTGTTTAGCTGAACCTAGGCCTGTCCGACCGGTCAAGATCGATCGGACTAACCCCAGTCCAAGACAGCATTGTTGTTCATGTGCAGGCCCTTGGGCCGACCGGTCTTGACCGGTCGGCAGGTCTGGTCCGACCGGTCTTGACCGGTCTAACAGACCCCAGCAACAGACAGTGAACACTCTGTCTCTTCAGGCCATTTGACCGATCAATCACGACTGGTTGGGACAGGTCAGTAGTTAGCCCTTTCTTTCCATTTTATGACCGTTGGAGCTCTTTTTCTTTAAATATAGAGCTCGATTTTTTGGCATTGGGAGAGGATTTTGAGAGCTTATTACCCACACCTTTTGTACATCATATAGGGCCTCAAAGAGAGGAGATTCAAGTCATATCCCTTGTGTTTAATCACAAGTGTGGGCATTCAAATGCAAACATAGAGATGACTTGATTCCTCTCTCAATTCTAGAAGTGAGACGCTATACCACATAGTTATATCTCTTGTTCAAGACCTCTAGAAGACCCTCTAGGTAAATCTCCTAGTTAGAACAAGCTACATATCCCATGTAGGAGATTCAACCATCCTCTCATCACCTTGGGCATCTCAAAGGCATCTCAAGCAAGGTGATTGATCAAGTGTAGCTGAGGCATTGGCGATGCAACGGCAACACGATCGGGGGAGCAAGGGAAGCTGATTAAAGCACGGGAGAGCGGAGATCAAGCAACCCGAAGCGGCGCTGAACAAGGGGCTCATCCGACAAGTAAGGTTGTCTTTATTGAGAGTCTATCCACTCAATTCCCTATGGGAGTTGAGTGTAGAGTTTGTTTGTCAAACTCGAACTAGGGACGTTGGCTGTTCCTTGGCCTATTTGTCGGCCTAAAGACTAGGGGTTATTTGGCACTCCTTGGCTCGTTTGCTAGGCCTAAACAAAGTATCCAAGGGGGAGCCTCCTACACAGGGAGTGAACGTGCGTCGGGTTGAGAGTTAGCCTATGTCCAAAACTCCGTTCAGGTTTAGAGTTAGCCTATGTCCAAAACTCCGTTTAGGTTGAGAGTTAGCCCTTTGTTAAAAACTCCGGTTATGGTTGAGAGGTGAACTGGAAAAATCTCCATATAAAGGTTGAGAGGTGAACCTCATTTAAAACCTCCGATAGTGAATGCCGGTGTGCTCAAGGAGTTAAGTACTTAAACCGGGAGTGGAGTAGACCCAAAGTCGAACCACTATACATGTTTGTGTTTGTGATTAAATTGAGCATATTAATATCTTAGCATTGTATGTTTAATTGTTTAATTATGAATGCTTGATAGGAATGTATGCTGGGCACTAGATAGGCACATCCACACACAACATGTACTTTCACTTAGTGTAGACTTGAGCTCATTGATCCATTCTCATAAGTCTATATAGGTTGCATAGATTAGGAGCTTGATTAGTTAAATCATGTGATTATCTACGCATGCTTAGACTAGGTTGTTTCTTGCTTAAACCATATGCTAGTCTTGTGATTGGACCAACTTAGGCTTGAAAGCCAAAGTATTCTTACTTAGTTTAATGTGTTAAATTGTGTAAGTAGGTGAAAAGAATTTTAAAATGTCTTAATCACCCCCTATAGGACTTAGACATAATTCTAGTTGCTCTTTAAGCTTCCGCACATACGAAGGTGTCGTGTTAGACTACCGACGTAATTTCAATGGCCACCACCCCGATGTTGCTAGGGTGTGAAGGCGATCGTGACATACATAATGCAAGATGCATGAGTCATACAATCCAAGTCATGCACCAAACCTATGCATACCGCGCAATCATATGGGATGACCCTGTCTAGCACCGGTCCCCTAAGTATAACAAGCCAAAATGGCATATGCTATGATTAATCGTAATCCATAACAGGCATAAAAATGATGCATATAGGCATATGAATGAGCATGATATTCATTATACTAATCATATTATCAGTGTGACCTATCAAGCTAAGTATACTAGCATGTTATCAAACATATCATGTGATGTTGGCCTTAAATGGCCTAATATATGTAGAGAGTGGGACCCAGACTGTGGGCCCCATTGAAAATGTAAAGGTCTATGTGGCATAGCCCACTTGAGACTACATCGGCCCCATACTTGGGCCTGCACATACAAAATGGGCTGATGAAATAGGTGTACGGCATGGATAAAACACACACACACACACACACATATCAAAGGGGGGACCATGGCAGGCCCCACCTACTGGTTGGATAGCAAATAAACATCATCGTAGGACTTAGGAAGTTTCAGTGGTAGGTATTCAATCACCATCATTTTCTAAGTGAGGCCCACTCAAAATTGGGCCCCACCCGCCGGTCAAGACGAGTAGCATGATACACAATACATCCATCAAGGTGGAACGCAAAGATGGGCCCCACACCCTTTGGTTGGTGGGAAAATAGGCATTACAGTGGCCCCAAGAAAAGTTTCAATGGTGGGCATCAACAACCATATTTTCTGCAGTGTAGATCAGACAGGTACCTTATGGTGGGACCCACAGGGTGGTCACCAGCTGGACAACGTGCACACGCACGCTGCCTGCAGCGTGGACCCACATGGGTCATCAAAGCTTTAGATAAAACTGATAGATAAAACTGATATTTGTGTTATCCCTTCACTTGGACCTATGGCACAGGTCTGGGTGGCATATAAACATCATGTGGGCCTTAGGAAGGTTTCGAAGGTGGACATCATTGTTCCCACTATTTCTAGTTGGTGTGTCCCACATGAGATTTGTATTTGACTCATTTGTGGGCCCATGTCCTGAAATGATAGGGCAAAATGGGTGGGCGGCTTAGATAGACACATACATCAATGTGGGTGGGTGGGCGGCTTAGATAGACACATACATCAATGTGGGTCCCACAAGGCAGGCCACTGCTCAACAGCGTGTCCAGGCCACGCCTCTAGGCCCCCAGGAAGTTCTAGACCGAGCTAATATTTATGTTTCTCTTCACGTAGGTCTGTGTGACCTTTACAACCGGTTAGATGGTAAATAAACCTCAGTGGTGGGCCAGGAAAGATTTCAACAGTGGATGTCACTGTCCCCACTGTGTCCTATGGTGCAGCCCACTTGAGATCTGAATCTGCCTCAAATATGGGCCCATGGCCAAAAGTGATCTGAAAAATAAGATGGGCAGTGTGGATGATACATACACATCATGGTGGGTCCCACGAGTGGGCCACCTTGCGAAGCCCCCAAGGAGTCCAGCGTCCACGGACGCTGGTCACTCCCAGCATCTCTGACGTTGTGAGTCACGCTGCCTTTTTTTGTTTTTTTCATGAGGATGATCCACTTCGCCTTATGAGGTTTCCCAGCTCATGGGGGACCCAATGAGTCTTATACTGGGCATGTTACATGGTCTACAAACATCAAGGTGGGCCAAGGAAGGGTCAACAATAGACATCATTATCTCCACTAGTTCATGTGGTGTGGTCCGCTTAGGATCTGGACCTTCTTCATATTTGAGCTCTGGCCCTAAGATGATTTGAGAAAACAGATGGATGGAGTGGATGAAACCTATCCATCTTGATGGGTCCCACGAATGGGACCCCTGGTCTTGCCCAGAAAGGGGCTGACGCCCCAATGTGGCTAGGGTAGCAGTGTCCAGAGGACGCTGTTTGCACAACGGCCTCTCTCTCTCACTCTTTTTTTCTTTTTAATTAATTAATTATATTTTTTTTCTTTTCTTGGGGCCCATAGGTGTGATCGGTCCAATCCATCCATCCATCTAGTTGGCCATCTCACAACGGGCCTAAAAGCTTTGGATCAAGCTGATCTTTGTAATTTTCTTCATCTAGATCTTTGTGATCTAATGAACAAGTTGAATGGTAAATAAGTATCCAGGTGGGCCACACATGGTGTCCCACGCTGTGACAGCGTGCGGGGCCCTAGCACAATTCACAAAGAAAATGAAAAAAGGAAAGGAAGGAAAAAGGGAAAAAAAAGAGAAAAATTCGGGATGGACTCCCACCACTATGGGGTCCACCATACATTTGATGCATAAATAAGATGGGTCCCCATCTTTGTGGGCCCACTAAAATGAAAAGAAACAATGGAAAAGAGGATTTTCATCCTCTCTTGCACTCACTTGAAGAATGAACGATTGGATAGGGTTGGGTCGTCGATCAGACAGTTCAAATGACCTCCTCTTCACTACTAACTCCTCTAACTCTCCCAACCCCCTAAGCTCTCTCTTAATCTCTCTCTTAAACTCTCTAATCACCTTCTTAATCTCTCTCTCTCTCTCTCTCTCTCTCTCTCTCTCTCTCTCTCTCTCTTCTCTCTTTTTATTTTTATTTTTGCAAATGGGAATGAGAAAGCCCCATACGTATGGCCCTTTGTATGGGTAAAGATTTTGGGGATAGAGGAGGGATTAAAAGGGGAGAGAAGGGTAGATAGGGAAGGAAAAAGTAAAGGGAATGATGGTTATAGCTATAGGGTAGGGTAGGTGTTGACTTTAGAGGTTTTCTTGCATGGGAAATGGAAAAAGATGGGGTAGAATGGGGAGTTATAGAGTTAGGTAGTACTTTAATAGGGGCATTTTAGGATTTTGGCATGAGAGGTGATGAATTGATAGAAAAAGGTGATGGGTAGGTGGAGGATTGATTGATTGATAGATAGAGTGATTGATTGATTGATTAGACTTTCTAAAAATTTGTGCAAGTGGGGCCCGCACCACACGTGCATTGCGCAACCTGCCTCAAATTGCGCAAATGATCGTAACTTTCACACCGGGTATCGCATGAGGCGTGCCGCGCGGCGTTGGAATCGTAGCACCTACGCAGTCGCCAGGGTATAGGTCTTGGGTCGATGCGGTACTAAAATAGGGCATCCGATTGGGATTCTCTAATCTGA
Organism: Liriodendron chinense; assembly: GCA_003013855.2. Classification (NCBI taxonomy): domain Eukaryota; kingdom Viridiplantae; phylum Streptophyta; class Magnoliopsida; order Magnoliales; family Magnoliaceae; genus Liriodendron; species Liriodendron chinense. The sequence goes on from PVNU02002850.1 coordinate 2,516,466, forward strand.
TCGGTTCGGAACGTATCGGCGCCGAAAACTAATCGTATGGAAGGCAAATCAGGGTATGAGTCTTACAACGTCGACGAAGATTGGAAGCTGTGTAAGAGGATTTTGAACTTATGTCACCTGCCTCCTCCTCACAATGGTATATTTATTCCAGATTATATCTACAAATGTCAACAATAATGGAGCATTGAGAAGAAAATATCTGCAATAACATTAGACAACACATCAACAAATGACAATGTAATTACATGTCTTCGTAACAATTTCATGGCAACCGAAAATTTATTTTTCGATGGAAAAATATTCCAAGTCAAGTATTGTGCCCACATTCTGAACTTAATTGTACAAGAAGGGTTGAACATGATTGAAGACAATCTTGATAACATAAGAGAGAGTGTGAAATTTATCAAGGGGTCACTTTCAAGATTGTATATATGGAATGACATCATCTAACGTCTGAATGTTACATCTCATAAAGCATTGAAGTTAGATGTATGTACATGTTGAAACTCGACCTATGAGATGTTGGATGCGACAATGAAATATGATATTGCATTTTCTGAATATGCTACGCATGACAGATTTTATACTTGGTTGCCGAATGCATATGATTGGAACAAAGCCAAAGAAGTTCACAAGTTTCTCAAAGTCTTTTATGAGTGCACAAATATTTTCTCGAGAAATAAGTATCCGACCGCAAATCCGTTTCTTTCATCTCTTTGGAAGATAAAAATTGCCTTACAACAAAATGTAATTGCGGCTCAAGATTTTTTACAGGAGATGGCAAGTAACATGAGGACGAATGTCATTTGTTGATGGCCTTAGCAGTAGTTTTTTATCCTCATTATAATGTGGGCATGGTTATGTTTATTTTCTCAAAGATTTATCCTCTAGAAAGGATGACAATGGAGACCTTAAAAGTTCGTGACGCATTCGAAGATTTGTACAAAATGTATGATGCTACTTTAGCCACATCAGGTGCGTCAAAAGTTCGCGCTATAGATGTTTTTGTGACCGATAATGAAGTGTTCAATGATTACATTTCTTTCTTACAACAAGAAAAGACAATAGATCATTAGACAAAATAATCAGAGATGGAGATGTATCTAAATGAACCAATTGTTATGCGTTCGGACTTTAATGTATTAGAATGGTGGAAGACGAGAGTGAGCGAATCAAAATACCCTACATTATAGGTGATGGCACGGGATATATTATTTATACCAATTTTAACCATTGCATAAGAATCCACATTTAGCATGGGAAGTATGGTTGTCAGCAAGCATTGAAGCTTACTTTCACCAAGTATAATTGAAGTATTAATTTGTACACAAGACTGGTTGTGTCCAATTTTGGGATGTAATGATAATGTAGAAGATAAGGAAGAGGAAGAGAATGAGGTTCAAGATGAGACTGCAACTGCATTTGTACTTGCAACATGAAGGCAACTTTGATTTATTTCTATTCTAATGAAAGTTATGTAATTTTATTTTCTGACTTTATTTGAACAACACTACAAGTCTGAATCTTAACATTATACTTTTTATATTTCATTATTGCTTATCTAGTTTTGTTTATTGTATTGTTTCTCTTTGGTTCTTATGTTAAGATATCATATTCTTCTCTTTAGTTCTTATGTCAAGTTATTACATTGCTTCTCTTCCCAAAATACTCAGTTTTTCCTTCAAAAAATTGAATGTAAATATGTCGTCGTCATTCAACTCATCGATCAACGTTTAGGACTATGGTTCGTAAGTCGTATTCCCAACATATGGAAGGATGAAGCTTGTATATGGTTTGTGTGGGGGCAAATTTTGTTAATAAAACTAATCAGCTTCGGCTACACTTGGCATGTCGGGGTGGTGATCCAAAAATGAGTCCAAAAGCCCCAAAAGAGGTCCAAATTCTTTTTTAGGTCCTTCTTGATTCAAATAAGAAATCATCTACCACATCTAAACCTTTTATTGTAAGAAGAATTGATAAAGCCAGCAGTAAATTCTTTAGAAGAATAACAAAGTCAACTGGCCTTGAAACGCAATATGGAAGAGGCACATCATCGACTACATGATGATGAAGCAGATCAAGTACGGGAAAGAAAAAGAATAATAGTAATAAATCAAAGTTTCTAGCTCATCTCGGTGAATATTATAGAGTCTTAGGTACAACATATAAATCTTCTCATAAAGAAAGTTTGAAAATTTTAGTTCAAGCCATACAAGAGCACAAAGGAAAACTTTCTTCACATTTTGATTCAAATGAAGTGAATCAATATGTGTATGAAAAAATAGATACCAGCTCCTCCGATGGATCAAACGATGATAGTGATGGATCCTAGGAGGATATTAAGTCGATGGTGTGTTTGTGAATAATGTAATTGTATACAATTATAAATTAGTAATTAGAATTTGTAATTGTGAATTTATGATTGTGATTATAGATTATTGAATTAGTAATTAGAATGAATGATTGTGATTGTGATTATGATTGTAGATAATTATTAATTAGAATGGATGATTGTGATTGTAATTGTGATTGTGGTGAATTAATAATTTGAATGAATAATTGTCATTATGATCGTGATTGTGATTGTGTTTGTACTTTGTAGTAAATTAGTAATTCGAACTTGGCTCGAAAGCTCAGAATCACCTTGAACTCGCTCGGTCTGGTGATCGAGTAGAGCCATGCTCAATTCAGCCGAGTTAAATCGAGTAACAAGCAGGGGTTGGGGTGTATGAGTTGAGCACTGAGTAGGGGTAATACTCGACTCGTGCCCAGCTCTAAATTCACCTTTCCCTCAGGGAGAGTGTCATCGCCTTTGGAAAAAGCTACACTATTGTATTTGAGATCTTAAGAACCACATGTCGAGGAAGATTCAACCCATAGAACAATGATAGGTTGTCTTCGTCAGCTCCATAAATACAAAGAGCAACAAGAGCCAATGTGTCCTCAAAGGGAGACCACATATCATTGTGTTTGGGGAAGTAAGAAGAGAAGACAGTAAAGGATAAATCTTCAGATGACACATATCCTCTTCACTACTCGAGGAGGCCCCGGATAGATTTATAAGAAACCTCGTCTGCATTGATAGCCTCAATTGAGGGAGATTACCTCAGGGCCAACTGGTCCCCTTCGAGTCCCGGGTCTTATCTCACCAAAACATGTATTCTTGAAGCTTCCTATCAAAGAAACAAGACCTGGGCCTAGGCCTATTTGGTGGGAACTAGGTCTAAAACCATCATGCAAATCCACATGGCCCCCAAGAGGAGGGATATCAATCAACCGTCTAGCGGGCTCACCACAACAAGGACTAGACTTGAGGCTCTAACCAACCAATATATGGCAACGATTTGAAGGGGAGGAAGGGGCTAACTATCCAACAGGGCAGGGATGGTTGATCATGCGAACTGACCTTCGAGAGCAACCATCACATGTACAACTTGATTGAATAATAAACCTGCAAGAGACTAGATCTTCATAGCCAACCAAAGCTATAGCCCGCATCGGGGGACCATCAAAGTTAGTAGCCCACATCTCCGTGGAAGTCAGTCTTGAAGCCCTAACAACATGAACTCCGATGGGAGAGAAATCTGAGAAACTCCCCTCACCACCTTCCTGTATGGCCCTAACTGTAACCTTCACCTCCTAGATAGAAACAGAGATTGAGGTAGGAACCTTTGCCGCATTATATATTTTGATTCAAATCCTCGCCCAACCAAGCTCCTTCCATCTGAAAGTGTTAACGTCAATGCCGACGACAACCTCAAGACAGGAACCTATTTTCTTTAACACCTCTTCAAATAATGCTCTAAGGGCCTATAGGGAAGTTACTTACAGCGTATAAGTCACTTATAGGCAAATCTACCAAAAAACTGCAGGGGGAAGGGGGTGAGATGAGAAGTTACTTCCCTGTAAGCGACTTATAGGCCAACGATCTAATTTTTTAAACAAGGGGAAGAGGGGAAAAACGCACCTCCGTCAAGCTCCAATAAGCTCTCTCTCTCTCTCTCTCTCTCTCTCTCTCTCTCTCTCTATAATGGCATTGTGCATCTCTCCCTCTCTCTACAATTGGAGTTGTTGTGCGCCCCTCTCTTCCCCTCTCTCCCTCTTTGCAATTAGGGTAATAATTTTTTTCTTTTATTTGAATTGGGCAACACTGTCGTGCCATGACAGTGGGGCCGACCTTAATGTATTGTTTAGTATATCTACGTCATCCATCAATTTTGCCGGCTCATCTTAGGGCCTAGGCCCAAACATGAAGCATATCCAAATCTCAAGTGAACCACACCACAAGAAACAGTGGTGATTAAATATCCACCTTTAAAAACTTCCTAGGGACTATCTTAATGTTTATTTGCCATCCAACCTATTGTTATGGTCACACATACCTGGATGAAGGTAAGACATAAATGTCGACTTGATCCAAAACCTGTGGCCCATAAGAAGTTTTATTGGTGGGCATTTAATCACCACTGTTTCCTATAGTGTGGCCCACTAGAGATTTAGATCTGCTTCGTTTTTTTTTGCCCAAGCCCTAAAATGAGCTGGTAAAATTGATAGATGGCACAGATCTAAAACTTGGCCTTCTTTCTTGTAGCCATTGGTTTTCCAATCCATGCATGATGTTTACAAGCATATAATCAAAGGAGTTATTACAATAACTTGACACGTGTGATTTTCTAATTTTTGCTTGGTGATTCATTAATTATGGGCTAAACTTGATAGAAACGTCCAGATCAATTGATTGGACTGTCCATACGTCCCTATTTGTGGGCCCTTTTTATTATCCAATTGATGATTAATTTAGCCTAAGGATTGGCTTAAATATTCATTTAAATGGACTTAACGAAATGGTATATTTGTCGCCAACATTTCTTATGTGATTATAATATTTTGAAACAATTATCCACATCAAGCTCTACTTGGTGTGAATATACATCTTTTTACTTGTAACTAACCTACAGCTTATCCAAACATGAAAACCAGCTCACTTATAAGTGACTTATAGCTTACATCCAAAGAGAATAATTTGTAAGTGACTTACCTTACAACTTAAAGAACTTACAAGCATCCAAACAGGCCCTAAGGGAACCTCAAAAAGACAACCAAACATATGATAGTCCAAACATTGACCATTTTCCCCGCTTACAAAGGGAAAGAATAGGAACATTTCAAAAATTTTAACCCGCTAAAACCACCCTATCGAAGTTCTCCCCAAGATAGAGAGACCCAGAAACTGACTCTGACAGTAGCCGAATAAGGGAATCCTCCTCTAATGAACTACAAGCAGAATAAACCAAAAGACAAGATCCAAGAGGGAGAAACCCTCCTTAATTTTAGCAACTAAACTCCATTGAAGTCCTGACCTATAGCTTTGACAGTTGAAGGATGCACTATAATTTCTCCATTGGAGACAAAAAAACTAAAAGCAGAGAACCAATATAAGGGACCAAATTGGGGATCAGAGGAGGCTCCATTGAAGAAATAGGGTTAGGATCAACCAGGACCTTTGCAACACTTGAAGCACCCCCTAGTTGAGAGGAAGAAGCCTCGACAAGAGCTTCCTTAAAGGAGATGTGACAACCTTTGATGTCGTTGATGAGGGAATGACAGTTTTCCTTTGAGTCTTTTGAGGAGGGCCTTGAGCTTTCAATTTCCTTCCATTCACTTTCTGAGGGACATAATGAGCTTCTTGGAACCTAGTTGGTCTTTCCATTAGCTTCTCTCGTGAACTCCTTCAATTGCTCTTTCCATCTCTTCACTAGCCATCCTTACGAGCACAAAACCTCTAATGAAAGAGGAACCTTTAATCCTTGGAATTACTACCTCCCTCATGTTATCAAAGTGGCCAAACACCCTTTGGAAATTGATCTCCATCCACTCTTCCAGGAAGCTTTGAAAGAAGATTGTTGGCAACTCACCTTAAGACGGCCCCCTTGGACCTCAATGAAAGACTCTTTTGTTATTCCTACCTTTCCATCAATATACCTTTACCCGTGGAGGGATACCTATTTTTTCTACTCCCTTCACCTCCCCTAGGACAAGAGGGGATTAGGTGAGGTGAGACCTCGGCCTCACCCAAGATGGTGCGGCCCTTACCGTGGGGTTACCATGGGGTCCACCTTGATATATGTATTCTTTATCCATGTTGTCCATCCATTTTTCTAGATCATTTTATGGCATTATCTGAAAAATGAAACAGATCCAATTATCAAGTGGACCATACCATAAGTAACAGTTTTGATTGACCATTAATGTATGTATTATGTATCCCCTAAGAACCACCATTTTATGACATTATCTGAAAATTGAAACAAATCCAATTATCAGGTGGACCATAATGTACGAAACAGTGTTGATTGACCATTGATGTATGTATTATGTATCCTCTAGGAACTGGCTTCCACGATAAACAAATGCTTAATAGGCTCCACCCTTGGGGCCCTTCTCCCTAATGGGGAAGATCTCCTCCGGAACAAGGACCTCCCATGAGAAGGTTCCTACTAGAGCTGGCCACAAACTAAGCCAGCTCAAAAGCTCGGCTCGGATTGGTTTGAAAAAGCTCGTCTTGGATTGGTTCGAATAGAACATCAAACCAAACCAAGCCTCGAAGTCAAGCTCATTTAAAAAAACAAACCAAGTTCAAACCAGGGTAGTATCGGCTCAGCTCGGCTTGAAGTTTGGTTTGATTCAGCTTGGTTTGATTCAGCTCGTGGTGTGGTCCACTTGAGCTTTGGATATGATTCAATTTTGGGATCATGTCCTAAAATGATAAGTAAAAATGGATGGACGACATGGATAATATATATACATGATGATGTGGATAATACATAATACATATGCATGAATGCGTACTGTTTCCTTGCACTTGTAAAGTTATGCTTGTGTGCTTTTATTTGGAAAAAGCTATTACATGTTTTTTTTTTGAAGTTGCACTCCTCCTTTGGAGGATGTTAAACATCACGTCGTAAAATACTTTTGCATTTTTTTTTTTTTGTTATTTTTAACTTTTTTAATTCTTTTCTATTTAAACAAAAAAGAGCCACCACCTGTTTGAACTCAGCCTGGCCTGGCCCGATTTGAAATTTTTTATCAAACCAATCTCAACCTAAACCAGATTTTTTTGGAGCAAACCAAACTCAGGCCGCATAAGTCGGCCCGAAACTCAAACCGGGTTGATCCACAAACTGGGGTGGTACAAAAACAAGCCAAGCCAAACCAAACTAGGGCTAACTCAACCCGGCCCAGATCATTGCCCAACTCGGCCCGGTTGGTATCGTTGCCCACCTCTAGTTCCTGCTATTGTCTCTTTCCCCCTCTTAACTATGGCCCCTCGGGGACCACAAGCTGAATCTATAGCTGCTCCTCGAGAGTTCTCTCTCGAGGAGGCTCTCTCGAATAGCTTCTCTTGGAAGCCCTTGAGACCTTCCTCCTTTGCTCTTGCAGATCGGTTCGAGAGAAGTCTCTCCCCCTTTCACCTCTAGAATCTTCTAAACCTTCTCCTCAAAAATCACCTTGCAAACATTTTTTACCCGAGTCATTAGAACTCACAAAACCAAAAGGCCATCGATCAAATGGTTAATATTTTTTCCAAATCAGCTTGATGTTTGCATGGTAGCCCATGAATGTGTTGGACCTGATATGCTTTATTATTTAACAATAAATAAATATATAGAAAAACCTAAGATTTATTTAAGATTTGGATATCCAAAATCTAGGATCTATCCGACATTTGGATATCCAGAAGACAAAGATTGATACAAAATTTCACCCAGTCTAATCTAATCCCTCCCACTGATCTTATCAATCTGGTAATTTATTTTTCTGTTTTAATTTATTTTATTTTCGAATCCTACAAACTTCTCAAAAAAGGGGAAAAAATTAAAAAAAGAAAAAGAAAAAAAGACAAATAAATAAATCAAATCCTTCATACCACACGCAGGTATCTTATGGAGAGAGAAGAGAACGATACGCAACCCATCCACATTATTACCCTTGTTGTGGCCCCACTCAAGTCCCCAATCAACCTAAGACTGACATACTAACATGAACCGACATAATAGATGCCACCTGATCATCAAAGGTTGGCCTCAAAGAGCATTTATCTCAACTAGATGCTTCATGCATAGAGATCAGTGTGGGATGCATGCATTAAAAGATGTGAATGAAGCATATGGTTGTGGGGCTTCGTGCATAGAGATCAGTGTCATACATGCGTTAAACAACAATGCCAAGTGCGATGGGAAGCGAATGAATCTTTGCTGTCCTTTGTGTAGTTACATTTTTATAATGAAGTGATCATATTTTAAACAACCGTGCAAAGAGTTATTTCCAGGAGATAAATGTCCAAGGCCATTAGAGGCACTGTAGCATAGAACATGTATTTGATCTTTTCTAGTGTTTCATCTTTTTCTTATAAAACACAGTTCGGAAATGCAGTTGCGCCTTTTGAATCCTTTTTTAAATGTGTATTATATGCTCTGATATCAGATAATCACCAATACACCCTATCTATACACTAGTATATAGCCAGTAATGTATTTTGTCTACCATATATAAAGTGAGTCATTGACATTTCGCCCATGCAATTAATTTTAAGCGTTGTGAACTTTGAAATTCTACAGGGCATTCAATAGTTTTTTTTTTTTTTTTTCCTCCTTTTCAATATAGATCAATGGTATTTGCAAATCAGCATGCTTATTAACGGATGGCTTGGATTTTATCTGCTCCCACCTGTCTTTGCGTTTGCTGTGTAGGACGATTTTAACCTGTCTATGCTTTTTCTTGTGTTGGCCGCTTCCTCCAACACCCCACACCCCCCCGGCCCATGCCATCTCGGACATCATTTCCAATCAAGGATCGAGATCCCTTGCTCAAATTACTGGATTGCAATTTCTGTGAAGTTCATCTTTATACTAAGAAGCACGCTGCAAAAATCTCTACCCCAAGGTACCACCAAACCAAGTGGACCTCGTGGATCTCTAACAAGAAACACTATCCAATAATAAAAGCAATAGACTGCATGGGGTTTAATGTCTAATTGATCATTTTCCACAAAACACTCAATGTATCTCTTCATTACAATATGCGCATCTAAAAACTGTGGCTCTGCATAATTCAATCAATTTGTCAAAAAAGGAACTTTATGCCGAAAATTCCTAACAAAAACCGTAGCCAAACTTCAATTTAGTGCGAGCATTCCATACCTATGCTAAATGCCAGATGTGGTTTTATAAGATTGAATCAGCAGTTCTCTTAGAGGTAGAACCAAAAAAAAAAAAAAAAAAAAGTCAATGCAACCTCTGAATAGCTTTCTTTTCTCATTGGGGCCCATATTAATGAGATAGAGAAACAACTTACCCCCTTGCGCAGCTCCTACCAACCATAGTTTCCAAGTTTACCAAAAGACCTGCAAAAAGAAATGTGAGTAGTTCGGCTGCTTAGATAAATGTGTAAGCGTCCATAAAGCAGCTGAACTTCACGTCTTTAGATCATCGGACATAGCTGAAGGTATGCAATGTGTTGTGAGGATATCTAGAGTAGCAGCCTTCGCAGTTTCCGTCTGGAGGACAACTATCTGCATATGAGCAAAGGGAACTCAACTGTGAGAGAGTATTGGAATACTAATGAGCCTTAACGAGTTAGCTTACAAATTTCCCATGTTACCTAGAAATTTCAAACTGGTTACTGTCTTCACGTTCCTCACTCATTTTTAAGAGCGCGCGCGCGCACACACACACACACACACACACACACACAAACAGAGAGAGAGAGAGAGAGCGAGCGAGAGAGAGACCTGTTGATACTCCAGATCAAACTGTAAAAACTCATCACTACAGCTCTCTACCATGCTTGCCAATCCCTTCAAATTCTTGACAGGTTTGCCGTTGAAAGCAAGAACCTACACACGAGAACGAGATGCTTCTCAGGAACTGAGGCTATGAATGTCAAAGTAAGAAGTATATCACCATACAGCTTCAAAAGGCTGCTCCTGACCTGAGTGTTGACAATGTCTTCATAACCAATATTAATATCTGCAACAAGAACCTACAAAGCGACAAAGAAAAGTCTTCTAAGTTTCAAGGATCACTGGATGCTTACTACCATCCCACAGATAAATGAAGACTACGTCATCAGTAATGAATGACAACCAACATGAATAAAAATGAAGGACATAAAGTATGTCATGGAAAAAAGAACCTGAGAAACCACCACAAGTTGTTCATCAACGGATTGCGCCATGGAGTGCAAATGCTTGTCCAACAGCTTGACAGGTGCCTCATATTCATAATCCTTTCCATACTGTGTTTGAAATGAAGGGTAAGAAACTCAGGTCATAACAAGCAACAACAACACACAAATTTAACACATCTAACAATTAAAATGTATTTTGGTAAGCAACAACAATGCCAGAAAGGCGAACACTTGGCAAGGGCATCTATATGACTGCCTAATACAGCCATTGACATTCGGTTCATGCCTGGTAGGAAAACCATGCTCATCAAATATGAGTAAAAATCTGTTTCCCTCAAATTTTATTCATCACCTTTTCGAGGAAATATTTCTGAGTGATCGCATATTAGTCGCATATCAAAGTTTGCCATGGCATATGCAATCTGATCCACAGTATGCACATATGTGATTGCATATGCGCATATGTGATCGCATTTAACAACAAAGGCTTCCCGTGATTCTTTGATGGTTGTAGGTAAGAGGCAATAACTTCTTTAAGTGTGCATATTGGTGTAGTTCCCTGGGCCCCTTTTTCAGTGTTCAGGCTCTATATTTTTCTCTTCTTTTTATATGATTTTTACATTCATGAAAAGAAAACTGTGTGCAGATTGAAGATTTGGATCTAGGTTTCTGCCACATGAAGTTTCTGTGAATACAGTTTCCTTTGCAGTTCTTGTGGCATCACCTCTCCTTCCTATTTATTATCTTGTTAAAGGCATAGGACATGGGTGTTGTACACTTTCAGGACATACAGATCCCAAAGACTGAGGGAAAGAAGGGGAACAAACAGTCCTTGATGATGTTCTTCTTGCAGTCATATTGAAATCAACGCAAAATAACTGAATATTCCGTTGGTAAAAAAAAATAATGCTACACATCAATTATCATTACCGTAGAGACTATTAAAAACAAGATAAGCTTTGATTCAAGATTCAGTTAGGTTTCTTTCAAAGATGGAGACTAGATTAATTAATGATCCAGATTGAATAAGAACTTTCATTAGGATTGAAGAGTCTGAAACAAGGATAATCGAGAGACCTAGGACTCGGATCGAGTTGCTGAGAAGGGACATGAAGGCTTGTTTATTAGGACAGGGACAAGCAGAATTATTTTTCATTTTATTTTATTTTATTTTATTTGAGAGGCAACAAAATTATTTATTGAAAAACCCGCCACATGGCAGGGAAAGAATAAAACATAGCACAACACTAACATCCCAGAAAGAAAGAGGCGGCTGCAACTTTGGCTGCATTAACATAGGGAGCCCAACTCTTGACAAGACCTTTAATTACGCATATTACACTTTTCGCGGAGTTCCCGCCATTCCTGAAGCAATGCTCGTTCCTCTCCTTCCAGATTGGCCAAAATATAGCCATAATGAGGAGCCTCCAAGCTATTTTCCTGGCTTTCCCACCACATCCTCCATGCCATGCCCATAGGAGGATGTCGACAGATTGTGGCATGACCCAAGATATCTAAGTCGCAGCAAGAAACGATTCCCATACTGTGCAGGTAAAAGGACAATGAATGCACAAGTGATTGATTGACTCCACGTCTGCCATGCATAGCAGACAAATATTGGGGAGAACAAGGGATCTTTGCTGGAGGTTATCAATAGTTAACACTCTTTTGTGACCCACCAACCAAACGAACACTGCTGCTCAAGGGGGAGCACCGCAAAACCAATGGTGAAATGGATGCGAAGGACCGGGGCCTCCGTCTGATTTTTATTTATTTATTTATTTTTATTTTTTTGATGGGCAAGAAATTGGAGAAACAAGATTCGCAAAGCCAATCAAAAAGCAAGGGCAAGGTTATGATGACTACTACAAGGATGATGATGGTAACTTATTACTGAAAGCTACAGCAAGGACATTAGCATTAGGGTTGAACGTGAAAGTTGTATATAATGATTTTGATACCAAATTGTGAAGAAAATCAAGTCACTGAAGCACAACAGATTTTGAATAAGTCAAGCATGCATTTAACTATTCAATGACCAAACCAAATCCATATGAATTTGAATGCAAATGCCTCTACTAATATTTTACAAGAACAAGCAGATTTAAAATTTATTTTCAACAGATTCAAAATGTGTGCATGCATGAGAAAACATTCCATGGTGTTGACTATCCAGTACACACGTGGGGCACACTATGATGTGCGGGGGCATCTAAACCATGCATCAGATGCAGCTCACCATGAAAACTGGACACCCAGAAAATCAGCCCAATCCAAAACTCAGGTGGACCATACCACAGGAAACACTGCAAAAGTCATGCTTAAAACCTATGGCCTAGCTGATCTGGAATGGCCAGATATTTGGTTTGACCCTTCATTCAGGTGGGGCAAACATGACAAACGGGTTGGATGGCATATAAACATCAAACCTAAAGTGGGCATCCCCTGATTTTCAAGATGTGGGCCTGACATTAAGGGATGTAACAGGTGGATGGGTTGGATGTATGACACATCATGATGGGGCCCATTTTGCTTGACATCTAAGGTGTGGGGCCAACTGTGATGTGTATCAAACATCCAAACCATGCATTGGGTGCATCCCCTCCAGTAAACGAGACTGACCAAAAATCAGCCAGATCCAGAACTCAGGTGGGTCACACCATCCGGAACTGTAGTTGCACGAAGCATGAAACGAAGCGACAACAAATTCAGGTGCAGGAGCAGGGAAGCATCTCTTTCAAAATGTCAACAAGTATAGATAGGTGGGAAGCCAGAGCAGAAGCGAGAGTCTGAAGAGGGGATTTGAAGAACCTAGTTAGAAGGATCCTGAAACTAAGTCTGGATCAGTGGGAAACATGCCTAAAACCTCTAAAAGAAGTTGGTGAGACCACTTGAGTTTTGGAATAACCCGAATTTTGAGCACTCCATCCAAGGGGGGCACACAAAGAACAGGTCATCCAATCCCAACTGTTTCTTGTGGTGTGGCCTATTTAAGTCATGGATCAAGCTGATATTACAGCTTTGGGCCTAAAAGCGGGAGGTGAAACCGACAGTTGAATTGGATGTCTGAACCACGCACAGTGGGCCCCACTTTGTTCGACCCTATATGTACGTGCATGTGTCTGCAATAGAAGAAAGAGTAACAATGACATCAAAGTTAATTGCCCACCTCAGAACGAAGGTATGGAACAGATATGGTTGTAAAGACAAATCCAGCAATAATGTAATATGAAGGAGGCTTTCCCTTAATGTGTGCTGGAATGAGCCGCTTGTGATTTGTGAGTTTTATATTGAATTCAAGAATTTGTGACTTTCGGAGAACCTTAACAGCAGCATTTTCACCAGTATACTTTTGAGAAACAAGGTAACTAAAACCAATGCGCTCTCCATGCCTGAAAGGAACTAAATGATCAACAAGAAATCAAGTGAGTATTTGATTACATAAACAGCTATAAATAAAAGTAATGAGAAGAATAGAACAGAATGGTAGAAATGCAAGACTTGAACATGTCACTCGCTTTTAATTGGAAAAAAAAAAAAAATCATATTCACAAATTCTAGAGGACTGTATAGCTAACAGCTACCAAGAAGTTTCAGTTAATATATCCAGATCTTTCTATCTGCTTGTAAAAACATAACATGTTTCTCGATCTCAATGGTAGTGCAATTGGTAATCAAACTTATAGACCAGTAGTACCGATTAAAAAACAATCGTGGGAAGGTAGCAAATTTGTAGGTAGCAGATTTGAAATTTTTCTGAATCTGTCAGTCTCCATTTGAAGGATAAAGATAACCAGTTAACCACCAACTATAACCATGACTGCAAGAAGAGACATGGACAATTTAACAAAAGAAACTATATTCACAGAAAAAAAGGTGTCGACCTGGGTTTCCTGTGCAAGTCTTATTCCATACCACATACAACCATAGTACTTTTTTCAGAATGCATAAAATCTACTGGGGGCTCCCCAGGGAAATTTCAGTTGTTACAAAAATTGTTTAAGAACTTGGTACTACCGTGAGCTCGATAAGGCAGAAGAAGAGGCAGCAGGGCTGATGAAGAAGTAGCTAGAAGAGAGGAGTCTGGAGCAGCCACAGTGGATCTGCTTGGAAGAGATCTAGAGAGAAATGGTTAAGGGGAGGACAATACCGCATTCTTTCATAAGGTAGCAAGTTCTCGTAGGCACAGTAACCATATAGTACGCATTAAAGTTCGCGATGCTGTGCTCTGCTCCAAAGAGGAAATTTGCTGCAGCTTTATAGATCACTTTCAGAAAGCATTTGCTGAAAGCTCTGCCTACCGTCCCAGGCTAAGCAGGCTGGTATTCAATCAGATCTCACCAGCTCAATTGGAGGAGCTTGAAGCCAGGTTTGAAGTAAAGTCAGGGAGGCAACATTCCAAGCCTCTGGTGAACATGCTCTAGGCCTTGATGGATTCCCCAATGCCTTCTTCCAAAGGTGCTGGGACATATAATTATTGAGGATCTCATTAAGTTGTTCAACGAATTCCACAAATCTGCAATTATAGATTGAGTAGCCTGGGGCTTCTTTTATTGCTTTAGTTCGTAAAAAAGAAGGGGCAGAATGTATATCTAATTATCGCCCTATCAGCCTAATCAGTAGTGCTAAGAAGATTATTGCCAAGGTAGCTAATAGCCTGAAGACACTGGTCGGGATCATATCCTCCTTTCAAAGTGCTTTTGTCCCAGAAAGATCTATTCCTGACAGGCCTTTCATGGCAAACAGCTCGTGGACCTCTATCAGTGAAGCAGGAGACCAGGATTCATCAATTTAGATATTGAAAGAGCATTTGACGGTGATAACTGGGCATTTCTCCCGTTCCCTCTTAAAAGAATGGAATTCAAAGATAGATGGCAAAAGTGGGTCAGATCGTGCATCTACTCTGTTGATTTTCAATTCTGATTAATGAATCTCTAAAGGTTTTTTCATGGGAGAGAGGGCTGCAGCAGGGGGGGCCCTCTCTCTCACCTGTTCTTTGCAATTGCTGGGGAAGGCTTTCTAGAATGATCTCCAAAGTAGAGTCATTGCACATCATAAAGGGAATGTGCTCGGATAACGGAGTGGTAGCTATCTCGCACTCTTTGCAAGCAGATGGCAATATCCTATTTGGCAATGGTATGCTCGAGGAAGCACTTACATTCCAGGACACACTTACCTGTTTTGAGATCATTTCAGGCCTTCGTATCGACCTGGCAAAGTGCTGCATCTCTGGGATAAATCTAGATGCCGAGTACATGCAACAGATTGCTCAGGAGTTTGGGTGTTCACCATCAGTTCTCCCTATCAAGCATTTGGGTGTCCCTATCAGTGTTTTAAATAGTGAATAGCGTGTAGCGTAGCGTTCACCCCTCTGAAGCGTGAGGCGTAAACTATATAGCGTGTAGCATAAGCTACACATTACTTCTAGATTTTTAATTAAGGTTGTTCTTGGTTGCACTAATTCCATGATATTCACCAAATTAGACTGATTAATAATGAAATTTAACAAATTTTCATGATATTTGGTACAACCGAATGCGACTTAAAAGTAATAGAAAAGGGTAATTGTTAATTATAAAGGTAAATAAAGAGCGACGAAACTAATTTAATACTGTTACTTATATTATTTTTACTAAAAGCATTAAATATTGAAAATAAAAAAATGTAACAAATCATTGAAAATATTATTTGATTTTAATGTTGTAATGCAAAATAACTTGTAATTGAGGTACATAGCATGTAGCCTAGCTTATGTAATGTGTAGCGTATGCAAATTATCCTGTAGCGTAGGTTACACGTAACTTGAGTTATTTTCATAAGCTACGTAGCGTTAAGGCTAAGCTATGCTATGTAGCGTAAGCTGCACACTACATAGCGTAGCTATTAAAAACACTGGTCCCTATCAGTGTGGACAGACCAGGTGGGGATGCTAGAGACTCCTCTATTGAAAAGATCAGCAAAAGAACTGCTTCATGGGAAAGGCGCCTGCTGTCGTTCAGTAGAATAATTGTTTTGCTTAGGCGAGTCTTCCAGTGTATATGCTATCCTTATTGCAGTGTCCGATGAAAGTTAATAAAAAGGATAGAATCTCTGCAGAAGAATTTTCTCTGGAAGGACAAGGCTGAAGCCCATAAAATTCACCGGTGTCCAAGGACGATATCTACAAGCCTGTTCAGGCGAGTGGTCTGGGATGAAATATTAGAGATATGAATATTGCAAGTGGTGGTGGCGCATAGGAATAGGGAAGCTGCAAGCATTAAGTATCTTCTAACGGCTAAATACAAGGAAGCCAGCAATGGGTAAGATGTTGATATGGCTTCTAGCAGATCAGGGTCATATATCTAGAGGGGCATATCCTGGGTGCAAGACTTTTTCAATGGTTACCTTCATTTCTCTGGGGTAAGGGAATCACGTGAGATTCTGGAAAAATCTTTGGGTCAGGGAGATCCCTCTGTGACAAATTTGCAGATTTGTTTCTCATTGCAGCAGAGCAGGAAATATCAGTGGTCACTGGTTGGCACATTTTGCAGAAGGGGCAGAAAGGTAGTGTGGTGTCCCATGTTAGAAGGAATCTAAAAGACTCGTAAATCCATAGCTTAGCAAACATGTTGGAGATTCTGCAGGCTGTGTACATCCCTCGCAATGGCAAGAAGAGGCGGATCTAGAGCCCGGATGCCAACAGGCGATTCTTAGTGAAATCCTGCTTAACCGTCTTAGTCAATTGCTGCTCAAGCTCCCCCACCCTCTTCATCCGACTTCGGGTTGCAAAAGTGCCGTTGAAAATTAGAGTCTTTTCATGGTTGGCCTGTTTGGGGAAAATCCTAATAGTGGACCAACTTCAAAGAAGGGGGTGGCACCTGCCTAATAGGTGCATAATATGCTGCAATGCAGAGTACGTTAATCATGCATTTATCCACTGCACCATTGTCAGGTAAATCTGGTATACGGTGCTAAGAAAGTTCGATATGTTCTGGGTTTTCCCGCATTCGTTAACACGGCTGTTTAACAGCCGGATTTCTATGGCATGGGGGGATGTGGGGAAAAGGATCTGGTTTGGTGCGTTTTATGCAGCAATTTGGGAAATCTGGTGGGACTGGAATAACAGGGTTTTCAGAGGACATGCCTTGTCCATTGCTAAGCTAATCAACAGGATTTTCAAGCTGCATTGTCTGGGTGCGGATGGCCCATAATCTGTTTGGTTTCTCTAGGAATATGATATGGCAGAATTGATCCTATATGCTAACACGTTCCAATTGGAAGGCTTCTAGTGCAAGATGGTCAAACCCGACATCTGGTTGGTTCAAAATTGATGTAGATGGCTGCTCTCTAGGGAGCCCTGGGCCGGGCCGGCCAGCCAGTATTGATGGAGCTGTTCACAACAGCAGGGGCACCCTCGCAGATTTCTCTGGTCCTATCAGTATCTTAGATTCTAAATATGGAAGAAGTGTTGCTATTCTCCGAGCTCTAAAGGTGGCATCAAATTTTCCTTTTTTTCACATTAGTTGTCAAAGGAGATTCATCCATTGCTATTGGCTGGACAAAAGCTAACTCTGGTCCTTGGAGGAAGGCCAGGGCTAATTGGGGAAATTTCCAACCTCGCTGATGCTCATGAGGCAGTCTTGTCTAGAGTTAACAGGGAGGCAAATGTCATGGCTGATTCTTTCATAAAAGCCAGAGCAATTGTTGATCGTTTGTCCATCATTGACAGAAGATAGCTCGCATAGCCAAGGAAGAGGAGATAAAGTGGCGGCAAAGATCCAGGTAGGTTTCGTTGAAAGAAGGAGACAAAAATACTAGGTATTTTCATAGCATCACAAGTGCCAGGAAGTGTGCCAATAGAATTTCTTGTCTGGAGGTCAGCGGAAAGAAAATTTGGGATAAGAATCAGATTTGTGATGCTATTATTGATTTCTTCAAAGGCTTGCTAACGGATGATGGCCGCAAAAAGCCCAAGTTAGACAATCTTCAATTCCCACGGATGCTTGTGGAAGATGTGGAAGCGTTGGAAAGTCAGATTTCTAAGGAGGAGGTCAAGGCGGCTCTTTCTTTGATGTGTGGAGACAAGGCTCCCGGTCGTTCCCTGTGTTGTTTTTCCAGAAATTTTGGCATGTCATAAAGAAGGATGTGATGGATTTCATGGAAGAATTTGTTGAGACCGGCAAGATTCCGACAAAAATGGGGGCTTCTTTCATTTCTCTCATCCCTAAGGTTGAAGGGGCTACACGCCTTAAGGACTTCACACCTATTAACCTCATTGGAGGCCCATATAAGATTTTAGCCAAGGTATTAGCGGCAAGATTTAGCGCAATGCTCCCCTGGGGTCATCTCTGAAAACCAATTGGCGTTTGTTAAGGGGAGTCAAAATTTGGATAGCGCTCTTTTGGCTCATGAAAGTATTGATCACAGACATAAGGAGAGGAAGAAGGGTGTACTGTGCAAATTAGATTTTGAGAAGGCGTACGATCATGTCAATTGGGACTTCTTGGATTACATGCTTGCCAGGATGGGATGTGGAGATACGTGGAGGAGATGGATTAGCTCTTGCGTCCGATCACCTTGCTTTTCAGTCCTTATAAATGGATCCCCTAAAGGATTTTTTAAAGCCTCGCGCAGCCTAAGACAAGGGGATCCTTTGTCTCCATACCTATTTGTTGTGGTGGGGGAGGCCCTTAGCAGGATGTTAACCAAAGGATCAGAAAGGGGTTTGTTTGAGGGGTTCACGCTTCTGAAGGAGGGGATGCAAATTACTCATCTGCAATATGCTAACGATACCTTGCTGTTTTGTGAGGCGACAAATCAGGCAGTCGACAATATTCGGAAACTTTCAGTCTGCTTTGAGGCCATCTCAGGTCTCAAAATCAATGTTACGAAATCTGAGATGATGGGGATTAATATGGAGCGGGTAGAGGTGGACAAACTGGCAGGGATTTTCGAGTGTAAGGCCGAAGCTTTTCCTACGACTTATCTGGGCCTTCCATTATGTATTGGAAAGCTGCCTAAACAGCTATGGGAAAAGGTGATTGAGAGAATCGAAAGGAAGTTGGCGGCGTGGAAGTGCCGCTATTTATCTTTGGGTGGGAGAATAACGCTTATTAAGGCAGCTCTTGCTAATATGCCTGTGTACTTTATGTCCCTTTTCAAATGCCCCAAGTCGGTGGTAACAGGCTCAAGAAGATTAGAAGAGATTTTTTATGGAAAGGAGCTTCAGGAGGGAGAAAGTTTCACCTTCTTAAATGGGAGGAGGTCTGCAAACCGCATAAGGAGGGAGGGGCGGGTATCAAACCTTTGCTTGTTATGAATCAGGCATTGCTGGGGAAGCGGATTTAGAGATTTGCGATGGAAAGGGGAAGGTTGTGGAGGAAGCTAATTGATCACGGATACGAGACCACTGACGGCAGATGGTTCACTAAACACTCGTCTCTTTATAGAGCTTCAGCCATTTGGAAAGCGGTGGCATCTATGGAATCTACTGTTCGTCACGAGGTGGCTTTCTCAGTATCAAACGGTCGCCGAGTTCGCTTCTGGGAGGATATTTGGTGTGGAGATTGTCCTCTCACTTATCAGTTCTCGAGTATTGCTAGAATAGCGGTATGTCGCTCAATTTTAGTGGAGGGCTGCTTTTCCTATATTGGTAACTCTGTGGTGTGGGCTCCTCCTCTTCGAAGAAGTTTATCAGAAAGCGAAGAGGAGTGGATATAGCTTTTGAGGGTCCTTTCTAAAGTTGCTTTGGGCGATCAAGAGGAGGACTCCATTATATGGGTTAAAAATTCCAATAGAATCTTTTCGGTTAAGTCTCTGGCTAGTATGATTGGTGCTTCAAATGTATCATCAATTGCTCCGTCCTTTCACCAGTGGTCATATGGGGCTCCTCCAAGGGTGGCAGCGTTTGTGTGGTTAGTGGGAAGGAAAAGAATACTCACGGTGGACAACCTACAGAGAAGGGCAGTCATCTTGCTGAACATTTGTTTGATGTGTATGGAAGATGGAGAGTCTATTGATCATCTTTTCATCCATTGTCCCTTCGCTTCTAAGGTGTGGAATAACTTTGTTGCCTCTTTCAACATGGCATGGGTGATGCCGAGGTGTGTCGAGGATTTACTTCTGGCGTGGCAAGGAGAGAGATGCATCGGGTTGGAAAGAACTAGGTAGAGGTTCACCCTTATGGCTGTGCTATGGGCGATATGGGGAGCTAGAAATCATAAATTCTTTGAAAACCGTATCTCAGAGATGGCTGAAGTGATCAAAAGGATAGAGGTTTTGATAAAAAGATTGGTCTTCTGTTGCGAAGACAGTGTAGGCTTCTCTTTTTCTTTTATTTGTGTTTGTTTGCTTTGAATTCTTTGGCGCTTTTTGCATCCTTTTTAATAAAATCATCACCTTTCAAAAAAACAAAAACAAAAAAGATAGCTCGCATATCCTCTTTGTAGATCTGTTTCATTTTTGTCCTATTGTATTCTCTTTTTTTTCTAATAAATTTATTTTAACCCTTCAGAAAAAAAAAAAAAAAAAAAAAAAAAAAAACTTGGTACCTATAGTTGCACGGAATGTTAAGGAATCAGCAATAAATTCAGGTGTGGGGGTGGAGAATTGTCTGATTGAAAATTTTGACTAGTATATGAGATAGGAAGCAAGAGCAGAGCCATGTGTCCTAAGCGTGATTTGAAGGAGGAGCTCAGGTCCTAAGCTTGACACTTGGCCACTTTAAACAGTTTTCTAGGAACCAAGTACAAAATCCTGAAAACTCAACGGTTTCAAGTGTTCTTAAAAAACGTATGGCAAGGATGACAATTTGGTGAATATTAGAAGACTTGGAATGTTCTGATTGTTTCCACAGAAGTCTATTACCAGGTCTCCAGCGTGATTTATTATATTCCTTTCGTTGTGAGGGTGCTATGGAAATTTCCGACAACCCATGGGAAACCCACCATCTTCCAGAAAATCAATCTTATCTATCCAAAAAGACATGTACGCTCAGCCCTTCTGGATTGATACTCAAGCTATCAACTATTTGCAAGTTCCACTTTGTGCGAAGCACGAACAAGTTGTGCTAAGGTGTACTGGAGCCTGTTGGACCATGTTGGCATACAAGTTATGTTAATGTAGGCCACCCCGCAATAGGTTGGGCCCAGATCAATGATTAAAATCAAATTAATGAAAGGTAGAGAACTTTGATGAGTCGTGGTGGTGTATGCTCCCCAAGGCCCACCTTTTGATGTTTGATGGACACACAGTGAGCGGTTTGGTCTAGACAACCTACCACAGATATGTTTGAGTGCAAAAAGCCCCCTATTAAGCAATCCAAAACTGCCTCATCCAAGCTGCCTGACCTTGAATCTTATATAGGATTCAGGCAGTTAGCAGTTTGGATTAATCCACCCTGTGAATTTGTGATCTTTTGAGGTCCAATTTTTCCATCAGTTTGAAACTGATTTTGATGATTCTAGGGTCCATTGTTTAGTACTTTGAAAGGTCTACACATCTGTAGTGAGATCCTTTGGATCAGATCTGTGGATTTTGAATGTTGACACTGCAATTGAAAGGTGTCACACAATTCAACCTGAATTTTACCCTGATCCTGGTTTTTGGGCCTGATTTCTCTGTGATTTGGTTGATTTTGGTTTGATGGCTAATACTATTGTGTGTGCTTTGAATAAGCTTTCTAATGGTATTAAGATCATTTGATTTGGATCTATGTGTGACGAATCATGCAGTCCACAAGATGGATGGCTTGAAACAGTTCAGCAGACACTTTTTTAGAAAAATGCCATTCTGAATTTTCAATTAATTAAATGTGATTTCCCTCCATTTTGTGGATCCCATTTCTGTCAAAGTGAGATGATTAATGCATGTTTAGACATTCTTTTTATCGGAAATCTATTAACCTGCAATGATTATAGATGAATTTACCAAATTAACCCCATTTTGTTTCTAAACTTGAAATTTTGAAAAAATCTCTTATAATTTATAACTGAATTCCCTCCAAAATTTATGCAATTACAATTGTCTCCTGGCAAACAAGGATGAGGATGTAGCCATCTCATTTTGATATGTTTTCTAATGTCCATTTTATTATCTGATTTTTGTAGATATACCCTTGGAGAGTCTATACATAGCCCTCTCTTATACGAGAGAGAGGCCTTTTGATCTCCAATAGTTTGTTCTTTGCCTTGAGAAAGAGAGAGAAGATAAGAGTTGCTGAGACAGAGAAGGAAATTTGAAGGAAAAAAAAAAATGAAAGGAGAATTAACAGAAAGTAGAGGAAAAAAGTGTTGCTTGGCTTTTGGCCTGAGATTCTGCTTTGATTATTGGAAATCAAGTAGCTGAGAATATCAAACTAAGCTTCATGAAGATCAAGGCCAATTCCTCATCAATTCAGAGAATTCGGTTTTGTACTAATAAGAAGAAGAATAAAAGGGAGACAGACTACAGATTTTTTGCGTTGCAATGGGGAAACAAGAGAGGGGAGAGGATTTAGAAGGGGTACATTTGATTCTCTTTGGGAAAGGGGAGTTTTTTCGTCATTTTAAAAAATGAATTAACACAGGCACTAAACAACATCAGCAAAAACTTTCAGAACAGTCCCTTTTCGCAATAACAGAGAATTAATGATGTGGGTATCTGTAAACTCAATTTTTTTCATGCGAGTATTTGCAGATACCCTATTATTAATGTGGTATTATGCCAAAAAAAACAAAAAAACAAAAAAAAAGGAACCTTTTCTAGAATGACTAAGATGATGATGATGATGATGATGATGATGATGATGATAGATTTAAAATAACAAAATATGACTTTTGCAGAGATAACAAAGTTTTACTGAGATGAGAAAAGAAATGGATGCAGTCTAGAAGGGGGCCATGATCAATGGTGAACCATCAGGTCCATCTGACGGGAACTACTTAAATTGTCTTTATTTCAATGGTCTCATCTTGTTTACATATCTAGATCCAATCATGCTTAGTTTTGGGGTTTTTAGTGTAATGGTTATGATCATGTGTCACATCTATGCATAAAGATGTCACATGTGGGAGTAGAGGGTTACATGTTATGCTTTATTTTGGGGGAAATGGTAATCATCGAGTTATTTTTTTGAGGGATCATATAAAGTTCATTGCAAATATGACTTCTGCATTAGTAAATCACCCTTGCAATATGGGAGATTACACTTGTGTGCATACTTTATAGGGATCTACAACGAGTAGTGCTAAAGGCCTTTCTTGTGTTCTCATTGGTTATGTGGGGTCCATATTGAATCTAGGTGTCAGTTATTGGCTACCTTGGTAATGTAGGTTGGATGAGAAAGAAGAAAAGAAGAGGAAAAGAACAAATCTGTTTGCTATTGGTTCCTATCACCTCCAACCTCTCTATGGTTTGGGTAGAGAAAAAGGCATCACTAGCCAATACCACTATGGAATATAATGCAAAGTGGGCGGTTATGTGCTCATAGATAAAGAGGAGATTAATCATGCAGTTGTTAACTTCTTCAAAAGTCTATATATTGAGGAATTTCCTTAGCAGACCTATCCCGGACGTTAGATTTTGATTATCTTCCTGTCAAAGCGGTTTCTTTGTCGCAAGCCAATTCAGCATTGTATTTGGCCTTAAAGGGGATAAGGCCTTTGGACCTAACGGTTTTTCATTATCATTCTACTAGTCGTGCTGGGATTTTCTGAAAGTTGAACCATAGAAGGGCTTGAGTCCTTCGAGAGAGAATCATTTCTTCAATGCCTTGATCCCTAGAAGATGAACACTAAGGAAGTTCGGGACTTTAGACCTCTTAGCCTCGTGGGTAGTCTAGGAAAAATTATCTGATGGGGACATCAAACCATCACGTTCTTTTTCCTAGTGTACCAGCGTAGGAGACATGTCACGCCCATCTCGTTGTGGTTTGATGACATTTGAGGAGCACGTGAGCAGCAGGAGCAGCAGACAGACCAGCAAACATCACACAATTTTTTGGATTTTGTCGGACGGTCCGACAGAACTTACAGGTCGTTTTTTTTTTTTTTTTAGGCGTCGTTATGTAATTTTTATTGTTTTGGCACTTTCGTGCACTTTTTCTAGACATGGATATAAGCTTTATTAGAAATCCCATTTTCCATTAAGTGATTATAAATATTGAGAGAAAATTCTTCATTGCTTGAGATGAGCATAAACCCTCTTGTGATTGAAGCTTCTTTGGTGTGATGCCAACAGTATGATGCTAATTATCTTCTTTCTATCCCTCTTCTCTTTCATCTTCTCTACAATTTCAGGTATTTGATTGTTTCTTTTACATCTATTTGATAGGATTTTGATTTCTCTTCGAATCCATAGCCAAACCCCCTTCAATCCTTGAATCCCTTTCGATTCAACAAAGGCCCACACCAACTTAAACTTCGTTTTTCACCAAAACCCCAACTTTCTTCCATCTAAATCCTTCAAACCTAACCTAATCCCACACAACTTTCAAATCCAACCATACCCTTTCACCCAAATCCAAT
The DNA here is from genome assembly GCA_003013855.2 of Liriodendron chinense. Lineage (NCBI taxonomy): Eukaryota > Viridiplantae > Streptophyta > Magnoliopsida > Magnoliales > Magnoliaceae > Liriodendron > Liriodendron chinense. The sequence continues at coordinate 2,541,137 of PVNU02002850.1, forward strand.
TTTCAGCCTTCCTATAGCCTTAAATCCAGAAATCCCTAATTCCCAAATCCCCTAAACCCTAACCAACCCTAATTCCTATTAAATCCTAATTTTAGTCATATCCTAAGAACCCTAAAACCTCTTCCTTTGATTTTAGGATTATCCCTATGCTTGGATGTGGAAGTTCTACCTTCCATGGGTCCCAGCCTTTGAGATTTTGTAGTTCTTTCACTATTTGCTTTTGATTTATGGTCGTGGTGCATGATTTATTGCTTATTTGAATTCTTGCACATGTAATTGAGTAGTTTTAATTAAATTATTCATTGTTATACATTTCCAATTTAGTTTCATTCCGCATCATATAGGTGGGCCCATTGTCCTGCATCATTATCACTAAGGAACTTGCTCGAAGAATCAGACAAATTTTGAGCCTCATTATCTACCCGTCCCTCCCAAACAGCACTTGGGGGAGGGGGAATCATTAGGGATGGTTCATTTGTTCCCCACAAGTTGTTTGACAAGAACCAGAAATAGCGTAAAAAGGGCTTTATTCATGAAGTTAAGATGAAGAAAGTATAGATAATATAACCAGGAACTTCTTCTATACCTACTCCGTAGAATGGGCTTTGGGCAGAGATGGTTTCACTAGGTGAGGACAAGTAATTCATCCACTTGGTTTTCGATGATCAACGATAGCCTCTCTTTTTTTTTTTTAATCCAACGGGGAATTTGACAAGGAGATCTAAGGTATCCATTCCTATTCTCCATTGTTGGTGAAGCCATTAATAAGTTACTAGAGAGAACTTCGAAAGTGGGTGTAAGTCTGGGGGGTGGATATTAGTGGTATGTCATCCTCAATGACTCACATCCAGTATGTTGATAATGCAACATTCTTCGAGCCTGCAGAAGTGTTGGCTACCCAAGGGTTCAGAGACATCGTTTGTCAGCTACCCAAGGGTTTAGAGACATCCTTCACCATTTGGTGTTAAGATGTGGTGTCTACTTTGAAGATTAATATGTGCAAAAGTAGCATCTCCAGCATAGATCCCCTTCAGTGTTAAGAAGTGGTGCCTAGTTGAAGATTAATATGTCAAAAAGTAGCATCTCCAGCATAAATCTAGACAGTTCCAAATTGAACTGCAAGGGCTTGGGACTAGGTGGTAGAACAGCCTCTCGAAGCCTCTCTGTGTGTGCGTGAGCGCGCGCTCCAAGGATGTCATCCAGAAGCCATTGAAGGCAGGAAATACAACCCTGCTAAATGGTGGTGGTGTATCAGTAATGAGGAATCTCCTTTGCAGCCAACATACCAGCTGCAAAGTATGGTGTTTCAGCTAATGGGTGGGATGTTAATGTCCCATCTGGGAGAAAGGCTCCGAGATCTAGAAGGTCATCTCTTCAGTGTTCCCAATCTTTTTAAGCTTCTCCCCATCTAAAGTTGTGTGCGGAGTTAGAGTTCAATTCTGGGAAGATAGGTTGTGTTTGGTTGCACCAAATATCATGAATTTCACCAACTTTCATTATTAATCATTAATTTTGTGCTAAAGATCATAAAATTTCATGATATTTGGTGAAAGTTCAACCAAGCTCAACCATAATTAAAGATCCAGCAATAGCCAGTAGTGATGTAGCTATGTAGCTTTCACCTCATGCTTCAGAGGGTGGACGTATGTTGCACGCTGTTTGCTATTTAAAACACTGGGTACAGCAAGACAAACAACAATCTGAAGACCAGTATCATTTTCTTATTCCATTCAAAGCGGTATAAGGTAATTCAGGGTGGTAGTTTCCCTCCTGAAGTGGTTGAAAAATGGTGCCTCCCCCTTCAGGTCATTTTAAGCTTAACTTTAAAAATTGCCTCCGGGTAACCAAGGGCCCGCAGGAATCAGGGGTGCTTTTTTAAATGATAGGGGGGCACCCATAATGGAATACTCGGGCCCACTGGGAGTTAGGGACTCCAACTTTGCTGAGGCTGCCTCCTTGCTTCAAGGCCTAAGTGATGCGGACACAAAAGCATCCAAGGTGTACCAACGAAGAATGCTCCAACCACAAGTACCATCCTTGTAGATAGGTGACTATTGAGGAGCTGAAGACCCTCTACATGTGATCAGACACGTAGAAGACCCCACTCAAGGAAGGCGCATGTGAAGGAAGAAAGGAGAAAGAAGACCGAAGAACTGAAGATTTCGGGCGCCCGACCACTGTCTTCGGGCACCCAAACTTTGCCTACCGGTCGCCCGAACCTCTCTGGAGGTTTTCGGACAACTTCGGGCGGGAGCTCGGGCGCCCGACCGAGCGTCCGAACTTTCCCGCACTTATGTTATTTGCGCGTTTTTACTTAAACTTTGAGGGTAGTTTAGTCTTTTTACTTGTTTTTAGTGTTTATTTAAGAGGGCTAAGCCCTAAACTCGAATTTAACTTTTGATATTGATTAATGAAAAGCCTATTTGAGCTTCTTCCTTCCCCTCTCTCCCATGGTGATGTTTCTTCTTCCCTGATCCCTCTTTCTTCTGTTTGCTTCTTGTGCCCCTCTAACCCTTCTTCCAGGTAATTCTATCTTTCCTAATTTATTTGTTTCGATAACCTCAATCCCCAAATTCTGATTTTGATCCTAAAACCCTAAGTTTTCAGAATTTCAAATCCCTAATCCAAAATCTCCTGATTTCCTGGATTAGAGATTCCTCTTAATTGATTGGGTTATAGCCATGCAAGATCGGGAGGTTCCATCCCTCGCCGGATTCAACCATAGTGATATTTGAATCTCATACTTCATGGTTGTGATGAGTGGCCCATTCCATTGCATGTTCCTTGTGATCTCCTTAGTTCATGATGATTACTGCTAGAATTTATATTGTTATTGTCTTTTAATTCCGCTGATTTAATTGTGTTCATGAACATGCATCACGATTAGGGCGTCCTACATCACTAAGGTTCGCAGTTCTCCATAATTTTATTTTTAACTGATGGACATTAGAGGTGACTCCAATAATTCGATCAAATCAAGGTTTAAAGTATAGTACAAAACCTGTACATATTGCCCAATACGTACTGGTGTTGTTCATGGACGATACAACTGTATTGGCCCGATACAGGGCGATACAGCACCATATTGTGATGAACAGTAAGATAACACCGATGTTAAACCTTGGATCAAATCTGGCCGCACTCCTTGGAAATTAGCAAATGTATTACATGAAGCTGTCTAGCTCAGTACCAATCTCTTGGCTTCCTTTTCTCACATCCTTCGACTGGGCAATTTAAGGGCAGATGCGCTAGATAAGGAGTGAATCAGGGTGCTCTTTTGGTCTCAATAAGAGGTAATTATTGTCTTCTGTTTTTCTTTGTTGTTGTATCCTTTTTCCATTTCTTTTCTCAATAAAATACCTTGCTATTCATAAAAAGAAAACAAATTATAAAAAACATCCCAGAGATTAAGAAGATAAGGCTTGATATTTAAATCATTCCGACAATGATGTAAAAGAGCCAAACTATGAGGAAAAAGTGCAACAGAGAATAACAAAATGTGTGTGTGTGTGTGTGTGTGTGTGTGTGTGTGTGTGTGTTGGATAAAGTAGATTACAAAATAAAAAATGCTTACCTGTTCCATCATTAGCAATATTAATACCATCGAAACTAAGGATAATATCAGATGGCTTCAGGAACTTGAATTCCGGAGAAGTAGGCTCTATCCTTCTAATACGCACACCCTTCTGATCAGGTGCCATTCCCATTGCCTTACGCAAATCAGGATTTTCCATCTTCTGCCACTCAATTCCAAGAGACGGGAATCCTAGCAAGAGGAAAATTGTTACATAAGGAGTCCTTTGGTGCAAAGGCATAAAAATCTGATTAAACCTTCATGAAAAACGGATAGAAAAGCATCAACTACCACTCATAAACTACAAAATGATAGCATTCACATTTTAGGTAAAAATAATAATAATAATAATAATAATAATAATAATAATAATAATAATAATAATAATAATAAGGATTTTGTAGGGGGAATACCAAAAATAATAGAGAGTATTATGATAATCAGTGGAAATGTAAAAGATTAGCCATCAGATTCAAATAAAGCAAATGACACAACGCTGTAATAGAGCATACCTGTATATTCTCCCGACTTTTCATAATCTTGAATGAAGTGCATAATGACAGGCGTTGGTATGACATATCCTATATTTTCTACATCTTCGTGTTTGAGAGACTGAAATGCTATTCCCACACATTTGCCTTTATCATTAAAAGCAGGCCCACCGGAATTTCCTGAGTTTATAGCTGCATCTATCTGTAAAAGAAACTCAGAAACAAGAGAAATCAGACCTTTTGCTAAATTACATAGAAAAATAAAAAGATTTGTAAAATAAAAATACATAAGATCAGTTGACTAGCAGGCAAAACCAAATAGGAAATAAAGAAATTCCAAATTCAAAACCTGCAGTCCCAAAAGCTCTGTGGACCCATGAACATACGATAAGATTTCCATGCGAGACACAACACCACTTGTTACAGAGATTGTATCTCCTCCAATTGGGTAGCCAACAACAGTAACAGCGTCTTGGAGAGCAGGCAAAGATCCAAACTCCAAAGGTGAAATTCCCTTCCCAGAACTCATCATCATTAACAGTCAGCATGGCTGCAAATAATAGCACGCGGTCAATTAACACCCACCCTAGTGCCACTCGAGCAATAAAGTCACTTGTAACCAGCAATGCATGAAGCATGTGCTCCGCAAATTCATCATCAAACAGATAACAAAAGATGCAAACATACAAAAACAGATGCCAGCACTTGAAGTAGAAACGATCAGTAATCTTGAAACGGAAATTGCAGAAAGAAAAAATTAAAAGTACTCATTGAATACAACATCGACCATCATACACAGACACTTAGATACTCTCTTGTGAAGAAAAACATCAGATTACCAATCAATTCTTAAGGAGTGTCTTTTGTTAGAAAGATAAGAGCAAACCAGTAGCCTTCACGGACACGTGAAGAGTACTAGTCATGATCTACTGTCGTTGTTTTCTGTAGTTGTGCTATTTTACCTTGTATCCTCATTGTGTAAAACTGCTGCATAACCATGCCATGGTGTGGAAAGCTTGATGGGTGATAGAAAAGCCAGGTTTGATATTTTTCACTTAGTTGAATAATCAAATCACGGTGTGAAAGGTTGATTGGTTGTAAGAAGCCAAGTTTGGTACGTTTTCACTGATCTTTGACATGAACTACAAAATGATTAGTTATGGTATACTCAATGTTTTAAATATCGACGATATCGGCCGATATATCCCACGATATATCTTGTATCCCACCTGTGCGATATGAAATACACAACTAGTGCCGATGTATCCCACATGTTCGATCCGGTGAGCATTTTCAACTTTCGATCACTTTTTTTGTTGAAATTATGTTAAATCAATGTCAAATGGTGACAAATCCATTGGTTCTTCATGTTTTACATGAAAAATCATGGAGTTGGAGCTTTGATTTCGATATCCATTGGTTCGTCATGTTCTCCATGTTTTTTTTACGAAATTTTCCTTCAACCAGCTGTCAATTGAGACTAATTTCGAAGTATTTAGGAGTATTTGATGAAATGATCATCACATACACTCTAATTATGAAATTTGAGTGTAGGTGGTCTGATTTGGGAAAATTGGAGAAAATTGAAATTTCCCCAATTTCTCCCAAATTGATTGCAATGTTGCACTCCAAACATGAAATCAAGCATGTATGAGGGCTGATCTACTGATTTGTTTAGTCCTCGTCTTTTTTTCGAAAATAAAAATCATTGTTTAATTAAAATTAATAAAAAATCATCAAAATATTGAATTTTTTTTTTTTTTTTTTGAAATTTGCCTTCAACCAGTTGTCAATTGAGACTAATTTCGAAGAAATTAGGAGTGTTTGATGAAATGATCATCACATACACTCTAAATGTTATGCATTCAATTTGAATATAGTTGCATTAGTTCAGTCAGACAATACTTAACTTAAGACCCTACACAAAGGAAACCAATTATGTGCACTTCTTTTTTGAGATGTTATGATTTAAAAGTATGTATTAAAGTCTTTTTAACAATCCCTGAAGTTTCATTAAAAAATTCAACCATTTTCCCAATGTTTCCCAAAAAAGTGTGATAAATTACCCGATACAAATGATATATCCCGTGCAATAACCGGTATGTATCTGTATCCCAAGGGTGTGATATGTAACGCGATACTGATATTTCAAACACTGGGTATACTGTGGGATCTGAAGCAAAATATGCTGATTTGCCAACAAAACCATGCACATTTTGCATGCCTGGTGAAAATAAGAAATGGATGGTTGCAATCGGAGCTTTTACATGCCAAGTTAAAATGGGAATTAGTCAACCCCCACTATACTATGCACAGAAGCAGCCTGCTTTGCATGTGCAGCTTTGTCAAATATATTTTGAGGTTGGCTTCACAAGCCTTGTTTCGCCATCATTGCTTTCCAAAGCCTTTTTGTCAGTAAGTAAGACCAATGTTCAAAATATCGGTATCGCGTTACGTATCACACCCTTAGGATACGGATACGTATCGGTTATCGCATGGGATATATCAGTTGTATCGCGTAATGTATCGTCGTTGGTGGAGACATGGGCAAACATTGGGAAATTGGTCAAATTTTTCAATGAAACTTCAGTGATTGTTAAAAAAGACATCAATGCACGCTAAGAAATCAAAACATTACAAACAACAAGTACACATAATAGGTTTTCTTTATATGGGGTCCTAATCTATGCGCTGTCTAACTGAATTGATGCAAGTATATTCCAAGTCTATTCATGTAATTTATAAATGTAAGAAGACATGTGGAAACACAAGTGATATATTCAAAAGCAAAAGAAGAATCACTAGATCAGGTTACATACATGTTTGATTTTATGTTTGGACCCAGATTGAAACCGATTTACAAGAAAATGGAAAATTTTTATTTTTTTTTCAATTTTCCGCAGCTTAGACTATCTCCTCCAAATCTTGGAACCGAAGCTCCCAATTCATTATTTTTCATGAAAAACATGAAAAGTCATAGATTTGTAACAAATTGACACTAATTTAACATGATTTTAAAATAAAAAAAAGGGATCGAAAATGCTCACTGGATCGAGCATGTGGGATATATCGCACTACTTGTGCATTTCGTATCACATAGGTGGGATACAAGATATATCGTGGGATATATCAGGCCGATATCGTCGATATTTAAAACACTGAGTAAGACAACCCCATATCCCTTCTCACCACCCCTGATTGAAGACCTTTCAAGTCTTCATGTCAGTCCTCCTTTCAGGCTATTCGACCCCAAATTTACGGTCCCTCTAGTTTCCATTGCACTTGACCGGCCCATCTCCTACTAGAGCTATAGCTAGGATACTTTAAATGACCACATTCTTAGTAATATATTTCCAAGTTGTCCCCCACATCTATCTCAATCAAGGTAATCAATAACGGTAATGGTGGCCGCAACAGGCACCGTCATTACCGTTACGATATGGGCCGTAAGCCCGTAATGGCCACTATGGCCTTTTTATATTAAAAGAAAAAACGCTTCGGCCCCGTAATGACCGTTACAATGCATTCTTCCATTACGGTCGTTACCATTGTGTTATGGTTGTTACATAACCTTTTGTCAATACCTTGATCTCAATATCCTTATCTATGCAACATTCTTTTCTACTCAACAGTGTGTCGTAACGGCCATTACGGGGCCATAAAGGCCATTAGGTAAAGGTAACGGTGGCAACCGTTATACATTACGGGGTTGTAACAGCTGTGAAGGAAAAAATGACCCGAAATGGCCCGTTACACGCCCCTAAAGGCAGCAATGGCCCCATAACGGCCCGTTACACTACCCTAAAGGCCGCAACGGCCCCATAACGGTCCATTACAGAGCCAATACAAGTTTTTTAGATTTTTTTCAATAGAGAGAGAGAGAGAGAGAGAGAGAGAGAGAGAGACCGTAATGGCCATTACAGCCCGTATCATAAAGGTAACGGTGGTGGCCGTTACGACCACTATTATCATTATGGAATACCTTGCTACTCGTATTCCTTCCAAGATTGTACGATATAGCATACCCAGTAGTATGGGAGCCTGTAAAATTTCCCCTTGAGTAGCATTGGCAATGTAGTGATCACACCACACTCCAAGGCACATCTCCATTTCATCCACCCAACTCCAACTCTAGGGGAAACATCCTCATCAATCTCTCCATCCTTTTGAATCAGAACAACTAAGAAAATGCATCGCTTTGGGAAATCTCAAGGCCATCAATTTTTAACAAAGCCTCACAACGATAACTATTCATAGTTCTATGTAAGTCACGTTCCAAACACTCAGTCTTAGCTTCTGCTTGTTATAGATAAATTTGGCCTCCCTAAAATGTGAGCAGCCTGCCTCGTGCTCGACAAAAAGGGTCGCATCCTAAAATGCGAGCAGCCCGGCTCGTGCTCGTCGCGAGGGGTCGCATCCTGAAATGCGAGCAGCTCGGCTCGTGCTCGTCGCGAGGGGTCGCATCCTGAAATGCGAGCAGCTAGGCTCATGCTCGTCGCGAGGGGTCGCATCGTAAAATGCGAGCACTCCTGATAAGAGTGGCTCCCTCCTATGAATAGCTCCCGACACATGAATAGTTTCGGTATCTGGTTTCTAGCAAGGACATCCCTCGTCTCAGAGTACCAGCAGCCCGTATAGGCCGGTTTTGGGCTTATCTTCGCCTGCGGTTCCGTATCTCAAGGGATCACTATCAAGGAACGTAATTAACCAGATGAGTAGTTGAATCAGACTATTCCTTTATCTAAGGATAAGTAGGATAAACACCTTATCCCATGAAATCCGCAATAATCTTGAGATCTTGCGTAACTAGAGTGAGACATTCGGATCTATATAAATGGATGGTTTCATTAATAAGAAGGTACACAATATTCACCCTCAAATCGTCTATTTGTTTTCCTTCAATCATATCCTATCTAACTTAAGCATCGGAGGGCCAACAGGCTGGGCGCCGGCCACCCATAGTTTTCCTTTGTCTCTTTTCAGGTCAGGAGGAAATCGTTAGCAAGAAAAGGTGAATGCCTGGAGGACCCTGTTACAAAATATGACGTAAGCAGATTGGCGCCGTTTGTGGGATCGCAATTTGATCACCAAACTTAGCCGTTCCCACCATCGAACACGATGCCTCCAAAAAAGACAGTTCATCCTTCCACTTCAAGGCAGACATTACCTTCGCCTGACGTTACAGAACCGAGGCCCATCCCTCAAGCCACTTCGACGTGCATCCCTCAAGGAGGTCCTAGCGTGCCATCACAAAACCCGTTATTTGAAGCTTCCGGAAGTCAAGAAGATGTCATGCGTTTCCTCGAAAACACACTCCTAACTCTCAATGCTGGGTTTCAAGCCTTGTCTAACCGACTTGATCAGCATTTCCTGGAGCCTCAGAAGCTACCTTCCGGAGGGTTGCCGACGCAGCCCATACCGATGGCTTCCAGACACTCTGTGGACGAATCACAGGTCTAACCAAATCATCCTCCGTCGAACCGAATGCCAGTCGACAACCAACCCCCTACACTATCCCCACATTCCGTACATTCCAGTGCTTCCCGCCAACAGCAATCTCATGGGTCCACCGTCGAAACATCAGGTTATACTTTACCATGGGAAGGAAACCTCAAAAGAATCCATGATCGTTTTGATGACATGGAGCAACGATATCAAGCAAATCGACCATCAACCGCTGTGGCATCGATACATCAATCCGAGTCTCCTTTCACCAACGAGGTCATGGAAGCACCTCTACCTAGAAAGTATCGTACGCCCGTCATCACTCCATATACAGGTACCGGTGATCCTCTCGAACATCTGGAAACTTATAGGTCTCTCATGGAGCTGGAGGGACATGGGTCGGAAATCATGTGTAGGGCTTTTTCCCTAACTTTAAAGGAAGCAGCCCGTACGTGGTTCCGGGGGTTAAAACCTCGATCTATCGGTTCCTTTTCACAGCTATCAGAGCTGTTCCTCTCCCAATTCATGGGAAGCATCCGCACCTAAAAACCGGCGTCCCACCTAATAAATCTGAAACAGCAGCATGGGGAAACAATAAAGGAGTTTACAGTGCGGTTCACTACCGAAGCCGTCCAAACTGAAGGTTATACCGAAGAGAAAGGCCTCACCGCCCTAATAGCTGGGATCACAAGCGAAAAATTCAGGTTCACTTTGGATAAGAATCCTCCTAAAACTATGACAGAATTCCAAGCTAAAGCTCAGAAGTATATCAATGCAGAAGAAGTCAGCTTTAGCGCGTCATAGCATACAGGGCAAGAAGCGCAAGCCGGAGGAAGTCTCTTCTTCGGATAAGAAATATCGACGTGATCGGCGAGACCGCTCTCCCAAGAAAGTCTACTCTGGTAAGTACCATAACTACACCCCCCTTAATCGGCCTCCGGAAAAGGTGCTAATGGAGATCAAGCATAAACCATATGTGAAGTGGCCTGCAAAGATCAAATCTGATCCTGAGAAAAGAGATAAGAGCAAGTTTTGTTATTTTCACAAAGATCACGGGCATAACACCCAAGACTACATATCTCTGCATGATCACATCGAAGCTCTTATTCGCAAAGGTCACCTTCAAGACTATGTTGTCCGACAAGGTCGTTCACCTAAAAGGGGGGAGGCCTCGTCATAACAGAAGAAATCACCTCATCGACATACATCACAAGAAAATGTTGAGCCTACTGGGGAGATTCGAACCATCATCGGAGGACCGGCTTGCGGAGGAGATTCTCAAGCTTCAAGAAAAGCATACACCCGTAAGGCATCCAAGAAGCCTCAGCATATTTACTGGTTGGAACGAACTCCCGATACATCAGAGTCTAGCCGTCCTTCAATCTCTTTCTCCCTCGAAGATGCAGAAGGGATTCACTTCCCTCACGAAGACTCCATCGTAGTCGCGTTAAAGGTATCAAACTATCTGACTCATCGTATTATGGTGGATACAGGTAACTCTGCTGATATTCTCTACCTGGAGGCTTTCGATAAAATGGCACTTGCCAGAAGCCTGCTCAAGCCAGTCTCAACTCCCCTCGTCGGCTTCGGGGGCGAAGTGGTGACACCTGAAGGGAGCATTGACCTTCCAGTCACCTTTGGTGAGAGCCCTACGAAGACGACTATCTTCATCAATTTCCTCGTGGTAGATCGGAGATCGGCGTACAACGCCATTTTGGGGCAACCATCGCTTAATAAGGTTGGGGCAGCTTTACATCCCTTGTATTTGTGCGTTAAATTTCCTACCCCCAATGGTGTTGCGGTTGTACGAGGAAATCAAAGAGAAGCCCGGTCTTGTTACGAGATAGCCTTACAAGATCGAAAGAAAACTCAGGCGACACCAGTTATAATGATAGAGCAAGATTCATCAAGTCTTCCAACGGCCGCCTCGTTGGATCCAAGGGAGAATGCTCTCCAATCAGGAACTCCCGGGGAAGAAACAGTGTCAATCCGCTTAATCAAAGACGATTCATCAAAAGTCGTATACATTGGATCCTCTTTAACCAGCGTCCTCCGTGAAGATCTGGTTCGTTTTCTCACCGAATACCAAGACGTGTTCGCTTGGTCTCACAAAGATATGCCAGGTATCGACCCCAGCGTCATCGCGCATCGTTTGAACATTGATCCGAATTATAAACCTGTCCACCGGCGCCGACGTGCCTTTACTGCAGAAAGGCAGATGGCAATCAAGGCTGAAGTCGAGAAGCTGCTCACGGCCAATTTCATAAAAGAAGTTGATTATCCAGAATGGGTCGCGAATGTAGTTCTCGTTCGAAAAGCTAATGGCAAATGGAGAATGTGCGTCGACTATTCGGATTTAAACAAAGCGTGCCCTAAAGATAGCTTCCCAACTCCGCGAATCGACCAGCTAGTCGATTCAACAGCTGGACATGCTTTGCTCAGTTTCATGGATGCCTATTCCGGCTATAACTAGATCATGATGCATCCGCCTGACAGCCAACATACCGCCTTCATCACTGACCGAGGCCTATATTGCTACCAGGTAATGCCTTTTGGCCTTAAAAATGCAGGGGCCACCTATCAGCGCCTTGTCAATAAAATATTCGTCGCGCAAATCGGTCGGACTATGGAGGTTTATGTCGACGACATGCTCGTGAAAAGCGCTGTAGGAAGTGACCACCTTGCAGATCTTCGAGAAGCCTTTGACTTGATGAGGAAGTATCGGATAAAATTAAATCCAGAAAAATGTGCCTTCGGAGTCTCTGCTGGAAAATTTATGGGATTCATGGTCGGCCAACGAGGAATCAAGGAGAATCCAAAAAAGATAAAAGCATTGATCAAAATGAAGTCCCCAACCACTCTCAAAGACGTCCAACGTCTGGCTGGTCGCATTGCCTCATTAAACAGATTCATCTCGCGGGCTTCCGATAAGTGCTTACCCTTCTTTAAGCTCCTTCGAGCCACAGCCAAATCTGATTGGGAGTGGACACCACAATGTGAAGAAGCTTTTCAACAATTGAAGCAATATATGAGTGCGCCCCCCGTTTTATCTAAACCTGTGGCACACGAGCAACTCATCCTTTATTTGTATGTATCTTCCGCGGCCATTAGCGCCGCTTTAATAAGAGAAGATTTTGGGATACAAAGGCCCGTCTATTATACCAGTCGAGCAATGGTGGACGCAGAAACCCGGTATTCTGATATAGAGAAGTTAGCTCTTGCTTTAGTCACAGCCGCTCGAAAACTACGACCATACTTCCAGGCCCATGCTATATTAGTGCCAACAAATCATCCATTACGACAGGTCCTTCAAAAGCCCGAGGCTTCAGGAAGATTAACCAAATGGGCGATCGAGATCAGTGAGCACGATATTTCATTCTGCCCCAGAACCACGATCAAGGGCCAAGCCGTGGCTGACTTCATCGCCGAATTCACATGCTCCTCTCCCGATGATAATGTCGCGATCAGCGACCAACCATCCTGGTCACTTTTTGTGAACGGGTCCTCACGGGCCACCGGCAGTGGAGCGGGCCTAATTTTAGTTGCTCTAGACGGGTCGCATTTCCAATTGGCCTTACGTTTCGATTCTCGCACCTCGAATAATGAAGCAGAATATGAAGCTCTGATCGTTGGCCTCGAACTAGCAAACGTCCTCTCAATTCAGAATCTGCTCATTCACAGCGACTCTCAGCTCATAGTCAATTAGGTTCTCGGTGAATTCGAAGCAAAAGAAGAAAGGATGGCCTTATACAAATCTCGAGTGCTCATCCTGCTCGCAAAGTTGAAGAGTTATGAAATAATCCACATCCCTCGCGAGAAGAACAAACTCGCTGATTCTTTGGCAAAACTTGCCTCGGCACCAGAATCTGAGTTATCGCATTTAATTCCCATCGAGCACCTTCAGAGCCCGAGTATTGACCATGCGACTCTTGAGCAGGTGATCACGGTACATCCCTCTCCGTGTTGGATGGACCCCATTCTCCTTTACCTCAGGAATGGAGATCTTCCGGAAAACAAAAAATCCGCACGACAAATACGCCATCGGGCTGCCAAGTATACTTTACAAAATAGAATGTTATTGCGCAAGAGTTTTTCTTTACCCTATTTAAGGTGTCTTCACCCAGAAGAAGCACGTCGTGTTCTCCATGAAATACACCAGGGGGCATGTGGTAACCACCCACGGGGACGATCTCTAGCATACAAGGTGATGAGGTAAGGATACTATTGGCTCACTATGAAGGCAGATGCAATTGAATTCTCTAAAAATTGTAACAAGTGTCAGCGATACTCTCCCATACCTCATATACCATCCGAGCAAATGACGTCAATTGATAGCCCTTGGCCCTTCGCCCAATGGGGGGACGATATCATCGGGCCCCTACCTATCGGAAAAGGACAAAATAGGTTCGCAATCGTGGGAGTCGATTATTTCACCAAATGGGCCGAGGCGGAGCCTTTAGCCACAATTACTGAGAAACAGGCTACCAAGTTCGTATGGAGAAATATCATATGCCGTTATGGACTTCCCCATACTATAATCATCGACAATGAAAAGCAATTCGACAATGCTGCTTTTGATGGATTCTGCGAAAAATGAAAAATACGCAATGTCCGCACCTCTCCATATCATCCACAAGCAAATGGGCAAGTTGAAGCGGTGAATAAAATCATCAAGCACCATTTAAAAACCAAGTTCGGTGAATGTAAAGGCGCATGGCCAGAACTCCTGCCAGAGGTCTTGTGGGCATATAAAACTACGACTCGCACGTCTAAAGGCGAAACTCCTTTCTCCTTGGCATTTGGTACCGACGCAGTAGTACCAATTGAAGTTCGAGTACCCTCGTATCGAGTCAAGCAATATGATCCCACTTGTAATCAGGAAGGACTTCAACTTCATCTCGATCTTTTGGAAGAACAGAGAAATGCCTCCCAGATACGAGCAGCAGCATATCAGCAGCGCATTGCTCGATACCGGAACACTAAAGTTCGGCCTAGAACTTCCAGCTCGGAGATTTGGTCCTTCAACAGAACCTCAGAGCTCCTGTTCGTTCGTTAGACCCGAATTGGGAAGGCCCGTATCGAATTATCAAAATTGTGCGACCCGGTACCTATTATCTTGAAGATATGCAGAGAAGACCCGTACGTCGCCCTTGGCATGTGGAACACTTATTACGTATTTTCCCTGATTCGATGTAATTCCGGACACATTCGAGTGAATAAAAATAAAAGTCACTCTTTTTGGTCGCTTCTCCATTCAAATTGGACTCGAATAGCCCCGAAGAGAATGCATACATTCTCTTGGCCAATTGCCTACCCTTGGAAGAGTTAAAATCATTCTTGTTGGTTGCTTTTCCATTTTATGGATCATAAATAGCCCTGAAGAGAACATACGTGTTCCCTTGACCAATCTTCTACTCTTGGTAGAATCAAAATCTCAATCGATAGACCAGTCTATCTCAACGTGGACATGGTCACGCGACCCCCGGATTGAGTCTAATTCATTTTTTCATGAGTTAGTGATACGAATGGACAATATACGATGGACACAGGGCGAAAAAACTGGAGAAAGTACACAGCATTGGAGAAAAGAGAAGTTTCCATTACAATTGACTAAAAAGTCAAGTCAGTTACATGAGCAATTTCCTTTCAAAAAAAAAAAAAACACAAGATAGAGGAAGGAGGGCAACGAAGTCAAGATTGGTCATCCCCATCTTGAGCAGGCTCGCGGCTCTCAGCTTCAGGACCGGTCTCGGGAGCAGGCGCAGCATCTGTAGCTCCAGTGACGTCATTCTCAGCAGCAACTCGCTCTCTAGCCGCAACCTCGAAAGCCACCCTTTTGAACTCCTCAAAGTTAAAAATCGGAGTAATCTGCTACATAACTCTGACCGCAAAATCGCGACCAGCGATATACGCTTCATAGCGCTCCTCGTCGTAGAGTTGAGAGGTTCGAAATTCCTGGACTGCATGAGGGCCTTCGTCAGATACCATCTGGACGAGAGCCACTCGCTTTTCCCAGTGAATGGAATCATCCTTCAACTGGTTGAGTCTCTGCTTGGCCTCCTCGAACTTAGCCCGAGAATCCTTGAGCTGCTCTTCGAGCTGGATCTTGTCTTGACGGAATATCTCCTTCTCTCTCTCGCTTTTGGTATGGAGTTCTTGAAGCTTCGCGAGTTGGAGGTCCATTGACTGAAAGGGATCAGTCATGGCTTGAATCTTGACAAGGATAATTCGCTTTTCCTCATCCAGCTTGGCGATCTGGGCTTCCAGAGCCTTCACCAGACAGTCCCTTCCTTGGACTTCAGCTTCCATCGTCTTCTTCTTCTTTTCCGCATCTTCAACGCTGCGGCGGGCTGCTTCAATGTCGCGTCTGACACGAAGCGTGAGATCCAGACTCTGATATAAACAAAGAAAGAAGAAATTAGAGTGACCCGCCACATTGGTAACAAAGAAAGAATGACAGACGGGAAAATGGTTGTTACCTGAAGCAATCTCACCCCGATATCGGTAGAGAGAGCCTCTAGGCTTGGCTTGGGGAGGCCTCCGAAGGAGTTGGGAGATATGTTATCGAACATGAACTCGCATATTGGATGCAAGTGTGATGGGATAACAAAGACTCTCAACCCAGAAGGTTGGGCTACAACCATCTCATTAGAGCCCGCCTCGCGAGCATTCGCAATACCCGAGGCGGGTGTTATTAATTCGCGAGCAACAGTAGGCTCGCATGTTGCCCCCTTCGAAGGAAGGCCTTCCCCTCTTCGATCACCTTTCGGTGAATTATCGATAACTTCGATTATCGGCTGGCAACGGGTGTCGGCCGGAGGGATCGCGGTCGTGCAAGAGGTCGTGGCAACCCCCCCTGGTGCAGTAACACGCGGCTGTGAGCCGCGAGCAGACCCTTCTGCTGGAGCAGGCGCGGTTGAAGGACCGCCCGCAGATTTCTTTTGCCTCTTCAAGGCTGTACCCTTCAAACGGGGAAGTACCCCTAGCGCGCCCCTTTTATCCTCAATATTCGTCATCTCTTCTTGGGAGATCAGGCCCGCAGCACAGAGGCAACGTGGTTCTAAAGCGGCGTTAACGTGGCGCGCAGCCGCTGAGGGCTTGGAGACTCTAACTTTTCGTTAAGTCCTCCTCGCAAGTTCGGCTTCACACCAGTCAGAATACCTGCAAGAAAAAGGAGAAGGCACATTAATTAACACAGAGCAATGGTTTTGTTTCTTTCAGACAGATGAGCAAAAACTTAACCCACCTTCGCCAAAATAGCGATTAACGTTATGGCTTTTGGGGTCGGAGCCCATTTCGGACTCCCAGTTGCCGAATAAATTTCTTCCATCCCGGGCAATTGGAAGAAGGGTTTCCCATAATAAAATTATTTCTGTGCCAGAAGCAGAGGTAATACCGACCCTCGCTAGCTGGGGCCCTCTTCAGCTGGAATAACCTCAAAAATTCCTCAGCGGTTAACTCATCGTTACCCGCTTGCTTCCAGAGGACAAAGGTACTTATAAGCACTCGCCAGCCATTTACGATTAGTTGGCCAGGGGCAATCTTATAAATACGAAGAAAATTTCGGATGAACGGGTGAAGGGGAAGACGCACGCCAACTTTGAAAAAATATTCGTAAAAGGCCACGCAGCCTGGTGGTGGCGCATCGGCTGTCTCCCCTCTCCCTGGTAATCTGAAAGTAACGGAGTCCGGGACCCGATATTTCTCCCTAAGGCTAGAAAGCCTTTCTTCCGTCAATATGGAGGAATAACCGGCGGCAGAATACCTCCCGGCCGGTACTCTGGCATTGTTGGATTCAGATGAATCAGGAGTTTCATCTCCCAGAGGGACAATCTCTTCATCAAAAACCTCCACCATTGCAAAAGAAAAAGCAAGATAGGAGAAAAAGAGAATGGGAAGGAAGACTACCTCTGCGAAGAGGTTTTGCACCGAAAACAAAGAAGAAGAAGAAAAAAGAAATCTCCGCAAGCTTAAAGTTCAAAAATGGAAGAAACGCCTGCAGGATTTGATATTTATACGCAATCATTCCGCTTGATTTGGATGACACGCGGCGGCCTCTCATCCTGCACGATAAACGAACGGGCGCGACATTAATTACGGAGACACGTGGCAGGCGACGCTTCACCTCTTACGGATGAAAAGCTACGTAAAGCTGGCCATCATAAGTGCAGAATCACGTCTGAGAACCCATGCGTGATTCTTTTCCAGCGCACATATACAAACAAAACTCTTGGCGTACCTCTTCAAACGCCAAGGGTTTGGGGGGAAGTTGTTATAGATAAATTTGGCCTCCCTAAAATATGAGCAGCCTGCCTCGTGCTCGACAAAAAGGGTCGCATCCTAAAATGCGAGCAGCCCGGCTCGTGCTCGTCGCGAGGGGTCGCATCCTAAAATGCGAGCAGCTCGGCTCATGCTCGTCGCGAGGGGTCGCATCCTGAAATGCGAGCAGCTCGGCTCGTGCTCGTCGCGAGGGGTCGCATCCTGAAATGCGAGCAGCTAGGCTCGTGCTCGTCGTGAGGGGTCGCATCGTAAAATGCGAGCACTCCTGATAAGAGTGACTCCCTCCTATGAATAGCTCCCGACACATGAATAGTTTCAGTATCTGGTTTCTAGCAAGGACATCCCTCGTCTCAGAGTACCAGCAGCCCGTATAGGCCGGTTTTGGGCTTATCTTCGCCTGCGGTTCCGTATCTCAAGGGATCACTATCAAGGAACGTAATTAACCAGATGAGTAGTTGAATCAGACTATTCCTTTATCTAAGGATAAGTAGGATAAACACCTTATCCCATGAAATCCGCAATAATCTTGAGATCTTGCGTAACAGAGTGGGACATTCGAATCTATATAAATGGATGGTTTCATCAATAAGAAGGTACACAATATTCACTCTCAAATCGTCTATTTGTTTTCCTTCAATCCTATCCTATCTAACTTAAGCATCGGAGGGCCAACGGCTGGGCGCCGGCCACCCATAGTTTTCCTTTGTCTCTTTTCAGGTCAGGAGGAAATCGTTAGCAAGGAAAGGTGAATGCCTGGAGGACCCTGTTACAAAATATGACGTAAACACTGCTAATTTTTTAAACCTTTGAACTCTTGAATCTTCCTCCAAATCCAATCTTCCCTTGATTTGGCATTTCTTGCTATTTGGATTGCAAAGAGAACTATTGATTCTACAGAGTAATCATTACAATTATCCCATGATGGTAGTTTTCTAGCACAAGAAACCAGCTGGTTGCTGTCATATGGATCAAGGATTTCCTCTTGCTATCCAAACAGCACCCCTTTCACTGGGATCCACAGGTTATACAATGCTGAAAAAGGTAATCATTACAGTTATCCATGTACACTTCGTGGATTCCTTGTATCCAAGCATGGCCTAAAAATAATATTATGTAATAGTAGGGAATCGATATCTACATCCACCTTGATAAACAGCACCCTTTAACTCACTAATCATGGTGATACAATAGTACAACTTCATTGCTTACATTCCAAAAAATTTATGACAAAGTATTGTATTACCAGAAAGAAAGAGTGCTGCTATCAATAACCATGCGCATAGATATTGACATAAGAATGTGGATATCTCTAATGTAGTTAATCAAGAATGTGAATAACCTTGCCCATATGATGCTACATAAATGGTACCACAATTCAAGAACTTCACACATAAACTCAGGAAGAAAAAGAAGGGAGGGAAAGTCAAAATTCCTATTTAGTTCTTCAACAAGTATTTTGCAAAAATGATATTGCTTCAAAGAAAAACCCCTCGGAACCCATTAAGCAATATCTAACCAATACCAAGAAGAGGAACAGAGGCAGAAGAAGAGAGACTTTCATCACAGGGATGTGCTGTCTCGTTTTGGAGAAAATATAATTACTTGACCCAAATTACAAGCATTCATCATTCTCCCAGCATCTGTCCATGTGAAACCCACTTTCTAGTGATCAAGATCGTTCATCTGGCAACCCCACACAGATGGTCCCCGTTGTAAAACCCTAACAAATTGAAAAATTGGCCTGCAAATGGAAGGTTAGGAAGGAAAAAACAAAGATTTTCAGTCCTTCACCCATGAACAGTGACAGTGGGGCTCATCAAAATGAGCAATCAAGATCACCAAAGATGGGTCCCATCCACAACCATCACGAAAAAAAACTAGCTATCTGGGCCGCCACCATGCATCTTTCAACACCTCATTGCCTTACCAATATCACACTCAGTCCCGATTGCGAGCACCGTCGCCAGGTACTTGGTGTCAGATCCACGCTTCTTCAGCTTTACCTGAGTGTAATGCTCCACAGAGTGCGCGTTAGTCAGCACTCTCCGCCCGCCGATGATGAACCCACTGCTGCTCGAGCTGTACTGTCGCTTCCGCTGCCAAGGCAGCGAGAAATTGGGCTCGGTGTGGACGCAGAACACCTTCACCACAGCGTCCATCGACGGCACGACCTTGACCGCATTTTCCCACCGTTGCTGCAGCGGCGGCTCGGAATTGAGCCGCGTGGAATCGCCCGCAACGACAATGGCCTTGGTGGCAGGGTTCCTCCTCGGAGGGGGACTTAGGGTTCCGTTCTCGGGTTTCCCCGTTTCCTTCCGGGGCCGGCCGCGGCGTCGGAGGGCCACCTTTGACGGAGAGCTGGCGTCGGGCAAAGCTTCGGCGTTGTGGGCGATGGAGGCGATGGTGGCATCATCGGATGGAGAGGAGGATATGGTGGGGTTGGTGGTCAGCTGGAAATCCATGGTCTCGGCGAGGGTATTTTTGGGTTTTCGGCCTCTTTTCCTTTTGGGTCCGGACATTGTTAGGATTTTGAGGTTTTTTCTTTGTTGAAATGATGGAACGAAGAAGAAGAGAGAGAGAGAAATGAGAGAAGAAAGATTGAATGATGGGACTTGGAAAGCTCTGGATTCAAGAATATATATAGATACATATGGAGTAGAATGGAAAGAGGAATGGAAAGATGGAAAAGGAGATGCATTTGCAGAGGTTCGTCAGGGAGCTTAGTGGGGCCTACTCTGACGTTTGTGAGAAATCCACACCGTTCATCCGCTTTTCCAGATCATGTTACCAGACGGGCTGAGGTAGATCCCAAAACTCAAGTGGGCCGCACGACCAGGAAAAAAAGAAAACGGATTGCGTATTGATTTACTCATACGCTTCTATCGTACTGACAAAACTCTATTTGGGCCACCTTGAATATATGTGGTTTATCCCGTCCATCCGTTTTTTCAGATGATTGTAGGGTTGAACCCAAAATTAAAGTATATCCAACGCTCAAGTGGACCACACCAGCAGGAAACTGGGGGAATAATGATTTCCACCATTGAAACCTTAGTAGGACTTAAAGTAATGTTTATTTGTCATTCAACCTCATCACAATATCACACAAACATAAATGAAGAGAAAGAACAAATATTAGCTTCATACAAAACTTCTGTAGCCCCAAATTTGTTTCAACTGTGGACATTCACCTTGTTTCTTGTGGTGTGGTCCACTTGAGCCGTGGATATGCTTTATTGTTAGGCTCGAGTACTAAAATTATTTGTTAAAATGGATGGACAAGTGGATAAAATACATAAATCATGGTGGGCCCTACAAAGTTTACTCAATATGGTAAGGGCTCGTTTGGCACCATGGATTTGAGAAGAAGTGATGAGAAGTGGAATCCTACATAGTAGTTCTCATTAATTTCGGTTCTTATAAAATCCTCAGTGTTGTTTGGCAACCTGAAAGTGAATTGCTCTAGAATCCAAATTTCCTGTTTGGCAGTCTAGATTTGAAGAGAAGTCGAATTATGTAGCATATTCATACCAACATGTATATAACTACATATAATATGTTAGAATACCTCAATTTGGACCACAATACCTCTACAATTATATAATGATTATAATAAGTCCATATTAATATATTATTGCTTCAAATTTGACGCTCATCTTATAATTTTAAATCCTTATAACAAGGTCATTTTCCAATTTAAAATGCATAACCGATATATTTGAAGCACCAAAAAAATCTAAAATGTGTGAATTGGAACAAAATAAATTAGTAAGAGTTTATAGTCATACGTGCCAATGGTTAAAAAAAAAACAAAAACAAAAAGCCATAAATTAACCGCATCACCAATGATTTCCCATCTCATTACTTAGAAAGTCCAGTCGTAGATTTTCAGGCAACCAAATAAAGAATTTTGCATACTCTTTGTTTCCTATGAAATGCTTTAATGCATTCCACCTAAACACTTCGTTGATGGGAAGATTCATCAAACAATGCATAACGCTTGTCTCATACTCATCTCTCGCGTCGAAAACATTGCTTTGCTTTTACACAAAATTACGAAACACCAATTCTAAGTCTCTTATTTCTGTTATGCCATCCTGAATAGAAGATCCTAATGGTGTATAAGAATATTAGTAATTGTTCTTCTAGGCTAACTTCATCTGTGCCAGACAATTTTCCCCTCTGATTTATTTTATTCTGCAACTGAATAAAACAATCATGAATCATCCAAATGTGGTCGAAATATATTGTACTAGGACCATTGAGAATTGCATTGGTGGACTGGATACCTATTCAAGTACGGGGATGTCGGGGTTCTTCCTCATTTGATGACTCAAAAAAGTGTGCTGCGACAACTGCCCCCGATGAGGCTGCTACTTGGCAAAGCGAATTGAATTGGGATGTAGCAGCTATTGTTGTCATCATTATTATAATTGCTTGCTCATTTTTGTTGTCAGAATCTAAATCCTAACTATCTGAATTGGCCATTTCAATGAATCCATAATTGTCTGTCCAAAATAATATAAACGCGTTAAAGTAGCCACCTCTCATGGTCCACCTAAAATTTCCATCTACTTCATTTTTGGGAAAGTGTCCTAAGCTAAGCTGAATAAACAGATGGATGGCATGGATATACAACAAATACATCTAGGTGGGCCCCTATAAATAGATGGATGGCATTTTTATAAACCTGTTAGACGTTTTCAACAAGTTAGATGGAAAATAAACATTTCAGTGGCCCTTATAAAGTTCTTAATGGTGAGGATTCAATCAATACCGTTTCTTGTGGTGTGGTTCGCCTAAGATTTGGATCTGCATTGACAGTGTAGATGTAAAGAACATACATCAAAGTGGCCCCACAGTTGGGGATCCACCCAAACCCTACCCAGGAAGCACGAGAGCGGATTAAGGTGAGACCCTGGCCTTACGCAAGACTAGTGCAGCCCTTACCTTGAATTACCATGGGGCCCACCTTGATGTATTTATCTTGTATCCACGTCAGTCCATCCATTTGTAGAGATCATTTTATGACATCTACCAAAGAATGAGGCAGATCTAAAGTTCAAGTGGACCCCACCACAGAAAACAGTGGGGATTTAACGCTTACAATTAAAATCTTCTGGGGAGTTACATAACTTTTCGATCAAACTGATATTTGTGTTTTCCCTTCGTTCATGTCTATGTGAACTATTAAACAGGTTGGATCTCAAATAAACATCATGGTGGGCTCTAGGAAGGTTTCAACGGTGGGTGTCACTGTCCCCACTGTTTCTATGATGGAGTCCATTTGAGCTTTGAATCTGCCCCATTCTTTGAGTCAACCAATAAATTAATCTCTCTAAACGATTGGACGATGTGGATACAACATATACATCATGGTGGGGCCCATATAACATGGTGACGCCCGTCTTAGCTAATCCGTTGGACGAACACAGATTTCCTGTCAAAGCCGTTCACACTGGAAGCGGATTGCACAGTGTGAGTACTGTGAAGCGAATTGCGCAGTAAGCACACCGTGAGTAAACTTTGTGGGGCCCACCATGATTTAGGTATTTTATCCACTTCGTCCATCCATCTTAACACATAATTTTAGGCTTGGATCCTAAAATCAAGCATATAAAAAGCTCAAGTGGACCATACCATAGGAAGAGTGTTAACTAAACGTCTACCATTGAAAAATTCTTGGGGGCCACAAAATTTTTGGATCAAGCTGATATTTATATTTTCCCTTCATCCATGTCTGTGTGATCTTATGAACAGGTTGGATGACAAATAATCATCACTATGGGCCCTAGGAAAGTTTCAACGGTGGAAATCATTATTCCCACTATTTCCAGTGGCATGGTCCACTTGAGCTTTGGATATGCTTCAATTTTAGGCTCAACCCCTAAAATGAGCTAGAAAAATGGATGGACGGTATGGATAGTGTAACACTCGTACCCAAATTAGCCATCCGTACACCTCATTTCCGAACTCGGTATACTCGGAATAGTCCAAACTGGTGAGTTTTGATCAGGCACCCTATTTTAGTACCGCAACAACCCGAGACTTGTACCCCGGTGACCGCGTGGCGCCACGACTCCAACGCTGCGCGGCACACTCCGTTTCGATACCAATTTGAAAGATACATACATGTGCGCAAATCAAGGCGGGCCACGCTACATATGCATGGTGTGGGCCCCAGTTGCACAAATTCCAAGGTTGTCCCATCAATCAATCAAACATCTCATCAATCAATCAAGCATCACATCAATCAATCAAATGTCCCATCAATTACATCCCTCTCTCTCCTCACAAGTTAACTAAGCTCATACCTAAGCCACTCCCCCTCATAAATGCCCCATTTTCTTTCTAATCATTCTCCTTCAAAATTTCATCTGTCCCAAAGTCCCTACCATCACAAAAGGCCCATACGTAGCCACTTTCATTTGCACAGAGAGAGAGAGAGAGAGAGAATTAAGAAAAAAAGAGATTAAAGAAAGAGATCAGTGAGAAAAGAGTGAGATTGGAGAGACAAGAGAGTATTTGTGAGCTTAAGTGATTAGAGGAGGAGATCCACCCCAACAAGTCGTCTGATCGACTATTCGACTCGATCCAACCGTCCATCTTCGTGGTGAGTGCAATTAGGGAGGACATAATCTCCATTTTCATTATTTTCCATTTAGTTTTGTGGGCCACAAAGGTGGGATCCACCTTGATCTACGTCTAGTGTGCTTAAATTCGTACGATGGACCCCATAGTGGCGAGGGGTCCATCTAATGGCTGGATCTCCCTCTTCATTGCTTCCTTCTTTTTCTTTCCTTTTTTACTTTCAACTTTCATGCTTTATGGATTGATGCGGGACCCACAAGTGGGCCACATTATAAGACAGCATGCCCCGCACGCTGTCTGACAATGTGGACCACCATGTGTGGCCCGTCGTGTTATTTATGTTCCATTCAACTTATCCATAAGATCATATAGATCTAGATGGAGGAAAATGCAAATTTTTGTTTGATCAAAAGCTTTTGGGGGCCCACCACGAGGTGGCCGAGCAAATGGATGGAGTGGATTACCCCCACACATGGGCTCCTTACAAACATTAAAAAAAATATGTATATTTAAATAAAAGTAAAATAACAAATAAAAAATAAAAGCATCCAACGCTGGACGGTTCCAGCGTCTGAGACGCTGTGAATGTCCAGCGTCAGGGACGTTGGAAGGTGGTATGGAGAGGGTCTCCACTGGTGGGACCCACAATGATGTATGTGTTTCATCCACACCGTCCAGCTAGTTTACCATGCCATTTCATGGCCAGGGCCCAAATTTAAGGCCGGTCCAGATCTCAGGTGGGCCACAATGCGGGAAATAGTGGAGGCAGCAACGTCCAATGTTGAAACCTATCCAGGGCCCACCATGATGTTCATTTTCCACCTAACCTATTCATAGGGCCATGTGGGGCCTAAAAGGAGAGAAAACATAAATATCAATCTTAATCCAAAACTTTTTTGGGGCCAGAGGGGTCCACGCTGCAAGGCAGCGTGCCTTCACACGCTGTCAGCAGGTGGCCCATTCGTGGACTCCACCATGAATGTATGTATTCAATCCATGCGGTCCATCTACTTTGCCAGATCATTTTAGAACCTGGGCCCAAGAATGAAGCATATCCAGATCTCCGGTGGACCACACCATAGGAAGCAGTGGGGATGAGCCGCCACCATTGAAAACGGTTGAGGGTTGCTGTTGCACGTGTGGGGCCCTACCATAAGGTTTATTTACCATCTAACCTGTTGTTAAGGTCACGTAGACCTAGATGGAAAGAAAACACAAATATCAGCTCGGTCCAAAACTTCTCGGGGCCACGAGCAGTGGCCCACCTCGTGGGGTCCCACCATGCCCATCCGTCTATCCATTTTCCTATATCATTTCAAGGCATGGGCCCAAAAATGAACCAGATACAAGTCTCATGTGGGCCACACCACCTGTAATGGTGGAGATAATGATGTCCACCGTTGAAACCTTCCTAAGGCCACATGATGTTTATATGCCACCCAGACCTGTGGCACAGGTCTAGGTGAAGGGATAACACAAATATCAGCCTTATCCAAAGCTTTTATGACCCATGTGGGTCCACGCTGGTTAAGCAGGCGGCCCACCCTATGGGTCCCATCGTGATGTATCCGTCTTATCCATGCTGCCCATCTGTTTTTCCATGTCATTTTATGATGTGGACCCAAAAATGAGACAGATCTAACCCTCAGGTGGGTCACACCGTGGGAAACAGTGATCATGAATGCCCAACATTAAAATTTTCTTGGGACCACCATATTGCCACATCCAGCTAAGGGCCACGGGGCCCACCATGGGGTATTTATTCTAACCACATTGCCCAACCATCTTGACATCCCATGAGGTGTATGGGGCCCGATGTTGGATGGGCCACATTTAGGAAAATAGTGGTGATTGAATGCCTACCATTGAAAACTTCCAAGGGCCTATTGTAATGTTTACTTGCCATCCAACTTATTGGTAGGGCCCACTATGGATCTCACTTTAGGGACTTGTGATGACCATCACGGATCGCCGCCTTAATGCATATGATCTATCCGTGTCTATTTGCTAGATCTTCCTAGTACACGAGCCATATGATGGACCGATTCAAGTCTCAAGTGGGCCATACCACATAGACTTTTCTATTATTAGTAGGGCCCTTTATTCAGATCCTACTCCCTATATATTCGACCATTTAAGGCCGATTATCACATGATACGTTTGAAACATACTAGTATACTTAGCCTGATAGGTCACACTGATAATATGCTTAGTGTAATGAATATTATGCCCATTAATTTGTGCATACGCATCATATGTATGCCTGACTATGGATGATGTTGATCATAGCATTTGCCTTATGACTTGAGATACTTAAGGAACCTGTACGAGATAGGGTCGCCCCCACATGATCGCGCGGTATGCACAGGTTTGGTGCATGACTTTGATAGTATGACTCATGCATCTCACATTATGTATGTCACGATCAGATTCACACCCCAGCGGCATCGAGGTTGTGGCTATCACAGTCACATCGTGGATGGTAGAAATGGACACCGAAAATATGTTCTAGCACTTGGGCGCCAAAGATGTCCTTGGGTGAAAGTCCCCAAACCCTGTGGTACGAGTATGATGCTCCAATGTCTAAACCGAGTGGATTTATGAGCGCACGAGGGCCAAATACCAGTAGGCCGCATCTCTCACTGTGTCGGGGTCGGTTGGAAGGGGGTGTGACCTTACCCGCCCGGGTGCATAGGGCTATATACTAGGTTGAGTTTAACCAGCTCGTGAATGGTTTCGCTACGAGCAGGGTGGATTTTCTTGTATGCCATTGACGAGGCGGATAGTGAGGTCTCTTCCACTCACTTGGTTATGTGCGCGATGGGCGGCAACCAATGTCAGGAGTGTACTAGACCCCGGTGATGTCCCAATTGTAAACCGTTTGATATATGGCAGTTAAGGATTGACATGCACACATTGCATCTTTAGCATATGACACTCGGCCATATAGGCCCTTGCATTGCATAGCATCAGGATGGCTGATAGCATTCATAAACTTGGTATTGTAGCCTTCCATCATTTTCGCTTACTTTGATATCTGTATACCTGTTATATGTATTATGCACACACCACGCACTCTCCAAGCTTCATAGTAAGCTTATGCACGTTATTTACATGCAGGCATGCTATAGCGCGACAGCAGTGAGACAGGGGCGCGCATTTGATCTTTCAGCTTTTTAGTTATGCATT
Source organism: Liriodendron chinense (assembly GCA_003013855.2). Classification (NCBI taxonomy): domain Eukaryota; kingdom Viridiplantae; phylum Streptophyta; class Magnoliopsida; order Magnoliales; family Magnoliaceae; genus Liriodendron; species Liriodendron chinense. The sequence continues at coordinate 2,568,707 of PVNU02002850.1, forward strand.
GTATTTTTCATTTTACAGCACTGTACTCAAAAGATTATCTTAGTGAATATGTGATGTGATGCTTTTTAGTTTGGTACACTTGTGGTTATGCTCATCTATAAAGAAAAAAACAGTTTACCCTGAAAATCCTCCTTGTGGGATCCCAAGATCAGAACCTGGCGTATGGAAGCTAAGGGCAGAGAATGGGGTACTACGGAGGCTGTCAGCACCGGATTAGGCGGCTGGAAATTTAGTGAGCTCGATCCCCGAGTTTAGGGGCGTGACAGATAGACCACGTACATTCACAATGGGCCCAACAAAGTTTAGTCAATACATAAGAGCGTACTAAGTAACTCAATACGCAATTCGATTTATTTTACACTCTGATTTCTCTTGCACTTGGGAGATGCTATCTGTTAGTGCACTTTTCTGTGGCATACTAGTGCACCTTATTTGTGAATCACGTGAGTCCATGTGTTGTAATGTCGGTTGAGCCTTGCAAGCTGAAGACCAAAGATTCAAGTGGACCGGAAGCATCAAGGAAGAAGAACAAGTAAATGAGATGCCTTGTGACCCTAACCCTTTGAACCAAAACACCCAAAACCTCTTAGATGACCTAGACCAACTAGGCATACCCTTAGTCATCCTTATTAGCCTTAAATCATATAGAAAAACATGATAAACTAGGTTAATAAAAGAGGCGGAAGCTGCTATAAACAAATCAGCCAAAACGATAATTTTTTATCGGTCCGATCAATCAGACATTGGTTCCGATAGGACTCCGACCCATCGGACATATGTTCCGATCAATCAGAATTTATTATAGGAAGTTTAAAAAACCCACTGGACAAATTTTTGATCAATCAGATGGGGTTCTTTCGATCAATCGGACCATGATTCTGATTAATCAGAATTTGTTCCAAAGAACTCTCTAGACAGAGTTTCGATCAATCGGAAGGTCCCCGATCAATCGGAAGTGACCTCCGATCAATCGGGCATTTTTTCGATCAATCAGACATTTTTTCGATCAATTGGAGGTGCGCGAATCTGCCCGTTTTTTACCGTTGGAAGAAAATCTATAAAAGGAGAGGGATTCACTTTTGGGCTTAAGAGATGAATTTTGAAGAGATAAAAGTTACCATTGTTGAAAATCATTAAGAGCTACTATTCCTAACCCTAGCAAGTCATCTTCCTTATGATTCATCATAAGAATAGAGCATTCCAAGCTCATGATGAAGATGCGCTTGTCCCTCTTTTAATTTCTGGAGTTTGGATTGATCTTGATAGTGATATTCTTATCCAAAACTCTATGATGAAATCTTTATAGGTGAGACTCTCTAGGCAACCCATTTCCACTAGTTGCAGAGATCTCAAACCTTCCTCCTAGCACCTTGGGCATCTCTATTGGAGCATCATATGCAAGGTGGCTGATCTTGGAGCTGGAGCATTGGCGACGCAACGGCATCAAAGATTGTGGGAGTATAAGGGTAGCTGATTGATGCACGAGAGAGTGAAGATCAAACAACTCGAATCGGCACTACAAAGGGGCTCAATCCGACAAGTAAGTTGTCATTTATAAGAGTCTGGTTTCACTCTCTTTCCATGGAAAATTAAGTGTAGAGTTTGTCTTCAAACTCGATAGGTTCAGTTGTAGGACCTAAACCTAGTTGTAGGGTCGAATTGAGTCTCCAAGGGGGAGCCTCTGGCGAGAGTGAACGCTAGGTTCGGTTGTAGTACCTTGGCTCGGTTATAGAGCCTAAAAACCATTGAGGTTCGTGTTGAGCTTCCATTTTATACATTTTCTAGCCTATTACATCACATTTTATGCATGATTTGCATGCTTTAAAGACCCATCTAATGCTTGTTTTGCGTATGTAGGAATGTAAGAGAGAAGTCATGAATTTATTGCTAAAAGAGTCCTTTGGAACCACATTGAAGACACTGAAAAGAAACCCTGAAGAATAGCGTCAGAAAGACCTGGATCGGCTAGAAGAAAAGAGGAAATCAGCATACATAACAGATGGCCATTGGGCGCCCGCCCATGTTCTGACCAGGTGCCCGAAATTGGGAAAAAATATGCTGAACTTGCTGCACCATTCTGGACCTGACCGGGCGCCTAACCAACATCTGGTCAGGCACCTGATAGTTAAAAGGGATTTTTATAAAAAATGCACTGACCGAATTCAAGCACCAGGCGCCTGACCAGCGTCCAGTACTAACATATGTGCATAAGTTTCTATGCAATCCAAGGCGGTTCATGGTTTTTTCTATAAAAGGACACCTTGGCATCCTTGCTAAGGGATCCTAGAAGAGTTCTAAGTTCGTGGGGAGCAAGGGAGATCATCGTGGAGCGACCACAACTCCTCCAATTAGGGTTTTTTCTATTTTTCATGTTTTTGTGTAGTTTTTCTTTGAATTCTAGTTGAAGCATGATAATGCTCAGCTAGAACCTCTTAGCTAAGGCTAAGAGGTGAAGCTTGTGAGTAGTTATCATTCAAGTACTTTGCTTAAAGTTTTGATTTTTAAGTTCTAGTTTGAATAAAAGTGATATTTTTGGATGTTTTATGAGAGTTCATGTGCTTCGGACATGAGTTCCTTGCAATTCTCTGAGATTATCATGTTTGGATTGATTAGATTCGAATTGTAGTAACCCTAGAGCATACCATAGTCCATTGGCATGGTCGTTACTTCGAAGGCTACATATTCAACTTCTATGGGCTTCATTAGAACTAAAACCTTGTTCTTCAACTTGAGTAGAGATTGTTTGTGTTTGAATGCCATATCTTCTAACTATAAGAGAGATAGAACTTCAATTCTAGTTGTGTTATGCTTGGATGAATGAATTCACATGAGGGCTATCACAAGTGGATCCTCAAAAGCCTTAGTTCCCTTTAATTACAGATTTTTACAATTACTGTTTTAAGTTAGTTTATAAACCTGAAATCCTTAATTCATTGAATTCGAAGTTGCTGGAATAACTTGAATTGGTTTACCTTATTCCCTGTGGATCAACCTCGGTCTTACCGAGATTTATTACTACATCGCAGCCTTGCACTTGAGGCGAGCGAACAGTTCGGTTGTAGGACCTTAACTTATGAGTGGAATCTAAATTGAGGTTCTGTTGTAGGACATTGGCTCGGTTTTAGAGCCTAAACAAATCTCTAATGGGAGCCAGCAACACGGGTGTGAACATGTAGGTTGGGAGGAACTTGTAAACTCTGTTGGGTGGGTCCGAGTTAAAACACCTAGGTTGGGAGGAACCAAATTTAAACTCCCTAGTGAATGTCGGTGTGCTTAAAGGGGTTGAGTACTTGAACCGGGAGTGGAGTAGACCTGAAGTCAAACCACTATACATCATTGTGTTTGTGATTTTATTTGAGTACATTTCTTATTATGCATTGTATTTAATTATTTAATTATGAATGCTTAATTGGAATGTATGCTAGGCACTTGATAGGCACATCAACACACACATGATGTACTTTCACTTACTTGAGTAAACTTGAGCTTATATGATCCACTCTCATATAGTCTACTTGAGTTGCATATATTAGGTGCTTGATTAGTTTAATCATATGTTAATCTATGCTTGCTTAGGCTAGGTTGTTTAATTGCTAATTATATGCTAGCCTTGTGATTGGACCAACTTAAGCTTGGAAGCCAAAGTGTTAATTGCTTACTTAGTTCAATTTGATAAAAAATATTAAGTAGGCGAAAATATTTTAAAAGGTCTTAATCACCCCCCTCTAGCACTTAGCCATAATTCTAGTTGCTCTCTGCTTCTGCACGCGTATACGTTGGTGTCGTGTTAGACCACCCAATGTAAGCTTCTAGTTGTTCTCTAAGCTTCTCCTAGAAAGTCATGAGATGAACTTTCACTATGCACACTAGGTTGAATTTGTTCGAGTTCCTCTATTTATCAATCAATCAGCGGGAATTTCATATGGACACTTATTATGTTTTGAGAGTTTAAGGTTTCAACTTCTATCACCTCATTTTTCTGAATTTTATACTTGTATGTCTTGGAATAGATAGAAACATAGTTTCTGAAAGAGATTTGGTTTTTGGAGGTTTGAACGTGTTTCATGCATATTTGCTCGGGACTAGAAAAAGCTAGTTAGGGGGTGTGTCGAGCTCCCATTTTATACATTTTCTAGCCCATTACATCACATTACATGCATGGTTTGCATGCTTTAAAGACCCATCTAATGCTTGTTTTGTGTATGTAGGAATGTAAGAGAGAAGTCATGAAATTGTTGTTATTTTGGGTCCTTTGGAACCACATTGAAGACATTGAAAAGAAGCCCTGAAAAATCACGTCAGGAGGCCATCGGGCGCCTGACCAAAACATGGCCAGAGGCCCGAAATTAAAAGATAATCTGTTGAATACACTGGACAAATCTGGAGCTGGTCGGGCGCCTAACCAACATCTGGCCGGGTGCCCGAAATTGGAAAGGGATTTCACTTAAAGTTGCTGACCAAATTCAAGTATGGTTGGGAGCCCGACCACTGCTTGACCGGGCGCCCGACCAACGTCCGACTGCCGGCGTAAGTGCGTAGGTTTTTTACGCAATTCGAGGCGGTTCATGGTTTTTCCTATAAAAGGACACCTTGGCATCCTTGCTAAGGTATCCTAGAAGAGTTCTAAGTTCGTGGGGAGCAAGGGAGATCATCGTGGAGCGATCGCAACTCCTCCAATTAGGGTTTTTTTTTCTAGTTTGTCATGTTTTTGTTTAGTTTTTTCTTTGAATTCTAGTTGAAGCATGATAATGCTCAGCTAGAACCTCTTAACTAAGGCTAAGAGGTGAAGCTTGTGAGTAGTTATCATGTTGGATTAGTTCTAATTCAAGTACTTTGCTTAAAGTTTTGGTTTTTAAGTTCGAGTTTGAATAAAAGAAATATTTTTGGATGTTTTATGAGAGTTCATGTGCTTCGGACATGAGTTCCTTGCAATTCTCTGAGATTATCATGTTTGGATTGATTAGATTCAAATTGTAGCAACCCTAGAGTGTACCATAGTCCATTGGCATGGTCATTACTTCGAAGGCTACATATTCGACTTCTATGGGCTTCATTAGAACTAGAACCTTGTTCTTTAACTGAGTAGAGATTGTTTGTGTTTGAATGCCATATCTTCCAACTAGAAGAGAGATAGAACTTCAATTCTAGTTGTGTTATGCTTGCATGAATGAATTCACATGAGGGCTATCACAAGTGGATCCTCAAAAGCCTTAGTTCCCTTTAATTACAGATTTTTACAATTATTGTTTTAAGTTAGTTTATAAACCTGAAATCCTTAATTCATTGAATTTGAAGTTGCTGGAACATCTTGAATTGGTTTACCTTATTCCCTATGGATCGACCTCGGTCTTACCGAGATTTATTACTACATCGTAGCCTTGCACTTGATTGCCCATGGACAACTCATTGTAAATGGCTGGAGGGTTGTTCTAAGTGCTTTCGTTCTCTGGAAGCAAGCCGGTAATGGAGATCTAACCGCCGAAGAGTTTCTTAGAATGTTCCAGCTCAAGAAAGCTCCTTCCGGTGAGGGCTGGTATTACCTGTGTTACTGCACCAGGATAATTATGTTTTGGGGAAACACACTTTGAATTACCCCGGATGGAGGAAACGGTGGTTTTATGCCTCCAAAAATTGGGAGTCTGACGTGGGATCCACCCCTGGGGGCCATAACGTGAGTCGCTTCTTTGGCGAAGGTGGGTGAATCTCTATTCTGCCACAATTTTTGTAATAGTCTTAAACCCCTATTTACCCAACTCCACTTGTATTCGCAAGTATTCCGACTAGAGGAAAACTGAGCTTGAAAGGGGGATCAACGAGAAGATCGTTAAAATTTACAAGCTGTCAGTCCGTGACAGGAATATCGAGTCCTGCCTCTCACTCTCGTGACTTGCCTCTCACTCTCGTGACTTGCCTCTTCTGGACTGGTATCTCAGGAGGAAGCTGCGATAGAAAACATTGGAGAGAAGAGAGAATTGTTGCCCTGTCTGAGGGGTATCGGCTCGAAGAGGCAGAAGAAGACGATGGTCGGATCGTCTCACCCGTCTGGCCCGTCGGGTGATCTTGCCCGAAGCTCTTAACCATGCGAGCCTCTTCCTGAGTCTGTGACAGACGCTCCGGTAGTTCCTCTAGAGCCAGCGGTTATCGACATTGTTGACAATTCCCCTAGAAGCAACGGGGCGGGGCTAAGTCGCCTTCCGACTAAAGAGCATTGTGAGCCTGAAGCTGCTCGCTAGTTGGTCCCTGCTCGCTAGCCATCCGCTGCTCAAGATGCGAGTACTACTGGGCTAGTTGTGGCTCAGCCTTCTGGAGTTGGGACATTCACTGTCCTGAGTCACTTGCATCCGATTTACAAATTTTTATTCGACAACATCACCCCATAAACTTTTAGCTCTTTTCCTGAACCCAATCCCGAGGATCTTTCCCTGAATGTGGGGGTGAGGATGATCCAGGTAAAAGTACTTTGAATTCGTCTTGTTTCTTGCTTCCTCCCTTTGTTTTTTTTTTTTTTATCATTTGATAACCCTTTTACTCCTTGAATAGGGATTGGACCTCATTTTATGGACAAGACGTGACATCATCGTTGCTCGCCGTATCATCGATGAGGCTGAGGAGAAGAGACTCGCATTGGAGAAGGCGGTCCAAGGGAGAGACCAAGTCATCAAATCTCACGAGACCCTGATTGCGAAGATGAATGAGGATAGAAAGATCCTCATCGAGAAGATCCAGGTCTTGACCGACAGGTGTCAGACCTTGGATACAAACTTCACGAGGCTTGTGTTGATGAAGGAGAAGGTAGAGAAAGAGAGAGATTTTCTGCCAGGATAAAATCTCTCTAGAGGAGCAGCTCGCTGAGAGCAGGTCGCGACTAAAAGAAGTTAGCGACAGCTTGGAGCAAGAACGGTCCACCCTTGCGTAGCTCAGAGATGATTCCATTCATTGGGAGGAGGAGAGAGTAGCTTACGTCAAGATGCTATTTAAGGAGGGGCCTCGAGCTGTCATGGAGTTCCATACTTCGCAGCTGTATGACGACTAGCGGTATGAGTCATACGATGCTGGTCGCGACTTCGCACTGAGAGTAGTGCAGCGGATATCTCCATCATTTGATATGGGGGAATTCGAGAGGGTCGCGGCCATCGTCGTTGCTAAAGAGAGGGCAGCCGCTAAGAATGAAGTTACGGAGACTACCCAAGTTGCAGGGGTCCCAGAAGAGGGCCCTGAGGTCGAGAGTAGCGCTCCTCCTCCTCCAAGTGACGCGCGGGAATGATCGCTTCTACTCTTTTCTCTTTCTTTCTCATGTAATTTTGGTCGCTCCTCTATTATAAAACCATCTGGATATGAATATATATATATATATATTTTGATATTTTGGCTTCTTCAAGTGATAGATGATTTCTGTGTTGAATGCAAAAATGCTTAACTCATGAAAAATGAGTTATGCTCAATCCGGGGGTCTTGGTGACCATGTCCACGTAGAGATAAACTAATCTATCAATTGAGACTCTGGCTCTGTAGTTAGCAGAAGGTTTGGTCAAGAGAACGTTTGTCTTCTCTTAAGGGTTGTTCTAGTCCAAAATGAAGCAGCGACCAAATTATAGTTGATTAACCATAATGGAAGAAATGATCTTTATTCAAACGCGGTCCAGTAGTTAATACATGAATGTTTTATGGATAATATTGAAGTAGATGCTCCACATGCTAGGGACGATGGAGTGGTCTTCCTCATATGTCTTCTAGATAATATGTACCTGGTCGCACAATTTTGATAACCCGATAAGGGCCTTCCCAATTCGGATCTAACGATCGAGCATGTGTTCGAAGGTTTTGCCTAAGCACTAAATCGCCGAGTTGAAAAGCTCTAGGTTTGACCCTTGCATTACGGTAGTGGGCTATATGCTGTTGTTGAGCTGCTGCTCGAAGTAGAGATGCGTTCCTTGTTTCTTCTAAAAGGTCGAGATGAAGCCTCAGACCATCTTGTTTGCTCGCTGGGTCGTATTGTTCGATTCGATACGAGGGTACTTTAACTTTGACTGGAACAACTGCTTCGGTGCCGAATGCCAAAGATAAAGGAGTTTCTCCCGTTGATTTACGAGTTGTCGTCCTGTAAGCCCATAAGTACTTTAGGTAGAAGCTCCGGCCACATGCCTTTACATTCATCAAGTTTAGTTTTCAGATGATGTTTGATAATCTTATTGACTGCTTCAACTTGTCCATTAGCCTGGGGATGATATGGGAAGGTTCGAATACTTCATATCTTTCATTTTTTGCAAAACTCTGAGAACGCAGCGTTGTCGAACTGTTTTCCATTGTCAGTGATTATTGTATGGGGATGCCCATAACGGCATATGATGTTTCTCCACATGAATTTGGTAGTCTGCTTTTCAGTGATTGTGGTTTGAGGTTCCGCCTTAACCCATTTGGTGAAGTAATCAACTGCTACAATTGCAAATCTGTTCTGGCCTTTCCTGATGGGTAATGGTCCAATTATATCAACTCCCTATTAGGCAAAGGGCCAAGGGCCATCCATTGGTGTCATTTGCTCGGATGGCACATGAGCGATTGGAGAATATCGCTGACATTTGTCGCATTTCTTGGAAAATTCAATTGCGTCCGCCTTCATGGTGGGCCAATAATACCCTTGCCTCATCGCTTTATATGCTAAGGATCGTCCCCTGGGATGGTTACCACATGCCCCCTGGTGTATTTCATCAAGAACACGGTGTGCCTCTTCTGGATGGAGACACCTTAAGTATGGTAAAGTAAAGCTTTTGCGTAATAATATTCCATTTTGTAAGGTGTACCTGGCAGCACGGTAACGAATTTGTCGTGCAGATTTTTTATGTCCCGGAGTTTTCCACTTTTGAGGTAAAGGACGATGGGATCCATCCAGCATGGAGATAAGTGCACAGTGACTACTTGCTCTGGAAAGACTTGATCGATACTCGAAGTATGGAGATGCTCGACAGAAACATATCGTGTTAAATCAGACTCTGGTGCGGAAGCTAACATTGCTGGAGAATCTGCAAGCTTATTCTTCTCGCGAGGAATGTGAATTTGTTTAGCTTTGCGAGCAAGATAAGTACTCGAGATTTGTACAAAGTCCATTCGTTCTTCTTTCGCCTCGAATTCGCTGAGCACTTGATTAACTATTAGTTGAGAGTCACTGTGAACAAGTAAATTCTGTATTGCGAGCATATTTGCTAGCTCGAGGCAGACGATCAAAGCTTCATATTCCGCTTCGTTGTTAGAGACATGAGTGTCGAAGCGTAAAGCATATTGAAAATGTGATCCGTCAGGAGCGGTTAAGATCAAGCCGACTGCTGCTACCAGTGGTGCATGAAGACCCATCCACAAAGAGCAACCATGGTGCCTGGTCGCTGGTCGCAGGGTCATTGTTGGAGGTGGAATCAGCTGTAGTCGAATACGTAAATTTAGCGATAAAATCATCCACGGCTTGGGCCTTGGTGGCGGTTCTTAAATAGAACGAAATGTCATGTTCACTGAGCTCAATTGCCCATTTAGTCAATTACCCTGATACCTCAGGCTTTTGAAGGACTTGTTTTAATAGATGATTCGTAGGTACCAATATAGAGTGGGCTTAGAAATATGGTCGTAATTTCCGGGCTGCAGTTACTAAAGCAAGAGCTAATTTCTCCATATCAGAATTTCGAGTTTCGGCATCCACCATTATTTGACTAATATAATAAACGGGCCTCTGGACCCCAGAATCTTCTCTTATTAAGGCGGAACTAACGGCCATGGAAGATATAGATAAATAAAGAAGGAGCTGCTCGTGTGGAACAGGATTAGATAAGACAGGAGGCGTGCTCATATATTGCTTCAGTTGTTAAAATACCTCCTCACACTGCTAGGGTCCATACCCAATTGGTTTTTGCGGTAGTGCGGAGAAGCTTAAAGAAAGGAAGGCACTTATCAGAGGCGCGCGAGATAAACCTATTCAATGATGCAATGCGACCAACCAATCGTTGGACATCTTTGAGAGTGGATAGAGACTTCATTTCGATCAAGGCTTTTATTTTCTCGGGGTTCACTTCGATCCCCCGTTGACCAATCATGAACCCAAGAAATTTTTTGACAGAGACCCTGAAGGCACATTTCTCCAGATTTAACTTCATCTGGTACTTCCTCATCAGGTCGAAAGCTTCCCGAAGATCCACGAGATGATCATTGGCCGCGATGCTTTTACGAGCATGTTCGTTGACTGTAAACTTCCATATTCTTGCCAATTTATGCAGCGAACATTTTGTTGACCAAACGCTGATAGGTGGCTCCCACATTCTTGAGACCGAAAGGCATTACTTTATAGCAATATAAGCCTCGATCGGTGATAAATGTAGTATTTTGATGATCGGGCGGATGCATCATGATCTGGTTGTAACCAGAATAGGTGCCCATAAAACTGAGTAGGGCATGTCTTGCTATTGAATCAACCAATTGGTCAATGCGGGGAGTTGGGAAACTGTCTTTGGGCACGCCTTGTTCAGATCGGAGTAGTTTACACCCATCCTCCACTTACCATTGGCTTTACGGACAAGAACCACGTTTGCGACCCATTTTGGGTAGTCAACCTCTTCAACAAAATTGACGGCCAATAATTTTTCAACTTCAGCTTTGATCACCATTTGTCTTTCAGCCGTGAACGCTCGCCGACACTGATGAATCGGTTTATGCTCTGGATCCACATTCAGACGATTGACCGCAACGTTGGGGTTGATACATGGTATCTCTTCATGTGACCAAGCGAATACATCTTGATATTCGACTAGGAATTTAGTCAAGTTCACTCGAAAAATGCTGCTTAGAGAGGATTCAATGTAAACCTTTTTGGAGAGGTTATCTGTAGATAGGTGGATTTCAATTGTCTCTTCTCCTGGGGTTCCTAATTGATGAGCATCCTCCCTTGGGTCCAATGCTGTTACTATCAGGGGATTCGCTTGGTCTCCTATAATCATCATAATAGGAGCTGCTTGGGCATTTCTTCGATCTTGTACGGTGATTTCGTAGCATGTTTGAGCTTCCTTTTGGTTCCCTCGTACTACCCCAACACTGCTTGGACTAGGGAATTTAATGCACAGATATCGGGGGTGTAGAGCTACTCCTATTTTGGTGAGTGAGGGTCGACCCAAAATGGCACTGTACACTGATTTTCGATCCACCACAAGGAAATTGACGAACACTGATTTTGGCTGGACTTTCTCCAAAGGTGACAGGAAGGTCGATGCTTCCTTCTGGTATTACAACTTCACCCCTGAAGCTGACGAGGGGAGTAGAGATAGGTTTGAGCAAATTTCTGGCGAGTGTCATTTTATTGAAAGCTTCTAAATAAAGAATGTCGGCGGAGCTACTTGTGTCCAACATAATATGATGAGTTAAATAGTTTAATACCTTTAATGCGACCACGATGGAATCCTCTTGAGGGGAATGAATTCCTTTAGCATCTTCAAGAGAAAAAAGATATTGGATGATGGCTGGGATTTGGCGTATCGGACGATTTTTCCAGTCAGTAAATATGTTGAGGTTTTTGAGACACCTTCCGAGCATATGCTTTCCTTGAAGCTTGAGAATCTCCCCCACAAGCTGGACCTCCGGCAATGGTCCGAATTTCACTAGTGGGTTCCGCATCTTCCTGTGGCGGGTGATGTTAAGGCGACTTTTTTCTTCATGATGAAGTATCGGTTTTTTTAGGTGACCAATCCTGTTGTGCAACGTAATCTCGGAGGTGTCCCTTCCGAATGAGAGCTTTAATTTGGTCTTTCAGAGATATATAATCTTGGGTGTTATGCCCATGGTCTTTATGAAAATAACAGAACTTCCTTTTATCTCTTTTTTCAGGATCTGATTTGATCATTGGAGGCCATTTTACATAGGAATTATGATTTATTTCCACTAATACTTTCTCGGGAGATTGATTAAGAGGAGTATAGTTGTGATATTGTGGACCCTCGCCGTTCCGCGCTCCCGATGACGTTCTCCCTTTCCTTTCGAAAAAAGAAGAAGAGGTGCGTGCGTGCGAATCGCCGTTTGTGCCACTGGCTTGCCTCATTCCTGAGGGCTTTGTTTGGTTGTCGTGTTAAGCTGGATGTGTTTAGATGAGTTTATATAAGACCAGAGTCACCACTAGCCAGTTACTTCGATTCTACAGTCGGCTAGACCTCGTAGAAACGTTAAAGAAGGGGATCCGAATATTCCTTTCTCTAAAATGACTCCTTTTGATCTGCAGCCAGAGATTCGAGGTAAGGGATCACGGTTACAGGGTGGGAAGAGGTTAATCACCCCATACACTGCTCGTACCAAAGTACGGTCTCTACTTCACAGAATCGAACTAACACTTGAAAGTCTGTTTTAATTCTCGTACATTCTCATAAATGACATGATGCATGAATGCAGGTCTGAACAGTAAGAGTTTCTGATGGGCAGGTTCCACTAACAGGTAAGCCCAGAGCATACGGTCGAACTGACAGGTGCTTTATGCGAGATGCATGCAGTGTGTTTGAATAATCAAAGTGCTTGTAGTGAAGCAGGGGGGTTGGAAGAAAAGTAATGTTGCACCTATGCTAGATGCGAATGAGATGATGCTAGAAAAAGAGTAGCTAGATGGACAGAGGTGTCGCAAGGTTTGTTTCGAGTGGCTGGATCAAGACTTGGATGGCTTGGGAGACTTAGACCATGGTCAGGCTGGGCTGGACCAGGGATAGGCTCTTCTCACTCGGGCTCTCCTTGGTGGAAAAATGAGCTAAAAGAGGGATGGAAGTGGACTCAGAGCGACTGGATCGCACCCGGGCTGAAGGCTTGTTGAAATGAGAAGGGGCGGGGGGTATTTATAGCAGCGGGCAGTGGCAATTCCCGTAAATAAGTTTGGGCGACACCCAGGGGGCCGCCCGTATGGACGCTCTCGGAATCCCGAGGGCAGTACGGACATGCCTCGAGGCTGCTGCTTGGAACTCAGTGAGTTGACTTGGTGGGTCGACTCAGCGGGTTGACTCGGTGATTTGACTCAGTGGGTTGACTCGGTGATTCGACTCGGTGTTTTGACTCGGCGGGTTGACTCGGTGATTTGACTCAGCGGGTTGACTCAGCGAGTTGACTCGGTGATTTGACTTTTTAAGGATTTTTTGACTGGTTTTTCTTATGGGATTTTTTCATGCTGATGTTTAGGGGTGAGTTGGGCTATGGATTGGGGCTTATAAGGGTGAGTTTGGCTGAGTTTGGACATGGGATTTGGGGGTATGGTCCTCTATTCATCCAGCTATCTCTACCAACAGTGTAGCCGAATGTGGGGTGTCTACAGATGCCCCTCTTTGGCAGAGGTTGCGTGCAACCGAATGCCAAAGTGAGTGGACACCCCACTTCTGACCGGTCATTTATAGATCATGATCTGAAATCTTTGCTTGCCTTTGCATCTGTGCCAGTTGATCGTCTGGAAATCAATCACTCGCAAATACTGCGGAAGTTTGGAGAAAACGTTGTGATTATCCCTGTAATTTGCTGCAACCTGGGTACCCAATCGCAACCCTTCCATTCCCGATCGGTACTAACATTGGAAAGGTACAACAGAGCCTCTGCGTTGTAGTCTTACGAGGTTAATGACCCTGTGATTGATTATATGTTCGATGTTTTCCCGGATCACTCCAGGAGTACTTGTTTAGTACTTGTTTCGAATGACTGTCAAAGTGGTTAGATGCCCTGCGTCGTAGTCTTACGGGTTTCTACTACGCCGACTTGGAATCAGTCAAGGTACTTCAGGCATCCACGCCTAGGTATGTGCGGGTGAACTTTTTCCACCCAATCTGCTGGTTTTGATGCTTGGTTTGCAATTCATTCTTTCCTAGATTGTGGTCTAGAATCTTTGTTGTCCTTTGTATCTGAGTCAGTTGATTGTTTGGAGATTGATAACTCGCACATACCGTGGGAGTTTGGAGAAAACGTTGCGATCGTCCCTGCAGTTTGCTGTAACCTGGGTACCCAATCGCAACCCTTCCATTCCCGATCAGTACTAACATCGGAAAGGTACAGCAAAGCCTCTACGTCGTAGTCTTACGAGGTTGCTAACCCTGAGATTGATTGTGATGTTTGATGTTTTCCCGGATCACTCCAGGAGTACTTGTTTCGCTTGACTGTCAAAGTGGTTAGATGCCCTGCGTCATGTAGTCTTACGGGATTCTATTACGCCGACTTAGACTCAGTCAAGGTACTTCAGGCATCCACGCCTAGGTATGTGCGGGTGAACTCTTTCCACCCAATCTGCTGATTTTGATACTTGGGTTATAATTCATCGTTTTCACCTGTTCAAATGGTTTCTTTGATCGAGCCTTTTTGGCCTTCATCTTTTCGTATCTTGGCATGTGGTACGACCGCACTGGCACTGGAGTTTAGTTCGACCATACTTTGAGTGTATTGGATCCGATGGTCTCCGGGGAAACCGCGAGACATCGGATCTTATTTGATTTTTTGCGTCGGCTCCTACCCAGAGATGTGGAAGATCTCCTGGTGTTTTGGAGGTAGAACGCTCTATTGGGAAAATATTTTTGGATTTTGAAAAGGTACCCACTCTGGGGAGTGATACTCCGTGGGGTTTTTATTTACAAATAGGAATATTTTTTTATTTTTTTGAAAAGGAAATCTGGCTCGCACGTGCCTCCACTAGGGGTGCCTGTGGGGTCTTTGGCTAACCGACTTTTATTTTGAAAGCGGGTAAACATGATGATTGATGCGATGCATGGGGATGAATGGAGATGCATATTTGATGATGAATGCATGGTTTGGCTCATTCTCTTTTCATTCAATGATTTTGCTTTTGCTGGAGATGCAGAGAACTTTGAGCTTATTGCTTGCAGGGTTGTGCTCCCCTGGGGATTTTCTTTTCAATGCGGATGTTTGGTCAGCGGGTTGGTCAAGATCCCGACCCGTGTTCGATTAGGTCTATCGTCCCAAGATGCTGTTTCTTTACTAATGAGAATGGACGAAGGATGTTATCAGACTTCAAAATGTTCTTCTGTGAATGGATGCCATTGAGACGGTGCTTGGTCGCCAGTTTTGGTTAAGATTCCAATTTGCGTGCGATTGGATCCGTCATCTCAAACTGCGAAATGAGTGAGCGGAGTTCGGGACTCCTAAAGTGTAGTGCTGAGGATAGTGACAATTTTTATGAATTTTTACAAATATGTGGTCTGAATCTTTACCTAAGTAGTTAGGATGGAGATCGGTTATTGAAAACAAGGAAATATTTTTGTGATTTTTGAAATATTTTCTTTGAAAGCAAGAGAAATATTTTTGTGATTTTTGCCAATATTTTGTTCGAAAGTAAGGGAAATATTTTGTGATTTTGAAAGGTGATTTTGTAATGTCTTGGTATTTTTTTTCTGATTTTTCTGAAATGCAGGTAAAAGTGCGGAATTTTCATCCACTTCCAGCTTCTACTGCTGGTAAGGCACCCGATCCATTTTACGTCAGCGAGCAAGACGAGTCTCACACAGTTATGTGCCGTAGTTTTATATCTTCGGATGAGGAGATTTTGAGGGTTTTCAATCAACACACCCACAAAGTTGCCTGTTCCTCATGTGCAATGCACATAGATCACGTATCGTCCGATGGACTCCTTCGGCCACAGAATGAGCCACATCCTCACATTTCCCTTTGTCAATCCAGTTTGAGGCCTTACGTTGCTCACAATTCCGTGAGGGTGCACTCCACCTCCCAACAGCCTTAATCCCCTTCATGAGTTTTAGGAACAGGGAACAACCGTCAGATTTAACAGCGACTTCCAAATCAAGGTTGTCTATCACGGTGCGTTCAACACGAACAGGATTGCGGGGTTCTGCTCGCCTCAGCCTTTACCTGTTTAGAAGATTCCAGACACCGTACGACCAAGTATCGGCCATGTCTGGGATAGGTTGGGAAAGAAAGCCCCCGAGAAGTTAATCCCAGTGTAGTTTTAGGTCTTCAGACTGCTGGGGATGAATTTGTTCTGTTGAAATTGATGGTGATTTTTTTTTTAAAAAGTTCCAGTCTTCAACTCGAGCGATCAAGATTGATACTGGTTTTTATGGAAAGCTTAAAATCTTTTTGGTATTTTTGGAAATGATCCGGGTTATCGAACCTTGATCTCAGCGATTGAGGCCGATGCCGGTTTTTGGTTGAAAGCAGGAAAAGGCCCCTCGAGAAATTAATCCCAGTGTAGTTTAAGGTCTTCGGACAAAAAATATGTACAGTAGGCAGCAAACACATTTTTTTATTTTTGGAAAATGTCCAGGTGTCAGCTGATCTTGATTCGAACGATCCAAACTGCTACCAGGTTTTTATTTAAAAAGTCCATCGGGATCTTGATCCCGACGTAGTTTAAGGTCTTCGGACCAAAATATGTACAAAACAGGGCAAACACATTTTTTATTTTTGAAAAATATCCAGTGTCAGCGGATCTTGATTCAAACGATCCAGACTGCTACCGGTTTTTATTTAAAAAGTCCCTTGGGATCTTGATCCCAACGTAGTTTAAGGTCTTCGGACCACAAAACTGTACAAAACAGGGCAAACACATTTTTTGTTTTTGGAAAATGTACGATGTCAGCGGATCTTGATTCGAACGATCTAGACTGCTACCGGTTTTTATTTAAAAAGTCCCTCGGGATCTTGATCCCTACGTAGTTTAAGGTCTTCGGACCAAAATGTGTACAAAAAAGGGCAAACACATTTTTTGTTTTTGAAAAATGTTCGGTGTCAGCGGATCTTGATTCGAACGATCCAGACTACTACCGGTTTTTATTTAAAAGTCCCTCGGGATCTTGATCCCGACGTAGTTTAAGGTCTTCGGACCACAAAACTTTGTACAAGCAAGCAGCAATCAAGGTTGGAGATTCCGGGGATTCTTCTTAGAATGGTTCAGATCATCAGGTCGTGACTTTGGATGGTTGAGATCACTGTTTGACCAAGTCAATTTTTTTATTTTTCTTGAAAATTCCATGAAACTTTTTCCACATCATCAAGCCAATTTCTCCCCAATTTCTCACAAGATGAGATTTTGGTGAGATTCCTTACTTTTTCTCATCATTCTCTTCCATCACTTCATTCTTACAAGGAGGTACAAGATTCACTTGCAACCACCCTTCCCAAGGAGGAGTTCTTCCCAAGGAGAGAGAGGGTGAGGAGTTATTTCAACTAGGTGGGAGGGAGGACCGCCCCCTGGGTGCCGCCCGGACCGTCTCTGCCCACTGGTCTTTCCAGTGGGTTGGGTAAAGGGGTGCACTCCCCTTTTTTATATAACATGGGGTACCCTTGGCCCCTCCAACGTGCAATCTCTCTTTTCTCTCTCTCATACTCTCTCTTTTTTCAAGTTTTTCTCTCTCTTTTGGTGGTTCTTTGCTCTTTTCAAGTGGTGGGCCTTAGTGAAGCTTTGGGACAGCAAGGTGGTCCCCCGTTGGTGAGTGGTAAAGGTATGGACCACTCCCTTTTCTCTCTTGTCCTTTTCCTTCTTCATTGTCTCTTCTCATGACTCTTTTCTTTTCTCCATGTAGCTATTCCAAAAGGAGTGAGGATGGGCCCAAGTATTTTTGGCCTTTTTCTAGATCTCCAATCTCTTTTAAAGGTGGTGCATGGAGAAGGACATTGCAAGCTTCCATTTCATTCTTTCTTTTCTTCTTTCACACTCCCTTCATGTGTATGTAAAGGGTAATTTTGCCATGTCCATCAAGTGTGCATGGCAAAATATCCTATCTTTCTTCATGGGAGTTGGACCTCTTTTCATGTGTATCAAATGGGCTCAAAGTGAAGTCATGGCCCTTGGTGTACTTGATGGGCCTAACTGTTAGAACTAGAGAATGAACATTCTCCGGAATGTGGTGTTTTGCTGATCTGGGGTTCTGAATATAGAAACATTCGTAGACAATCACAAGCATTCACCAAAGTACACAAAAGAAGAGATATCGCAAGGCGAATTTTATTCCAGAGATTCTGAGATCTTGTACATTCCAGGCCATGATCTGGCACGAGCCCTTAATTACATCGAATGATCGATGACCCTTGATTAAAAGGCAAAAGACTAGTCAGCGGGGACTATGGTCTCAGAGTTCATTGGTCACGGAGACCTGTGTTTTGGTGGTCGCGGAGACCTGTATTTGTATGGTCGCGGAGACCTGTATTTGTATGGTCGCAGAGACCTGTGTTTGTTATAGACTGATCCACCTTTGTACGAGTCGGATGTCTATGTCCCATGTTTTGACCGGAGATCCGGGCTGAGACTGTCAGGGTTTATGGCTGAGATGGACGACTCTGGGCCCGCGCCTGTCAATGTAGGGACAGGTGACCTCGGGAAGTCCATTCTACAGTTTTGTGTACCTGCGCAGCTCAACCAGCGGATGCCGTTTGATGGGTAGGGCATCGACTGTTCTTGGAATATCAGTTTTTAACAGATTGTGTGTGATAGTTCAGAACTCTCCTGGTGTGGTTTATCGTGTTAACCATGGTCCCCTTTGCTTAGTCCAGACCTGGATTCGGGTCATATTATGATAGTACACGTAATGATGATGCATCAGTATGATTCTGGGCGCCGGCGGCCTCTTTTCGGGAGAATTGTTCCATTCAGCTCGTTCGGTCGGATCGGACTCCGAAGGCTTGTGTTCTGCTCATTGGGTAGTCCGGATGGGTCGTTTGACTGCTCCATTGCGTCCGGAACGCTCGGAATACCCAAAATAGGCTCGAACGGGGCTTAAAAATGTTATAAAATGAGGATTTAAAGGTGCTGGAATGAATGTGCAAAGTGCTGATTTTTGCGATCCGCTGGCCTGATTTTATTGACGCGCTGGGGCCAGTGCGTCCATAAATGATTTTCATGATGCGCCGGGTAATTTTATGACGCGCTGGAGCCAGTGCGTCCTTAAAATATATTTTTCCGATCCGCTGGCCTATTTTGCGACGCGCTGCGGATAGTGCATCCTGAAATTGTAATTTCCTGATGCGCTGGGCTATTTTGCGACGCGCTGGGGCCAGTGCGTCCTTAAAATAGCTTTCACTCGATGACTTGTATTTTTCTGGTCCGCTGGGCAATTTTGCGACGCGCTGGGGCCAGTGCGTCCTTAATATGCAACGATTGATGGTTCATGTAATCCGCCGAGGATTTCCCTGATGCGCTGGGTCACTTTTATGATGCGATGGGACCGGCGCATCGAAAAAGGTGACTTTAAGTTATTCCTCCAGACCTGGTATGATCGGAGGTGCGATTTCCGGCGAGGGGTTCCGGCGGTCGGAGAAGGATTCCGGCGATCGGCAAAGGTTTTCCGGCGACGAGGTCCTCTCTCTCTCTTGCTGAATGATGTAAATGAGGTGGTGGGCGGGGTATTTATAGGTAAAGTCGCCCAATAGGCGGTCGACACGTGTAGCGCGTCGAGAAATTGGGTCGGCGCGTCGTTAAATGCGCTCTGCGCGTCGCGAAATGATCGGAGTCCAGAAGTTGGTTTGCAGGACGCGCCAGCTGTCAGTGCGCCCTGAAATTAACTGATTTTTTGGATGCGCTGGAGGCAGTGCACCCTTAAATTCATTTTTTGGATGCGCTGGAGGCAGTGCGCCCTTAAATTCATTTTTTGGATGCGCTGGACGCAGTGCGCCCTTAAATTCATTTTTTGGATGCGCTGGACGTATTCGTGTCCTACAAACTTGAGTTTTACAAATTGGGGGATTTGCGGGGTCCGCCCCGCGATGAATGCCGATGCACTGCTCCTATTTCTTCATAATTGAGGTATCCTCCCAATTTTGGACAGTTTTGGTCATGATGACCGGCGGGGTCCACCACTGGCCCAATTTCTCATTTTTTGGTTAAGTCTGATATGTGTTGCGATTTTTGCCCAGATTTCTGATGCACTGCCCCTAAATCCAGTGATGGGACAGATTGTACACTTGTGATCCCTGTTTTAAGGATCCTGACTTTTGGGACCCCAACACTAACACTTCATTTTGGGCTCCCTCATGCTTTCTTACCCTTGTCATTTTTCCTTAGAACTTTTTCTTTTCTTTTCCATCTTCTTTTCAAGGTTTGGGCCCATGGGAATGGTAGGGCCCACGTCAAGTTTTGGGCTCATGGGGCTCACTTTGGGTGGCCCCATCTTTCTTCACATGTGTATGGACAAAGGTGACTAGCCCATTCTTCACTTGGATCTTTAAGTGGGCTAGATTTCTTAATTGGGCCCTTGTGGTCAAGTAGCCCAAATCTTCCACCATTTCTTGATTATGATGTACATCCTTGTTCACAAAGTGTGGTGGGTTCCTTAGAATTTTTCCATATGGATGGGCTTTTGGGCCCTCATTGAAACTTGGATTTCTTTGGACCATGTGTGCACCACTACACTTTGTTCATGTAGGATTTTTTTTCTTTCATGCTTTTTCTTTTGATGGATGGAGGACTTGAGTTACTTGATCATCTACAAGTCTCATGAGTGAGTTGTTTCAACAATCTCACTAAGTTCAAATGGTTTTTTCTTATGGTAGGAAAGTGGTTTCCAAGAGTTTCCTTTAATGTTATCAATCTCAAATGGATGATTCCTCTTCAAGTGAGTTATCCATGCAACCATAGCTCCTTGAATTTCTCTTGGGGTGTTTGGTGGGTCATCCACCATCATTCTCAAAGATGAGTGATTTTTTTTTTTGTGAGAAAGAATGATACCCATAAGTTGCCCAATTTTGTCCCATGCTTTGGGGCATTTTGGATTTTGATCTTCAAGTGGGCTATGTATATCATTCTTAGCCATTTTCATGATGGTTGGGTGACTCATCAAGCCATGCCCTCTTGTGCTCAAATGGTCCCCCTTTTTTGTAAAGAAATTGGTGCACATAAGTTGCCCAAACTTGTCCTTTCATGGGCATTTCCAACTTTGATTCTTCATGTGGGCTATGTGCATCAAATTTTTTACCATTAGCTTCTTTGATTCATATGTTTGTGGGTAGACCACTATGTTGTATTCTCATAGTCAAAACTTTCATCAAGATGATGCACATAGGGGTGCCCATGGTTAACCCATCGAATGGGTCCTCATGTTCTTCAAGTGGGCTATGTGCTCCCTTCAATCCATTGAGATGAGGCATTTGGGTTGCTCTTAGGGGCCCATTTCTTTCCTATTCCTCACTTGTCCATGTACATGTGTAAAAAGATGGAAACATCTTAAATGAGAATCATAGCCTTGGTATAAAAAGTGGATCAATCCTTGGCCACATATGGACTTTGAAGAGGGACTTCTCATGTGAAGTAGGATTCTTATCCCTTGTTGATCTCATGGCACTTGAGTGCATTTGTTGTCCAAAGTGTGTCCTTGGATGATGGACTTTCCTTGCCTAAGACCTGACATGCAACCTTCTTTAAGGTGGGCCTTGCTTTCTTCAATGGGCCCAACACATATCCTAGGTAACACATGGAGTCGGACTTTGGATTTTGCATCTGAATGCGAGTTCAGTCCCATGGGTTTCCTGGATGATAATTTTGATTTTAACGGGTAAAGGATAGGGACTTACCTTTCCAAGCTCGTAGGATTCGATGGCGGACGGTACAAGAGGACGTCGGGTGATTGATGAGGATGATCCAGCCTTCATTATCCGCCGAGGGGCCCATATGTGTTCCTTGGCTCGGGAGCACCAACCTCTTCCCTCCATCAAGGGTCGAGGTACCAGAGATCATTGGGATAACTAGGTGAAACACCCACAGCCTTTGCTTGAACGAGTTCTGGCTGACACTCCTTTTGCTGGCCTCCTTACCTTGCGCTTCCATAATAACAGTGCCAATCGCATGTTGCTTACGGCTCTTTGCGAGAGGTGGTGGGATGAGACCCGCACCTTTCAACTCCCTTGTGGCGAGTGGGGAAAAACTCCCCTGGATATATATATGCAAATCGGCTTTCCATTTCATGGGGCAGTTGTTCCCCAGGTTGGCTCTCTTGCTCTCATCACTTCCACTGACTAGCTACGGCTTGTCGGTGACGTCCCACCTGAAGATGAATTCCAGGGCCATCAAGTAAAAATGCGATGGTTCTACAACACCTTTGCTATCGTCACCCCTACTACCGAGCTAGAGGCCCTCCACAAAGCACGGGCCATGATTGCTTACGCCTTCGGGTCCTTCCTTTTCTGTCACGCGAACGAGAGGATCGATCCTAAATTTCTTCGTTTGGTTGAGGATCTTTACCATCCCTACAATTGAAATGGGGCTATCTTGACTCATGTTTTCCAGGGTTTGGATAAGACCTCTCGGAATAGCCGGTCCTTCACAGGTTTTTGGCCTGTCATAGAGGTACTCTTCTTTAACCTTCCTTGGAGACATTTGTCTTCTTTCTTTCTTTGATCGTTAGGTGTGCCCTTGCCCAGACTTGCTTTTATGACCATTTTGCCCACCTTGCGCTGAGGATACGGGATGACATTAAGCCGCCTTTGTATCGCCACATGTACTGGCATCAACAAAATCGTCAGCGGAACTCTCGAGTCTCTGGGGACAACTGGCGTGCTGACACAGACGGATTGACCGTTGAAGATGTAAGTATCTTACTTTCCATATCCCTTATGCTGCACTGTAACTGATCGTGATGACCTCATTTGCTGTAGCTTGCTCGGATGCTGTACGTCAACTTTCCTCTCTACTACACCCCTCAGCGTGTGGAGGCATATGATTCTTCATGCCTCCGGATCATGCTTTCTGACACTGAATCATTTCAGTGGTATTTGGGTGAGAGGCTGCTTCGACAGATTACCGGGGTGGCTCGAGTCCCTTGTTCTGCACCTCCTTCGGTTGCTCAGATCCTAGCTGATGAGATAGCTGATGCTCTTGTGGGCCAGCCCGGGTTTCGTTTCACGATCCCAGATTGCGACTATGACGAGTGGTACTTATTGTACGGCCAAGGGCCTCTGCTTCCTCCGCTCTATGTTCCTAGGGGCCGTCGCAGATACGCTGAAGGCTCAGTGACAGCTCCTTTGATCGATCTTCATCGTCGAGAGCGGGACGAGAGGAGGGATGACGACGACTATGTTGGTGACCTGTAGCCTGCTTTTGTATTCAGTTTACTTGATGTATGACCTTCTTCTTTTTGCTTTTACCCTCTTCTGTATCAAAATCTTCTGAATGAATATACAACCTCTGACTTGTCTCAAATTACTTGATGATGCCTACACGTTCTGAATGATTTGTGGAAGACGAGAGTTTTTAACTGCATGGATGATGACTTGAACGACTCAGATTGCTTGATTTGGCCCTGTGGGCCCCTTCCAGACCTCAGCTTTGCTTTGAAGCACCTTTTCTTGATGTTTTGTGAGGCTAAGAAGGCTTCTCATGGTGTGGATAATGACTTGAACGGCTCAGATCACTTGATTTGGCCTTGTGGGCCCACTTCATGATCAGATCTTGGGTTCTAGCCCTCTTTCTTGATGATCAAGCCTTTGATCTTGCTATTCGATGGCTTATGTAAGCTTTTCCATGGTTTAGATCATGATGATCTAGTCTTTGAATGGCTCAGATTGCTTGTGGGCCCCTCTTGGTCAATTTTCCTTCTCTTTGACTTGATCAGGCCCATGTTGGCCGCATGACTTCCTGATTGGATAGGTGGCGTACCTTCCAGAAGATTCTGATCATCCTCAAACGAAATACGAAGTTGATTGGAGCTTTGGGCGGTCCTCAGGGTGCCATCTGCTGACGTGGACTATCAGCCTCACCTACCAACGACCATGGAGCCAATCCCGCGGAGAGAGAGGGAGCGCGTCCGTACGGGCGGCCCACAGCGGGCCGCCCAAGGCTCGCCTCTTGTGCGGCTAGGGTTGGCTCTGGTTTGGACAGTGAGAACATTCCCCTGGCTGCTGTCTCCCTCATCCCTGTACCTGATTTTTCGATCCAGCCATGAATCTCTTCCTAGTCTCTTCTTTCCTTTTCTTTTTGTCCTCTTCATGGTTTGTCCTTTCTCAAGCAATGGATGGTGGAGATCTAGGGGCTGTGGGGGCTATCCATGATGAGTCCCATGCTTCAAGAGGTGGTGAAGGCTTTAATGACGGTGAAATCTCTTTAATGGATGGTATAGATGGAGCATTGAATGGGCGTATTGATGATGGATTAAGGGTGGTTGTTGGTGGAGCTTTGAATGGCCCCATTAATGGCAGCCATGCTGGAATTTCAGATTTGAGTGGGCCATTGATTATGGGAGAAATGGATGGTATGGATGGAATGATGAGATGGGACGTAGGTGAGGCTATGCATCCCTTGAGTGTGGGCCACATAAATGATGTGATTGATGGTGATGATGGGGCTATGATGGACATATATGGGCTGATCTCATGTTTGAATGGTATGGATGGTTCAGATGATACCTTTGACGGTTTGGATGCTCTTGATGAGGGCCGAGATGTGCGGCATACTTGCTTGAGTGGACTTGATGTGATCATTGATGATGTCCCCCTGATGATGGAAGGTGTGGATGCCTCGATGATCCCCTTAATTGGACAGGATGATGATTAGATTCACGACTTTATGTTGAAGAGGGCCGTAGGTCCAGATCTGACCGTGGATTCTTCGATCGGGGTTGCCGGGACTCTTCTTGATGGTTCAGATGCATTTTTCGATGGTCAGATTGGTCAGGGTGCCACGATGTGTGGTGTGATCTTTGCTGATAGTCCTTTTGATGGAGAGTATCGTCCTTCTCCTGATCGTCGGTCCTTTGCGCACTCTGTTCATGAGGTGAGCGAGTTTTCTCATGCGGCTGAGGTCGTGACAATTTCAGACAGTGATGCGACTATATCAGACGTAGCCGTTACTGGGGGCAGGTCAGGGGTTGTTGAGTCTGCAGAGGTTCCAGCTTTTCCTTCTCCTTCGCCCGTTGATCTTTCGATCCTCGATGAGCCGTCATTGATTTCTGGGCCTTTTGTTCTGAAGGGGGTACCCGTGAGGACTTGTCAGCTGCTTCCTCGTCCTTCTTGCTCGCCACGACTGCTTGCTTGGCTTGACAGCTTGTCAGCTTATGAGATTCGAGACTTGGAGTCGTATGGTTTTGGCGGCCTGATCCATATGGCTAGAGTTGACATTGACTAGAGGATGCTCGGAGCTGCACTGATTGACTGGGTCCCCTCGTTGAACTTGTTCGCGTTCAACGACATGGAGATGGGACCCTCTTTGGAGGAGCTTGCGCCCTTAACCCACCTTCCTTGGGATTATACTCAGAATTTTTCGCCGAAAACATTGTCGAAAACTGCCACACCACAGAACTGGTTCGGGATCCCTTATCTGGTTCAGCCTGCAGCTGCCGGCCAGGATGCTGTAGTGTTCTCCTTGGACTTGCTGTATGATCTTTTTTGGGGTCCTCGGAGTGTGGTCGGATCTATTCTTGCTCGGAACGCACTGATGTTCTGCTTGATAGCTGAGGTGCTATTCTCGGGATGGCGTAAGTCCTAGACTCCTTTGCTTTTTGAGGTGATGAGCCGAGCTATCCGACGGCAGGGGATCATTTCTCTTGTCCTGGCCGAGTTATTTAACGGGTTGATTGACTGTGCCCTGGGCCGCGCTCGTGTCCTTCGCGGCTGCTGTGTATTTCTTCAGGTATCTTTTCTGCACCTTTCCCTTCTTGCTTTTTTAGGAATTGCTTTGCTCTAGCTGAACTTCTTTTCCTTCTTGTGATCAGGTCTGGCTATGGGAGTGTCTTTCGCTAACTGTTCCTGTACCATTTCCTGGCACCCATCGCCCAGACCTTATGCGACACATCATGGAATTTCTTCCTCATACGGCTAGGATGAGTGAGCCCTTGTATCGCAGGATGTTCGCTAAACTTCGTGATTGGAATGTTCGTTGGGAGTCATCTTGGCTTTCACTTCCTTCAGTGCTTTGCGATGTGCACCGCCTTCCTCTGATGTTGGTAGGCTTTCGATCTTACTTTTCTTATCATCCTATCCAGTTCCTGCGGCAGTTTGGGTACGAGCAGGATGTTCCTCTTTTTGCTTTCACGGGTTCCTGCGGCAGTTTTGGTTTCCTTTTGGCCACCATGGCCATTTGCTGTCTGAGATTTCCGCACTTCGATATCATTGTGAGATGATGTCGAGGAGATTGGTTGCCGATCAGAGGTTATTTGATGAGGAGACAGCGATCCGCAGCCTTGAGCGCGACGAGGTACATTACCTGTGTATGGAGGTGAGCAGGTTGAGAGCGAGATTATTTCATTATGAGTCAGAGGACTTACCTGATATGGCCGAGGAGGAGGGTAGAGATTGATTGTATTGGCCACTTGCACATTCCATTTTGCATAGTATATGATTGATGATGATGCATTTTTTTGTATTTTTTTTTGAAAAAGTTGACATGATATATGTAAAAGAAATATGCTGCATTTAATGAAAAAAGGAAAATTTATTTGAAAATCTATTGCGCCATGAGTTGCCTTGTGAGTGTGTGTCTGGATTTTGTGTCGGGATATAGGAATCAGAACTGGGGCTCGGCCAATGCTTTGACCGATGTCTCGAGATTTAACTTGTGTGCTCCTTTGGTTCCCTAAAGGTGTAGGCAATGGAAACTGTTGCTTCCTGAGATTGTCAGAGTTTGTAGAGTTCTTCGTTCCTGATTGCACTTCTTCTTGTTCTTAAACTGTGACTGCTTGAACCGATCTAGACTGTCTGATTTCTTGGTACCTGCACTTTTCATTTTTCTTTTTCTATTTAAGCCATTTTTACTTACAGTGCTCTTTCGAGTTTTCACTACAGCAGGCCTTTTCCCGTCATTTTTGCCCGTGGCGCCCTTTTGGGTTTTCACCACGTCCCGGGTGTTTAATCTTGCCTGCCCCTTGGCAGCTATACTGTTTTTACCCTCGGTGCCCTTTTGGGCTTTCACCAAGTCTGCCATATGCCCACTATTTTTACTCAGAGCACCCTGTCGAGTTTTCACTCCGCCCTCTTTGTTTAGGCACACATTTTCTTTTTCTTCTTTTTTCTTTTTCTGAATCTTTGGATAACTGCGGCGGCTAGAGGTCGGGAATCCGTCGTTGCCGGCCGATGGCAGTCTTTCAGCCCTTATCCTAGGTTACGATGATAGAGCTGTTGGTCTTAGCTAAAGACCCTTCTGAGATGAATGGATGGATGACTGTGTTTCTTCTTGGGTTGTTTTTTTTCGGGTGCCTTGCTTTGGCTTTTCCTTTTCTCTCTTTTCTTCTCTTCTTTTTTTTTTCGCCGTTCTTTTTTTTTTTGTTCTTTTCTTTGCATTCTTTTTCTCCTTTTTTGTGTTTTTTTTTCTTCTCTTTTTTTTGTTGAATTCCCTTATTTAAAGCACTTGTTGGTGGACGAAAATGATTTCTCAGAGGTTTTAGCTTCGACCTCTTGACTTCAGCTCTATTAAAGTAACTCTTGATAAGGTCAGAATGACTTACCCATGAAAGATCTTTACTTTGTCGGCGTTGATTGGCTCAGGAAGATCCACCCCTCTCATGCTGGTGAGTCTGAGGGCGCCTCCGGGAAGTACTTCTCTGGTGATCAGCTGTGTTCACTCCCCAAGTGTAGGGTTGCGAAGTAGTAATAATTCGGAAAGACCGAGTATCGTTCCCATAGAGATTTATGAATGGGTATTCTCAGAATTTAACTAAAATAACTAATAATTAAGATCCTATTAAGAACTAAAGGTAGAAAATAGTGATTTGGGTTTAAACAGTGAATGTGTAAGATAATTTCAATCTAAAAAGGCACTAGAGCGCCAGGGATCCACTTTTGATAAGTTTCAATGCATCAACATAACTAGGTCTCTCATAACTCAATCAGAATCGAATTCATATCTCTATCCGATCAGAATATAGAGCGGTTCAATCAACAATTATCCAAAACAAGTATTTATTCATTGATTTGATTCCCACAATAATACTCAGGCCTTGGGCACACTCAATTGTGTAGGCCAAGCCTCTTTCCAATCTAGTTGAGATTCACAACCATAGCTTTCATCAATTCCTGTCACTAGACTTGATTATAACTAATGATTAGAACTCTAATCAAATCAAAATCAATCAACAAACAGTTATTTCAGATTACTACAAAAGATAAGAACTTTAGTTGAATGAGTTTCCACATGAAAATCAGGCCATTGTACACAAGGCAATCAAAGGGTCTACCATGCCCGGAGTCGATGATAGATCAATGAACTACACAAGCATAAACAATGCTCAGAAGCTAAATTACTAAGTTAGGATCACTAAGAATCACATGAGCCCGGAGTCATCAAGAGATCAAAGTAAAAACCCAACTAGAACTTGATTCAAACTCACATTAACTAAAATTCATCAATTAAATCATAAAAGGAAACCTAAGTTGCATCAATCCATCAAAAACAAATCAAAAGCTTCACCTCTTAGCCCTAGCTAAGAGGTTTTAGTTCATCTCTAACATCCTTGAACTAGAAGCCTCAAAAACATAAAAACTACTAAAACAGGAAGAAAACTAAGAAAAATTGAAGTAGAATCCGTCTCCCAAGCAATCCCCATGTCCTAGCATGCCCTGGTATGAAGAGAAGAAGTCCTTTTATAGCTTGGAGGTGTCCATTGCGCAAGAAACTTCCAGATTTCACGTAAGGATACGCACTTGCGCAGAGAAATTCGGCGCCCCAAAATAGAAATTGTCTGTTTTGCATGGCTGACCGGTCGCACAACCGGTCGGACTGGCCTGGCCGACCGGTCACGACCGGTCGGACCTGTTAGTCCCATCAGTCCAGCGAGCTCTGGAAGTTTCAGACCTGTTGGCCGACCGGTCACGACCGGTTGGACCGTATAACTCTTCATCCAGCATCCTCCAAATGTGTGGCCGACCGGTCACGACCGGTCTGGCTCCCTTGGCCAACCGGTCGTCCGACCGGTCTAGGCCTTTTTCTTCTTTATTTCTTTCTTTCTTTCTCCGCTATGCTTTCTCCTTTCTTTCTTTTCTCTCCTTGCTTTCTTCTTCCACCCTTTCATGCTTAGTCTTGTGATCTTCAATGTATATAAAGTGCTCCTATTTAGCCTTGAATTAGTGAAATCTCCATCTTGTCCTACAATCACAAATCATGCATTACATTAGTCCTTTAAACATGTAAACCGTGCATAATGAGTGATGAATTTGGGTTAGAATATGCACAATTAAGAGCTCAACAAGCGGCCCGTCCCACGAGGGTTTGAACTTTCCTCTGGGATCTGGAAGGTGCGACGGTAGGATCTTCTTCATGACCATGTTGCCCACCTTGAAGCTTCTTCTTCGAACTCTCTTGTTGTAAGCCCGAGCGATCCTTTTCTGATAACACTGAGAATGACTTAGCGCACGCATGCGCTTCTCATCTGCTAGCTGCAACTGATCGAATTTGGCTCGTTGCCATTCTCCTTCTTCAATTCCGCTTTCTAGTAACACTCGCAGTGATGGTATTTCCACCTCGACTGGCAGAACTGCCTCCATTCCATAAGTAAGCTCAAAAGAAGTAACGCCCGTAGCAGACCGTACAGACGTTCGATAGGCCCAAAGTGCATATGGGAGCATATCTAACCAATCTCGATAGGTCACGACCATCTTCTTGAGTATCCTGACGATTGTCTTGTTTGCGGCTTCTACCCCACCATTCATCTGAGGACGGTAGGGGCTTGATCGATGACATTGAATCTTGAATTTGCTGAGGAAGTCATCCATCTTCTTGTTGACGAACGGGATTCCATTATCTGTGATGATAGCATTGGGGATTCCATACCGGCATATGATGTTGTTCTTCATGAATTTGATCACCTAGGATGCTGCAATCGTGGTATAGGAGGCTGCTTCTACCCACTTAGTGAAGTAGTTGATTGCCACAAGTATGTACTCATGACAGTTTGATGCTTTGGGACTAATCTTGCCGATGATGTCGAGTCCCCACATGGAGAAGGGCCAGGGGGTGGTCAGGTTGTATAATTTTGATGAGGAGGCATGGATTTGATTCGCATGCTCTTGACACTTGAAGTATTTTCTGACATGCTGGCAGCAGTCTGTCTCCATGGTGAGCCAATAGTAGCCGAGTCGTAGAATCTTCTTTGCCATCATGTGCCTGTTCATGTGCGGGCCACAGATTCCTTCGTGTATTTCTTTCATGATCTTTGCAGCTTTTGTTTCATTGACGCATCGAAGGAGGATGTGATTATAGGATCGCTTGTAAAGAACTTCGTCACTGATGGTGAACTGGCCGGCCAAACGCTGGATGGTTCGACGATCTGTTGTTGTTGCTGTCTCCGGATACTTTTGGGTTTTGAGATATTGCTTGATGTCGGCATACCAGGGTTTGTTAGGGACAGGTTCGGCTTCTTTTATTTGCAGGCAGAAAGCAGGTTCATCTTGAATTTCGATTGTGAGCTCCCATTCTGAAGCTCCTTTCGGGATCTCAAGCATTGACGCGAGTGTGGCGAGAGCATCTGCAAACTGATTCTTGGCTCTGGGCATGTATGAGAAGGTGATTTCTTTGAATTCTTCGATCAGATTTTCAAGATACACATGATATGGTATCAACTTCTCATCCTTGGTTTTTCATTCGCCATTGGTCTGATTGATGATAAGCTGTGAGTCTCCAAATACTCGTAGCTTCTTGACACCCAAGATTATGGCTTCCCTTAAGCCAGCGATGCATTCTTCGTACTCTACCATGTTGTTGGTGCACTCGAATGCTATGCGCCTTAAGATAGGAATAGGGACATCATCTGGAGAGTAGAGGATCGCTCCAATACCACTCCCTTAAGAATTTGCTGTGCCGTCGAAGAATAATGTCCACTCATCTTTTTTCTTCTTTTCTTCACCTTCGATAAGTAAGAGATCTTCATCAGGGAAGAATGTCTTGAGCGGTTGATAATCTAAGAGGGAGTGGGCGGCAAGATGATCGGCGAGGGCCTGCCCCTTGATTGCCTTCTGAGTGACATAGGTGATGTCGAAGTCAGACAGGAGTAGTTGCCATTTAGCTATCCTTCCAGTGAGTGCCGGTTTCTCGAACAGGTACTTGAGCGGATCCATGTGAGTGAGTAGGAGAATAGGGAATGCAATCATGTATTGACGGAGTCGCTAAGTTGCCCAGACTAGAGCGAGGCAAGTCTTCTCGATCGGGGAATACCTGGTCTCATAGTCGGTGAACTTTCGGCTCAAATAGTATATCGCTTGTTCCTTCTTCCTGGTCTCGTCATGCTGGCCGAGGACACAGCCAATGGCTTCTGCCGCTACTGAGATGTATAACAATAGTGGTCGCCCGGGAATGGGTTGCACTAGAACTGGAGGATTCATGAGATATTTCTTGATGCGGTCGAAGGCGACTTGGCAATCATCATTTCATTCTTTTGGAACATTCTTCCGAAGGAGCTTGAAAATGGGCTGACAAATAGGTGTGAGCTGTGCGATGAAGCGACTGATGTATTAAATTCTGCCGAGGAAGCCACGAATTTCTTTCTCTGTTCTAGGAGGGGGCATCTCGATGATTGCTCTGGTTTTGGTCTCGTCGACCCTGATGCCATCCTCGCTCACCATAAAGCCGAGGAGCTTACCTCCTATTGCACCAAAGACACATTTCTGAGGGTTGAGACAGAGCTTGTACTTTTCTAATATGTTGAATAACTTCTTCAGATCTTCAAAGTGTCCTTCAATTGTGCGAGATTTGACGATCATATCGTCCACATATACTTCAAGCTCTTTATTCATCATGTCGTGGAATAGTGCTGTCATTGCTCGCTGATATGTTGTTCCTGCGTTCTTCAGACCGAACGGCATTACCCTGTAACAGAAAGTTCCCTAGGGAGTGATAAACGATGTCTTCTCAAGATCTTCGATGGCCATCTTGATCTGATTGTAACCTGAGAACCCGTCCATGAATGGGAAGACCTTGTACCCAGCAGTGTTGTCGACCAGAGTGTTGATATGTGGCAAAGGGAAGTCGTCTTTAGGACTGGCCTTGTTGAGATCTCGGAAGTCGATGCACACTCGAACCTTGCCATCCTTCTTTGGTACTGGTACGATGTTGGCGAGCCATTCAGGGTAGTTGGAGACTACCAAGAATCCCGCATTGTACTGCTTGATGACTTCATCTCGGACTTTCAAAGCCCATTCTGGCTTCATTCTTCGAAGTTTCTGTTTCACTGGCTTCATATCCGCCTCCGTTGGCAAATGGTATACAATGAGCTCTTCATCGAGCCCCAGCATGTCTTCATATGAGAAGGCGAAGTTGGACAATCTTGGAGCTAGGAACTCTATCATTCTCTGCTTCATCTCTGGTGGCAACAATTTCCCAATGCGTACTTCCCTAGGGATCTCAGGTGTCCCCAAGTTTACTATCTCGAAATCATCAGCTACAACATTGGCTTTAGATTTGAACTTTTTGAGGAGATCCTCTAGTTCAGGAGCCGGATCATCATCTTCCTCATTCCGAGCTTCGTTCAGACCCATGACCTCGAAGTCTAATTCGATGTCAAAATCATATGATTCGACTTCAAACTCATGCGACTCTTTAGAAGGACTTGGCACACTATTGAATGCAGGAAAAGAAATGTTTTTTGGTTTTTAAGAATTTTCTGAAATTGAGATGCTAGATGTTTTTGGCTTTTGAAAGTTTTCGATTTTTTTGGATTTTTGAAATTCACGGGACTTTGAACAAGCGGGCATTGCAGACCATGATTGATCCCAGCTTGTTCCAAAGTTCCGATCGTTGCTTAAACAAGCGTTTTTTTTTTTGGAAGCTAGAGCCCTTAAATGACTTTCTGGATGATTCAGAAGTTAGGGGAACAGATGACCATTCAGGACCCCACACTTCATCCCCTGAAGAGGTGGGGGTTGATGATTCAGGAGAAGAATCACAGTCTGGCCCAATGACCATGATTTCTTGCTGGTTGGGTTCGAGATCTGAGTCGTACTCAGTCCCTCCCGGATCACTTACCTCGCATTGCAGTACGTCTGGTTCCACAGCGAGATACAAGTTCGGAATCTGGACATCGGACCAATCCAGGGCTGGCCATTTCCCTTTCTTGGTCCAATGGATGGGCTGCTTCTGCCCCTGGCTGATGGTTGATGATTTTGATTCTGCAGAGATGGGCGAGTCATTCCCCTTGCTGATTGATGTTGAGATGGGCAAGTTGTGCCCCTGGTTGATTGATGCTGGAGTGGGCAGGTTGTGCCCCTGGTTGATTGGAGTTGAAGTGCGCAGGTTGTGCCCCTGGTTGGGAGCAGGTATCAGAGTGCCTTGGTCCTGAAGCTGTTGCATTTGACTTTCTTCTTCATCTTCATCCTTTCCTTCTTCTAGAGGCTTGGATGGTTCAAGAATCCGATCCCATCGAATGGGGGGCCACGTGGCCCAAGCTAGGCTCATCGGGAGGCCTTTGTGTAGTGCAGTCGGTTGATTCCCTCTTGGATCTTGGCAAGGTTCTCCTGGCTTGACGAATTGGATGGGTGAGCACCGAAATTTCTTCCTTCTTTTGTCCATGAAGATTGCCCTGTATCTGAGTCCCCATTTGCATTGGTTATATACCAGCGGTATCTTTCTAGACTTGAAATGATTCTTCATTCGGTATTTGAGGCTCAGACGTTCTGCTGGTGAAAAGACACGGTCCACCCTTATCAGTTCCGGATTGGCGATAGAGTTCACAGTCTCGAATTCGAAACTATGAAACGGGATGTCTTCTTCAGAGTGCTGGATATCGATGACCGAGATGTCTGGTTCAGTGGCAGCAGCATTGGAAGGAATGATGAGCTCCTTCTCTGCATGGATAGAGATCACTTGATTTCCACAGATGTACTTCACCCATTGATGCAAGGTTGATGGCACAGCTCCAACCTTGTGCAGCCAAGGTCGTCCGAGCAACATGTTGAAAGAGGCTGATATATCCAGGATTTGGAATGTGATAGTGGACATTTTCGGACCTATCTGTACTTCTATGTCGACCTCCCCTTCCACTGATCGGTGGGTGTTATCGAATGCTCTGACGCATATGGTGTTGGGTCGAAATGAAGAAGGAATGATTCCCAGACGTTCCGCAGTCTTGAGTGGGCAGACGTTTAAGCTTGAGCCATTATCGATAAGGACCAGCGGGACACAGAGGTCTTTGTATCGTAAGGCTACGTTGAGGGATCACCCATGATCGCGTCCTTCCGGTGGCAACTCATTATCGGTGATGGCGCGTGGAGCCAGGAGTTGTCCAATCATCAATGCTATCATCTCTGGTGCCGTATCGGAGGAGACGTGAGCATCGCTCAAGGTTTTGGCAAACATTTCTCGGTGTATGCGAGATGCGCAGAGTAGCTCCCATGCTGAGATTTGAGCAGGGATTGACTTGAGCTGAGTCGCCACATCGTATGCGGTTTCATTTTTGTTGCCGAGGCCTGAGAGAGCGCCTTTGGGATCTCCTATGTTCTGATTATCTCTTCGGATGCAACGCCCATTGGGATTCATGTTTTCCACTTCCGCACATTCTGGATAATGCCATGGGACCTCTTTATAATTTTCCTCACCTTTGCCTTCTAGGACCACCGGTTCTTGCAACGGTGCTGGTGTGGGTACCAGATCTTCCTCGTATGGAGCTTTTGCCTTAAGGACTACATTGTTGCCTGTGCTGAAGGGAAAATATCGAGGCTTGTCTTCATAGATCACATAAGGTCGCGGTCCTGGCTTGACCGTTCTTGGAGCAGGAGGCTCCCATGGAATGAATACTGGTCCTCTTGATATGGCAGGGGGTTTCTCTGTTCGTCCCAGCTGTCGTAGTGTGATTGACACGCCTCCAGGATTTGCCCCTTGCAATATGACTGGCTCAACTGGAGGAGCTCCTTCCAAGACAATGGGCTCTTGCTGCTGATGAGTATGGTTCCTCCATTGCGGATTGTATTGTTCTTGTGCTGAAATTACCCCTTGCAAAATGACAGGTTCGTATGCGGGCTCGATGTATGATTGTGCTCCTTTCAGGACAACTGGTTCCCAACATGAATGGTTGTAAGATGCTCTTTAAACAACTGGTATATCATATGGAGGTGCTCCTTCGAGTACTAATGGCTCGGAGACTGAAGGAGGAAGGGGATCTGCCCCTTGCAAGATCGGAGGAGGATTTGTTGGCCCATAAGTGTAGGCATGAATGGACTGGATAGGGGAGAAGAAGCGATCGAGGCGCTCTCCTTCTTCTATGCTGTTGACGGTGGGGCCACGAGATGAACTGGGATCCGTGGGATGTTGAGGCAGAGGATTCTGAAGAATGTTGGTGGAAGCTGCTGCAGGAGTTCCAGGGACCGAGATGACGATCTTTCAGTCATCGATAAGATCTTGCATGGCATTCTTCAAAGTAAAGCATCGATCAGTGGTGTGGCCACGTCCTTGATGGTAGGCACATTACTCATTTTCTCGGTAGTTTGGAGGTAGAGGATTTGGAGGAGGCCTGGGTGTCATCAGAGTGAGTAACTGCTTTTGTACCGGCATGGCCATGATTTGACTAAGTCATTGAGTGAGTGGAGTGAACTTCCTGAGCTCCCTGTAATTCTGCCAATTCTGGTATGAGTATTGGCCGTTCCCTCTGAATTGCTGCTGTTGTCGAGGTGGTTGTGGCTGTGGTTGAGGATTTGGTTGCGGCTGATACCGCTAAGGTTGGTGCTGAACCTGATTCTGCTGATACTGTTGACGTCCCTGTGGGGGAGCATATTGATTACCCTGAGCAGTGGTGCTGATGTTGTTTACCTCTGTCGGGCGGGGAGGAGAACCGCTGCGGTTTCCCTTCCCATATTCGATGGGTCTTCCCTCCACTCTGTTCCTCTTGACTGGAATGGCTTGATGAGGCCATGGGGAGATCGTCCCGGCACGGATTCCTGCTTCGACTTGTTCTCCAGCACGGATCAATTGTGAGAAATTCGCATATGGATGCGAGATGAGATATCCAGATATGCCAGGATATGTTGAATGAACAATCATGAAAATTTATTCTTCGTCGTCGATAGGTGTCCGCATTCTGGCTGCCATAGCTCGCCAACATCCCACATAAGCTGATAGTGTTTCATCACTCCTTTGTCTGAGAGCGGCGAGGTCGGCTCTTCTGGGTGCCATGTTGAGATTGTACTCGAATCTGTCGACGAAAGCTTGGGAAAGTTGTTCCCACGTCCTAATGCGGTGGTAGTCCAATGAGGTGTACCAATCTAGGGCATCGTCTTTTAGGAATTTTTGGAATAAGCGAATGAGGGCCCCTTCATTTCCTGAGATTGCACTCAGCTCTCCACAGAAGGCCTTGAGATGTGCTGTGGGACAACCGCTGCCATCGTATCTTTTGAATTTTAGTACCTCAAAGTTTTGAGGTACTTGAGCATCTGGGAAAGGACACAAGTCTCTGAACTTGGTCGAAGGTAGATCGATTCCTTGTTGTCGCTGAAGATGATTTTGCAAGATCTGGAACTGCTCCCGCAACTCGTCCAGTCCTGAGTGATCTGTTCGAGCGACTGGTGCCTCTTGGAGTAAGGCACGTTCTTCTTCGGCATAGTGTTCGATGTCTTCGACCCTATGGGCTTGCTGAAAAGCAACCGCGGGTTGCTGAAATTGATTTGATGACTGGAGTGGATTCTGATGAACTTGTGCTTGAAAGGATTGTAACTGAACTGGGGATTGTACTGAAGGTTGAATTGAAACTTGCTGGAAATTGACTAGAGACTGCTGAATTGAAGATTGCTGGAAATTAACTGGAGTTTGCTGAATTGAAGATTGCTGGAAATTAACTGAAATCCCATCGGCGGGGATGTGCTGGAATTGAAAAGTGCTCCTATTTGCAGGAGGCTGAGATGCTGGGAAGTGACCCCCTTGTTGGGTATTCGCCACTGTCCGTTGATTGATATGGGCTTGACACTGACCCCCATTGTGGGCATTCACCAGTGCTGTCCCTGTTGCTGGAAATTGGATTAAAATCCCATCGGCGGGGATGTGCTGAAATTGAAAAGGGGTCCTATCGGCGGGGACATGCTGGAATCTACTGAGACTATTATTTGTAAGATTGACTGGAAGCTGACTGGAAGTCCCTGCGACGGGAGTGCTCTGAGACGGCCTTGTCGTCGCGGGAAGGTATTGAGGAGGATGCCCCATAGTGAAGGGCAAAAACTGCTGCTATCGGTAATCTTGGGCAGACTCTGATGGTTGTGCTTGATTTGAACTGGAGGCCGGAGGGACCCGGCATGGCTGCTGAGATTGCTGAACTGGGCCAACCTGATTGTTGGCTGCTGTGGTAGCTTGTGCTTGCATGAATTGCAAGAGCATTTCTTGCATTGCTCTCATTCCTTGTGCCAATTCTTGCATGATTGGCGTATTCTCAATTGGCTGTTGCGCTGGAGGTTGCGCTTCGGTCATTTCAAGAGCGGGGAAGAGGTGAGTTTCTTCTTCGTGGTCAGACATGGCTTGCTGAGCCCAAGTGCGGATTATGCTGCGGAAGGGAATTTGTTTCTGAACATGTTGAGCCCGAGGAGGCGCAATGGTGAGGACTATACTCTACCTTTTTTT
Organism: Liriodendron chinense; assembly: GCA_003013855.2. Classification (NCBI taxonomy): domain Eukaryota; kingdom Viridiplantae; phylum Streptophyta; class Magnoliopsida; order Magnoliales; family Magnoliaceae; genus Liriodendron; species Liriodendron chinense. The sequence goes on from PVNU02002850.1 coordinate 2,606,145, forward strand.
TTGGGGTTTTGGGACTTTCTATATATATATATTTTGTTTTGGGTAGAATGCTATGCAGATGAGATTGTATGAGGACTAATGACTTTCAAGTATATGGAGGATTTTGTTTTTCAAGTCGGATCACGACTAGTGGGACTAGCTTATCCCCAGTGGAGTCGCCATTCTGTGGACCCTCGCCGTTCCACGCTCCCGACGACGTTCTCCCTTTCCTTTCGGAAAAAGAAGAAGAGGTGCGTGCGTGTGAATCGCCATTTGTGCCACTGGCTTGCCTCGTTCCTGAGGGCTTTGTTTGGTTGTCGTGTTAAGTTGGATGTGTTTAGGTGAGTTTATATAAGACCAGAGTCGCCACTAGCCAGTTACTTCGAATTTACAGTCGGCTAGACCCCGTAGAAACGTTAGAGAAGGGGATCCGAAGATTCCTTTCTCTAAAATGACTCCTTTTGATCTGCGGCCAGAGATTCGAGGTAAGGGATCACGGTTACAGGGTGGGAAGAGGTTCAGCACCCCACACACTGCCCGTACCGAAGTACGGTCTCTACTTCACAGAATCGAACTAACACTTGAAAGTCTGTTTTAATCCTCGTACATTCTCATAGATGACATGATGCATGAATGTAGGTCTGAACAGTAAGAGTTTTTGATGGGCAGGTTCCACTAACAGGCAAGCCTAGTGCATACGCTCGAATTGACAGGTGCTTTATGCGGAATGCATGCTGTGTATTTGAATGATCAAAGTGCTTGTAGTGATATGTACATGAATGCAGGTCTGAACAGTAAGAGTTTCTGATGGGCAGGTGTTCCACTAACAAGCAAGCCCAGAGCATACGCTCGAACTGACAGGTGCTTTATGCGAGATGCATGCAGTGTGTTTGAATAATCAAAGTGCTTGTAGTGAAGCAAGGGGGTTGGAAGAAAATTAAATGTTGCACTTATGCTAGATGCGAATGAGATGATGATGGAAAAAGAGTAGCTAGATGGACGGAGGTGTCACAAGGTTTGCTTTGAGTGGCTGGATCAAGACTTGGATGACTTGGGAGACTTAGACCAGGGTCAGGCTAGGCTGGACCAGGGCTAGGCTCTTCTCACTCGGGCTCTCCTTGGTGGAAAAATGGGCTAAAAGAGGGATGGAAGTGGACTCAGAGCGACTGGATCGCACTCGGGCTGAAGGCTTGTTGAAATGAGAAGGGGAGGGCGGTATTTATAGCAGCGGGCAGTGGCAGTTCCCATAAATAAGTTTGGGCGGCACCCAGTGGGCTGCCCGTACGGACACTCTCGGGATCTTGCGGGCAGTACGGACATGCCTCGGGGCTGCTTCTTGGAACTCAGTGAGTTGACTCGGTGGGTCGACTCAGCGGGTTGACTCGGTGATTTGACTAAGTGGGTTGACCCGGTGATTTGACTCAGTGATTTGACTCGGCGGTTTGACTTGGCGGGTTGACTCTATGATTTGACTCAGTGGGTTGACCCGGCAGGTTGACTCGGTGATTTGACTTTTTAAGGATTTTTTGATTGATTTTTCTTATGGGGGTTTTTTCAGGCTGATGTTTAGGGGTGAGGTGGGCTATGGATTGGGGCTTACAAGGGTGAGTTTGGCTGAGTTTGGACATGGGATTTGGGGGTATGGTCCTCAATTCATCCAGCTATCTCTACCAACAGTGTAGCCGAAGGTGGGGTGTCTACAGATATTTATCGGAGTAAGGCTTCTTAAGGGAACGATCCCGTCGATCGCGCCGATATTTCCTCTCAGAGGAAGAGATCTCCTCAGGCTTACGTTTCCTTCCTTGTATACCGTGACGAGCCAAAGTAACTTCTTTTGCATTAATGTAATTTTGAGCCTTGGCTTGAAATTCAGTCATATTTTTGGGAGGATTTTTATTCAGGGCGAATCGGAATTTCTCGCTTGTGATTCCTGTTATAAGGGCAGTGAGGCCTTTGTCTTCAGTATAACTTTCAGTTTGGACGGCTTCTGCTGTAAATCGAACTTTGAATACCTTAATCGTTTCTCCGCGTTGCTGCTTTAGATCCGATAAATGAGACGCAGGATTTTTGGTACTGATACTTCCCATGAACTAAGAAATGAAAAGATCCGATAATTGAGAGAAAGATTCTATAGACCGCGGTTTTAGGCCTCGAAACTACGTACGCGCTATATCCTTTAGAGTTAAGGAAAAAGCTCTACACATAATTTCTGAACTATATCCCTCCAACTCCATGAGAGACCTATATGTCTCTAAATGTTCGAGAGGATCACCGATACCGGTATATGGGACGATGCTAGGTGTTCTGTATTTTCTAGGCAAAGGAGCCTCCATTACCTCGCGAGTGAAGGGGGGTTCAAATCGATGGATTGATGCAAAAGCAGCAGGTGTGAGATTGGATCTATACCTTTGCTCCATATCTGCGAAACGATCTTCGATTTTCTTGAGATCTCCTTCCCAAGGTTAAGTATAACTCAACGTTTCAACGCCAGATCCTTGAGATTGTTATTGTCGAGAGGTACTAGAGTGGATAGATTGTGGAGGAGGTGCTGGAGTTTGATTATCGAGTGGCATGCGACTCGAAGGAGGATTTCGTTGAGCTCGCGGTTCATCTGCAGAATGTTTGAAAGATAGCGGTGCATATCGCAGCGGCGGTCCCTCTGGAGGTTGTTGTGATTCAGGAAAATACTGATCGAACCAATTAGATAAGGTTTGAAGCCCAGCTTTGAGGGTAAGGGGTGTATCTCTGATGAAACGCATAACACCATCGTCGCCACCAGATATATCATGAAATGGATTTTGTGACGGTAGGTTAGGCTCTTCCGGGGAAATCCCCTTTGAAGCAGTCTGAGGGAGATTGGGCGTTGGTTAAGGGATGTCAAGCGGAGGTAACATTTGGCTTGAAGTAGAAGGATGAGCTGTCTTCTTAGGAGGCATAGTGGGAGGTAACAGTCGGTGATGAGAGCGGATTGAACCGGGAAGTATCCCACAGACGGTGCCAATCTGTTAACGTCTAATTTAGTAACAGGCTCCTCCAGACGAGCTCCCCTTCAGACTTGAAAGCTAAAGAAGAAAACTAAGGGTAGCCGGCATTCGGCCGTTAGCCCTTCGAAGCTTAAGTCAGATGGGACTTGCCAGTAGGGTAAAATGCGGGATGTGGGCTTAGAGATTGTGTACCTTTATCATCTATGGGGCCTGTTCGCTCGCCTCAAGTGTAAGGCTGCGATGTAGTAATAAATCTCGGTAAGACCGAGGTCGATCCACAGGGAAAGAGGTAAACAATTCCAAGTACTCTAATAACTAGAATCTAAGAAGTTTGAGAAGATAGTTTTTCACATAAAATAGAAAATTTTGAAATTAAGAAGAACTAGAGCATCAAGGATCCACTTGTAGTAGTCCAATGCCAATCCATTCATCCAAGTACAACATAATTAGAATCAAAGTTCTATCTCTCATCTAATTGGAAGATATAACATTCAAGCAGAAACAGTCCCACTTAAATATGAAAATCAGATTTCTAGTTCTAATGAAGCACATAGAACTTGAACTTGTAGCCTTTGGAGTAACAGCCATGCCTATGGACTATGGCATGCTCAAGGGTTACTACAATTCGAATTCAAACAACCCAATCATGGTAATCTCAGAGAATTGCAAGGAACTCATGTCCGGAGTACACGAACTCTCACAAAACTTCTAAAAAACCAAACTTTATTCAAACTAGAACTTGAAAATCCATAAATAAGTAAAGAGTACTTGAAGAATGAATTAAAGCATTGAAACAAACTACAAACTTCACCTCTTAGCTCTAGCTAAGAGGTTAACTAGAAAAAACATTAAAAAATAGAAACTAGAACTAGAAGAAGAAGAAAACTAGTTGTAGGAGGCTAGGAAGCCTCCTAGGTCTTGATCTCTTTGCTCCCCACGTTGCTAGATGCCCTAGGAAGAGAGTGGAGGTGGCCTTTTATAAGTTGGAGCAGAAGATTCCAGATTGCGCAAGAAATCATGCAATTGCACAGAGAAAATCGGAGCTTCATGGACAAGGTCTGTTACGCTGACGACCGGTTGCACGACCGGTCTAAGCTCATGAACGACCGGTCGCACGACCGGTCTCAAAACCTCGAAATCAGTCCAATGAGTTTCGTGTTTCTGGACTACCCTCGACCTGTCTGGCGACTGGTCTAAGAAGAAAAAACTACAGCCCAAAAATTACACTGTAGACCTGTCTGTCGACCTGTCTGGCGACCGGTCTACAGACAGGTCTAAGGCAAAATTTTCAGATTCTCTTCTTTTTCTCTTCTCTTTCTTTCTTGCTTCTTTCTTCCACCTTTTGGCACTTGTTCTATTGATCTTCAATGCATATAAAGTGACTCTTTTAACCATGAATTGGTGACATCTCCTTCTCATTCCTACAATCACAAAAACATGTATTAGATTAGTCTTTAAACATGAAAACCATGCATATAATGTGATGTAATGGGTTGGCAAATGTATAAATTGCAGGCTCAACAGGGCCATCTATTTATACAGATTTGGGTGATTCAGTATGTTATGCAAGCTGTTAAGATCACTACTGATTTAGGGGGATAAGGAGATTATCCTACTAATCTTTAGATAAGAAGATGGTATAACCACTTTAAACGTCTAACTAATTACGTTCCTCGATGAGAAACTTCCTTAGTATGGAACTATGAATAGAGGTAAGCCAAAGCCAGCCTATACGGGCTGCTGGTACTATGAGACGAGGAAAGTCCTTAGCAAACGACCTGAGACCAGGGCTGCTCGGATTCGGGAATATCCTTGTTTGATGACTAGGGAGTAAAGTTGCTTGGGTTACGGAGGTGCCTCCACCCAATGACTAGCGACCAGGCCTATTCACATATTCGGAAGTGTATACGGACGTGTCTACGTGATATGCGAGCTTCGACCATGAGGGCTCGTTGGTTTAATGATGGAGTCAAAAGGTGCTCGCGGGTCTTGAGTCTTTAGTGTCTTCGACGACCAACTTTATCCTATAACACCATGCATGTTCCATGTTTTAATATTCATGCACCCTATCTCTCTTAGTTAACATGTTTTTATAGTTATAACTGCAACATACTAACCTATCTTACCTTAACCTTAATTGATGTATCATTAAGGGGGAGAGATTGGTTTGTCATTGCTTATAAAAAGGGAGAGAAAGATCAAGTCCCACCAAAATAAGTTTTCTAATTTGTGTTTTAGGGATTGACAGGTTATGGGGGGAGCAATTAAGAGGAGCTTGCTTAGTTTACATGTTTTAGTGCTTCGAGTTGTAATGTTTATTTTCCTTTGACATGTAATGTACTTGTGTTTTGGTTGTGTCATTGGTATGGACCATGACACAGTCTTAGGTTAGGTTTTTATCATGTAATTGACAAAGGGGGAGATTGTTAATGCACTTTTCTGTGGCATACTAGTGTACCTTATTTGTTAATCACGTGAGTCATGTGTTGTAATGTCGGTTAAGCCTTGACAAGCTAAAGATCAAAGATTCAAGTGGACTGGAAGCATCGAGGAAGAAGAACAAGTAAATGAAATGCCTTAGTGACCCTAACCCTTTGAACCAAAACAGCCAAAACCTCTTAGATGACTTGGACTAACTAGGTATACCCTTAGTCATTCTTATTAGCCTTATATCATATAAAAAATATGATAAATTAGGTTAATAAAAGAGGTGGGAGCTGCTGTAAACAAATCAGCCCAAACAATAGTTTCCGATGGATCTTCGATCAATCGGACATTGGTTCCAATAGAACTCCGATTCATCGGACATATGTTCCGATCAATCAAAATTTGTTCCAGAAAGTTTGAAAAACCCACTGGATAGATTTCCGATCAATCGAGCAGACTTCCGATCAATCAGATGGGATTCTTCCAATCGATCGGACCATAATTTTTTTACCAATCAGATGGGATTCTTACAATCAATCGGACAGGTCCCCGATCTGATCGGAATATAAAGCGATTCAATTAGAAATTATCCAAAACAAGTGCTTATTCATTGATTTGATTCCCACAATAATACTCAGGCCTTGGGCACACTCAATTGTGTAGGCCAAGCCTCTTTCCAATCTAGTTGAGATTCACAACCATAGCTTTCATCAATTCCTGTCACTAGACTTGATTGCAACTAATGATTAGAACTCTAATTAAATCAAAATCAATCAACAAACAGTTATTTCAGATTACTACAAAAGATAAGAACTTTAGTTGAATGAGTTCCCACATGAAAATCAGGCCATTGTACACAAGGCAATCAAAGGGTCTACCATGCCCGGAGTCGATGATAGATCAATTAACTACATAAGCATAAACAATGCTCAGAAGGTAAGCTACCAAGCTTAGAATCATTAAGAATCACATGAGCACGGAGTCATCAAGAGATCAAAGTAAAACCAAACTAATACTTGATTTAAACTCATATTGAACTAAAATTCTTCAATTAAAACATAAAAGGAAACCTAGGTTGCATCAATCCATCAAAAACAAATTAAAAGCTTCACCTCTTAGCCCTAGCTAAGAGGTTTTAGTTCATCTCTAACATCCTTGAACTAGAAGCTTCAAAAACATAAAAACTACTAAAACAGGAAGAAAACTAAGAAAACTTGAAGTAGAATCCGTCTCCCAAGCAATCCCCACGTCCTAGCATACCCTGGTATGAAGGGAAGAAGTCCTTTTATAGCTTGGAGGTGTCCATTGCGTAAGAAACTTCCAGATTACGCAAGGAATTAAGCACTTGCGCAGAGAATTCCGGCGCCCGATTTAGAAACTGTCCGTTTTGCATGTCCGATCGGTCGCACGACCGGTCTGAGTGGCTTGGCCAACCGGTCATGACCGGTCGGACTTGTCTGAGAAAGTGTCCAGCGAGTTCTACATTTTCCTGTTGAACGCACGATCGGTCGCACGACCGGTCTGAGTGATTCACGACTGGTCGTATGACCGGTCTCAACTGGTTCAGTGAGGTTTTACAATGTGGCATCTTCTGTTGTGTAGTCAGACCGGTCGGACGACTGGTCTTGGGCTTTGAACGACCGGTCGTACGACCGATCTTCAGTACATTCTTCTGCTTTCTTTTCTTTTCTCCTTTGCTTCTTCCTTCCATCCTTTTGCACTTGGTTCTGTGATCTTCAATGTATATAAAGTGCTCTATTTAGCCTTGAATCAGTGAAATCTCCATCTTGTTCCTACAATCACAAATCATGCATTAGAGTAGTCCTTTAAACATGTAAACCGTGCATAATGAGTGATGAATTGGGGTTAGAATATGCACAATTAAGAGCTCAACACATGAATCTGCCCATTTTTTTACCATTGGAAGAAAATATATAAAAGGATGGGGATTCGTTTTTGGGCTTAAGAGAAAAATTTTGAGGAGATAGAAGCCATCATTGTTGAAGATCATTAAGAGCTCTATTCCTAACCCTAGTAAGTCATCTTCCTTGTGATTTATCACATGAATAGAGCATTCCAAGCTCATGATGAAGATGCACTTGTCCCTCTTTTGATCTCTAGAGTTTGGATTGATCTTGATAGTGATATTTCTATCCAAAACTCTATGATGAGATCTTTGTAGGTGAGATTTTCTAGGCAACCCACTTCCACTAGTTGTAGAGATCTCAAACCTACTTCCTAGCACCTTGGGCATCTCTGTTGGAGCATCATATGTAAGGTGGCTGATCATGGAGCTGGAGCATTGGTGACGCAATGATATAAAAGATCGGGAGAGCATAAGGATAGCTGATTGAAGCATGGGAGAGTGAAGATCAAGCAAATCGAAGCGACGCTACAAAGGGGCTCAATTTGACAAGTAAGTTGTCATTTATAAGAGTTTGGTTCCACTCTCTTCTCGTGGGGAATTGAGTGTAGAATTTGTCTTCAAACTCGATAGGTTCGGTTGTAGAACCTAGACCCGGTTGTAAGGTCTAATTGAGTCTCCAAAGGGGAGCCTCCAGCGGGAGTGAACGCTAGGTTGGATTGTAGGACCTTGCCTCGATTGTAGAGCCTAAAAACCATTGAGGTTCGGTTGTAGGACCTTGACTCATGAGTGGAGTCTAAATTGAGGTTCTGTTGTAGGACCTTGGCGCAGTTGTAGAGCCTAAACAAGTCTCTAAGGGGAACCACCAACATGGATGTGAACGTGTAGGTTGGGAGGAACCTGTAAACTCTCCGGCTGGGTAGATCCAAGTTAAAACACCTTGGTTAGGAGGAACCAGATTTAAACTCCCTAGTGAATGTCGGTGTACTCAAAGGGATTGAGTACTTGAACCGGGAGTGGAGTAGACCTGAAGTCGAACCACTATACATCATTGTGTTTGTGATTGTATTTGAGCACATTTCTTATTATGCATTGTGTTTAATTGTTTAATTATGAATGCTTAATTGGAATGTATGCTAGGTACTTGATAGGCACATCAACACACTCATGATGTATTTTCACTTACTTGAGTAAACTTGGGCTTATATGATCTACTCTCATATAGTCTACTTGAGTTGCATAGATGAAGTGCTTAATTAGTTTAATTATATGTTAATCTATGCTTGCTTAGGTTAGGTTGTTTAATTGCTAATTATATGCTAGCCTTGTGATTGGACCTACTTAGGCTTGGAAGCCGAAGTGCTAATTGCTTACTTAGTTCAATTTGATAAAACTGTTAAGTAGGCGAAAAGATTTTAAAAGGTCTTAATCACCCCCTCTCTAGGACTTAGCCATAATTCTAGTTGTTCTCCAGGCTTCCGCACGCATATACATTGGTGTCATGTTAGACCACCCGACGTAATTTCACTCTCAACTCACGCCGTCCATCCGACAGCCACCGAGCATCCGACAAGGAGAGAAGATAAGGAGAGGGGAGATGGAGGGTACATGTAAAATGTTGCCGCTATTGGAGATGGAGGTGTGGAGCCCTTCTTGCCGTTGATGGAGCGTCGAGAGAGAGAGAGAGAGAGAGAGAGAGAGAGAGAGAGTGCTTGAGAAGGATGTCCCCCTATGAATGCCTTTTGTAGGTACCCTTTCCTAACGGTCCGAAATAGATCTGTTGGGGAGGATTTCTCACCAAATCCTAGCCTTTTAAAAGGATTTGGATTTCTCTAAAAATGGGGCTTTTCTCTTCTCATAAATTCCTCTCCTTTCCATTTCTCATTAAATCCACCCCACCAAACACGGTAAAGTGGCCCACTTCTCTCCCTTCTCATCAAATCTAGGGTGCCAAATGGGCCATCAGGGTACTGAGCTACTTAGTACGCAATCGACTTCTGATAAAATATGGGTAGGAAAATTCCTACTGTTGAAAACCCAGGGTCTACCATGATGTTTGTATGCCATCCACACCATTCAATAAAATTATTCCTACTGGGATGAACTGAAAACTTCTAGGGTGAACGTTTAATCGTCATTGTTTCCTGTCATGCGGCCACTTGAGTTTTTCAACTGCTGGCTCCACCACGATGTATGTGTTATGCATGTGTTTTATCCACGCCATCCATTCAGTTTTTCAGGTCCTTTTAGGGCATGACCCAAAAAAATAAGGCAGATCTAAATCTCAGGTGGACCACACAATAGAAAAAAGGTATTGATTGAATGTCCACCATTAAAAACCTCCAAGGGCCCATTGTAAAGTTTATCTAACATCCGATCTGTTGATTAGGTCATATAGAACTATGAAGGGGGAAAACAATATCGATAAGCTTGATCCAAAAATTTTGTGGCCCCCAAGAAGTTTTTAATGGTGGGCGTTCAATCAACACTATTTCATGTGGTGTGGTCCACTTGAGATTTGGATCCATCCCAATTTTGGGCAAATTCCATAAATTGATCTAGAAAAATGGATGGACAGTGTGGATGAAATACATACATCATGGTGGGGCACACTGAGCACCAACCAGTAGCTGGTCTACTGGCATCGTGAGTAGCCAAAACCTGTCGTGGACGGAAGCGGATTACGTCCAACCAGATATCTATGGGGCCCATAGTAATGTATTTGTTTATCCATGCCATTCACTTCTTTTTCTAAGACCATGCTAGGGTATGGGCCTAAAAGGAAGCACGTCCAACACTTTGGTGGACCAATTCTTGCATTTAATTAATGTTGTGTGCATTTAATGCAACTAAGCTTACCAAATGTGGCCTAATGGAACGTTGGATCTGCCTCATTTTTGTTCCCATACACTAGAATAATATTAGAAAAGGGATGGACGATGTGGATAAACAGATACATCACGGTGGGCCCACACACATATTTGGTGAGACACTTAGGGCCTGTTTGGGCAGCGATATTAGATAGGTTTAGGTGGGATTGAATTGTATTGGGCCCCGTGTCATTTTCATCCAGTGTTTGTAACAATATAAAGATTTGAATTAATCATAATATCACGTATCCCAATGTCAATTGTGGAATCCATTGGATTTCTCACTACGTGAAAAAGGACATGTCATGCCCCAAACCCGGGGACCGAGCTCACTAAATTCCCGATCGCCGACCTTGGTGCCAACAGCCTCCGTAGTACCCCATTCTCGGCTCCTAGCTCTCATATGCCAGGTTCCGATCCTGGGATTCTACCAGGATGATTTTCAGGGTATTTTTTTTTGTACAGGAGCATAATCAAAACCATAAAACATCATCAAATATCCACTAATAAGTTTGTTGAGTACAGTGCTGGAAAGGGAAATACAACATGTAGCAGAAGTCCAAAATATTAGGTACATGAACCGCGCTCAACGCTGCTGATATGCCCTAGTACCTGCAGTGCAAACAAACACGCATGAGCTTCCTACAAAGCTCAGTAGAGTGCATGTGTGCGTGTGTGATGCATATGACAAGTATACAGATATCAGAGTAAGCGAAAGTAGTAGAGGGCTAAGTTACCAAGTTCATGAATGCTATTAGCCATCCCAAGGCTATGCGATGCAAGGGCCTACATGGCCGAGTGTTACATGCTAGAGATGCAATGCAAACACGTCAATCCTCAACTGATCCACATATCAAAATAGTTCTCATCTGGGACATCACCGGGGTTTAGTATACTCTAATACTGGCTGCTGCACATCGCGCGCATAACCAAGCAAGTAGAAAAGACCTCACTATCTGCCTCGTCAGTGGTATGCCAATGTTCACCCGGCTCACCGATAGCGGACCCATTCCATGAGCTGGTCAGACTCGACCTAGCTTACAGCCCACTGCACCCAGGGCGGATAAGGTCACACCCCTTTCCAACTGACCTTGACACAGTGAGAGACGCGGCCTACTGGTATTTGGCACACGGGCGCTCATGTTATCCACTCGGTCTCGATGCTGGAGCATCCTACTGGTACCACAGGGTTTAGGGAGTTTCACCCAAGGACATCCATAGCGCCCACGTACTAGAACAAGTTTCCGGTATCCAATACTGCCAACCATGATGTGATTATGGTGGCCACCACCCCGATACTGCTTAGGGTGTGAAAGCGATCGTGACATACATACTGCGAAATGCATGAGTCATACAATCCAAATCATGCACCAAACTTACCCATACTGCGCAAGCATGTGGGGCGACCTTGTCTCACACGGGTCCCCTAAGTATAACAAGCCAACTAGCATATGCTATGGTTAATCATGATCCATAACAGGCATACAAATGATGCGTATGGGCATATGAATGAGCATGGTATTCATTATACTCAGCATGTTATCAGTGTGACATATCAAGCTAATCATACTAGCATGTTACCAAACGTATCATGTAACATTGGCCTTAAAAGGCCCAATATATACGGAGAGTAGGACTCAGACTGTGGGTCCCATTGGAAATGTAAAGGTCTTCGTGGCATAGCCCACTTGAGACCACATCGGCCCCATACTTGGGCTTGCACATACAGAGTAGGCCGACAAAATAGGTGTACGACATGGATAAAAACATATGTATCAAAGGAAGGACCATGGTGGGCCTCGCCCACTGTTCGCTTCCCCAAGTGTAGGGTTGCGATGTAGTAATAATCTCGATAAGACCGAGGTCGATCCACATGGAAGGAAGTAAACAATGCAAATTATCCTAATAACTAGAATCTAAAGAGGTTTGTGAAATTGGTTTTGAACATAAAATAGAAAATCTGATAATGAAAAGATAACTAGAGCATCAAGGATCCACTTATAGCTCTCCTTAGATGCATAATTCGCTATGGTTTCTCACTTTCTCAACTAGAATCGATATTAAGACCTATCTAGTCGGATGATAGAGCTGTTAAACCAAACAATCTGTCATATGTAAGTTCAATGCATAGGATTCACTCAATATAGGCTGAGCTGAGCATGCTCAATTGCATAGGTCATTCCCCATTCCAAAAGGTTCAGCTCACAATTATAACCATCCTCAAGTCCTGTCACAAGACAAGGCTAGATCATGATTTGAACTTGATTTAAATCACATGCACAATCCATACATATTACAGAAATTTAGAAAAGTAGAACTTTGGTAGGAAGTCCCCACATGAAGATCATAGTACTAGAGCGCACTCCAATTCCTCGGATCATACAAGTCTAGACTGATGCAAACCAATTAAGAATTTAAGTAATTCTCCCAAACATCCATGAGTCATCATAAGACTAAGAAAAACTACTTAAAGCTTGTATAAACTTCAAACCATAGTTCATAATCATGAATTCCAACTTTAAAACCAATAAAACGAATTAAACAATGTAAGAAAACTATAAGGTTCACCTCTTAGCTCTAGCTAAGAGATTAGCTAATGAAAAGCATATTAAAAATAAAACTAGAACTAAGAAAAGGAAGAAAAACTAGCTGGAGGAGGCTAGGAAGCCTCCTATGACTTGAACTCTTTGCTCCCCACGTCCTCGGTTGCCCTGGAATAGAAGAGAGCACCTCCTTTTATAGTGCAGCAATAGTACAACAACATAGCAGAATTTGTTTCGCTTGGTACGACTTAACCAATGGTTGGATTGCCTTCAAAATTGATTTATATCTTCCTTGTAATGTGATCTTTCTCATAGATGATTTAGATTTCCAAGATTATCCTCTGAATGGGCCCACCAATCAGATCACCGACCGCCTCTCAAAATCGCGCACTTCGGGTACCTTCGGAACCAGTCATCTTGCTTTCAACGCTCCGGAGTGTACAGATGTCGGATTGATCCCAAATTTTGAACATTGGTAGAAAACTTCCTCCTCTACATGATAGACGGATTAGATTGTCCAAAACAATCCCAGAATGTGGTCCGAAAATTAGAACACTTAGGGCTATTATAAACTCTGTGCAGTTGGATCTTTCTGGATGGTCCATCTTTCTTCAACCGGTACGATCAAACCACACATCCTTTTGATCTGAAACTTTGTGGTTATTCATATATAGATGTGGTCTAAAAGATGGTCAAAGTAGATTCTTCATATCATCAATGATGAGTCACCTCGACCGGCCCAGAGTGGAACATTGAAATCTGGAACTTTCTGGACAGTTCGTATTGTTTTGGTCACCACGATCAATCCGTAGCTCCGATCGACACGAAACCACTTGGGTTAGTTCGGCGTCGAGCTCCTCTTCGACATGGATATGCTGGATTTCCAAATATCATCAAGATCGGCCCAGAAAACTGGTCCAAAAAACCAGAAACGGGAATGGCCTGCTGTCTGGAATCTGGAACCTGGAATTTTCATGGCCGACCGGTCAAGACCGGTCGGGGCCTATTCCAGCAGCTTCTGTAGAGGGTAGTAGTGTTGGCCGACCGGTCTTGACCGGTCGGACCCCATTTTCTGCTTTATTTCTTCTTTCTTTTCTTTCCTTCTTTCTTCCTCATCCTCCTCTCTTTCTTCATCATTCTTTGGTCCACCTTGGGCCTTCATCAAAGGCTCCTAAATGTGCCCTTTTGGTCATCAATTGGGCAAAGCAACTCTCATTCCTACAACCACAAAACATGTATTTGATGAGTCTTTAAATCATGAAAATCTTGCATAATGAGTGATGAATTGGGGTTAGAATATGCACAATTAAGAGCTCAACACCCACTGGTCGGATAGCAAATGTACTTCAGCATCTTAGGAAGTTTCAGTGGTAGGTAGTCAATCACCACCATTTTCTAAGTGAAGCCCATTCAAATCGGGCCCCACGCGTCGATCATGACAGGTGGCATGGTAGAGAATACCTCCATTAAGGTGGAACCCAAATATGGGCCCACAACCTCTATTTGGATGACAAAAAAACAATAAAGTGGCCCCAAGGAAGTTTTCAATGGTGGGCATCAATGACCACCATTCCCTGCGGGTGTGGCCCATCTGATGTTTGGATCTGCCTCACTGTTGGGGCCATATCCTAAAATGGCATGGAAAAATAGATGGGCAGCATGAATAAAACAATTACATCATGGTGGGACCCACAGGGTGGGCCACCTGCTGGGCTGCATGGTGCCCAGTTGGGTCTCAGGAATTTTGGAATTAAGCAGATATTTGTGTTTTCCCCTCCATCCATACCCATGTGATCTTATGAACAGGTTGGAAGACAAATAAACATCACTGTAGGGCCTGGGAAGGTTTCAACAGTGGAAATCATCATTTCCACTGTTTCCCGTGGCATGGTCCACTTGACATTTCGATATGCTTAAATTTTGGGCTCAACCACTTAAAATGAGCTGGAAAAACATATGGACGTAATAGATAAAGCAAATACATTCTAGGTGGGTCCCACGAGTGGGCCACCTGCTGGGCAGCCAGCAGGCCAGCGCCCCCTTCCTGCTCTCTTTTTTTTTCTTTTTCTTTTTTTCTCTCCCTTTTTTTTCTGTTGATCTCATCAAGTGGGGCCCACAGAAGTTTTCGATCCAGCTGATATTTTTGTTTTCCATCTTCCACACGTGTGTGGAATTATGAACAGGTTGGATCTTAAATAAACATCATGGTGGGCCATTGGAAGGTTTCAACGGTATGGTCGCTGTCCCTACTGTTTTCTGTGGTGGGGCCCCCTTGAGACTTGGATCTGACTCATTCTTGGGGTCATGCCCTAAAATGATCTCCCCAAATGGATGGACGGTGTGGATACAGCACATGCATCATGGTGGGACCCACGAGTGGGCCACCTGCTGGCACGAGCCAGCGTCAGTGGACGCTGGTACGCCCAGCGTCAGAGGCGCTCTCCTTCTTCTTCTTATATTTTTCTTTTTTTGCTTATCCAAGGTTTTCATCGAGTGGGGCCCACATAAGGGTGATCCACTCCGTCTATCAGCTGGGCCATCTCATTTTGGGCCCAATGAGCCCAATATTGGGTATGTAAATCGGTCTAGAAACATTAAAGTGGGCCGAAGAATTTACAACAGCAGACATCATTATTTCCACTGTTTCATGTGTTGCGATTCGTTTAAAACTTAGATCGGGTTCATCCTTGGGCCCTGGCCCTAAAATGATCTGGGAAATCAAATGGACGGCGTAGATGGAACACAAACATCAAGGTGGGTCCTATGAGTGGGGACCCCATTCACACGTTCGATGACGCTGGACTGTTCCAGCATCTCTGACGCTGTGAACGTCCTGTGTCTGGACATTCACCTCTTTTTTTTTCCTTCCTTTGTTTATTTCAAGTGGGGCCCACATGGGTATGATCCACTCCATTCATCATGTTCCCCAACCCGTGAGAAACACACAGAGCCCAATATTGGATAGGTAAAAAGGTTCAAAAACATCACGGTGGGCCACGGAAGCTTCAATAGTGGACATCCTTGCCTCCACTGTTCTCTATGGTGTGGTCCACCTGAGATCTAGATCTACTTCATTTTTGGTGTCCAGCCCTAAAATGGGCTGGAGAAACAAATGGACAGCGTGGATTAAATACATGCATCAAGGTGGGTCCCACAAGTGGGGACCCACGATCAACGCCCAAAGGGCTTTAGCCCAGGCGCTGTTGGGCAGCAGCGTCCTTTGGACGCTGTCTGTCCAGCGGCCAACCTTCCCCTTTTTTTTTCTTTTTATTATTATTATTATTATTATAAGTAGGTGGGGCCCATTCATGGATGATCCAATCCATTCATCTAACTGTCCATCACAAGGTGGGCCCAAAAGAAAACAAAGAAAATGAAAGGAAATTAAGAAAATTGGGGGTTTATGTCCCCCTTGCACTCACAATGATGGTTGGATGGTTGGATTGATGATCGGACGGTCCGGATGATGGTTGGGGCCCTCCAAGCTTTGATCCCCTCCTTCAATTTCTCTAATCTCTCTTTTCTCTCTTCTAATCTCCTCTCCAATCTCTTTCTTCTCTCTCTCTCTCTCAAATCTCTTTCTCTTTCTCTCTCCTTTCTTTCTCTCCTCTAGCAATATGGAAATGAGGAGCCCTCCTCTCCCCCTACGTATGCACTTGAATGGGGGGGAGAGAGAGAGAATGAATCATGGGGGGTGATGATGGCTATCATGGGAGAGGGGTATGGGGGTATGGGTAGAGTTGACTTTGGAGGTAAGAGAGGGATGGGGGGGTATGGTGTGTGTAGAGTAGGGGTATGGGTGAGAGTGATTTGATTGATTTGATTGATTTGACATGACTTAGGATTTGTGCAAGTGGGGCCCACGCCACACGCACGTTGTGCGGCCCACCTCGAATTACGCAATTGATCATAACTTACACACCGAATATCGCAATAGGGCGTGCCGCGTGGCGTTGGAATCGCAACGCCTACGCGGTCGCCGGGGTATAGGTCTTGGATCGATGCGGTACTAAAATAGGGTCGCGATCAAGGCTCGCTAATCTGATCCATTTAGGACGTACCGGCACTGAAAATTAAGCGTACGGAGGGCAAATAAGGGTACGGGTCTTACAGGACAAAAAATGTCGGCCTAAAGCCGCTGAATCCCTCAAAATTCGACTACTAATGGTGACGTTTTTGCTCGCCAAATTTTGGTCACCGAAATCACTTCTCGATGGCCCATAGCTGACGATTTATATTTGATGGTACATGAAAACCATCGAATAATCTCTGTCGAATTGTAAGTTAGGTATCGCCGAATTACATACGACGGAGGTTCATAGCCGTCGAATTTTCATAATAAACGACGGCTATAAGCTGTTGTTAATTATAAATGCGGTGATCATAATTCGGCGGTTTATCCTGTCATGTTATTAAATACGGCGAACAGAGCCGCCAAATGGTGTTATCTCTTCGATGGCTTAAGCCGCCAATTATAAAAAACTACGGCGGTCACAACCGCCGTATTTAAGAAAAAATAAAACAATATATATCCATTTGTTGGTGCCTTAGGGTAAATGGTTGAGCCCAAAACTTAATAGACACATTCATTCACATTTATTCAAATCTAAATCCATACATCTAAATCTATTCTACAACCAATCACATACATTAAAATCTAACCAATCACATACATTCAAATCTAAATCCATATTCACTGCCATTCAAACCATTCTACAACCAATCACATACATTCAAATTTAAATCCCTACCCACAGTCATTCAAACCATACCAAAACCAGTCACATACATTCATTACCATAAAATAAAGAATTCATTATAAAACAAAATTGTATCTCACAAGCAATCCAACCATTCCACAACAAAGTATATAAACATCCAACGTATAAAAAATCATCCGTCCAAAATAAAACTAACATTTCAAGGTGTTGAACCTCCAATTTATACATTGCATAGCCCATTACATCACATTATATGCATGGTTTGCATGTTTAAAAGGCCCATCTAACGCATGTTTTGTGATCGTAGGAATGAGAGCGGACTTCACCCAATTGGAGACAAAAAGGGTCCACTTAGAGCCATTGAATGAAGATTGAAGGAGGACCAAAGAAAGAAGAAATCAAGTAGAAGAGACAGAAGAAAGAAAGGAAGAAAAAATGGAGAGAAGAAGGTCCGACCGGTTGTGATCGGTCGGCCATAGGAGCCTTGACCAGTCAAGACCGGTCGACCACACCTTCAGAACCCACTGGACAAAGGAGCAGTCTGGTTCGACCGGTCAAGAACGGTCGGCCAGCAGGTCGGACGCCTTCCTGTGCTTGCTGGACTAATTTCAGATGGGTCCGACCGGTCGGCCAGCCTAGTCCGACCGGTCACGACCGGTCGGCCCTATGTAAAGACAGTAGCTTTCTATTTTGGGCTCCAAAATTCTCTGCGTATTGCGTAACCTTACACAATTTCTGGATGTTTTCGACGCGACAGAGCTTCCCCACTACAAAAGGACACCCAAGGTCTCTTCCTAAGGCATCATAGAAGCTAAAGAACGTCGTGGGAGAGGAAGGAAGCTGTCGTGGAGCGTTTGCAATCCTCCAAACTCCAGGTTTTTATGTTTTCTAGTTTTCTTTTATGAGTTCTAGTTGTAGTATGACAATGCTCGGCTAGAATCTCTCAGTTAAGGCTGAGAGGTGAAGCTTGTAGCCAATTTCATATTTGATTTAGTTTAGTTCAAGTAATTCTACTTCAAGTTTGAATTTTGATATTCTAGTT
Organism: Liriodendron chinense; assembly: GCA_003013855.2. NCBI lineage: Eukaryota > Viridiplantae > Streptophyta > Magnoliopsida > Magnoliales > Magnoliaceae > Liriodendron > Liriodendron chinense. The sequence continues at coordinate 2,624,575 of PVNU02002850.1, forward strand.
CTTATCAAATTAATAGTTTTAGACGTTTTATGAGAGTTCATGTTCTCCAGACATTGATTCCTTACAATTCTCTGAGATTATCATGTTTTGCTTGATTAGATTTGAATTATGGTAACCCTTGAGCATGCCATAAGCCATAGGCATGGTTGTTACTCCGAAGGCTATGATTTTGAATTCTATATGTGTTGAATGGGACTAAAACTTGGAAGTTCAACTTGAGTGGGATTGAATGTGTTTAATGCTTTATCTTCCAACTAGATGAGAGACAGGACTTCAAATCTAGTTGTATATCATGCTTGGATTGACTGGATTGACACGGGATTACTACAAGTGGATCCTTGAAAGCCTTAGTGCCTTTAATTACTGTTTCTCTTAAGTACTGTTTAGCATAATTCCCTCTATTAAATCCCTTAATCACTGCAATCCTAGTTGTTGGAATAACTTAGAACGTGTTCTCTAATTCCCTGTGGACCGACCTCGGTCTTACTGAGATTTATTACTACATCTTAGCCTTGCACTTGAGGCGAGCGAACACAAGGGAGTATATCCATCCTATGTTGAGGCCATCTGATAATCGATCAAATTTTAATATATGCAAATCTCTCTTCAGGTTTGTCTTGATCCACTAGTTCGACAGACCGATCAAATATCTCTTCTATGTAGATATAATAAAAAAATGGATCATGGTCCTCATCTGGAACTAATGCTCCACTAGTGCAGGTTTTTATACGCTGAACATTCTTCATGTAACATCTACGGCCGCCTAAATTAGGGGAGGAAGAGTATGGTGGCCGTTTATCCTTATCGGGTCTTCCCTATTAATGATAAACAAATAAATATTAGGATATGAATCTACATATGACTGAATCTGAATCTGTATGACTCGGATCCAATATCGTTGAGAACCAAATGTGACCCTAATATATATTGAAATTAAATATATATACCTGATCAGAAGGCCATGTAGTCAGCTGAGAGGTATACCCTGACTGCTGTTGTTGCTGCTGCTAGCTCATGTTTGCTATCTGATCCATAATTGTCTTCTTTTGTTGGGACATATGAAACATTTGTCCCTTTATCTCATCTATAGAAGACTGATATGGAGTTGATGTACGCAAACCAGTTTTGCTTATTCTCCCTCCCATATCGCATATCCGTCCTTTCTATCTTTTCCACGAACCTATTAGATAAATTACATTTTTATTACAATATGCTATATATAAATAAATTAAACCATATATATATATATATATATATATATATATATATGAAAGACAACGTATTTACCATTGCAGCGGGATCACTATGAAAATTTCTCTGTCCAAGTGTGGGATCCATCGTAATAATGTTCCTAATTTGGGACTGAAAAATAGGATGATAATTAGTACAATAGAATCATAATAAAATTAAACTAAATAGGCAAATTTATGATTACTCATAATGTATTGATTCACTTCAGGGGTTAGGGCGGAACTATCAACCTTGGTATGACTGCTAATAAATAGTTTCATCCTAGTGATCGTACCACCATCATTTTTTTATTTTTTCTGTAACATAAAAGCTAAATAAGCAACCAATTTATATCAAATGTATTTTAATGAAAATAACAAATGTAGATATTACCAATTCCTCGGCTCTATTAGCCACGCTCTTCTTGCTCATTGTGTGTTGGATCTTCATTTTGGCACGAAGTTCCTTGAACTTAGAACTTTTATCTCGTTCTTCCTTCATCAACTTCAAGTCGACGAACTTCTCCCAATCTTCCTGCTAGATCCATTTATCCAATTTATTTGCCTTCCTTGTTACGTCCGTCTTAGCGAATTCCTTATGGTTCTTTCCCAATATGTATTTCCAGTCTCTGCAGGCTTTACCCGCCTTTTTAAGCAATAATCTTTACGATGCTCCATCAAATCAAATTGGGCCTGTGACGGAGATTATTCCAACAATTAAAATAAATATCATGACATGATTCAAGATATTAACATTAATTTAAAAAATTATAGCATTCAAACATTACCTGAATAAGAGTCCAAATCATTTGGAGCAACTCTAGTTGGAACTTTATCGTATGAAGGATAAAGAGATGACAAGTAGCTCATGGCTATGCGACCCACCTTTGTTGCAAATTCGGCCGAGTGATCACCGACTGATTACCTCAATGAGTTGAATTCAAGAGAGATACACGATTGCTCTGATGAAGCTATGTTGAGCTCTTAAATGTGCATATTCTAACCCCATTTCATCACTAACTATGCATGATTTACATGTTTAAAGACCTACCTAATGCTTGATTTTGTGATTGTAGGAATAAGAGAGAAACTTCGTCATTTGGATTCTTAGAAACCCTTCTTACATGCCTTGAAGATCAAAGGAATAAAGGACAAGAGGTGGAGGAAAGATGCAATGGAGATGGAGAAAGAAAAGCTAAAAAAATCACATTTTATAGATCGACCGGCCGGTCAAACCCTCCAAAAACCGCATTTTCCCTGGACTGTTTTTATGAAGCCCGACTTATTGACCGACCGGCCGGCCAGCCGGCAGGCAGGTTGGCCTATGTATTCTAACGTCCAGAGAGTTGAGTATTTGCTACCCAAGCTTCGATTTTTGCTAGGGCCCAAAGCCTATAAATAGAAATTCTGTTCCTAGAGTCCAAGTTTTGCTACGCAAAAAGTACAATCTACGCACTTGCTCGAAGGTTCTTCGTTGCTGGGGCCCAAAGCCTATAAAATGACACATCCACTTCATTCCTAAGACAACCTAGAAGAGATCTATAACATTAGGAGGTGGAGAAAGTCAGATTCAGAGTTCTACAACTCCCTCTACTTATTCTTCTTTCTAGTTCTTCATGTTTCCATTAGTTTTCCTATTTTCTCTTAGCATGGTCAGCTAAACCTCTTAGCTAGGGCTAAGAGGTGAAGCTTGTAACAGTTCTAAGGTGTTTTAATTCATTTTTAATGGTTTCATGGATTGCTTTTAATGTTGACCAATGATTTGTTGAGTTTGAATGAAGTTTTAAGTAGTTTTTATTAATCTTATGATGACTCATGGATGTTTGGAAGAATTATCTTAGTTCTTAGTTGTTTTGCAAAGATCTAGACCAGTACGCTCCTGAGGAATCAGATTCAAGACGCTCTACAACTTGGATCTTCATGTGGGAACTTCAAACCAAAGTTCTATCTTTTTCTATAAATTCTGAAATGTGTTACTTGTTCATACGATTTGAATCAAGTTCAAATTATGATATTAGTTAAATTTAGTGACAGAGTTTGAAGATTATCATAGTTATGATCTTAATCTATTGGAACTAGGATTGGCATATGTAATTGAGTGTGCCTAAGTCTTAACTTGAATTGAGGGAATCATGTTGATGAACAAGATATGTGACAGATTGTTTTGCTGAATTAACCGCTCTATAGTCTAGCTAGATAGGATTTGATTTCGATTCTAGTTGTGTAATTGAGAAACCAAAACGAATTATGCATTAAGGATAGCTACAAGTGGATCCTTGGCGCTTTAGTATTTCTTTAATTGTTAATTTTATCTCAAGTTTACAGATTACTCATCTACATCATATTTTCAGATTTAGTTTTAATTTGATTTCAATTAGAGATTATTCGAAGAAATTTTGTCTATTCTTGAGTTAGTCACTGAGGATGATCTCGGTCTTTACCGAATTATTGCTACATCATAACCCTACACTTGGGGAGCGAACAAGTTTTTGGCGTCGTTGCTGGGGACTTGACGGTTTTACAGGATTTCTGAAAGTACTTTTCTATTTGAGATTTTTAGGAATCTTTCTAACTTAGTTTGTTTTGTTTTATTTTTGCAGGACTTTTTTTAGAAGTTGAAGTAGAAGTAAGTGGGTTCAAATCAGGTTTTGTCTTTCTAACCTTATTCTTATTCTTCTCTATTCATTCTTATCATATTCATCTCTTATAGAGTGGGTGGAGACTCTTATTGGATCTCTGATAGGTTGGATTTGAGCTGCCTTGATTCTTATTGGTCGGCATTGCCGTCTTGGATCACCTTGAGCTCAGAGATTTCTCTTCTCAATCTACTCTTTCTTCTTTTTCTGAACTTTTCTCAAAGATTCAAAGAGTGGGTAGGGAGTTCTCTGAACCCCTATTGATCAGGAGAAATTGGTCTTTATCTTTGCTTCATGGCTCAGCCATTGCAAGACATCTTATGCTTCGGTCCTAGAGAGGAGTTAAGAAAGGAAGGAATAATTCTTCTTTCTGTTATCATTCTTTTTGTTTTGAATTTGCATGCCCCATTAGGTCCAGGATTCAAATAATCACTTAATAAGTGAATGGGGATTTGTTGAGGGGATTGATAATGAACCACACACTATGAAACGTTTAAATTTCTGAATTTTTTTTTGAAAGTATGGCTAAAAATCAACCGATCCAAGGGCCAATCAAAATTTGGGTAAAAATCAAACGGAAACGGGAGAGAATGAAGTTGAGAATGTTCTTCGACCAAGGACTCTACGTGATTACTTGCAACCTGCAAGAGCGAGCACTCTCTCATGCATAATTTTTCCATATAATGCAGGGAATGTTGATATCAAAATAGGAGTAATCCAACTCCTTCCCAAAGTCCATGGATTAGACAGTGAAAGTGCCTATTAACATCTTAAGGCATTTGATGAAGTGATAGCCATGATGCACTTTGCAAACGTATCAGATGAAAGCGACTTAACTTGTTTCCCTTTTCCCTTAAGGAGAAAGTGAAGGCTTGGCTTCATGCATTAAGGCCAAGATCAATTGGCACATGGATTGAAATGACTAGGGAATTCATTAACAAGTTTTTCCCAACTTATAAAACCAACATGCTAAGGTGCCTTATCATGAATTATGCCCAAAAAGAGGACGAGACCTTCTTTTAATGTTGGGAGAGGTTTAAGGACTTATTGTATACATGCCCACATCATGGCTACGAAAGTTGGCAAGTAATAAGTTTTTTCTATGAATGATTGACTTCGCCCATGCGCTAATTTGTAGAGATGATGTGTAATGGAGAATTCATGAATAAGGAGGCCGAGGAAGTATGGGATTATTTTGATGTCTTGGCTGAGAATGTACAATCTTGGGATACATCTAAACCAACAAATTCCAAGACAGGCCAACAAAGAGAAAAGGGAGGAATTTATGTCATTTTAGAAGAAGACAATATAAGTGCACATGTAGTTAGTCTCATAGGAAAAGTTGAGGCCATGTAATTGAAGAAAAGAGAAATGATTAAACCCATAGAAGTTGTTGATAATGTTTATGGAATTTGTGCCGATAATCAACATGAAACAAAGGATTGTCTTACAATTCCTGCGTTTCAAGAAGTTTTGCAAGAACAATCCTATGCTATAAACAATTTATCAATGACCATTTAGTACTCCAAACTCAAATACGTATAATTCAAGTTGGAAGAATTAGCCCAACTTTAGTTGGAGGAATGGACCAACTGTGAATGCAAATAACACCCCTCAAGCTCAACCTTTACTAGGTCCATCCCTAGTAATCACACCGAAAGCTACACTTGAGGAGATGTTGGGTGCGTTCGTGTTGGTTCAAGTTGAATCTAACAAGACTAATTCTCTAAAAATTGATGGGTTCATGCAAGAACAACTAAGATTAAACCAAAACACATCTCAAGCCATCATTAATTTGAAAACTTCGATGACTAGAGTTGAATCTCATCTTAGTATTAGGGAGAAAGGCACACTTTCCTGCTTAACCTATCCCTAACCTAAGAACCTAATTCAAGATACAAGATCCCAGCTCATCCTCCCAACATATGGAACATGTTAAAGTTATTATCACCTTGAGAAGCGGCAAAACAATTGACAAATCTAATCCAGTGAAGGCCCCAAAGTCTAATGATCCGAAAATTGCCAACAAGGATGATACTTCTAACAACACTCCGCATGAGAAAGAACCGAAAAGGCAATACAAGCTAGTTGCTCCTTTTCCCAAAGGTTGATTTCACCCAAACCTCTAGACAAAAATCTAGAAAATTTTAGAGGTTTTTAAGTAAGTGAAGATCAACATTCCATTGTTGGATGTTATAAAAGAAATACCAATTACAATTACAATTTAAAACTAAATCAAGTCAATCTTACAAACCAAGATTATCACAATAACATTCAAGGCAATTATATGATTAATTTGCAAGAAAAAACTATCATAGGCATTTCATCAAACAGTTAGCATTCATGATTGACTAAACCATTCAAAACATAGCAATCATTCAATCTCACAATGCACAAGGATTTATAGTGGTTCGTTTTCCCTACTCCACTCCTAGTTTACGATCTCAACCTATGAGAACACCGAATTTCACTATAGTCATGGTTTTAAATCAGGTTAACCATCAAACTTAACATCCTTTGATCTAGGACCGCGTTTACTATCTTCCGGTGGCCCAATCCAAGGACTTGATGAGTTTGGATCTCAAACTCTCACCAATCCTAATATAAGGATGGCCAAGTACACTCCCGCCGGAGTTTTCCAATCCAAGGAATAGTGATTCAATAAATGGACTCTCAAATACTAGACATACCTAAACGATTAAGCCCCAATTCAATGCCTTTGATGAGTAGCTTCAGCTCCACATGCTTCAGCTTCTCTTTGTGCTGCCACGATCAGCTACCGATGCAAATGATGTGTGTATGATTATGCCGGGTAGTTGGGAGAGAGATGGTCAAGTTCTTCTTGCCTATTCAATGCAAAGGTTATGAGGGAACTACCAAACTTCAGCATTCAATGGCTATAAACGACCTCATAAAGATATTTCGAAGGTAGGTCAGCCATGAATGCATATCTTGAGTTCATACTTCAAACCGAGCTTTGAATACTCAATGACAAACCATTAATGGCTGGGTTTGAATGATGAACTCAATGGAGTTAAGAGCAAGGAGGGTAGGAAGATGTGAGTAAAGACTCTCTTACTTGGCTCTTGATGGGTGTTGAATGCATACCAAGAAAGCCTCTGAAATATGGCTTTATAGAGCCCCAAATAATGGCCCCAGCGGATAAAAAATGGTCACACTCGACCTGTCAGAGAAAGGCCTCAACCAGTTGGACAGGTCAGTCATAATTCAAATGGTTGATCTCATTTGGGTCTGTCCGACCAGTCAAGACCGGTCGGATGAGCTCGCTGGACAGTATTTGGAAAGCAATCCGATCGGTCGGCTGAGCTTGCTAGACTACTTGATATATGCAGTCCGACCGGTCAAGACCGGTTGGCTGCCTTCCTGGATCAATGCAGCATAGCTGCTAGACAGTTGTTTGCAATGTCCAACTATTTCAGATACAGCAAGGTCGCTGTGTATGATGCAGTGCCTGGCCAACCGGTCAAGACCGATCGACTGTCTAGACATTTTTATCACAGCAAGCTTGCTGGTCTAATTGCACTGATGGACCGACCAGTCAAGACTGGCCGGCTTTCTGTTTAGCAAGGCAAATTCCAATGACAAGCTGCTGGACTAAGGTGAGGGGTCAGTCCGACCGGTCATGACCAGTCGGCTGCCTTGGAGTTTTTTCAACACAGCAGCGGAACACTTCAGTGATGAAGTGTGAAGTGATTTGGTGCATGGAGTCCAATGTTTGGACATGTTTTCAATCATGATTAGCACCTGTCATGGAAAGTCAAGTCTGATCAACTTGAGCTAACGGGTTGAGAAGGAATGGATAAGTTAGGTCGGTAATTATGCCATTCATTGATGTTTTGGGTTTCCTAAGGTCAATCTATATGCAACTTACCTGAGATCTTATTTTTGCTTGAGCTTTGAGCAAGGAAAGAAGCATACTCTTCGAGTCTTGAGCTTCAAATCTTCGACTGGGGCTCACATGACAAGACACGACCAACCAACACAACAATTGACAAAATAAAGCGTACTAATAATCTCCCCCTTTGTCAATTGCGTGACAAAACATCTATCTTAGACACATCATGACTTCCTTATCATGATGGACCCTTAAACAGAAGAAACATACACCCAATTACATGTCTATACAGATATACAAAGTGATCTTTACAAAAGGACATGTACAGACTCGATTTTCTTCAAAATCTCCCCCTTAATGCTTGCACCTACAAAGTCATGCAAAAAGATATAATCGGACCTTCTAGGTGGGATGATTCTCCCCTTTTTTGTTAGTAATTGATAAGGGTTAGCCAGCAAAAAGATATGCCTAAGAAAGCTGCAAGGCTAGCGCCGAAAATATGTCAATCACATGAAAATAGGGAAGAGAAATAGAAATTGAAACCCTTAGGAGATTTAAAGAACTGAACATGCTAAATATACAAATAATCATAAAAGCATAGAGGGCTTATAGCCCAATCAACCAACCATCCCTCCAGATGTATATCCAGACAAATAAAGAACACAAATCTTGAGCTAAAAAGGGCGAATATGCCCGAACCATCCAACCTCCCATAGATATGCAATAAGATCAAAAGCTCATAGAAAAGAGAAAAAGATGTAACTATTGTGAATAAAAGTAGCATCCATACAGACAGCAAAATGGGCAAGCAGCCCAATGTAGATATGCATCGATGTGCGCAAAATATACAGTCAATCCCATAGAAAAATAGTACATGAAATCCAGACGATGTCATTGGTCATAAAAAAGGGAACTGTGACCAAGACATGAGACTAATAATCTGATCCATCTCCTAGATCGGGGGGTGGAACGTCTCCACATGCTGCACACTTCCCACAACTCCATCCGTCTCTCCAATTATGCGAGGCGAGTCACAATGGCCTCCTGCTGTACAAGAATAGTGGCCTGTCCCTGTAAAAGCTGCTGGTCGCTCTGCTCGATCCCGTCAAGTCGGTGAAATAGACGCTCCTGATGCTGGCGAAGCTCAGCAATATATGATGGAGGATCCACAGAAGGGGATCGACGTCGAGAGAAGGCTCGAGGAGGCGTACTGAATCGACTCGGAGCAACCGAGGATCAAGGGAAGGATCAAAGGAAGGTGCTGAAGGTGAAGTCTTGGAAGGTCCAGCAGAGACAAGTGGAGCCTTAGGCTGGGATGGCTCTACCGAATCATGCTTGCTGATCCTGCAAATGATGACTGTGGATGGCTTCTTGGGTAAGTTCCATACGAGCAATGATGGTGGGATTTATAATGATGGGCTTGTGAACGTTATCAGAACTGACAATGTCAATCGCATCAGCAAACTGGCATATGAGATGCCCAAAAGGAAGAATGGAGAATTTTTCATCGTCATGCAAGATAACCTGTTGAATGATAGACATGATCCGGGATGGTAGGCAAAGTGGATGACCCTGACCAACGCGATAGAGAAAACGAAACATGATTTCAGTGACATCCGCCTTGTTGCTCTTTCGTGGATATACATTACGGAAGAATAGATTGTGAAGAATACGGTAATCCCATAGCATGGAGGACGCCCAAAGCGCACCTCCAACCCATTTGGGTGTCCCATCACCACATAGAAATTTGGCAATGACTTCATTAGGTTTGGGACCTAGAGTGGAAAAATCAAAAGGAGACTCATCAACAATCGGAACTCCAACGAATTGAGAGATGGAGTTCAAAGTAAAGACGCAAATCTGTTCACCAACCTCAACTTTAAAAGAGGGGGGAGGCTGTGACATAAACACAGGAGGAATAGAACCTCCTAACTACCTCAAATTGGACAGGGCCACCAATGTGAAGTACGGGAGCCGAATTGATGGCTTTCAAAATGGAAAGGACATTATATTTGGCCAGGTCATTCAAATTTTTGGTCTTTTCACACACCACCTCTTTATCTTTGAAGTCATCCCAATGGGTGAGATGGGATGAGACATTTTGACCCAAGGATTGAGATTGAGGAGAGGGAATGGAAGATGAGGCAGCCCCTTGCCCTTTTGTTAGGGTTTTCTTTGATTTTAAAGGGCGAGGAGGAGGTTTAGCTTTTGCATTGGACCGACCACTTCGCCTCAAGGGGAGCTCATTTTCACTATCTTGGGAAGACATTGAAGACACAACAAACCACCCTAAATCACTCCTAGATATGAAATGAAAGGATTTATCAAAGAAGGAAGGGAGTGAATCCCTTACCTATAGAATGAGAGTGGAGAGGAGCAATGTAGATGAGGTTAGAAACTCTAATCTTGGCAAAAATCACCTTGGAATGCAAGAGGAGAAGCTGGAGCAGCAAGTAGAGGTGAGAAATGGAGAGATGAGGGACTCGAATGAGGTCTAAGTGCTTATAAAGGGCCTCCACGGACGGACGGTCGTGCGGTACTGACCGGTCTAGGGTTGGACGACCGGTCTGACCGGTCGTATGTAATGAAAGAGGGCGTCCAGACTAGTCTCGTGGTAACCCGACCAGTCTTGACCGGTCGGATGGCTTGAAAGGTGGGCGTTTAGATAGGTCTCGTTGTAGCTCGACCGGTCGGCTGACCGGTCGACCAGTAATTTTAGCAGCAGAGAGTGATTCTGCACTGGATTAACAGGATAGAAGGTCTGTCCTTTGGACAGACCATTAGCTTTTAAAACTGAATACCCTTACTAAGGATACAACACCCATGCTCATGGTGTACCAAAATAACTGCCCAATACAAAATGAGGGACCCTTAAAGGTCCAGATTTATCGATACAAGACAAAAAAATGGGACTATGCTCCCGGATATTCTTAGAGAGCAATGAGAAAAGAGGCAAAAGTCCTCAGATATACCTATAAAGATCAGATAAAGAGACTTAATCCTCAGATATTACCTGCAAAGAAGTATCCTAACGACTACAAAGAAGTATCTTTTTCCACCTTGGCTAAGTACCCTGTTAGGACCAACTAGGTACATGTGTAGCAGTTCAAATGATTTTGATGTGACCAGGATAGAGGTTCTCTTGTGTGCAACCTTGATTTGTTTACCTTTTTGGCAAGCGATGCACACAACATTAGGTCTTTTACCCATCTTAGGTAGACCTCTCACCAATTTTTTCTGACTCAGTTTAAATAGATTTCTATAATGAACATGACGAGTCGACGGTGCCACAATTCTGTTTCATCCTTAATGGCCACGTGACACATGGTGGAGGAGCTTGGATTGTTGTGATTTTCAATGACATAGCAGTTGTCTCCTGTGCATAGACCTTTCATAACTAATTTTCTTGTGGAGTTCAGGATCTTGCACATATCTTTGGAGAAGCTTACTGAGTGCTCTTCATCACAAATTTGTGAGATACTTAGAAGGTTATGTTTAAGACCATCAACATAAAGCACATTTTCGATTTCGGGCAAACCTGGCCCAGTGATGGTTCCTTTACTAATGATTTTAGCCATGCTCCCATCACCAAATGTGACAGACCCACCATCAAATTCGTTATATGCACAAAATTGAGATCTATCACCTGTCATGTGTCTAGAGCAACCACTATCCAAGTACCATCTAGGGGTATTCCCAGCTTTTAGGGTAGTATGAATGACCAAACACTTGTTCTTAACTACCCATTTAGTTGTTGTCCTTTTATGAGTGGTATTCTTATGGTGAGATTCTCTAGTTTTCTTGGGAGAATTAGATTTTCCTTTTTCATGCAAGAGGAGAGCAGTTTTCAAATTCAGCATTTTAACTTACTCCAACAGTTCATCCATCCTCTTGTCCTTCTTAGGAAGTGTAGGATAATTTTTTCGTATGTTTCCTCTTTTTGGTGAAGTATGCATAGGAGGATTCCAATTGGCTTGCACATTTTTCCCGGTCGGTACAAATTTTCCTTTCAAGTTTCTGACCGGATTTTGAAAAACCATGCTGTTTACGTCGGATTTTGTAACAGGGTCCTCCTGACGTTCATCTTCCTTCCAGTCAGTTTCCTCCTTATCCTAAAAAGGCACAAAGGAAAACTACGGGTGGCCGGCGTCCAGCCATTGGACCCTCCGAAGCTTAAGTTAGATGGGACATGGTTATAAAGGAAACAAAGGGATTTTTAGCTAAGAGATTGCGTATTGTGTACCTTTCTTATTGATGAAGTCGTCCCTTTATATAGATCCAAGTGACCTAATTTGTTACACAAGAAATCAAGATTATCCCTGATTTCCTGGGGATAAGAGGTTTATCCATTCGATCCCGAGATAATAGAATGGTTCAATCCATTTAGTCCTCTAGTAAATTACGTTCCCTGACGAGGATCCCCTGAGGTTCGGGACCATGAATCAAGATAAGTCCAACATTGGTCTATATGGGCTACTGGTACTATAAGGTGGAGAATGCTTTGATTCGGAAATAACTACTCGTATTTTGAGATACGACCCCTTTCGGCGACTACGAGCCGAGCTGCTCGGATGTTGAGATGTGACCCCTTTCGACGACCACTATTGAGAGGCTCGTATACCCGAGTGGTATTTCGTACTTTCCTAATATTCGAGCCTCGACCACAAGGGCCGTCTAATCAGACGGGTGGAGTTGCCCAAATTCCTCTTCTTGAGGTCGCGGTGGCTACGCCAGCGGCACCTGCACCTGTGGCTCCTTCACTGGTGGTGCCTCTTGAACCACCAGTTATTAATATTATCGATAACTCCCCGAGGGACGACGGGGCGGGGGCAAGCTGCCCCCTAGCCGAAGAATCTCGCGAGCCTGAAGGTGCTCGCGAGTTGGCTCTCCGCTCGCGAGCTGACCACTGCTCGAGATGCGAGCCTAGCTGGGCTAGTCGTAGCCCAGCCCTCTGGAAGCAAAGCATTCACCGTCCCCCGTCATCTTCATCCAATTTGCAAGTTCCTGTTTGACAACATCTCCCCCCAGACTTTTGGCGTCCTTCCCAAGCCAAGTCCTGAAAACCTCTTCCTCAACGCGGGAGTGAGGATGGTACATGTAACATATGTTTTAATTTGACTCTGTTGTTTTTGCTCCCTTCGTTTGCTCCCGAGTACTTATCTCATAACCTTCCTTCTGTTCTATAGGGCTTGGACCTCATTCTACGAACGAGGCGTGATATCCTCGCCGCCCGTCGTATGATAGATAAGGCTGAGGGGAAGAGGGTTGCTCTGGAGAAAGCGGTCCAGGAAGGGACCAAGTCATCAAGTCTCGCGAGACCTTGATCGTGAAGATGACTGAGGAGAAAAAGATCCTCATTGAGAAGGTCCAAGTCCTGACGGATAGATATTAGGCTTTGGACTCCAACTTCACCAAGCTCGCGGAGTTGAAGGAGAAGGCAGGAGAGAGAAAGAGAGATCTTCCGTCAGGACAAGATCTCCTTGGAGGAGCGGCTTACAGAAACCAAGTCGCAGCTCAAGGAAGTTAGCGACAGTCTAGACAAAGAGTGCTCCACTCTCGCGCAGCTCAAGGACAACTCGATCCACTGGGATGAGGAGGGAGTAGCCCTTGTCAAGATGCTTTCTGAAGAAGGAGCCCAAGCCATCACGGAGTTCCGAACCTCGCAGCTATACGACGATGAGAGATACGAGTCGTACGATGCTAGTCGCGACTTTGCACTACGAGTAGTGCAGCAGATGTCCCCATCTTTTGACATGGGTGAATTCGAGAGGGTTGCGGCCATCATAGCTACGGAGGAGAGAGCAGCTGCTGAGAACTGAAGTGACTGAGGTCACTCAAGCTGGAGGGGTCTCCGAAGTGGGCCCCGAAGTCGAGAGTAGCTGGTCCTTCTCCAACCGATACACGAGAATGATTATCTTTCTTTCCTTTGCTTAACTCATGTATCAATTTTGCGTTTGTAATCAACTTGACTTTGTAATAAATTTCGATGAATGAAAAGAAAAAACACCTTTTGATGATGTTGTTGGCATCTTATTTCCTTTCTTTCGTTCTTCCTTTCTTGTATACTGAATGCCTTCATACTTAACTTTCGTAGTAATGAGTTAGGCTCAATCCGAGGGTCGTGGTGACCATGTCCGCGTGGAGATAGATTGATCTATCGATGGAGACTTCGATTCTACCAAGGGTAGACAATTGGCCAAGAGAATGTGTGTATTCTCTTCTGGGCTATTCGAGTCCAATCAAATGGAGTAGCGACCAAAAGACTGACTTTGATTCTACTAAGGGTAGACAATTGGCCAAGAGAATGTGTGTATTCTCTATGGGGCTATTCGAGTCCAATCAAATGGAGTAGCGACCAAAAGACTGACTTTAATTCATATTTATTCGAATGTCGTTCATAATTACATCGAATTAAGGGAAATACCGTAGCAAATGTTCCACATGCCAAGAGCGACGTACGGGTCTTCCCTGCATATCTTCAAGATAATAAGTACCGGGTCGCACAATTTTGATGACTTGATACAGGCCCTCCTAATTTGGGTCCAGGGAACAAGCAGGAGCTCCGAGGTTCTGTCTAAGGACCAAATCACCGAGCTGGAAAGCTCTAGGCTAGACTTTAGCACTACGATAGGGAGCAATGCGCTGCTAATATGCTGCTGCTCGCAGCTGGGAGGCATCCCCCCGTTCTTCCAAGAGGTCAAGATGAAGTCGGAGACCTTCCTGATTACAAGTGGGATCATACTGCTCGATTCGATACGAAGGTACTTGAACTTCAACTGGTACTACTGCGTCGGTGCCGAATGCGAAGGAGAAAGGAGTTTCGCCTGTTGATGTGCGAGTCGTAGTCCTATATGCCCATAAGACTTCTGGCAGGAGTTCTGGCCACATGCCTTTATACTCACCAAGCTTGGTCTTTAAATGATGCTTGATGATTTTATTTACCGCTTCAACTTGCCCATTTGCCTGAGGATGATATGGAGAGGTGCGGACATTGCATATCTTCCATTTTTCAGCGAAATTCATCAAAAGTGGCGTTGTTGAATTGCTTTCCATTATCAGTGATTATAGTGTGGGGGAGCCCGTAACAGCATACAATATTTCTCCATACGAACTTAGTGGTCTGTTTCTCGGTAATTCTGGCTAATGGTTCTGCCTCGACCCATTTGGTGAAGTAATCAACCGCCACGATTGCGAATCTGTTTTGACCTTTCCCGATAGGCAAGGGCCCTGATGATATCAACTCCCCATTGGGCGAAGGGCCAGGGGCTATCCATTGGCGTCATTTGCTCGGACGGTACGTGAGGTATAGGAGAATATCGCTGGCACTTGTCACATTTTTTAGAGAATTCGATCGCATCTGCCTTCATGGTGGGCCAGTAATATCCTTGCCTTATCGCCTTATATGCTACAGATCGTTCCCTTGGGTGGTTACCACATGCCCCCTGGTGTATTTCATCCAGAACACGATGTGCTTCTTCTGGGTGAAGACACCTTAAGTAGGGCAAAGAGAAAATCTCACGTAATAACGTTCCATTTTGTAAAGTATACCTGGCAGCTCGATGACGAATTTGTCGTGCGGATTTCTTATTGTCTGGAAGATGTCCATCCCTGAGATAGAGGACAATGGGGTCCATCCAACATGGAGAGGGATGGACCGCGATCACTTGCCCAGGAGTTACTTGGTCGATACTCGGGGTCCGAAGGTGCTTGATGGGAATTGAATGTGATAACTCAGATTCCGGTGCAGAGGCGAGTTTAGCCAAAGAATCTGCGAGTTTGTTCTTCTCGCGAGGGATGTGGATTATTTCATAATTCTTCAGCTTCGCGAGTAGGATGAGCACTCGAGATTTGTATAATGCTATCCTTTCTTCTTTTGCCTCAAATTCGCTGAGTACTTGATTGACTATGAGCTGAGAGTGACTATGAATAAGTAAACTCTGAATCGAGAGGACGTTTGGTAGTTCGAGGCCGACGATCAAAGCCTCGTATTCTGCTTCATTATTTGAGATGCGAGAATCGAATCGTAAAGCGTATTGGAAATGCGACCCGTCTAGAGCAACTAGAATTAGGCCCGCTCCGCTTCTGGTAGCCCGTGAGGTTTCATCTACGAAAAGTGACCAGGGTGGCTGGTCGCTGATCGCGGAATTATCATCGGGAGAGGAGTATGTGAATTCGGCGATGAAGTCGGCCACGGCCTGACCCTTGATGGTGGTCCTGGGGCAAAACGAAATATTGTGCTCGCTGATCTCGACCACCCATCTAGTTAATCGCCCTGAAACCTCGGGTTTTTGAAGGACCTTGCCGTAATGGATGATTTGTTGGCACTAATATAGCATGGGCTTGGAAGTAGGGTCGCAGCTTTCGGGTAGCCAGTGACCAGAGTTAGGGCCAACTTTTTCATATCAGAATATCGAGTTTCGGCATCCACCATCGCTCGATTAATATAATAAACGAGCTTTTGTACCCTGGAATCTTCTCTTATTAAAGTGGCACTAACGGCTGTAGAAGACACTGATAAATAAAGAAGAAGTTGTTCGTGCGTCACAGGTTTTGACAGAACGGGAGGTGCACTCATATATTGCTTCAGTTGTTGGAATGCCTCTTCGCATTGCGATGTCCACTCCCAATCAGATTTTGCGGTGGCTCGAAGGAGTTTAAAGAAGGGTAAACACTTGTCAGAGGCCCGCGAAATGAACCTATTCAACGATGCTATACAACCAGCCAGGCGTTGGACATCCTTGGGGTGGTCGGAGATTTCATCTCAACCAATGCTTTTATTTTTTCAGGATTTGCCTCGATTCCTCGTTGGCCCATCATAAATCCGAGAAATTTACCAGCAGACACTCCGAACGCACATTTCTCGGGATTTAGCTTCATCTGATACTTCCTCATCAAGACAAAAGCTTCTCGAAGATCTGCAAGGTGGTTGTCTTCTACGACACTTTTCACGAGCATGTCGTCAACGTAAACCTCCATATTCCTACCCATTTGTGTGGTGAATATTTTATTGACGAGGCACTGATAGGTGGCCCCTGCATTTTTAAGACCAAAAGGCATTACCTGGTAGCAATACAGACCTCGGTCAGTGATGAAGGCAGTGTGCTGGCTATTGGCTGGATGCATCATGATCTGGTTATAACCGGAATAGGTGTCCATAAAACTGAGCAGGGCATGCCCTGCCGTTGAATCAACCAGCTGGTCGATTCGCGGGGTCGGGAAGCTATCTTTGGGGCACGCTTTGTTCAAATCCGAATAGTCAATACACATTCTCCACTTACCATTCGCTTTTCGAACGAGAACCACGTTCGCGACCCACTCTGGGTAGTCAACTTCTTTTATAAAATTGACTGCGAGCAGCTTCTCAACTTCAGCCTTGATTACCATTTGCCTTTCTGCAGTGAAAGCACGTCGACGCTGACAAACAGGTTTATACTTCGGATCAACGTTCAGACGGTGTGCTATGACGCTGGGGTCGATGCCCGGCATGTCTCTATGAGACTATTCAAACACATCTTGGTATTCGGTGAGGAAACAGACCAGATTTTTTCGAAAGACGCTGCTTAAAGAGGATCCCACATAGATAACTTTAGACGAGTCATCTTCAGTTAAGTGGATTGCCACTGTCTCTTCTCCGGGAATTCCAAATTGGAGAGCATTCTCTCTTGGGTCCAACGAGGTAGCCGTCGGAGGACTTGATGGATCTTGTGCCACCATCATAACCGGAGTCATTTGAGCCTTCTTTCGGTCTTGTACAGCTATCTCATAACACGATCGGGCTTCCTTTTGATTTTCTCGTACGACCCTAATACCATTTGGGGTAGGAAATTTGACGCATAAATACAAAGGATGTAAAGCTGCCCCTACTTTATTGAGCGATGGTCGGCCCAAAATGGCGTTGTATGCCGACCTCCGATCTACCATGAGGAAATTAACAAAGACAGTCGTTTTCGCTGGACTTTCTCCAAAGGTAACTAGGAGGTCAATGCTTCCTTCCGGCGTTACCACCTCGCCCCCGAATCCGACGAGAGGAGTAGAGACTGGTTTAAGCAGGCTTCTGGCGAGTGCCATTTTGTTGAAAGCTTCCATGTAGAGAATGTCAGCAGAGCTACCTATATCCACCATAATACGATGAGTCAGATAATTTGATACCTTTAGCGCGACCACAATGGAGTCTTCGTGAGGGAAGTGAATCCCTTCTGCATCCTCGAGGGAGAAGGAGATTGGAGGATGGCCGATTTCTGACGTGTTGGGCGTCTGTTCCAACCAGTAGATATGCTGGGGCTTCTTAGACGCCTTACGAGTATATGTTTTTCTTGAAGCTTGAGAATCTCCCCTGCAAGCCGGTCCTCCGGCGATGGTCCAAATCTCGCCAGTAGGTTCAACGTCTTCTTATGAAGTATGATGGTGAGACGACTTCTTCTGGTGTGGTGGGGCTTCCACCCTTTTAGGTGATAGACCTTGACGGACAACATAATCTTGAAGATGACCTTTTCGAATGAGAGCTTCGATGTGATCTCGCAAAGATATGCAATCTTGGGTATTGTGCCCATAGTCTTTGTGAAAATAATAAAACTTACTTTTATCTCTCTTTTCAGGATCAGATTTGATCTTTGCAGGCCATTTCACATATGGTTTATGCTTGATCTCCATTAGCACCTTTTTCGGGGGATCGGTTGAGAGGAGTGTAGTTATGATATTTACCAGAATAAGGCTTCTTGGGAGAGCGGTCCCAGTCGATCAGGCCGATATTTCTTATCCGGGGGCGAGATTTCCTCCAGTTTGCGTTTCTTACCCTGTATAACATGACGTGCCAAAGCAACTTCTTCTGCATTGATATATTTCTTTGCTTTTGCTTGGAATTCTGTCATGGTTTTAGGAGGGTTCTTATCTAGGGTGAATCTAAATCTCTCTCTTGTAATTCCGGCTATGAGGGCGGTGAGGCCTTTTTTTTCGGTATAGCCTTCAGTTTGGACGACTTCTGTAGTGAACCGTACTGTGAATTCTTTTATCATCTCCCCATGTTGCTATTTCAAATCCATTAAGTGAGATGCCGACTTTTTAATACGGATGCTTCCCATGAATTGAGGGAGGAATAGCTCCGATAGCTGTGCGAAGGACCCGATGGATCGGGGTTTTAGCCCCCGGAACCATGTACGAGCTGCCTCCTTTAAGGTCAGGGAAAAAGCCCTACACATGATTTCTGACCCATGTACCTCCAGCTCCATAAGAGACCTATACGTTTTCAGGTGTTCGAGAGGATCGCTAGTACCGGTATACGGGGTGATGACGGGCGTGAGATACTTCCTAAGTAAAGGTGCTCCCATGACCTCGCAGGTGAAAGGAGACTCCGTTTGATGTATCAACGCCACAACAGCAGATGGTCGATTTTCCTGGTATCGTTGTTCCATGTCATCAAAACGATCATGGATTCTCTTGAGGTATCCTTCCCATGGTAAGGTATAACTTGACGTTTCGACGGTAGACCCTTGAGATTGCTGGTGCCAGGAAGTATTGGAGTGTATGGAATGCAGGGGTAGTATAGGGGCTTGATAGTCGAGTGGTATTCGATTCGATGGAGGATGATTTGGTTGCACTTGTGGTTCATCCGCGGAATGTCTAGAAGCCACTAGTATAAGTTGCGCCGGCAACCCTTCTGAAGGTTGTCGCTGGGGCTTCAGGAAATGCTGATCAAGCCGATTAGACAAGGCTTGGAATCCGGCGTTGAGGGTTAGGAGTGTGTTTCGAGGAGACGCATGACATCTTCTTGATTCCCGTAAGCATCAAATTACGGGTTTTGCGATGGCACGTTAGGATCTCCCTGAGGGAGGCCCGTCGAAGTAGTCTGAGGGATAGACGCTGGTTCGGTAGTGTCAGGCTGGAGGTAGCGTCTGCCTTGAAGTGGAAGAATGAGCTGTCTTTTTAGGAGGCATGGTGGGAGGACTTCGATCAGTGGTGAAAGCGGCTAATCTTGACGATTAAATCGTTCCCACAGACAACGCCAATTTGTTTACGTCGGATTTTGTAACAAGGTCCTCCTGACGTTCATCTTCCTTCCAGGCAAGTTTCCTCCTTATCCTGAAGAGGCACAAAGGAAAACTACGGGTGGCCGGCGTCCAGCCGTTGGCCCTCCAAAGCTTAAGTTAGATGGGACGTGGTTATAAAGGAAACAAAGGGATTTTTAGCTCAGAGATTGCGTATTGTGTACCTTTCTTATCGATGAAGTCGTCCCTTTATATAGATCCAAGTGACCTAATTTGTTACGCAAGAAATCAAGATTATCCCTGATTTCTGGGGATAAGAGGTTTATCCATTCGATCCCGAGATAATAGAATGGTTCAATCCATTTAGTCCTTTAATAAATTACATTCCCTGACGAGAATCCCCTGAGGTTCGGGACCATGAATCAAGATAAGTCCAACATTGGTCTATATGGGCTACTGGTACTATAAGGCGGAGAATGCTTTGATTCAAAAATAACTACTCGTATTTTGAGATACGACCCCTTTTGGCGACTACGAGCCGAGCTGCTCGCATGTTGAGATGTGACCCCTTTCGACGACCACTATTGAGAGGCTCGTATACCCGAGTGGTATTTCGTACTTTCCTAATATTCGAGCCTCGACCACAAGGGCTTGGTGTCTTGGTGTTTGTGCATTGTACTTGCCCAATATGCGAGCCTCGACCAGGTGGGCTCGTGAGTCGAATAATGTCAAGAGGGTCCTCGCACATCTCGAGTCCTCGCGAGATTATCTGACCACCTCAATTTGACTATAACACATGCATTCAAGCTTTAGGTGGCCAATGTCACCACAAGCATGGCAAATAGGAGATGCTTTGGTTTTACTCCCTGATGCACCATGATCTTTACTTACCATCAGATGGATTGAGGTAGTTTTTGAAGAGTGACTGTCATAGCCCAAACCTCTTCTGTCCATTGGTGATCTTACAACACCTAAGAGTTTTTCAAGGTTTTCTTCTCCTTGGGCGAAACGTCTTCTGGAGTCAACAACTTAACACTTAAGACAATCAATTTCAGTGTTCGCCTCTTTGAGTTCTTTCTCAAGTCTAGCATGCTTATCGAGAGATTCACCACTCATGAATTTTTTCTTTTCTTGTTCAAGCTCATCATTCTTCCTTTTCAGTTCTTCTAGATATTGACCCATCTTTTGATTCTCAATTTTCAATCCGTCAAGACTTTTTGTCAATTTATCATTTTCAGCCTTCATTTGGCCCAACCTTTTTTAATGGTATTCATATTTTCAATGTATAGTTGGTTATATATCTCCTGAATGCCTTCATCCTCATCCTCTTCATCACTCAAGGAATCATTTTCAGTATTAGAGGATTCATGATCATCAATGTCTCCAGTGATCTTTGCAATGGGCTCAATTTGAGGCACAATATCAGTGATGGAAGCTATTAAAATTTTGATTGAGCCTTATTCCTCATCACTTTGGTATATGTTTGATTCTGATTCAGATTCTTCAGTTTCATCCCATGTAGCCGTCATTGCCTTTTTCTTGGTCTTTTTATCGGTGCACACGGATGCAATGTGACCAAATCCTTTACACTTGTAACATTGAGATATTTTGACTTAAAAAATTTTCCTTTGTTGTTCTTAGAGTCAAAAGGTTTACCCTTCTGGCTAGGGTTTCCTTCTAGAAGTATTTCCCCTAGTTTTGAAGAATTTTTGAAATTTCTTGGCCATAAGTACCATTTTTTCTATGTCTGGATCTTCTTCACTTTCATATTCAGAATCTTATTTCTTATGAGAAGATTTCAGGGCTGTACTTTTGAATTTGGAGGGAGTTTTGAAGTGTAACTCATGGGTTTGAAGGGACCCTAGTAATTCTTCAACTTTCATGGTATCAAGGTCCCGACATTCTTCTAAAGTAATAACTTTGGTAGAAAACCATTCCGGTAGGGATCTCAGAATTTTCCTACACAGTCTATTCTCCGGAACAGGTTCCCCCAAGCCCCACATGTCATTTGTGATCTTGTTCAGTCTGGTATAGAAGTCCATAAATGTTTCATGCTCCTCCATTTTTATGTTCTCGAATTGTGTAGTGAGGAGCTGAAGTTTCGAGCGTTTGACAACGCTTGTTCCTTCATAGTGTAACTTCAAGAATATCCCATGCCTGCTTACTGGTTGTGCAGTTTTGAATCCGACTAAATTCATCTTTAGACACTGGAAAAAAAATGGCATTCAGACCTTTAGCATTATGAATACGTTGAGCTTTATCATAATCTGTCCACATAGCCTTTTCTCTTGGCCTGAGGACATCCGGTTCACCTTCCTTACATATAATATCCATTGGAGGTTTATATCCAATATCAACCATGTCCCTAACATCTGAATCAATGGATTTTAAAAAGATGCGCATTCGGGCTTTCCAATATGGATAGTATGAACCATTAAAGAAGGGAGGTCTAGTAACGGATGTAGAGTATTCTTTAGACATATTTTCAAGTTCTCTTAGGATCTTACTCTGGATTTTTAAACCTGAGTGGAGAAACCCGCTTTGATACCAATTGAAATTGTGGTTTTACCGCTTGTAGAGATACTCAGAGATATGCCTAATGTCCGAGAGGGGGGTGAATAGGACTTTTTGAATTTCCAATTACAATTTAAAACTAAATCAAGTCAATCTTACAAACCAAGATTATCACAATAACATTCAAGGCAATTATATGATTAATTTGCAAGAAAAAACTATCATAGGCATTTCATCAACAGTTAGCATTCATGATTGACTAAACCATTCAACACATAGCCATCATTCAATCTCACAATACACAAGGATTTATAGTGGTTCGGTTTCCCTACTTCACTCCCGGTTTACGATCTCAACCTATGAGAACACTGGATTTCACTATAGTCATGGTTTTAAATCAGGTTAACCATCAACCTTAACATCCTTTGATCTATGACCACGTTTACCATCTGCCGATGGCCCAATCCAAGGACTTGACGAGTTTGGATCTCAAACTCTCACCAATCCTAATCCAAGGACGGCCACGTACACTCCCGCCGGAGTTTTCTAATCCAGGGAATAGTGATTCAATAAATGGACTCTCGAATACTAGACATACCTAAACGATTGAGCCCCGATTCAATGCCTTTGATAAGTAGCTTCAGCTCCACGTGCTTTAGCTTCTCTTTGTGCTCCCAAGATCAGCTACCGATGCAAATGATGTGTGTATGATTATGCCGGGTAGTTGGGAGAGAGATGGTCAAGTTCCTCTTGCCTATTCAATGCAAAGGTTATGAGGGAACTACCAAACTTCAGCATTCAATGGCTATAAACGACCTCATAAAGATATTTCGAAGGTAGGTCGGCCATGAATGCATATCTTGAGTTCATACTTCAAACTGAGCTTTGAATACTCAATGACAAGCAATTAGTGGCTAGGTTTGAATGATGAAATCAAGGGAGTTAAGAGCAAGGAGGGTAGGAAGGATGTGAGTAAAGACTCTCTCACTTGGCTCTTGATGGGTGTTGAATGCATACCAAGAAAGCCTCTGAAATATGGCTTTATAGAGCCCCAAATGATGGCCCCAACGGATAAAAAATGGTCACACTCGACCTGTCAGAGAAAGGCCTCAACCGGTCGGACAGGTCGGTCGTAATTCAAATGGTTGACCTCATTTAGGGCCTGTTCGACCGGTCAAGACCGGTCGGATGAGCTCGCTGGACAATATTTGGAAAGTAGTTCAACCGGTCGGCTGAGCTTGCTGGACTACCTGATATATGCAGTCCGACTAGTCAAGACCGGTAGGCTGCCTTCCTGGATCAATGCAGCATAGCTACTGGACAGTTGTTTGCAATGTCCAGCTATTTCAGATACAGCAAGGTCGCTGTGCATGATGCTGTGCCTGGCCGACCGGTCAAGACCGGTCGGCTGTTTAGACATTTTTATCACAGCAAGCTTGCTGTTCTAATTGCACTGATGGACCGACCGGTCAAGACCGGTCGACTGTCTGTTCAGCAAGGAAAATTCCAATGACAGCTGCTGGACTAAGGTGAGGGGTCAGTCCGACCGGTCATGACCGGTCGGCTACCTTGGAGTTTTTTCAACACAGCAGCGGAACACTTCAATGATGAAGTATGAAGTGGTTTGGTGCATGGAGTCCAATGTTTTGACATGTTTTCAATCATGATTAGCACCTGTCATGGAAAGTCAAGTCTGATCAACTTGAGCTAAAGAGTCGAGAAGGAATGGATAAGTTAGGTCGGTAATTACCCCATTTAGTGATGTTTTGGGTTTCCTAAGGTCGATCTATATGCAATTTACCTGAGATCTTGTTTCTGCTTGAGCTTTGAGCAAGGAAAGAAGCATACTCTTCAAGTCTTGAGCTTCAAATCTTCAACCGGGGCTCACACCAAGACACGACCAACCAACACGACAATTGGACAAAATAAAGTGTACTAACAAGTCCAACTCAAGTCGTGCGTAAGAAATCTGGAATAACCATCATAGCCAATGCCAACAATGAACTCATGCCAACCAGGGTCACTACCGGTTAGAGAATGTGCATTGACTACCGGAATTAGCTAAACACAGTCAAGAGGAATGGCCACTTCCCTTACATTTTGCTTACTCGATGGATATTTAGGGTATAACCAAATGGAGATCGTCCGAGAGGACCATGAGAAGACAACATTCACATGTCCATTTAGCACTTTTACTTATCGAAGGATGCTGTTTGGACTATGTAATGCCCCTGCCACCTTTCAGCGTTACTTGTTAATCATCTCTTCTAATATGGTAGGAAAAATTCTCGAAGTCTTCATGGACGACTTCTCGGTATTTGGTTGTGATTTTGATTAGTGCCTTGAGCACTTAAAAACTATTTTGAAAAGGTGTGAAAGAAGAATCTCGTGCTGAATTGGGAGAAATGTCACTTTATGGTTCAAAAGGAAATAGTCCTTGTTTATATTATCTTAGCCAAAGGAATCAAGGTGGACAAAGCTAAAATTGATCTTATCTCTAACCTTCCACCACCTAAGAGCGTACGAGAGGTGCAGTCCTTCTTAGGACACACTGGATTCTATAAGAGGTTCATCAAGGACTTTAGTACCCTTTCTCGTCCTTTATGTAACCTCCTCCAAAAGGAAAACTCATTCGAGTGGAATGAAGAATATCAAAATGCCTTTGTCAAACTTAAGAGTATGTTGACATGTGCTCTTATAATGCAACCACCTAATTGGAGCATTCCTTTTAGAGATCATGTGTGATGCCAATGATTACGCTATTGGGGTAGTGTTAGGCTAGAGAAAAGAGAAGAAGCCATACAGTTATCTACTATATAAGTAGAACCCTAAACTCGGCTCAAGCAAATTACACCACTATGAAAAACAAACTCTTAGCTGTAGTATTTGCTTTGAACAAGTTTAGGTCCTACTTGATCGGATCCAAGATTATCATATTTACCGATTACGCTGCGCTTCAGTTCCTTCTTTCTAAGAAGGATGTAAGTCGCGCTCGTTGCGATGGATCCTCCTACTCCAAGAATTTGACATAGAAATACAAGATAAAAAGGGAGTAGAAAACGTAGTAGTTGACCATCTCTCATGACTTGTCCTTACTGATTCTCTTGAGACGACTGCAATTAATAACATGTTCCTTGATGAACAACTTTTCAAAGTCTCCCAATTACCATGGTATGTAAACATTGCTAATTACCATGCTACAGGTACCATTTCGACACATTGAAAAAATCAAGATAAAGATAAGTTCTTCAGCGAGGTAAGAAAATTCCTGTGGGACAACCTGTACTTGTTTAAGTACTATCCCGATCAGATTATAAGGAGATGTGTGCTAGATCATGAGCAACACAGTATCATCTCCTTCTGTCATTCTCAAGCGTGTAGTGGCCACTTCTCAGCTAAGAAAACCACAGCCAAAATTCTGTAATGTGGGTTCTATTAGCCCACCATGTTTAAAGATGTGCATGAGTTTCGTAAGGCTTGTGAGCCTTGCTAGAAATTGGGAGGAATATCCCGTCAAAATATGATGCCACTCAATCCCATCTTACCCATCGAAATTTTTTATTGTTGGGGTATCAATTTTATAGGTCCATTCCCATCTTTTTTAGAAATGATTATGTTTCAAAATGGGTCGAGGCAATTCCATGCCGGAACAATGACCATAAAACAGTCATTTGATTTTTAAAAGAAAACATTCTTTCCTGGTTTGGAACCCCTCGAGTCATTATCAGTGATGGAGGGTCTCACTTTTGCAACTGACCATTTGAAGCATTAATGAAGAAATATGGTGTTACTCATAAGGTAAGCACTCCCTATCACCCACAAACAACTGGACAAGCTGAGATATCCAACAGGGAAATCAAACATAGAGAAAACAGTAAAGCCCGATCGCAAGGATTGGTCGCTTCGACTTACTGATGTACTCTGGGCTTACCATACAGCTTTTAAGACCCTCATTGGAATGTCGTCCTATAGACTTGTTTATGGGAAAGCTTGTCACTTACCTGTGGAGTTGGAACATAGGGCATATTGGGTGATAAAGAAGATGAATTTTGATCATGACAAAGCGAGCTTGCTGTGCAAGCTTCAATTGAATGAACTTGCAAAACTTCGTAATTGTAACACCCCGAGATTTCGGTTCCCGTGTACATCACGATGGCAGAATTCCCGAGGCTATTTGGAATGTGTGAGGGTTACACCCCGTACATAATTTTCACACAAATACGCACATTTCACACTATTTGGAAACCATGAGCAAGACAGTAGAACCAAACTTATATATTATTTCATTAACTAAACTAAATTATCAAACCATGTAACCGTCATTCAATCAATCACCATGTTCATAACTACGTCCTCCCATTGGGACTTATTACAATTCAAATACTTAATAAATGCTAGCACTATGAATGACTATGCGGTCTCGTCTTCCACCATCTGCTCCCACGAGCCATCATAATCGTCTCCTTGAGGCTCGGGCTCCTGAGGATCGTTACCTACATGTTCTAAATTATTTTCACAAAACACCGTCAAAAGCGGCATAGTGAAGAACTACTTTAAGGTTAGAAATAATAATCACATAAAAATCATAACAAAACATCCATTAATCTTTCTTAATACAATGCATGATAATGCATGACCCAGCGTAGGAATCCTTAGACAAGCCACCAGGGGTTTTGGGACACGCAAGCCCATAATTTTGCCCGACCACGTGAGAAACGGGACACTCATAGCCCAAATCTACACGTGACAGTGTATGGGAGAAGTAGGACGCTCTAACCTATTCTCAATTCCATACACCCACATGGAGCCCCGTACATGCATGAGTTAGCCATTCTTTATTATTATTACCAATTTACACCAAGCCACTTAACGTCTAACCAACCTTTGGTACCACCACATCCTTCCTTATGGTTCATCACTCATCAAAATAGTCGTAACCGACGCATCACATCCCAGGATGGCGGCCCGTACTACTAAGCTTCATAACAACTATGCTCAACTATAGTCTTATGGAGATCCTTAACAACTTTAGAAATAATAATAATAATAGTAAATATAATAATAATAATAATAATAATAATAAATGGATTTAACAACCACTTAATCGAGCGATCTTGATACCACCATCACAGATCAGGGTGACCACTTAACCGGACAAGCTAAAAGCATCGTCTCAGGTCAGGACAACCTCTTAACCGGGTGATCCGATATTCATCACCACAGATCAGGGTCCATCCATATATATAAAAGGAATATAGCAATAAAAGAATCTACATTAGACAATCACAACTATTCTTTATACAATATGGAAGAAAAGGTGGTCCCTTTAAAGATGGTTACACAAATCTCATATGTGCAACAAACATAATTCTATTCCTTACTAGTTCTCTAAGTCCCATAAATGTCCTCATCACCATGGGATGGAAAAAGTATCTAAAAGCATTCATATATAACTAACTAGGGAGAGAACAAAGAAACATATGTAAACAAAAACACATAAGAATTATCAACCTACAAAACATGAGATTATTGACCCAATCTTAAAGGAGTTCTCATCTTATGATCTTCGACTTATTAGAGATATAAGATGATGAAATAATAGCAAGATGATACTCTCTCTCTCTCTCACTCTCTCTCTCTCTCTCTCTCTCTCTCTCTCTCTCAAATTCGTGGGTGGGGGTCACCTCTGGCTAAGAGAGGCCCTATATATAGAGGTATATATAGAGGTAGGGTCGGAATTAGGGTTTTAAGGAAGCTACACCATCTTCGGATGAACGGTTGCGGTTTAAAGTAGAAATACATCATCTTTCGAGCCGTTTTGGAAAGTGTACACCACATGGTTTGAGGAGAGATTCCACATGTTTGTTAAGTCAAGTATGGGTTACAAAATGATCGTGACAGATTTTGGAATGAGGCCCACTAAGTGATGAACGGTCCACGAGAAGAAAATGAAAAATAATGAGTTTAGAATTAAAAACTTTTGAACGGGCTGTTTATCTGACAATCGAACACCTAGGGTGGGTTTAGATGGGTCCAATGAGGCAGGTAGGGTCCACAAACTGAAGGTCCACAGCCGTTTGATAGAGTTTTAGCGCAAGAGGAGATTCTAGAGAATTCCTACACAAGGTGGGAGAGATTCCGTTTTTGAGGTGATTCTCCGCGTTAATTAGCTAGAAAGGATCATTAAGATCCTCTAGAAGCTTTCCTAAGATCCCATGTGAAGAGGTTTCCCGGATTGGAAGATCCAAGTTTCCAACGGTTGGAAGGAAAGATGAGATCGGGTTGGATTCGTGATGGAATGAGATGATATTTGGTAGAAGGGGGTTTTGGGGGGTAAGGAAGAAGATGGATGGCTTGGATTTCTGAATCAAGGCCCACATGATGGGCCGTGGAGAGGACAGTGGTGGCAGCGGTATATGTGAAGAATCCTTGCCCACGTTCTTGTTTTAGAAAGCACGGTCAAACGTGCATTGACCGTGCACTTTAATGTGCACGTTATGCACATGGGTCCCACCATAATGTATATATGAAATCCATTCCGACCAACAGGTCGGCAACATAGTTTTAGGGGGTTCTACAAAAAATTGGCCAGTTTCGAGATCGAATGGCCCACTTATAGACCGATTTCTGATTTACCTATTTGTGAGATGATTGGAGGGCTGAAATTCGACGTGTATGGTTAAAATATGTCCAAACGCTTATACCTAGGGTGTTGTGTCTTAATGATCGCTAGAAACTAGCGTACTTAAAAACGGCATGTTAACTTAAGTTTAACTAATGGCATTTCTGTAATTTTTGCAAATCTTCAGGTTTAGTAAAATCCAACTCTTCTACGTTGTTAATGAGGTCATTCTAAGCAACTTTAATAAAGGGTACACCATCTGATCTCCTACGGATGTTCTGTTATTCGAATTTCAATATTAATAGTCGATATTTAATATAAAAAAATAGAAATAAATTTCAAAAAAATTTAAAATAATTACGGTAAATCCGGGGCGTTACAACTCCCCCCACCTTAAAACTAAACTCCATCCTCAAAGTTACCTGAATGTACGGCGAAAATGTGTGGATAAGCTTTCTTCATTTCTTCCTCGGTCTCCCAGGTTGCTTCCTTTTCTCCGTGAAACGACCATACAACTTTTACTAGTGGAATGACTTTCCTTCGCAGTACGTGCTCTTTTCGGTCCACGATACGCAGTGGTTCTTCGATGTATGACCCGTCACTGTGTACTTCGATCTTTTTCCATTCGATCACGTGAGTGTCGTCTCTGTTGTACTTCCTCAACATCAATACATGAAAAACGTTATGGACGTTTGCTAGCTGCGGGGGCAAGGCTAGACAATAAGCTATTTCACCAACTCGTTGGAGAATCTGGAATGGTCCGATGAAATGCGAAGCTAACTTTCCTTTCTGTCCGAACCTCAACATTCCTTTCATAGGCGATATCTTTAAAAATACATTATCCCTTTCTTTGAACTCCAGATCCCGTCTTCGATTATCCGCGTAACTCTTTTGCCTGCTTTGAACTACTTTTAGGTGCTTTCGAATGATGTCAATCTTTTCTGAGGTAATTTGAACAATTTCCGGCCCAATCAAGCTTCGATCTCCTACTTCGGCCCAACATTGAGGCGTGCGACAAGGGCGGCCATACAGTGCTTCAAATGGTGCCATACCTATACTTGTCTGAAAGCTATTGTTATAGGCAAACTCTGCCAGAGGTAGGTAATCTTCCCAACTTCCCTTAAAGTCCAACACACATGCTCGCAACATATCTTCCAGGATCTGGTTCACACATTCTGTTTGACCATCCGTTTGTGGGTGGTAGGCTGTACTATACTTGAGCGACGTTCCCATAGCTTGTTGCATCTTTGACCATAATGATGATGTATAATAGCGTGAATCTCTATCTGATATAATCGATATTGGTACCCTATGTAAACGTACAACTTCTTTTACATACAACTCCGCCAATTCTGATACCTTCGCCGACACTCGAGTTGCGACAAAGTGAGCTGATTTGGTGAGGCGATCTACTATCACCCAAATGGCGTCATGATTCTTTCTCAACTTGGGTAAACCCGTGATGAAGTCCATAGTAATGTGCTTCCACTTCCACGTAGGAATCTCTGGTTGTTTCAACAATCCTCCTGGCCTTTTGTGCTCAGCCTTTACCTGTTGACACGTGAGGCAGTTAGATACGTATTCTGCGATCTCTCGCTTCATGTTGTTCCACCAGTATTGCCTCTTCATGTCCTGATACATCCTCGTGCTCCCCGGGTGAATCGTTAACTTCGAGCGATGTGCTTCGTCCATCACTTCCTTCTTCAAACTTAGTTTATTTGGCACACATAGACGGTCGTGAAAACGTATGCCCCCATCTGATCCAATTTACCAATCTACATTTCTTTCATCAGCAATAAATTTTGTCATTATTTCCTGTAGTTCATCGTCTTGGTTCTGAGCGTCAATGATTTTACGCATCAAGGTCGGTTCTACTACAATATTATTCACTTTCACTACTTGGCTCCCAATGTTTAATTTTACATCAGATTCTTTTATAAAATTTAGCATTTTCCACTTCTTGAGGATGCAAGACATTGTTGTCTCATGCGCCTTCTTCCTACTTAGGGCATCAACCACTGCATTAGCTTTCCCAGGGTTATAGCACAACTCTATCTGAAAATTCTTAAGTGTCTCCATCCACCTTCGTTGACGCATATTTAGATATTTCTACTGAAATAAGTACTTCAGGCTCTTGTGGTCGATGTTTAACTTGAATTGCTCCCCATACAAATAATGTCTCCAAATCTTCAAGGCAAAGATCACAGCTGCTAATTCTAGGTCGTGCGTGGGATAATTCTGCTCATGTGGTCTCAATTGGCGAGAGGTGTAAGCTATTACTTTATCTGCTTACATCAATACACAACCTAGGCCTGCTCATGAGGCATCGGTATGGACCACAAATTCTACTCCTTCTTCGGGCAATACTAGAACTGAGGCTGTTGTTAACAATTCTTTCAGCCTTTGAAAAGCTTCTTCTGCCTTCGTGCTCCAGACAAAGCGAGTATTCTTCCTAGTTAACTCGGTCAAGGGGCGAGCGATCTTTGAGAATTCTTTGATAAAACGACGATAGTATCCTACGAGCCCTAGGAAACTTCGCACTTCGGTGACTGAGGTAGGTTGGATCCATTGGCGGACCGCCTCAACTTTGGACTGGTCGACTGCTATCCCATCGTGAGTGACTACATGACCAAGGAACTTCACTTCTTCTTCCCAGAAATCACATTTCTTTAACTTAGCATACAATTGGTTGTCCTTCAGTGTCTGCAGAGCTATTCTTAGATGCTCAGCGTGCTCTTCCTTACTCTTCGAGTATATGAGGATATCATCGATGAAAACAATAACGAATTTATCTAGGTAGGGCTTAAATACACGGTTCATCGGGTCCATGAATAGTGCTGGGGCATTTGTTAGTCCGAAGGGCATGACAACAAACTCATAATGTCCATACCTCGTTCTCAATGCCGTTTTGGAAATATCTGCATCTCTCACTCTTAGCTGATGCTACCCGGATCTTAAATCAAGCTTCGAAAAGAACTGGGCTCCTCTCGACTGGTCGAAAAGATCATCTATGCGCGGAAGAGGATACTTGTTCTTAATAGTGGCTTGGTTCAACTTTCTATAATCAATACACAAGCGAAGCGAACCATCCTTTTTCCGTACAAAGAGGACAGGCGCGACCTAAGGAGATACGCTAGGGCGGATAAATCCTTGCTCTAGGAGTTCTTCTAACTGTTTCTTCAATTCTTGCAACTCTACAGGAGCCATACGATACACTGCCAATGCTATAGGTGCCATACCGGGCACGAGATCAATGGCGAAATCTACTTCACGCGTCGGGGGTAGACCAGGAATATCTTGGAATAGTTCAGGGAATTCAGCTACTATGGGGATTTGGTCGACAAATAGCTCAATCGATTCTCTAATGCACATCAAGCGTTCAATTACTTCCTTCCTCTTCTTACCTTGGAACACTACCGGATCGTGGCTCGAGAGAGACAATGATATGGTCTTGGCATGGCAATCCAAGTTCACTCGGTGCTTAGAAAGCCAGTCCATTCCCAAGATCATGTCAAAGTTCTTCATGTTCAATACAACTAGATTTGCTTCGAATTTAACTCCGTCAATGGTTAAAGGACACCTTCGACATTCCTTTCTTAGCTCTACAATTCGACCGATAGGTGTTGCTATGACCACAGATTCACCTAAGCGTTCTACCTTTAAGTCTAATCGAGCTACAACTAATACAGCAATAAAAGAAATGGAGGCACCGCTATCAAATAAGACAACTACTGGATCATCACCGATAAAGATAGTACTTTCGATGGCGCGGGGGTCTTCTTCCACATTATCTGGTGGAGCCATAGCGTAAAGATGTCCTTGTTGCTTTTGGTTTGGATTTGGTGCTTCTCTCTTTTGCATTTGACGTCGGGCTGCTGCAGGTGGTCTGGGTGCTTGATTCTGCTGTTGTGGCTGACTCCCCTTAGGTTGGGAGGCATTCTTCTCATCTGCAGCCTTCTTGAAACAATTGATGGCCTTGTCTCCTAGCTTTCCGCAATAGTGACAGTTGAAGGGGTCCCGGTTCTGTTGCTGATTGGTTGGTGCAAGTCTTGGCCTCTTGTCAGGAATGGAAGGTGGGTTTGGTACTACTCTGCTTTTCTGGCCTACTTGCCTTGTTTGATTTCGTTGCTGGATATAGCGTTCAGTGTCTTTCTCAGCGATCATTGCTCGATCTATGATCTCTTCATAAGTACGCAGCTTCAATATGCTAATCTTTGACCGAATACTAAGCCTCAAGCCTTCCTGGAACTTGTGGATCTTATAGTCTAGGTCTTATACTGCTGAGGGTAGGTAACTTGACAACTCAGCAAATTTATCTTCATATTGGGCTACAGTGAGGTTACCTTGCTCTAGTTTCAGGAATTCAGACATCTTCTCTTTCCTATATGCTTCAGGGAAAAACTTGTCACAGAACTTGGCTTGAAAAGTGTCCCACGTCCACTGAAATCCTTCTGGGACTCTTCTTTTTGCTGCCTAACACCAAACGTAGGCCACCCCCTCTAATAGGTATGTAGCTAGGGTCACTCAGTGTTGCATGGGGCAAGCCAAGGTGTTCAGTGCCTTAGCCACTTGCTTGAGCCAATAATCCGCCTTGGTAGGGTCAGGGTTTCCATGGAACTTCTCAGGATGTAGCTTCAGGAATTTCTCAATCAGGAAGGTTTCTTCAGGAAGCATGAACTGAGGTTGATTCGGCGG
This sequence comes from Liriodendron chinense, assembly GCA_003013855.2. Lineage (NCBI taxonomy): Eukaryota > Viridiplantae > Streptophyta > Magnoliopsida > Magnoliales > Magnoliaceae > Liriodendron > Liriodendron chinense. Next base: position 2,658,108 of record PVNU02002850.1, read on the forward strand.
AGGAGCCTGTCTAGGTGCTAGGGGTACTTGAAATGTTTCAGGTTGATTTTGGGGTGTTAGTGTGGTTGTTTGAGTTTCCACTGGAGGCAGAGGTACGGTTTGAGTAGAGGTTGGAATCGGAGTTTGGCCAGGGGTCACGATCGTTATCAGTTGTTCGAGAGTGGCCTGGTGTCGGGTTTGTTGCTCATGTTGTTGGGCCTGTTGGTGCTGAATGATACCGGTGAGACGATCGAGTGCGCCTATCATGGCTTCCCAAGGTTGTAGAGCAGTGGAGTTTCCTCCCACTGAAGTCATTGGTGGATTTGTATTAAGACTCGTAGTGTTAGCCATGGGTGGTGACTCAGGCTGGGGTGAGGCCGAGGAAACGTTTCTCGAAGATTTTCTCTTAGGGGCCATTAAGCTGAAAATAAGTTTTCTATAGGTTAGAGGTCACTTCTAAGGTGAAAACTAATGAACTCAAATCAGAAAGTTAGAGTTAGAGGTTCACTAAGCTTGTAGTTTGGGAATCTGATACCCAGGACCTGATCGCGCTCTCGGATTTTTTTCTCTCAAACCGGAAGTCCTTTTCCTCTGAAATTTGGAGGGTAGATAGATGATTAGGTGGGGAATACCTCAAAGTTTTCTCAGAATAAAAATCTCATGATAAAGTCTATTTTTGACCCCCACAAGTCTGAAAAATGTAACAAATCAGCAGACTTTTATGCAAAATACGTGCTATTGTTGGAATTTTACTGATTTAATCACATATCGGACTGATCTGAAATTTTATATGGATACTGGGGACTGAGTTGAGAATCTCCAAAAAAATTTATAAAATTTTATTAAATTCTAAAATATGTTTTCCAATGACAGAATTACAGATGGGTCTAGAAATCTTCCCTAATTGAAATAATTAGAAATAAAATAGTTACTCCTAATTATTTGTGGAGAAAATTTGCAAGATTCAATGAATCAATGATTCAAATATGGGGAATAGATGAGAGCCCCAAATATTAAAAAAAATGAAAATTTTCTTTCCAAAAATCCTAAAATGTTAACATTTCCAGGTTCCACGACTACCCTAGTAAATCTCAAGGAACCTAAGTGTGGGTCTCTAAGTTCGTAACATTACATACCATTAATAGGATTGAATCTAAATGATTTGTCTCTAGTCTTTGGGGACCTAAGCCCTAAGATGAGTTAATTTTGATATGGATTTAGGCTTCTCGCCCAGAGGTCCCATTTTGCTCTAATACCAACTTGTAACACCCCAAGATTTCGGCTCCCGTGTACATCACGACGGCCGAATTCCCAAGGCTATTTGGAATGTGTGAGGGTTACACCCCGTACATAATTTTCACACAAACACGCACATTTCACACTATTTGGAAACCATGAGCAAGACAGTAGAACCAAACTTATATATTATTTCATTAACTAAACTAAATTATCAAACCATGTAACCGTCATTCAATCAATCACCATGTTCATAACTACGTCCTCCCATTGGGACTTATTACAATTCAAATACTTAATAAATGCTAGCACTATGAATGACTATGCGGTCTCGTCTTCCACCATCTGCTCCCACGAGCCATCATAATCGTCTCCTTGAGGCTCGGGCTCCTGAGGATCGTTACCTACATGTTCTAAATAATTTTCACAAAACACCGTCAAAAGCGACATAGTGAAGAACTACTTTAAGGTTAGAAATAATAATCACATAAAAACCATAACAAAACATCCATTAATCTTTCTTAATACAATGCATGATAATGCATGACCCAGCGTAGGAATCCTTAGACAAGCCACCAGGGGTTTTGGGACACGCAAGCCCATAATTTTGCCCGACCACATGAGAAACGGGACACTCATAGCCCAAATCTACACGTGACAGTGTATGGGAGAAGTAGGACGCTCTAACCTATTCTCAATTCCATACACCCACATGGAGCCCCGTACATGCATGAGTTAGCCATTCTTTATTATTATTACCAATTTACACCAAGCCACTTAACGTCTAACCAACCTTTGGTACCACTACATCCTTCCTTATGGTTCATCACTCATCAAAATAGTCGTAACCGACGTATCACATCCCAGGATGGCGGCCCGTACTACTAAGCTTCATAACAACTATGCTCAACTATAGTCTTATGGAGATCCTTAACAACTTTAGAAATAATAATAATAATAGTAAATATAATAATAATAATAATAATAACAATAATAATAATAATAATAATAAATGGATTTAACAACCACTTAATCGGGCGATCTTGATACCACCATCCACAGATCAGGGTGACCACTTAACCGGACAAGCTAAAAGCATCGTCTCAGGTTAGGGCAACCTCTTAACCGGGTGATCCGATATTCATCACCACAGATCAGGGTCCATCCATATATATAAAAGGAATATAGCAATATAAGAATCTTCATTAGACAATCACAACTATTCTTTATACAATATGGAAGAAAAGGTGGTCCCTTTAAAGATGGTTATACAAATCTCATATGTGCAACAAATATAATTCTATTCCTTACTAGTTCTCTAAGTCCCATGAATGTCCTCAACACCATGGGATGGAAAAAGTATCTAAAAGCATTCATATATAACTAACTAAGGAGAGAACAAAGAAACACATGTAAACAAAAACACATAAGAATTATCAACCTACAAAACATGAGATTATTGACCCAATCTTAAAGGAGTTCTCACCTTATGATCTTCGACTTATTAGAGATATAAGATGATGAAATAATAACAAGATGATACTCCTTCTCTCTCTCTTTCTCTCTCTCTCTCTCTCTCTCTCAAATTCATGGGTGGGGGTCACCTCTGGCTAAGAGAGGCCCTATATATAGAGGTAGGGTCGGAATTAGGGTTTTAAGGAAGCTACACCATCTTCGGATGAACGGTTGCGGTTTAAAGTAGAAATACATCATCTTTCGAGTCATTTTAGAAAGTGTACACAGCATGATTTGAGGAGAGATTCCACATGTTTGTTAATTCAAGTATGGGCTACAAAATGATCGTGACAGATTTTGGAATGAGGCCCACTAAGTGATGAACGGTCCACGAGAAAAAAATGAAAAATAATGAGTTTAGAATTAAAAACTTTTGAACGGGTGGTTTATCTGACAATCGAACACCTAGGGTGGGTTTAGATGGGTCCAATGAGGCAGGTAGGGTCCACAAACTGAAGGTCCACAGCCGTTTGATAGAGTTTTAGTTCAAGGGGAGATTCTAGAGAATTCCTACACAAGGTGGGAGAGATTTCATTTTTGAGGTGATTCTCTGTATTGATTAGCTAGAAAGGATCATTAAGATCCTCTAGAAGCTTTCTTAAGATCTCATGCGAAGAGGTTTTCCAGATTGGAAGATCCAAGTTTCCAACGATTGGAAGGAAAGATGAGATCGAGTTGGATTCGCGATGGAATGAGATGATATTTGGTAGAAGGGGGTTTTGGGGGGTAAGGAAGAAGATGGACGGCTTGGATTTCTGAATCGAGGCCCACATGATGGGCCGTGGAGAGGGCAACGGTGGCAGCGGTATATGTGAAGAATCCTTACCCACGTTCTTGTTTTAGAAAGCACGGTCAAACGTGCATTGACTGTGCACTTTAATGTGCACGTTATGCACATGGGTCCCACCATAATGTATATATGAAATCCATTCCGACCAACAGGTCGGCAACATAGTTTTAGGGGGTTCTACAAAAAATTGGCCAATTTCGAGATCGAATGACCCACTATAGACCGATTTCTGATTTACCTATTTGTGAGATGATTGGAGGGCTGAAATTCGACGTGTATGGTTAAAATATGCCCAAACGCTTATACCTAGGGTATTGCATCTTAATGATCGCTAGAAACTAGCGTACTTAAAAATGGCATGTTAACTTAAGTTTAACCAATGGCATTTCTGTAATTTTTGCAAATCTTCAGGTTTAGCAAAATCTAACTCTTTTATGTTGTTGATGAGGTCATTCTAAGCAATTTTAATAAAGGGTACACCATCTAATCTCCTACGGATGTTCCGTTATTCGAATTTCAATATTAACAGTCGATATTTAATATTAAAAAAATTAGAAATAAATTTCAGAAAATTTTAAAATAATTACGGTAAATCCGGGGCGTTACAGTAATGAGGCATATGAGAATGCGAGAATTTACAAGGACAAGAGGAAGGTATTTCATGATAAGTTCGTATGACTTTCACGATCAATCAAAATGTCTTTTTGTATAATTCTATGTTACATCTATTTTCGGGCAAATTAAAGTCTCGATAGGCCGGTCCCTTCATTGTCAAAACTGTTTATTCACATGAGACTGTCAAGTTGTTGAATCCAAGGAATGACAACATCTTTAAAGCAAATAGTCAGCGTTTAAAGTCGTTCTTTGAGAACTTTCCTTCAGAAGGTATGTCCATACCTCTGACTGATCTTATGTATTAAGATACTTGATCTCCTAGTCTGACGAAGGTATAGTGTAGTTTAGGATTAAGATTTCTGCTTTTACTTTATTTATTTTTCAGTAGGTTTATTAGATAGAGGTAGAATCCCAATGTTTGCTCTCTTAGGTACTCTCATTCCTCAATCCCCTTGTTTTTTTCGTTGCTTTCATGTCATCATTGCATTCATATCTTGTTACATTGAGGACAAAGTAAGATTTGGTTGGGGGGTGAGATTCATTATCTAGTATATGAAAAGAATGAAAGTTCAATTATTATTGAATATTTGTTGAGAAATTCTGAAAATGGCTACCTACTAACTAACCAGGAGAATGCCTACTCGTAACCTAAGCTGGAAATAGGAAATAGTGTGAAAGCCGTCGAAGGAACGGTAAGGCAAATTCTTGTCAGAGGCTTGTTGTTGATATGTAAATTTTGGATTTTAGTTTGATTGATTTATGAAGAAAGTAATCCTTGAAGTTCATGACAATGAGCATTCACTTTGCACACTAGACCACATTTGTTCTAAATCTTCTATTATTCAATCAATTGGTGGGAATTCTATGTGGAACACTTACTGTATTTGGAGAATTTAAGATTTTAATATCTATCATTGATTGTCTCTAATATGTATACTTGTATATTTTAGAGTTTATAGAAGAATGTTTCCAAGAAAAAGTTGAGTTATAGAGGATGGATTTGTCTCACGCATGCTTTGCTGGGAGCTAGCAAAATGCTGGTTGGGAGGTGTGTTGAGCTCTTAAATGTGCATATTTTAACCCCATTTCATCACTAACTATGCATGATTTACATGTTTAAAGACTCATCTAATGCATGGTTTTGTGATTGTAGGAATGAGAGAGAGACTTTGTCATTTGGATGCTTAAAGACCCTTCTTACATGCCTTGAGGATCAAAGGAATAAAGGACAAGAGGTGGAGGAAAGATATAATGGAGATGGAGAAAGAAAAGCAAAAAAATCACATTTTACAGACCGACCGGCCGGCCAAACCCTCCAGAAACCACATTTTTCCTGGACTGTTTTTATGAAGCCCGACTTATTGACCGACCGGCTGGCTGGTTTGCAGGTCGGCCTATGTATTCCAACGTCCACAGAGTTGAGTATTTGCTACCCAAGCTCCGGCCGGCCGGACAGGGGGGTCCGACCGGCCGGCCAACGTTTAGAAGCAGAAATTTCTATTTTCGGAATTCGATTTTTGCTGCGCAAAATGTACAAGCTACGCACTTTCTCGAAGGTTCTTTGTTGCTAGGGCCCAAGGCCTATAAGAGATCTATCGCATTGGGAGGCTGAAAAAAGTTAGATTTGGAGTTCTATAACTCCCTCTACTTAGTCTTCTTTCTAGTTCTTCATATTTTTACTAGTTTTCCTGTTTTCTCTTAGCATGGTCAGCTAAACCTAAAAGAGATCTATCGCATTGGGAGGCGGAGAAAGTCGGATTCGGAGTTCTACAACTCCCTCTACTTAGTCTTCTTTCTAGTTCTTCATGTTTCCATTAGTTTTCATGTTTTCTCTTAGCATGGTCAGCTAAACCTCTTAGTTAGGGCTAAGAGGTGAAGCTTGTAGTAGTTCTAAGGTGTTTTAATTTATTTTTAATGGTTTCATGGATTGCTTTTAATGTTGAACAATGGTTTGTTGAGTTTAAATGAAGTTTTTAAGTAGTTTTTCTTAATCTCATGATGAATTATGAATGTTTAGAAGAATTATCTTAGTTCTTAGTTGTTTTGCAAAGATCTAGACCTGTACGTTCCGAGGAATCAGATTCAAGACGCTCTAGAACTTGGATCTTCATGTGGGAACTTCAAACCAAAGTTCTATCTTTTTTTATAAATTCTGAAATATGTGTTGCTTATTCATATGATTTGAATCAAGTTCAAATTATGATATTAGTTAAATCTAGTGACAGGGTTTGAAGATTATCATGGTTGTGATCTTAATCTATTGAAACTAGGATTGACTTATGCAATTGAGTGTGCCCAAGTCCTAACTTGAATTAAGGGAATCATGTTGATGAACAACACATGTGACAGATTATTTTGCTGAATTAACCGCTCTATAATCCGGCTAGATAGGATTTGATTTCGATTCTAGTTGTGTAATTGAGAAGCCAAAGCGAATTATGCATCAAGGATAGCTACAAGTGGATCCTTGGCGCTCTAGTATTTCTCAGATTGTTAATTTCATCTCAAGTTTACAGATTACTCATCTACACCCTATTTTCAGATTTAGTTTTAGTTTGATTTCAATTAGAGATTATTCGAAGAAATTATGTGAATTTCTGAGTTAGTCCCTGAAGACAATCTTGGTCTCTACCGAATTATTGTCATATCGCAACCCTACACTTGGGGAGTGAACAAGCTAGGAACGTGGTCTGACGTTGAAGATAATACTTTACATGTTGAATGGGCACTATTAGCCGTAGGCAACAACGTAAACCAAGGAGTTAATGACATGTCATCAAGTCCTGGAGTCGGAGTATCATGATCTGAAGATGTTTCCTTCGAAATATTGTCTATATTCATAGTACAAAAGATGACAATTAATAAAATCACACTCAGCTATATAATTATATTAAAGATTAACATTTAACAACATCCATCAAGATACAAAACAACATCCATTATATTCAACAATATCATGATTTGAGTTTTTTTCTTTACTGGACTCCTTTCAATTAATGTGAGAGCTGCTTACATACTCATGATGATGATTAAATCACGACATATGTACCCCATTTGAGTTTCATTACAAAATGAGCATTTTATTGTAAATGCATTTGATAGAGTTTAAAAAATGGACATATTTGGTAGATATGATCTCATTTTTCTAAATGCGTACACTTACGATGTCCAAATCTTAATTAAACTCAATTGGAATTCAAGTTTCAAATTTATCATCATGATAAGATCAGGTCACTGTAGTTCCATTTTATTTTTTTTACAAGTTATAAATAATCGAAGAGTTATCGAATTCGCTCGTTGCCTTGCATACTCAAAGATGCTTCATGCAGCAATTCTTCAGTGACTGCTTGCGTAAAACCTGTACCTTCAATTTATTCCAACACCACCCATTTCAAATTTTGCCTGAAATGTAAATAGTGTTATACAAGGTAACAAAGAATCTTCTATTTTCATATATATAAAAGATAAATATATAAATTTTAAAACATACGTAATTAGTCTTCATCGCTTTCTATAATGTCTTTTTGCATGGCGGATGTTAAAGCATCTTCATTTATCCTTGTTGTAAAAACTAGAACATCTTCAAAAGCATCTGCATCTTGATTCAATCTTTTCATAGCTTCTAATACAACATGCCAATCATCTTAGGCCTACTATGATCCTTGCAATAAAATACCTGAGTTGCTTTAATACAAGTATAAATGGCTCGTCATCTTCTTTTATATTTCGCATCAACCTTCCTAGGTTAACATATATCAGATTCGTTTGTGGATCGACTACATAATCATTAAAATCTTTTATACACACCCAATCACAAAAAATTACAGTCTTAATAAAGTCAATATAGGCCAACTCAATTATTTTTTTGATAATGCCGTAATAAGTGACTTCCTCATCCACAAGATTAGTATCCCTAGCACTAGACCTGAAGCTAGTTATAACTTTCATTGATACTCCATAATTCTGTGTTGCCAGGTTCATTTCATATTTTGATGTATAAAATACATAACCGTTTACCATATATGCATTGTATGACATGGCATAAATATTTGGGCCATTAGCAAGCCTCTTCATTTCGCAAGAACCAAATTCATCTCCTAATTGGTCTCTAATCCAAGGGATGTAAGTCGTCACATTTTCTGTCCGTGACTTAGCTTTTCAATTTTGAACTCTTAATATTTGGCTTTGGAGGTATTCTTAATCTTCCTGTGACATATAATGTAAATGCACTTTAGAATGCATGCGCAGATAGGTGCATATGTAAATTTAAAACATATACCGATAATATTAGATATTACATACCTTTTTCATTCAGAATTTTTGAAGGATTGTTGGAGTACCTATTTACGCAATTGATGGTACTCTACATTCGTAAGAAGGTAGGGCTTCCCATTCTTCTTTCCTAAAGGGTATACTCTTTCATCATTATCATCATCATCCACGTACTTTTCATTTCCTCTCTCATGACTTCCCAACTTACGTAAATTATTCGGCATGTAATGCATAAAATACAACATTGCTTCTTCCATGAGGTAACATTCTGAGATAAAACCCTCTGAAAATGTTTGATTCATTACGTATCATTTGTAGCTCTTCATCATTATAAAATAAAAGTAAGTAATCATATTTAGTTATTAAGGATGTTAAGTTATATAATTAATTGACGTATTAATGAATGTCAAAGAGAAATTATCTCTCAAAGGAATAGATCCATATGTATTTCACACAGTCTACAAAGCAGTGCCTCCTCTACCAAGTGCACGAGGACGTGTACCACTGAAATCAAGAATGTTGGAGGGAAGTACTTCTTGAAAACACAGTATATTCACAATGTGTCTTTTCATTATCTGCAATACCATATGGTCGACAATCTTCAAGCATAAGATATTAAAAAAGATCGAGAGCTGTCTACTAGTGGCACGTAATTGCCTTTGATTCTGATCCTTAAATGCATGCATTAGCAACACTGGTAGTAGTTGTTGCATATAAATGTGATAATCGTGAGACTTTAAGTTTTTTAACTGAAGATCTTGCAAGCTCATGTAATGTTTCCATTTTAAACTATACTCTTCATGAACTTTCAAATTATACAATGTTTTACAAATTAATTCTTTTTCTGCGCAGGTTAATTCATATGGAGCTTTAAGGCAAATCTCTGTTCCGTTATTTTTATATATCCACAATTTTTTTTTATCTTCATCTCTCTTAGGTCTAAGCGGGTCTTACGATCATATTTGGTCTTATCCTTTGTGCTCATGATGGTTGCGATGAGGTTTTTTGCCACATTTTTCTCAACGTGCATAACATCAATATTGTGGTGAATAGACATATCCTGTAATATGAGTTGCAATGAGGTTTTCTCAACGCGCATGCACTACTTTAGCTTTTAAAATAAAATGAACTTGTATAATATGTAAAATATTAACTTACGTACCTTCTAGTATGACAAGTCAAGGAAGATTGATTTCTTCGTCCATGGTGTTTCGTCATTCGCAGTCCTCTTCCTCTTCTTGCCTCCTACTTTTTTAAAATTTGAATGGATAGTTTTCATATTTTCTAGTAACTCTGTCTCACTCAAATGGAGACTTAACTTTTCATGTTCTTCTTCCCCATTAAATTGTGATTTCTGAGTTCTAAATAGATGCTTTCGATCTGATAGAAATTTTTTATGCCCCATGTATGCAAACTTCCCTCCTTGTTTTAGTCAAACTGAATCTGTACATTCGCTACAAACAGGACAACCAAACTTTCCTGCTGTCTTACAACCTGACAAATGGTCGTACGAAGGAAAATCATGTATGGCTGATAACAAAATTGCTTTTATTGTAAACTTACGCTTAGTGGTTGAGTTATAGGTTTCAATTCCTTTTTCCCACAATTCATTCAACTTAGCAACAGTGGTTGTAAGTATACGTCAATATCATGTCCTGGATTATGTTTCCCAGGAATCAGTAGTATTAACATCATAAACTCTTTACACATGCATAAGGAAGGAGGTAGATTGTATAGAACTATCATAACAGGCCAACAACTATATGAATTATTCTCGTTTCCGAAAGGATTGAATCCATCAGTTGCAAGTCCTAACCGAATGGTATGTGACTCAGTACCAAATTCTTCCCATTTGCAATCCACCCCTCTCCAACATGTCGAATCCATCGGATGACGCATGTGTGTCCCGCTTCCTCCTTGGTCCACATAGTATGCCATTTATCTTTTTTGCAATCCACGGTACATTGTACATTCGTTTCAATCTCGGTGGTATGGAAAAACATCTTAATATTTTCTGCGGTAGACGTTTGCTCTCCAACTTCCTTTCATTAACTTATTTCCACCTGCTCTCGCCACATTTAGGACAACTCTCCTTATGTTCATGCTCCGTCCAGTACAATATGCAATTATTAGGGCACGAATGAATAATCTGACATTCCATTCGTAAATTCTTGATCATTTTCTTCATATTATAAGTATTTTCTAGTAAAGTGTTCTCATTTGGAAGTATCATCTTCATAAATTGCAACAACTCATTGAAGCTCTTGTGCGACCATTGATGTCTTGTCTTCATGCTTAACAACTAAATTATAACTGATAATTTTATATGTACTTCTTGACACGACGGATATAGGGTTGTATCGCATCCTCCATCATCTTTCTGTATTGAATATTATCTGGTGAATCATCGTAAAATTGAACATCGTTTACATCATTACATCCATCCGTGTATGCGGCTTCAACATCTTTGTCCTCAATAAAGTTTCCATGAGCTTCATTGACCATATCAGCCATCTTTGAAAATATATTTTCGTTACGATTAATAGCAGACAGTACTAGTCTCAGCGGTACTTACAGATCGTTCGCCAAATGATTCATCATAAAAAATCGATGTCGTATAAGACGTAACTATATAAGCATAAATTAAATGATCTAAAACTGTATCTAATTATTTCTTCCCTCTTGACAAGTTATTGCAATTAACACAAGGATAAAAATAATAGCCATTGCCCCCTAATTTCTGACTATTGTCTCTTAAGTACGTTATGAAATCCAAAATACATCTGAGATACTTTGCCGACAACAATGGTTCTGTCATCCACTCTTTGCTTGCGTGTGCATTAAATATGTCATCTATAAGTTGATACACATATTTATCATATTCGATACAATATGGTCACAAAAGAAACTTCTTAAACCATAAACAAAGAACTGCATGTAATTATCAAATATTCGACACATCTCTTAAGGAATGCATTAACTTGGAATATTCCTACAACTCAAACTTTATTGACTACTAAATCAATCACCCATTCAAGTTTGAATAGCTTGTGATGCTTTTATTTACCCATTTAAATACATACGTCAAAATCTGGCAGCATCTCCCTTTATCTCGCCAGATATATTGATTTTTCATTATATTTCCATTATAAAATATCCACATAAAGTGACAATATTTTACAATAAAAATAAATGTAAGAAACTTATCCAATGAGAAATTTAGAAATGGAGCACAAAAAATGCATCTACATTTAAATCAGTAAAACAAAAATATCGTAAGCTATCAAAATATGAAATGTCCAAAAAGGGACAATTTGAGGATTCCTGTGCCACTAAAGTCACACTAAATCTATGACTGGTCACATAAAAATGCTTAAATGGGCAACTGATTATCCTATAATAAAATATTACATAATACTTGGATTTGGTCAACCCAATCATAAAATATACTTAAATGCCTTGACATCGTAAATCATCATACTGGCCACAGACCAATGATATACGTTCTTTTGCATTGCGCCACCACACGCTCACTTCGATGGACTCTATAAGTGGGCATCCACACCTACAAAATACTGCAAGATAGCGATTTGCCTCATCTAGAATCCTTTTCGCGCTCTCATATTCGTAAATCATTCCTGTAATCTCCTAAAAAGAGTATATTCTATCGGCATCCTCGTCAGACAAGTCTTCATCCGCAAGAGCATCTTTCAGGAAAATGTTGATTAAATTGGACAAGTCTTTCGTCTGACCTAAAGTAGCTAGGTTAGGTAAGTTTAACTACAGTAGCTCCTTAAGGGTGGACAATGCTTCGGTTACGGAGGGCGATGTGGAAGACATGAATGAAACTTGATTTTTTTGCACAGAGAAAAACACGACAAGTACACTTTGAGGTATATGGACCCATTGTGATGAGTATGTGAAATTCACTCCAACAAGCAAGTGCCTCTTGCCATTTTAACCTCAAGACCCACTTTTTTTTATCTTATCAATAGGTTGGATGGCAAATAAACATTTCGGTCAAATTCATGAAGTTTTTAATGGTAGGGATTCAATTATTACTATTTTATTAGGGCAAATGTATCACATTAACATATTTTAAACATTTTTGGGTGTTTTTTACCGTTTCATTGGGGCAAATGTATCATATTAACCACAGATAGCTCCGATCCACATTCGGGTACTATCCATCAATTCTAGGCTTTTACACATAAACATGGGCACCCATATTGTTGTCCATAGAAAATGTACAGCTTGATCATTGTCTCAACAACTGTTCCCACCTTCTAGGGACCCCCGCCCACCATCCATTTGGATCCACCATGATGTATGTGTCATATCCACATCATCTATCTATTTTGCCAGATCATTGTAGGGAATGACCTAAAAAATGAGGCAGACACGAATTTTAAGTAGGCCCCACACCTTGACAGCGTTGATAGAACGGATGTAGCACAATGGGCCCCAACATGTATATAATGAAACATATCCAACTAACTATTAACAACGATTCCCACCTTCCAGGGACCCCCACTCAATATCCGTTTAGATTCATCCATAATGCATGTGTTAAGCTACTTAGCTAGTTAAGCTAAGTAACTAAACAAACTACTTGGCTAGTTAAGCTACTTGGCTAATCCATCTACTTGGTCTATCAGGCTACTTGGTGTTGAGCTCTTAAATGTGTATATTCTAACCCCATTTTATCACTAACTATGCTTGAAATACATAATTAAAGACCCAACTAATGCATGGTTTTGTGGTTATAGGAATGAGAGAGAGGATTCATCAATTGAAGGCTTAAAGGCGCCATTTACAAGCATTGAAGATTACAAGACCAAGCGTCAAAGGATGGAAGAAAGAAGTCAAAGGAGAGAAGAAAGAAGGCAGAAGAATACACTGAAGACTGGTCGTCCATAGCCCAGGATCGATCGTCCGACCGGTCCTAATACTCAACAGAAGGGGCCATACTGCAGATCTTGCTGGACCGGTCATACAACCAGTCGTCCATTGCTCAGACCAGTCGTTAAAATTCTGGCTTCGAATTTGTGAAAAACTCTCTGGACTATTTTTACGGTTTTGAGATCGGTCGTTCGACCGGTTGTCCAGGAGCTCAGACCTGTCGTCTACGTAACAGAACGTGTTCTACAAGCTCCGATTTTCTCTGCACAGTCCGGGATTTCTTGGGCAATCTGGAACCTTCTGCACTATTCTATAAAAGGGGACCTAGGGCTTCTTCCGAAGGGATCCTAGAAAAGATTAAGCATGGTGGGAGACAGCAGAAGTCAGATCCGGAGTTCTACAACTCCTCCTAGTTTGTTCTTCTAGTTTTATATTTTTCTTAGTTGTTTTCATGTTTCCTTGGATCATGAACGGCTAAACCTCTTAGCTAGGGCTAAGAGGTGAAGCTTGTGCTGAATCTAAGATATTTCAATTCGTTGATTTGGTTTCAAGTTGGATTATTAGTGAAGAACAATGGTTTGAAGTTTAAATAAAGTTCTAAGTAGTTTTTCTTAATCTTATGATGACTCATGGATGTTTAGAAGAATTGCTTGAGTTCTTAATTGTTTTGAGTTATTCTAGACCTGTATGATATGAGGAATTGGATTCAATACGCTCTAGACCCATGATCTTCTTGTGGGAACTTCATACCAAAAGTTCTATTTTTCTGAAATTTCTGGATTATGTGAGATTGTGTGTGTGGTTTGAATCAAGTTCAAATCATGATCTAGTTATACCTTGTGACCGGATTTAATGATGATTATGATTGTGACCTTAACCTATTGGAATTAGGATTGACCTATGCAATTGAGTGTGCTCAAGTCCTAGCTTGAATTGAGAGAATCATGTACATAATTCACACATATGCCAGATTGCTTGTTTTAACTGCACTGCTCTATCATCCGACTAGATAGAACTTAATTTCAATTCTAGTTGAGAAAGTGAGAAACCATAGCGAATTAAGCATCAAGTATTGCTACAAGTGGATCCTTGAACCCTAGTGCCTTTTTATTATTGATTATCTTCAGTTTAGTTCAAAGCATCTATCTACATCAATTTCCTAAAATCGGTTTAGTTAGTTCTTAAGTAGAAACCATTGGAAGTGTTTTTGTGAATTCCTACACAAGTCCCTGTGGATCGACCTCGGTCTTACTGAGATTATAACTACATTGCAACCCTACATTGGGAAAGCGAACAAGTTTTTGGCGCCGTTGCCGGGGACTTTGACGGTTTTAACAGAAATTCTGAAGATAGTTTCTATTGAAATTTTAAGAATAGTACTAACTTAGTTTGTTTTATTTTGATTTTTTCTTTTGCAGGGATTTTAGGAAGTTGAAGAAGAAGTTAGGGATCTTAAGTTCTCAAATCAGGTTTTATCTTTGTAACCTTACTCTTCTTCTTTTCCTATTCATTCCTATCATATTCATCTCTTGTAGAGTGTGTGGAGACTCCTTTTTGGATCTCTGATAAGTTGGCCTTGTGCCGCATTAATTCCTATTGGTCGGCATTGTCGTCTTGGATCACCTTGTGCTCAGAGATTTCTCTTCTCACTTCTATTCTTCTTTCTTCTTTTTCTGTACTTTTCTCAAAAGATTCAAAGAGTGGATGGGGAGTTCTCTGAACCCCCATTGACGAGAAGAAATCGGTCTCTATCCTTGCTTCTGGCTCAGCCATTGCAAGACACC
Source organism: Liriodendron chinense (assembly GCA_003013855.2). Lineage (NCBI taxonomy): Eukaryota > Viridiplantae > Streptophyta > Magnoliopsida > Magnoliales > Magnoliaceae > Liriodendron > Liriodendron chinense. Next base: position 2,673,201 of record PVNU02002850.1, read on the forward strand.
TTATGCTTCGGTCTTAAAGAGGAGTAAAGTAAGGAAGGAAGAATTCTTCTTTCTTATTTCATTCTTTTAGGATTTGCATGCCACATTGGGCTCGGGATTCTAATAACCAACTCATTAGTGAAGGGAAAATAGTTGAAGGAATTGATAGAGAGCCACGTGCTAAGAGACATTTAAATTCTCCAATTTTGTTTGAAAGTATGGCTGCAAATTAACCCAACCCTATGGCCAATCAAAATCAGGGCCAAAACCAAACCGAAATGGGAGAGAATGTGGTTGAGAATGTTCCCCGACTCAGAACATTACGTGATTACTTGCAACCAGCAAGAGGGAGCACTCCCTCATGCATAGTTTTTCCACAAAATGCAGAGAACATAAATTTGAAACCGAGAGTAATCCAACTCCTTCCTAGATTCCATGGACTAGACAGTGAAAGCGCCTATCAACACCTTAAGGAATTTGATGAGGTGATAGCCATCATGCACTTTACAAACGTAACCGACGATGTGGTGAGACTCAAATTATTTCATTTTACCCTTAAAGAGAAAGCTAAAGGTTGGCTTCATGCATTAAGGCCAAGATCAATTGGCACATGGACTGAGATGTCTAGGGAGTTCATTAAAAAGTTCTTTCCTACTCACAAAACGAACATGTTGAGGCGCCTTATCATGAATTTTACCCAAAGGAGGATGAGACCTTCTTCCAATGTTGGGAGAGGTTCAAGGACTTGTTAAATGCATGCCCACATCATAGCTATGAAATTTGGCGGGTAATAAGCTTTTTCTATGAATGACTGACTTCACCCATGCGCCAATTTGTAAAGATGATGTGCAATTGAGAATTCATGAATAAGGAAGACGAGGAAGCATGGGATTATTTTGATGAATTAGCCGAGAATGCACAGTCTTGGGATACATCTAGACCAACAAATTCCAAGACAAGCCAACAAAAGGAAAAGGGAGGAATTTATGTTCTCTCAGAAGAAGATAACATAAGTGCATGTGTGGCTAGCCTCACAAGAAAAGTCGAGGCCATGGAATTAAAGAAAGGAGAGACAATCAACTCAAAAGACGTTGAAACTGTTTGTGGAATTTGTGCCGGGAATCAACATGCAACACAAGATTGTCCCACAATTTCAGTAGTCCAAGATATCTTACAAGAACAATCAAATGCCATAAACAGTTATCAACGGACATTTAATACTCCAAACTCAAACACGTATAATTCTAGTTAGAAGAACCATCCCAACTTCAGGTGAAGGAATGGACCCACTGCGAATGTAAACAATACTCCTCAAGTTCAACCTTTACTAGATCCATCCCTAGTGATTACACCAAAAGCTATGCTAGAGGAGATGTTGGGTGCATTTGTATCTGTTCAAGCTGAGTATAACAAGACTAATTCTCTGAAAATTGATGGTTTCATGCAAGAGCAACTGAAATTCAATCAAAATTCATCTCAAGCCAATGATGACAACCTCAATGGCTAGAGTTGAATCTCAGCTCAGTGTTAGGGAGAAAGGCACACTTCCTGCCCAACCTCTTCCTAACCCAAGGACCCAATTTGAGATACAAGATGTAAGCTCATCCTCCCAACATACGGAGCATGTTCAAGCTATCACCACTTTGAGAAGTGAAAAAATAATTGACAAATCTAATCCGGTGAAGGCCCTAAAGCCAAATGATCTGAAAATTTCCAAAGATGATGATAGCCCGAACAACACTCCACATGAGAAAGAATCGGAAAAGCAATACAAGCTAGTTGCCCCGTTCCCACAAAGGTTGATTTCACCCAAACCTTTAGACAAAAACTTGGAAATTTTAGAGATTTTTAAGCAAGTGAAGATCAATATCCTGTTGTTGGATGCTATAAAGCAAATACCATCATATGCCAAATTTCTAAAGGAATTGTGTACAGTCAAAAGGAAACACAATGTTCACAACAAAGTACTTTTGACTGAGAATTTGAATGCTATTATCAGACAAGAGGTGCCCCAAAAATACAAGGATCTGGGTAGTCCAACCATCTCATGCATCAAAGGAGACTACCGGATTAAACAAGCCTTACTTGATTTAGGGGCAAATGTTAACCTCATTCCATACTCGGTCTATGAACAACTTGGGTTAGGTGAATTACAACCCACCAAAACCACACTCCAACTTGCTGATAGATCTATTCGTATACTGAGAGGAGTGATTGAGGATGTCCTAGTCCAAGTTGATAAATTCTACTACCCAGTAGACTTTATAGTCTTGGATACACATCCTGTGAAAGGTACCGGTGCTCAAATTCCCGTCATACTTGGCCGCCCTTTTCTAGCTACTTTAAATGCGATTATCAATTGTAGAAACGGGCTTGTACAAATGTCCTTTGGAAATATGACACTCAAGCTAAATATATTTGATTTATGCAAACAACCACGGGATGTTGATGACGAGACCCACGAGATAAATTTGATTGAATCGTTCGTGGAAGATACATTCCCCTCGACATTATATTCCGATCCTTGGGAGGCATGTTTGGCCCACTCTCATAAGATAAATGATGACACAATACGAGAGATGGATGCCATTTTAGATGTGATGCCGGTACTTGATAACAAAAGATGGAGGGCACTATTTGAACCTTTACCCTTAAACGAGAACAAGCCCCTCCCATCCAATATCAAGGCACCAACACTCGACCTAAAACCATTACCAAGTAATTTGAAATATGTATATTTAGGTCGAGATGAGACATATCCGGTGGTGATTTCTTCCCACTTGGATGAGGAACAAGAGAGTAGGCTAATAGCCACTCTAATAGAGCATAAAAGTGTCATTAGATGGTAGATTGCGGATCTCAAAGGCATAAACCCACTGATTTGTACTCATCGCATACACCTTGAGGAGAATACGAAGACATCTAGGCAACCACAAAGACGACTCAATCCAAACATAAAGGAGGTGGTTAAGGACGAAGTGGTGAAACTATTAGATGTGGGTATTATTTACCCAATATCCGATAGTCAATAGGTGAGTCCAACTCAAGTGGTGCCTAAGAAATCTGGAATAACCATCGTAGCTAATGCCAATAATGAACTCGTGCCAACCAGAGTCACTACCGGTTGGAGAATGTGCATTGACTACAGGAAGCTAAACACAGTTACGAGGAAAGACCACTTTCCCCTACCGTTTGTTGAACAAATTTTAGAAGGGTTGGCGGGTCATTCCCATTTTTTCTTCCTTGATGGCTATTCAGGGTATAACCAAATAGAAATCGCCCTGGAGGACCAAGAGAAAACAACATTCACATGTTCATTCAGCACTTTTGCCTATCGAAAGATGCCATTTGGACTATGTAATGTCCCTGCCACTTTTCAGCGTTGTATGATGAGTATTTTTTCTGACATGGTGGGGACAATTCTCAAAGTCTTCATGGATAATTTCTCAGTATTTGGTTGTAGCTTTAATGAGTGCCTTATGCACTTGAAATCTGTGTTGAAAAGATGTGAAGAGAAGAACCTTGTGTTCAATTGGGAGAAATGTCACTTCATAGTTTAAAAGGAAATTGTACTTGGTCACATCGTCTCACAAAATGGAATCGAGGTGGACAAAGCTAAAATCGATCTTATCTCTAACCTTTCACCACCCAAGAGCATACGAGATGTATGGTCCTTTTTGGAACACGCCGGATTCTATAGACGGTTCATAAAGGACTTCAGTTCACTCTCTCGTCCTTTATGTAACCTTCTTCAAAAGGAGAACTCTTTCGAGTGGAATGAGGATTGTCAGAATGCCTTTGACAAACTTAAAGGTAGGTTGACATGTGCTCCCATAATGTAACCACCTGATTGGAGCCTTCCTTTTAAAATTATGTGCGATGCGAGTGACTATGCTATTGGGGCTGTGTTAGGCCAAAGAAAAGAGAAGAAGCCATGTGTCATCTACTATGCAAGTAGAACCTTAAACTCAGCCCAAGCGAACTACACTACTACAGAAAAAGAACTTTTAGCTGTAGTTTTTGCCTTAGACAAGTTTTGGTCCTACTTGATTGGATCCAAGATCATCATATTCACAGATCATGTTGCGCTTAAGTACCTTCTCTTTAAGAAGGATGCTAAGCCACGTTTGTTAAGATGGATCCTCCTACTCCAAGAATTTGACATAGAAATACATGATAAGAAAAGACTAGAAAACGTAGTGGCTGACCATCTCTCTAGACTTGTTCTCACCGATTCCCTTGAGACGACCGCGATCAATGACATGTACCCTAATGAACAACTTTTTAAAGTCTCTCAATTGCCATGGTATGCGGACATTGCTAACTATCTTGCTACAGGTACAATTCCGAAACATTAGAAAAAGTAAGATAAAGATAATTTCCTCAACGAGGTGAGGAAATTTCTATGGGATGATCCTTACTTATTCAAGTATTGTCCCAATCAAATCATAAGGAGATGTGTGCCGGATGATGAGCAACACAGTATCATCTCTTTTTGTCATTCTCAAGCTTGTGGTGGCCACTTCTCGGTTAAGAAGACCATAGCCAAAATTCTGCAATGTGGGTTCTATTGGCCCACCATGTTCAAAGATACACATGAGTTTTGTAAAACTTGTGAGCAGTGTTAGAAATTGGGAGGAATAGCCCGTAGAAATATGATGCCTCTAAATCCCATCTTACCAATTGAAATTTTTTATTGTTGGGGCATCGATTTTATGGGACCATTCCCATCTTCTTTTGGTAATTTGTATATTCTGCTTGCCGTCGATTATGTTTCTAAATGGGTCGAGGCAATTTCATGCCGAAACAATGACCATAAAATAGTCATTCGTTTCTTAAAAGAAAACATTTTTTTCCAGTTTGGAACACCTCGAGTCATCATTAGTGATGGAGGGTCTCACTTTTATAATCACCCATTTGAAGCTTTAATGAAGAAATATGGTATTAATCACAAAGTGAGCACTCCCTATTACCCACAAACAAGTGACAAGCTGAGATATCCAATAGGGAGATTAAATATATTTTGGAAAAAAATAGTGAACCCCGATTGCAAGGATTGGTCGCTTCGACTTATCGATGCACTCTGGGCTTACCATACCTCTTTTAAGACCCCCATTGGAATGTCTCCCTATAGAGTTGTTTATGAGAAAGCTTGTCACTTACCCATGGAGTTGGAACATAGGGCTTATTGGGCGATAAAGAAGATGAATTTTGATTCTGACAAAGCAAGCTCGTTACGTAAACTTCAATTGAATGAACTTGCGGAACTCCGGAACGAGGCATATGAAAATGCGAGAATTTACAAGGACAAGACGAAGGTGTTCCATGATAAGACCATTCTTCGTAAGACCTTTACGATTAATCAAAAGTCCTTATGTATAATTCTCGCTTACATTTATTTCGGGGAAATTGAGATCTCGATGGGCTGGTCCCTACATTGTACAAACTGTTTACCCATATGGGACCATCGAGTTGTTGAATCCAAGGAATGGCAACATCTTTAAGGCTAATGGTCAGCGATTAAAGCCATTCTTTGAGAATTTTCCTTCAGAAGGTATGTCCATACCTCTGACTGATCTTGTGTATCAGGATTTTTGATCTCCTAGTCTGATGGAGGTATAGAGTAGTTAGGATTAGGATTTTGTTGCTTTTTGTTTGTTCTTTCATAGGTTTGTTAGAAGGAGGTAGAATCTCACTTTTTGTTCTCTCAGGTACTTTCCTTCCTCACTCCCTTTATTTTAGAATTGCTCTCATGTTTTGCTCATTGCATATCTTTTACATTGAGGACAATGCAAGATTTGGTTGGGGGGTGTGAGATCACTAGGATGAATCTAGTGTTTTGTAACATCTCGACCAATTATGTAGGAACTTTTTCAATTTTTCTACAAATTCAAAATTCCTCTGGAAAACTTTGTTTCTATGCATTTGGGATTGTGTGAGTATAAGAGAAAGGAAAAGTAAAGTGAGTGAAGTTGAATATCTTGAGCAATCTCTAAGATACGAGTTTTATATATGAATTCTCCTATTTTTATGATTGATAGAATTTCTAAACACTTTTACACCTAGTTCACATTACACGATTCTCACGCTTTAAAAGGATTATGTAGAATTGTGAATTGGTTAAGTTTGGATTTGAGGTATTGAGAAACCAAGCCATGGTACTTTGTCCATCCTTGTCCATGGGAAAATAACGAAAGATATGGATTTCTAAAAATGCTATCTAATGAAAAAGAAAACCAATAGGAAGGATGAAAATATAGGAATGATGGAGAATATGGTGGAAAATTTTTTGAAAAGGGCTACCTATTACCAACCGGGGGATGGTCTACCTGTAACCAAAGCTGGAAATGGGACGTAGTGTGAAAGTCGTCGGAAGGACGGTAAGGCAAATTTCGGTCATAGGCTTGTTATTGATCTATACACCATTGAATCCATACCTTAATTAATTCACAAGGAAGGTAACCCCGACAATCCATGAGATGAACATTCACCGAGCACACTAGGTTGAATTGTTGGGATCTTTCTATTTATCAATCAATCAGCGGGAATTTCATATAAGCACTTGTTATGTTATGAGAAGGTTAAGGTCTCAACTTCTATCACTAAGTTTTCTTGATTCTTGCACTTGCATATCATTAAATATAGAGAAACATGGGTTCTGAAGGAGAGTCGGGTTTTGAAGAATGAATTTGTTTCACGCATGTTTTGCTAGGGACTAGAAAAATGCTGGTTGGGGGGTGTGTTGAGCTCTTAAATGTGCATATTCTAACCTCATTTTATCACTAACTATGCTTGAAATATATAATTAAAGACCCAACTAATGCATGGTTTTGTGGTTATAGGAATGAGAGAGAAGATTCATCAATTGAAGGCTTAAAGGCGTTATTTACAAGCATTGAAGATCAAAAGACCAAGCGTCAAAGGATGGAAGAAAGAAGTCAAAGGAGAGAAGAAAGAAGGCAAAAGAATACACTGAAGACCGGTCGTCCATAGCCCAGGACCGGTCGTCCGACCGGTCCAAATACTCAACAGAAGGGGCCATACTGCAGATCTTGCTGGACCATCTACGACCGGTCGTCCACTGCTCAGACCGGTCTTGCGACCGGTCCTTGAATTAAAATTCTGGCTTCGAATTTGTGAAAAACTCTCTGGACTGTTTTTGCGTTTTTGAGACCGGTCGTGCGACCGGTCGTCTGCGTAACAGAACGTGTTCTACAAGCTCCGATTTTCTCTGCGCAGTTCGGGATTTCTTGCACAATCCAGAACCTTCTGCACTATTCTATAAAAGGGGACCTAAGGCTTCTTCCTAAAGGATCCTAGAAAAGATTAAGCATGGTGGGAGATGGCGGAAGTCAAATCCAGAGTTCTACAACTCCTCCTAGTTTGTTCTTCTAGTTTTATATTTTTCTTAGTTGTTTTCATGTTTCCTAGCTAAGAGGTGAAGCTTGTGGTGAATCTAAGATATTTCAATTCGTTGATTTGGTTTCAAGTTGGATTATTAGTGAAGAACAATGGTTTGAAGTTTAAATAAAGTTCTAAGTAGTTTTTCTTAATCTTATGATGACTCATGGATGTTTAGAAGAATTGCTTGAGTTCTTAATTGTTTTGAGTTATTCTAGACCTGTATGATATGAGGAATTGGATTCAATACGCTTTAGACCCATGATCTTCTTGTGGGAACTTCATACCAAAAGTTCTATTTTTCTGAAATTTCTGGATTATATGAGATTGTGTGTGGTTTGAATCAAGTTCAAATCATGATCTAGTTATACCTTGTGACCGGATTTAATGATGATTATGATGTGATCTTAACCTATTGGAATTAGGATTGACCTATGCAATTGAGTGTGCTCAAGTCCTAGCTTGAATTGAGAGAATCATGTACATAATTCACACATATGCCAGATTGCTTGTTTTAACTGCTCTATCATCCGACTAGATAGAACTTAATTTCGATTCTAGTTGAGAAAGTGAGAAACCACAGCGAATTAAGCATCAAGGATTGCTACAAGTGGATCCTTGAACCCTAGTGCCTTTTTATTATTGATTATCTTCATTTTAGTTCAAAGCATCTATCTACATCAATTTCTTAAAATCTGTTTAGTTAGTTCTTAAGTAGAAACCATTGGAAGTACTTTTGTGAATTCCTACACAAGTCCCTGTGGATCGACCTCGGTCTTACCGAGATTATTACTACATCGCAACCCTACACTAGGGGAAGCGAACACTTGGCTAGTTAAGCTACTTAGAAAAATAAGCCATGCACTTAGCTAATCAACCATTTTGAAAACTTATTTTAGGGCATGAATCGAACATTGAAGCATATCCAAATCTCAGGTGGACCATTATACAGGTCCACCCAAGTTTTGAATTTGCTTCATTTTTCGGTCCACAAAAGTCTCGGATCAAGCTTATATTTGTGTGGTCTCTTCATCCAAGTCTTTATGACCTTGTCAACAGGTTGGATGGAAAATAAACATTCCTGTGGCCCCCATGAATTTTTTAGGGCCTCTTTGTGGGGCCCAGCGTGATTTATGTATTTTATCCACTCTGTCCATCCATTTTATCAGATAATTTTAGGGCTTGAGACAAAAAATGAAACATATGCAAAGCTCAAATCGACCACACTACAAGAAACTGTGTGAATTGAAGGTCTACCATTGAAAATTTCTTGGGGGCCACTGCAGTTTTGGATCAAGCTGATATATGTGTTTACCCTTCATCCATGTCTGTGTGATCTTATGAACATGTTGGATGACAAATAAACGTCATTGTGAGCCTGAGAAAGGATTTACAAAGAAATTCCAGGTGAACCAAAAAATCAAACTAGCCCTAAATTCTAGATTCTGCAACTAAATAGGCCATAAATTCCTAATTTACAAAATCCTAAAATCCCTAATTTGAAAATCTTAAAATACTCAAATCCCTAATATCTAAAATCTACAAATATTAAATTCATAATTAAACACTTAAATAGATGGAGATTGAGATGGAGAAATACCTCAGGTGGGGGCCAGAGTTGGGAGAGAGAGAGAGAGAGCGACAGATCGGGTCAGCTGGGGGGCTTGAGTGAGGCCGAGCTAGAGAGAGAGAGAGAGAGAGAGAGAGAGAGGTGGGGTCGACACTGCCCAGGTGGCAGCGGGAGCTCGGGCACGGAGGGGGGCAGCGGGAGAAAGAGGGAGAGAGCGAGAAGGGGTGGGGGTGGGGGCGTACGACGTCAGAGAGAGAGAGAGAGAGAGAGAGAGAGAGAGAGATCGCTTGGTTTGTGACTTGGGGATTTTTTTTAACCTAGTTTGCACCATTTGGCGGCCCTGATCGTCTAAAATTTACGCACTTATTTTTCGGCGGTTGTATCTGACATATTTTTAGCGCTTTTTATACGTCGGTTATGGCTGTGGAATTTTAACAGCCGAAAATTGCTAATTTTCATGTGGTGTCTGGTATCCATCACAATTCGGTACAGTTGTAGGCCCCACATTGACACGTGTGTTTTATCAACACCATTTAGCCATACATGCCTTTTACACGTGACAATCAAACTACATATTTACACAGGTGACCAAAATCAGTTGTGAAATGTGGTCCGTTGATTACAATTTTACATCCACCAAACGCATAATTCACGTAATACATTGTACTTGCCAGGGGAAGGATTTGATTCCAAACATGGTAAAGGATGATGTTAGTCCCATCTAATATCATGATATTGCCAAACATATAATTAATGTGCAATAAATGATGTCTACCCAATCTAATCCTATTCCATCCCATGGAATACCAACAGCTTTCGTCCTAGATGGGGGAAATCGGATTGCGTATTGAGTTACTCAGTATGCTCTTATTGTACTGAATAAACTCAATTGGGGCCACCATGAATGTATGTGGTTTATCCAGCCATCCATTTTTCTAGCTCATTTTAGGTGTTGAGGCAAAAATTGAAGCATATATATCCAAAGATCAAGTGGACCATACCACATGAAATAGTGGGAATAATGATTTCAATAGTTGAAACCTTGCTAGGGCCCACAGTGATCTTTATTTGTCATCCAACCTGTTCATAAGATCACAAAGACATGGATGAAGGGAAAAAAATATCAGCTTGATAAATAACTTCTGTGGCCCCACAAACAAATTTCAACGGTAGAAGTTCAATTCACACTATTTATTGTTGTGTGGTCCAGTTGAGCTTTGGATATGCTTCATTTTTTGTATCAAGCCCTAAAATTATCTGATAAAATGGATGGACAGAGTAGATAAAATACATAAATCATGGTGGACCCCCCAGAGTTTACTCAGTACGCAATCCGCTTCCTGGACGGGGTGGATTTCAGTGGCCCCACTAGCTTCCTGTCGGAGGAACTTCCTGCGGTAAGCTGTTTCAGGCAATCCGCGTCCGAGGATTTTACATCTACATGTGGGCCACTGTTTCGGTGATCATGAGACAGACGATCGGATGGGCCTTCCTGTGGATGGGTGATGCTTCAAAACCCACCAACGGAGGAAGATTTGGAGTTGGTAGATCTTTCGGATTGATTTATTTTATGCTTGACCATTTATTTGTGTCCATATTGAGGGGACATAATCTTTATGTTATGGGAAATTTTATGGGGCATTTGAGCTATGCACCCTCCACCGTAGGAATCACGAAATATCCAATTTTCTCAAGAATTGGATATTGGATATTACCACATTGTGCTTTTTAAGAAATGAAATTATGAAAAATCCTCAATTTTTTTCTTTAAACAGTAGAGGAAGTTGAGACTTGTGGGGCCTATGTGGTGTGTGTGTAAAATCCAACCCTCCCGACATATGCAACCCACCATGGTGATCACACAAACAAAATATTGGGCTAATCAAATCATTTAATGGACCACACTTGAATTGAGGATATTTTGAATGGTGTATAATTATCCTTTATGGATTGGCCCACCTTATAATTGGATCCATGATATTTTGCTTTGTCTAATAATTATGTTGGTTTGCATTTGTTGAACAAGTTGGATGTGAGGCACATATCACGTGGGCCCCACAATTCTCCACTCTAGGCTTTCTTATTTAAAAAAAAAAAAAAGCATAAAAGAGGACTTGCTTTGAATATAGGCTTATGGAGGCGCTAGTTGCTAAAATCTGATTCTTAGAGGAATTTTGTGGCACGGCTTTTTTTTTCTTTTCTTTTCTTTTCTTTTAATGCTTTTTACCTTCTAGCTTAGTAATTCCTCAGTTTTACAAAATCCAGTTTGGCTCACAAATTATGATTTCTTTTTGGAAATTTTACAAAAATCTACCTTAATATGGAATTTACATTTAGGTACCTTCTCAAAAGGCTACCTCACTAATCAATATAATTATTATTCCACTAACTTCACTTGCATTCCCATGGGAGCAGATGAATTTGCGGCTTGGAGTCCCCCCCAAAGTGATGTTTATGTGAAATCCACCCTACAGCCCAGTGCATCACCCCATGTTAGGACAAGTAAAAAAATATCCATCTGTGATTTCAGGTGGACCACATGATTGAAAATAATACAGCGCAATAATCGCCCTCCAAACTATTTCCATTAATATGGCCCACATGAATCATGGATGGGTATGAGTTTTGGGCTACATCGTAAATTTTTTGTGGGATTTTATGATTGGATTAAAAATCAAGGGTAGAAGTCTCTCTCCCAACTATTTCATTTGGTGCGGCCCACCAAAATCACAGGTCAATCTTTTTTTTTTTTTAATCTCTAGTCCAAATATGGGACTAAATATCTAGTGGTTAGAGTGGATCTTAAATGAACATCATGGTTGAGCCCATTAAAATAAAGAGTGGTGTCCATTTTTTTTTTTTCAAAATACCACATGTGTATGGTTGGAGAGAGGCGCTCACACTTATTTTTGGTAGGGTCCACCGTGATGTATATGCAAAATCCACTCCAACCATTAGATTTAAAATCCCAATTTAGACCCAGACCAAAAAAATCAAGGTGACTTGTAATTGAGTGTAGACACCCCACCCCAGGACAACAAGTTGATTAAGATTGGACGACTAAGATGAATGGTGATCCGTATCCAAAATCCTAGCTAGCCAAAACCCAAGCCAGAACCCCATTCCAAACCCTAATCTTAAACCCTAACCCAAACCAAAACCTTAATCCAAACCTACCTAATAAGTTAAACCGTTGAGTTAACTCAATGAGTCAATCCGTTTAGTCAACTCACCTGTCAATCCAGTCCATGTACCTAGTTAACTCACCTAGCCAAACCCTAAACCGGGCTTAAGCCCAACCTAAGTCCAAGCTCAATCACAAAAGGAGGATTGGACAACAAATCAATAATCTTCACATCAGAGCGTGGAAAAAACCGTTGACTAAAGCTGGAGAATCAATTGTTGACGGGCAGCCCCCAAGGGGCCGCCACCACATGGCGGGGCTCTTGCCTTGGCAGTAGTTTCCACACAAGTGATGCTCTGGTTTTTCCCTCCTTCATTTGTGTGGCTTTTCGAATTACCTTCTGTTGCCCTTCCCTTTTTACCATAAATTGCAACTTTACCAAAACTATCAAGCTATGAGATGTTGCCACGTGGCAATCTCAAATCTCAGCCATCCAATCCCTTTAAAACCCCTAAACTTGATGGAATTACATGAATACCAAGCTCGGAGGTTATAAATAGCCCCCCTCTCCTTCATTTCTAATTATCCACTACCATTCACAACTCATCAAGAGTCCCTCACATCCACCCCTTTATTAGCCTTCCATTCCTCCACCAAAGAGAGTGAGAGTGAGAGAGTGAGTCTAGCCTTGGCCTAGCAAGTCTAGCCATAACCCGAGTACCCTTGAGTCATTGTTCGCTCGCCTCAAGTGTAAGGCTACGATGTAGTAATAATTCTTGGTAAGACGGAGGTCGATCCTCAGGGATTGTCGTAACAATTCTAAACTTTATAACTAGGACGAACTAAATTCGAATTTGCATTGATGGATGAAAATTGATAACATAAAACTATCTACTTTAGACTTAAATCGGATAAATAAGCACTAGAGCGCTAAGGATCCACTTATATTCACAATGCCAATTTAAATCATTCAAACCGATAACTCAATTGGAATCGGAGTTCTATCCCTATCTAACCGAAATATAAAGCAATCAAATCATCATAATACATCTAATATAGATGGATCATCAACTATTATGGTTCTCTCATAAACAATTAAGGCATTGGGTATATTTAATCACACAGCCCAATCCTTCACAAAACAAGCAAGATCACATTCATGATTCTTCCTCAAGCATTGTCACTAGACTTGATTTAGAAGCATAAATTGAGCTTCTATTGAACCAAAATCAATACATAAACACCTATCTCAGATTAATAGAAAAAAAATAAAAACTTCTTCTAGTTTAGTTCTAGATAAGCACTTAGGAAACTTAGTTTGTAAGATCCCCTAGCATCCAACATATCATGATGGATCTAAGATTTCTACAACCCAAAATCCTATCAATCAACACCCCCATTAAGCAATCTTAGTAATCAAAATATCTCTTGTAAGAGTAATCACAAAAGATAGAAGATTAACTAAAAATATTAACTTTATTTCAAACTAGAACTAAAAGTGTTCTTCATTAAACAAAAAAGTACTTGAATTAAATCGAATTAAGCATTGTAAATAACTAAAAGCTTCACCTCTTAACCTTAACTAAGAGGTTTAGCCAACCATTAACAGATTGAACTAAAACTCAAAAGAAACTACTTTAAAAACATAGAAAAACATAAAAACCCTAGTTTGAGGAGTTGCGAACGCTCCACAACACTCCTCTTCACCTCCCACGAACTTTCTAGCCTTCTATGATGCCTTAGGAATGGAGTAGAGGTGGCCTTTTATAAGAAAAATCTGCACCGACTTGGAAACTTCGATAATCTGCGTAAGTATTTCGCACTTACGCAGACAATTCCGATTGATCGGACTTATCTCCGATGGATCGGAGCACCCCTTGCCAATGGATCAGAATTCCTCTGATTGATTGGAAATATGTCCAGAGACTTATGGAAAAATCTATTTTTCCGATGGGTCTCCGATATGACTCCGATAGATCAGAGTTAATTCCAATGGGACTATGATAGGACTCCGATGGATCAAAAATTTGTCCAGCAGCAACTTAGGACCATTTTCTGAACTTTCTGCATTTTACTTTTCTGGCCTTGCAGCTCTGCACTTTACTTTTTCAAGATAATTTAGGACTTTTAACATGATTTCTTCAAGATTTTTCTTCTTTTCTTTGGCACATCAAAGCTTGGTCTTTTAATCACTCTGAATCCTCCAAATTAGCATTAAATCGATGTCATCTCTCTCTTTTACCTACAAACACAAAAGCAAGCATAAGTCCTTAACTTTCGCAACTTAAATTATACAATTATGCTATGAATTGGGGTTCAGATATGCACAATTCATGGCTCAACACTCATCCATAGCCTTACTTATATCACTTATTCTTGACGTCAGTCGATCTTCAAGCCAGCAGGGCACTTCCCAGGGCTGAAAATGACTAAGTATTGAGTCCATTTACTGCCTAATTAGGGTATTCGGTAAATACTAGTGACGATTATCTTCGAATAGTGTTTGATTATATTCACTAGGGTCGTAATGATGTTAGATCCACTTTGGCGTTAGTGAGATCGCACTTAATTCTACTTGGTGTCAGTCGATCTTCGAGCCAATATGGCACTTTCCAGGGCTGAAAATGACTAAGTACTGAGCTTCTTTACTGCTTAATTAGCGCATTCAACAATTAGGAGAGTGAATAATGTCATCGCGGTGCAATATTATGTTATTTCATATCATGGAGAAACTAAGTCTCCTTCTTGGCGTTGGTCCAATTCTGCTTAGTTTTACCCATTTTCGATTGATTTATAATCTTTCAAGGGGATTTTCAGACTTGCGAATTTGGCTAAGTACTGGTCATTTTGATCAAATTGCTGATTTGGTCCACTTAATATTGAACGTTGGGAGATCCAGTCCAGGGGATGTCGATGTGTGTCCAAGAGCGATAGTGTGATGGAGAGGTGGGCCACATCGAAGGTGGGCCACAACACGGAGTCCCATGGTCAGAATGACCATCTGGGCGTATGTAGGTGGAGTGGTGGGCGTATGTGCCCTGAGGTGGGCGCATATGCCCCCCTCCCAAGTGCATGTGGTAGAAAATGGGAAGAGAGAGAGAGAAGTTATCGCTCCCTGGGCGCATGTACTATAACACATGCGCCTGATTCTTCCTAGTGGGCACATGTTGCTTTGCAACTTAGTCAAATTTTGTATTTTTCAAGAAACTAAGGGAGTGGGCGCATGTCCCTCTTGGAATTTGTGGATTTTCCACTACTTAACCAATTTTAGGTTTTTTTTCGAGTTCTGAAGAAATGAGCGCATGTAACCCTTTCCAGCGAGGGATTCCGGCAAGGGTGATGGGCGCATGTTGCTCTCTCCAGCAAGGGATTTCGATGAGGATTCTACCTCTTGCGGTGCTCTGGCATCCTCTCAAAAAATGAAGAAGTCCTTCTCTCAGCAGGTGAGTGCGCGATTTATAGCAGTTAATCAAGTCCCGGGTCAAAAAAATGAAATTTTATGAGCGCGTGTAGTTAGGAGAGGGGGATCATACGCATGTTAAGAGGACGTGGACGCATGTGCCCATGTAGTGGGCGCGAGAGGAAGATTGGAGAGAGAGAGAGAGAGAGAGAGAGAGAAGGTCGGGTTCGCGACGTTCATCTGGGACTGATAGTGTTCATATTCCATCTCAGTTGATGAGATCTCTCTATATCACTCACTTTAATTGTAATCCACCCTTGCGGTGAAGTTTATTGGATCTGAGTAGTGTAAACTCGTTATCACTATGTAATCTTCTTTACATAGTGTATTTGTTAGTTGGACGAGGTCCCGTAGTTTTTACCTCTATTTCTAGAGGGTTTTCCACGTAAAAAGTGCTTTGTCTTATATGTGGTGATTGTTTGTTCATTGTTCCACATTCATATTCCATAATTCGGTTGGTTGGGGATTGCAAGATCTAAAGGTTTGTGCATCCTTCCCCAACAAAAGTGGTATCAAAGTATCCAGGTTGTTTCGAACGAGCAATGGGATCATTTGAATTATGGAGGGTAGCTCGTCGAGGATGATTAACTTGATTGGGTCTAACTGGCCCATCTCGAAGGCTAAGATAGAGGATCTACTTTATTGCAAAGACCTATATAAGCCAATCATAGGTGAATGTGCAAAACTGATGGATATGTCCAAGGATTGGAAAAGGATAGATCATAAGGCGGTGGAGTTTATTAGACAGTGGCTAGATAACATTGTGTTCCACCATGTGTCTACAAAAACCTCTGCCGCTAGCATATGGCATAAACTAAAAGGGCTATATGAGAGGAGGAGATTCGGGAATAAAATCTTCCTGATTAGAAGACTTGTAAACCTGAAGTATAAAGAGAATTGTTCAATCGTTGAGCACATGAACGAAGTAAGTAGCACCAACTCTCCTCCATGAAGATGGTCCTGGATAATAAGTTATAGGCCCTGCTAATACTTAGCTCGCTGCCTGATAGTTGGGAGACATTGATTATGTCTCTGAGTAACTCCGTCCCCAAAGGGAAGGTGCCCATGGATCAAGTTACAAGTTGTCTTCTCAATGAGGAGACAAGGAAAAAATCTTAGGGGTCGTTTCAGCAAGAGGCCCTGGTGTCAGAAGAACAGGGGAGAGGAAATTAGAGGAATGGCGATAATAATCGGGATAAATCCATAGGGAAGTCAAAGTCTAGAAAAGAAGTAAAGTGTTGAAATTGTGGCAAAATAGGGCCACTACCAAAACGAGTGCCGTAAGGAAAAGGGAATGAGAAAGAAGAGACATAGTCTACTACAAGTTGCCTTTAATAGGTGATATAGTTGTGATACTCTCAGTTGAACATGATGAGTGTCTCATTTCTACGTATCAAGATTCAAATTGGGTGGTTGACATGGGAGTGTCGTATCATGCTACTCCACATAAGCAATACTTCACAAATTACAAGTCAGGCAACTATGGTACCGTGAAGATGGGAAATTTTGGTATATCCAAGATAGTGGGGATTGACGATAAACATGTAAAGACTGATGTAGGATGCACATTAGTACTAAAGGACTTGAGACATGTTTCCGACCTTTGCCTCAACTTGATGTCGGCGGGAAGGTTGGATAATCATGGTTATGGAAACCATTTTGTTAATGGGCGCTAGAAGCTCATCAAGGATTCATTGATAGTAGGCGAAAGGAAGGAAGTATTGCACCTTGTACAGGACAAGTGTTACCGTCTACAAGGGTGAACTGAATGCAGCAGAAGACTCAGTTATGGACGTGTGGCACAGGCGGCTAGGCCACATGAGTGAGAAAGGGCTTCAGCTATTGGCGAAGAAGCAACTCATCCTAGACATAACAGGTATACCTCTGAAAATGTGTATAAATTGTTTATCTAGAAAACAACATATAGTATCCTTTGTTAAAACTGCTTCTCATGTTAATAAGTTAAACACATTAAATTTGGTTTATTCTAATGTATGTGGTCCGATGAGGATAGGAACCTTGGGTGGGGATTTGTATTTTTTAACATTCATAGATAATGCATTTAGGAGGGTTTGGACATATACATTAAAAACCAAAGATTGGGACTTTGAAGTTTTCAAAAAATTTCATGCCATGGTTGAGCATGAGACGAGTAAACCATTGAAGTGCATACGTACTGACAATAGAGGTGAATACACCAGGGCTTTTAATGAATACTGTAAGACCTTGGGTATACAGCATGAACAGACGGTACCTAAGACCCCCCAATATAATGGTGTAGTAAAGCGAATAAATTGCACCATTATAGAGAGAATTAAATGCATGCTTTTCTATACCAAGTTGCCCAAGATGTTTTGGGGAGAAGTAATGTGTAGAGCTGTAAATTTGATAAACAGGTCTTCTTTGGTTCTATTGAATGGAGAGGTTCCTGAGAAGGTGTGGATTGGACAGGATGTATTGTATAGTCATCTCAGGGTGTTTGGATGTCAGATGTTCCCAAAGATGAGAGATCCAAGCTAGATACAAAGATCAGGCACTGTGTGTTTCTGGGGTACACAAACAAGAAGCTCGGCTGCGAATTGTGGGATCTGGTAGAGAGGAAGCTTGTCAGAAGCAGAGATATGGTTTTCTTCGAAGATCAGTGTGTTGAAGACATTGAAAGCTAGAGAAGAGCCCAACGCAATACAGGCGAACTGGTTGACACAGATCGATCATTCCTCCCGTGGTGCCTGATGACGGGGGAGTGCAGCAGGATGCAAGGGACGATGACATCCCTACAACAGATGAACTGGGGAGCAATCCCCACTTAATCTACCTATTGATCCATAGGTGAGGAGGTTATTTAAGGAGAGACGGTCATCCAAGAGATACTCAGCTTATGAGTACATTATGCTTACCAATGGGGGAGAACCAGAGGACTACACCGAGGCACTATCCGACGTGTATAAGACTGAGTGGTTTAAAACTATGCCAGAGGAGATTAAATCTTTGCATAAGAACCACACATATCAGTTAATGAAACTGCCTAAGGGTAAGAAAGCTCTGAGCAACAAGTGGGTGTTCAGAAAAACGGTAGAGCAAAAGAGTTCACAGTCGAGTTTCAAGGTCAGGCTCGTAGTGAAAGGCTTTGGACAAAAAAAGGATGTTGATTTCGACAAGATATTCTCACCGGTGGTGAAGATGACATCCATATAGATGCTGCTTGGTTTGGCTTCTAATATGGACCAAAAGATAAAACAGCTATGTGAAAACAACGTTTCTCTATCGTGACCTTGAAGAGGAGATATACATGAAGCAGTCGTGGAGGTTCGAAATCAAAGGCAATGAGCACATGGTGTGTAAGCTGAAGAAGAGCTTGTATGGGCTAAAGCAAGCTCTGAGGCAATGGTACAAGAAATTCGACTCATTCAAGTTGAAGCATAGGAACGACAGAACGGAGTCAGACCACTATGTTCACGCCAAGATTGTCGGATGGTGACTTTCTCATCATTTTGTTATATATTGATAACATGCTCATAATTGGGAAAGACATCAAGAAAATTAACATGCTAAAAAAAGAGTTGGACAAGTCTTTTGCGATGAAAGACTTGGGCTTGGCCAGACTGATTCTATCAATGAAAATCACCTGTGACAAAAGCAGCAAGAAGCTATGGTTGTCATAAGAGCGGTATGTTGAAAAGGTCCTAAAAAGGTTTGATATGAAGATAGCGAAGCCGATCAATTCTCCACTCGATGATGACTTCAAATTGAGCGACAGGCTATGTCCCAAGACCAAGGAAGAGTTGAAAAAGATGTAGAAGATACCCTATGCTTTAGCGTAGGAAGTTTGATGTATGTTATGGTGTGTACGTACCCAGACATAGCATATGCAGTTGGTGTTATAAGCCGATATCTTGCCAATCCTAGCAAAGAACACTGGACAGCAGTGAAATAGATACTACGGTATCTAAGGGGCTCTTAAAAATTGAGCTTATTCTTTGGTGAAGGGAAGCCTATGTTAGAGGGCTACACAGATGCAAACACAGTAGGTGACATAAACTCCAGAAAGCCTATTCTTCGGGGTACATGTTCACATTTAAAGGGGGAGCGGTCTCATGGCAGAGCAAGCTACAAATGTGTCTGACATTATCTACGACAAAGAAAGAGTATATTTTAGTCATAAAAGCATGCAAAGATATGCTTTGGATGAAGAATTTCCTACAGGAACTTAGCCTAAAGCAGGATAAACACGTGGTATATTATGATAGCTAGAGTGCGATACACTTAAGTAAGAATTCAAGCCAACATTCTAAGTCAAAGCACATAGAGGTTCGGTATCATCGGATCGAGTATACGCTAGAGAACAATGTACTACATCTTGAGCAGATCTATACTGATGATAACAGGTTAGACATGATGACCAAGACATTGGCCAATGGAAGATTTGAGGATTGTAGAAGCCTGACGGGCTTAAAGATGGTAAAGCCCTCCTCTATGTCGGAAGGGGAAGATTTGTTGAAGTGTTCCTCCTCAGGTGAGAGGAGAGAAGTGCAGATCGGGGGTCGTCGAGCGACTAACTAGGTTAGGTTGGGCAACTGAAACTCTCCAAGATTGGTCAATTGCTCAGTAGATTATTTCGGATGCGACTGACAAAAGGGAGTTCGAGCAACCCGAAACTTTAGGGTTTTTTCTCAGTTGCTCAATGGACAACTTTGGCCATTGTCGGGTGACTGATGGCCGCGCGACTGCTTTACATGGTTTCTTGTTTTGTTTCTAATTCCAGGTGTTAGTGCTATATAAGCATATGTTGATGCAGAATTAGGTTAACATCTCACACGTTCCAAAGCAATAAAGTGAAAAAAGAAAAAAAAGAAGAGATTGAGAGAAGAGAGAGAGAGAGAGGAAGATTGGAGAGAGAGAGAAGGTCGGGTTCGTTACGTTCATCCGCGACTGGTAATGTTCATATCCTCTTCAAGTCCATCTCATTTGATGAGATCTCTCTATATATTATCACTCTCTTTGATTGTAATATGCCTTCGGAGGTGAAGTTTATTGGATCTGAGTGTGTGAAACTCATGATCACTTTGTAATCTTCTTTACATAGTGAATTTGTTGGTTGGACGAGGTTCCATGGTTTTTACCTCTATTTATAGAGGGTTTTCTACATAAAAAGTGTTTTGTCTTGTGTGTGTGATGATTATTTATTCATTATTCTGCATTCATATTCCATAATTCAGTTGGTTGGGGATTACGAGATCCAAAGGTTTGTACATCCTTCCCCAACAATAACATCGGATCAACAGATGATCAATATTTGATTGATGCATTAGTGGTGCATTCCACACGATATATAGTATTATATTAAGGTTTGTACAAAAGGCTAAAATACCAGTTAAATGACCTGTTTTTTGCTTCTTCTTTTTTTCTTTTTCTGTTTTTTTTCCTTTTATAGGTTAGTACACACACCCAACTGTTAGTACACCCACCCCCTGTTAGTCACACTACAATGTTAGCCGCCCCCATATTGGGAATCGATACCATGACCTCAGTTTCAAAACGAGGCTATCTTCACTCAGTCTACCACTTGAGCTATGGATCCGGATGTTACCAGTTGAATGACCTGAATCAAATGATGAATGACTAGAATCACAGTTGGAAACTGTGTACCTGTGACAAATTTCAAGATTTTAATTTTATCTACATTACAAGTTGAATAAATATTAATGCTACTAGTGGGTAGAATTGATTTCTTTATCCATAATGCATATTACACGAATGAGAAAGATTCTAAGACTACTAGTTGGGCTTCAACCCATGATGCAACTAGATGTTTTTTTTTCCCTCTCTCAGAGGTAAGTTGGGCTCAAACCCACAATCCAACTAGTTGATTTGAACATGTTGGACAATCGAATCATTGATCTTGTAGCTGTGTATGAATGCTTCAGAATCATTTTCATTTATGTGATAGAAATGAGAAAATATCAACATTGCTCTTTTTTTCTTTTTCTTTTTCTTTTGAAAAAAAATGAAGGTAAAAATCATTACCCATGAAGATCCTATTCTCCTCTTACTGTTTGAGATACGAGCTTTTGGGCCGGCGCAGATGCCTTGAACACAGTTGTAACAGCACATGACCCTGCAGACGTCTCTCCTCTCACACATCTCGAGAAATATCTCCACCATGTTGCACGTGCCTGTTTGAAATGGTGTAATTACATGTATTTTCTCTGAAATCATCAATAAATGCATGCGCTACCGTGTTTGAAAGTGGGGAGCACTTGCCTTCATCACATAACATTGAATTCAAAGCAAAAACTTCATGGACCCCACCATGAAATGTCTTTTATCTATGCCATCCATTCGTTAGTATAGATCATTTTAGAAGCGTGGACCCAAAAATGAGGCATGTTCAAAGCTCAAGTGGACCACACTACAAAATAAAAATAGCAATTGAACATAACCATTTAAATGTTCTTCCTGTAATGTGGTCCACTTGAACTTTGGATCCCTGTCATTTTTGGAGGCATGCCATAGAATGATATAGCCAAATGAATGGACGGTATGGATAAAACATGTACATCATTGTGGGAGCAGCAGAGCCACCTCTCCTTTTCTGTATAAAAAAAGTTGTTGTTGTCACATTCTTACAACCTCCAAAATACCTTTGGTAAATAACAAATGCAGAAAAAGATAAAACATACTCCAATTACCATGAAATACATTATTTCAAACAGACCCTCGGTAAAAAATATTTAAAAGATACATTTATGAGGAAGAGCTAACATATATAGCAAAATCCAGGCCATTAATCAGGGATAGCCCATCCTGAACTTTCCCCGAACGAGTCAGCTCATTAGTGGACCACATTGAATTAGGGGAATTGGTCTCTTTTTCTTGCCTGTCTTTTATCATTTTGTAAGAAATAGATCAATGCGACAAAGAAAACAAGCACACATAAAACACAATAGATTTAAGTTGTTCATCATTTTGCTTACTTCCACAGATGAGTCTGTGTCAAAGTGGTATCGGTCCATGCCTAACTAGTTGTCGACGTCATAATCTGTCATAATCTGCGTAATGTTTGCAGCAAACAGCAAGCAAGCTTGAGTGGCCTAGAGTTCAAGTCCTTGGGATTTTCATAGCCCACGACGTCTTGAAAGCCTTACAGCATAGTGACCCACGACAAACGCGTCTTCACTGGTCTCTGTGATTTTACCCTATCTGGGTCCCAGGATGTCAATCCAGCTAACCCTAGATTGTACAATATGGTCCTTGCCTTCGTAGAAACAACCTTCAACATATAAGGAAAGAAGAAGAACACAGTAGCATAACAACTCCAGTAGCATGTTTGGTATTGTTAGTTATTTTATTTTCCTGGAATACACAATGCTCCATCTAGCTTTTGGTCGGCTCAACAGTAAAATCTCCTCCATCAGATGTTGCTGGCCATCCAATTAAGGCTCATTCAATATAAATCATTAGAGAGCTAGGATCATAGGATAGATAACATATGGCATGATCATACTACTAAGGGTGACAATGGGCTGGGTAGGCCACCTGACCCAACAAGCCCGACCCAGTTCTGGGCTAGGCTTGGATCTAGTAGCTGGGCCCATGGGTTGAGCTCATGCCTCGTATGCATGGCCCGATCAATTTTTGGATCAGGCTTGGGCTCGAGTCATTTTAGCCCGATGCAGCACCGCCGTGCCCAACCAACATGACTTTATTATACATGCATTATATCCTATATAAACCACTGGTGGGGTTAGTGTGTCTCCTTAGCACTCGAACTTGAGACCTGCTGTTGAAATGCCTAGGCGTCCACTTGATCAATGGATAGGTTAAGAACAATCAAGTGGAAAATAAAGATTTTATCGATTTTTAGGCCGGTCCTGGTGAGTCGGGGCCCAACCAATTTTTTCATGTTTGAGCTTGGGCATACAGTGCTAGGCGAGGCTAGGGCCTTTGGTCTTTGGCACCCTGCTAGGCCCAAGCCAAGCCTGGCCCGGTCAAACCCAGGACATTGCCAGCCCTACATACTACCACAGCTTTTTAAATGGTGCAAAACTACACAGGAGTCCTTCACCCTATGAATAGTAGGAAACATTCCTATCTAGCTTAATCCAAGTCAAGCCTACCTATCGAATCACTTACATCAGGCCATCTGATTAGGTTGGAAAGGGTATGCGCCAGGAAAAGTGAAAGCGGGCTAGGCCTAAAAAATTTGAACACGACGAATAGGGCTTTGCTGGCTAAGACAAGCAGCCTTACCCTCTTCTTAGGGGCTGTCAGTTGCGCCAATATGATAGGGACTCTTCGTTTGCAGCTTTGCTTGCTCTTAGAGCCCTAACTTGCTCCTTTGCTTACTTATTCCCTCATCTAATGAGCGATTGGCTTACTTGGGTGACCATGATTATAAGAATAGAAGTGAAAGTGATCATGTGTTCTTGGGCCACAAATGATCCATGTTGGGCCCACTAAATGGACAAGCCTGATCAATCGAGGTCAATCGCACCTCATAAAAATATGATCATGAATGACTATATTTGAGTCTTTGGGGTACTTTGGGATTATATTCCGCGCCGAGGATTTTAGCTTGTGGGCTGGGGTGAATATAGCAGACCAGCGGATCTGGTGGTCGACAATCGTTCGGACTTGGTAAAGGTTGTCGCGGCACCTGTAGTAGGACAGAGGACTTATAATTACGTGAGAAGCTGACCACTAAACAATGAGACTCCTCTAGTGACAATGCCATAACATCATGACAATGCCTGGAAGTAAAGCCAATGTAATATTATCTTTAATTTTCAATGTCTTACAAAGCAAATGAGAAAAAAAAAAAAAAAAATCATTTTACTAAAGGCCCGTTTGGATTGTAAGTTACTTAAGATAAGCTACTTATCAGATAAGTAACTTATCTTGGTTTCTAGTGAATCAGCCCATAAGCATGTTTGGTAAACAACACACTTATCATTCAAAAAGTAAAAAAGCATGTTGGTTTCCGACATCATAAGTAATCATCCCTCAAGTCTAATTAGTCCCCTTCATATCCATTGTCCATTATGTGGGGCCAACCTTTTATGTGGATCGTTCATTGGTCATGTGGGGCCCACCTTGGATGTGGGCCATTTAGCATTAGGGTCCGATCTTTAATGTGCACTATTCATTAGGTAGGGCCCACATTTGATGTTGGTCATCCATCATGTGGGACCCACCATCAATGTTATTGTCTATCATGTGGGGCCCATCTTCAATATCCACCGCCCATCATGTGGTGCCCACCTTTGATGTGGACCATCCATCATGTGGGCCCACATCCCATGTGGGCCGTCCATCATGCAGCACCCGCCTTGGATATGAGCCATTCTCATTAGCCCAACCTTTGACGTGGACCGTCCATCATGTGAGGCCCATCTTGATGTAGATCATCCATCATGTAGAGCCCACCATTATTAATTGCCCATCATGTGGAGTCCACCTTTGATGTGGATTGTCCATCATGTGGGCCCCACCTTCAATGTGAAGCCAATCTTTGATATGGACCATTCATTGTGTCAGTCATCCATCATGCAGGGCCCCACTTGGATGTGGGTAATTCATCATTATGGCCTGACCTTTAATGTACACCATTCATTATGTAGGGCCCCCCTTTGATGTTGGTCATCTATCAAGTAGGGCCCACTGTCAATGTTATTATCCATCATGTGGGGGGCCACCTTCAATATCCACTGCCCATCATATGGACCCATCATGCACATCCACACTATCCATTCATGTGGGGCTGGCCTTGATCTTTACCTGCCATACAGCCATGCTAAAAAATCTTCTTGATAGGATATTCTTAAGACCTTGTGATCTCTTCACTTTGGTCTATGAGATGGGCTTGGTCAACAATATTCAGGTGGGCGCAAGTGATTTTATACCGACCTAATCTGGTCCAGCCCATCATCACCTAACTTTATATGCAGATTGATCATGTCCCACAAATATGACATTCCAATCAATCAATTCATCTTGAATTTGACCATTTTTTCCATTCTAGTAGAATGTCTATTTCTTTGTGTCTGTGTGGCCCACTTGATCAAATGGGTAGATTTTGTTATTAAAATTTGAAGGTATGCGTCATCCTTGAAACCTGACCAGTGGGCCATAGCTTATTATTGGTAGTGCTAGAAAGATGGGAGGTTCCGCTTATTGGACCATCTTTGCATGTAAGCCTCACTGGCCTAGAATTAGCCCGGGCCTGTCCCACTTACAATCTATCAAGCACTTGTAAAAAGTAAAAAAGCTAAAAATTTTAACTGAAGTGATTATGTTCTTTTAAGTAGAAAAGTTACTTATTATTAATCATACACCAAACTTACTTATCTCAAATAATTTACTTATCTACTGCTGTAAGTAGAAAAAGTAACTTATTTGGTAGTATCCAAACGGGCCCTAAGTGTGTTTTTGGTTGCACCAAATATCATGGAATTTCATGATTCTTTTATTAACCAGTCTAATTTGGTTCAAATTTTCATAATATTTCATGAAATTTTGTGCAACCAAACAAGGCCTAATCTATCCAACAAAGCAACAGTTACATCGCTTTCATATATTTTTAAACTTCATCATAAATTTTAATATTATTAATTATTTCTCAATGTAACTTGTGGAAAATGTATTTAAATTAACATAATAAGGTAACAATACCATTGCATTCATTGGAGCGAGAATTAAACTTTTCCTGAGCAGACATTTCCAGGGCCAAGTGCAATCCACAAAGTGGGCTCCACCCATTCAACAGTCTATAAAATTGAATATGGGTCTAAGTCCAACTATCCAGTACAATGGACTTTCACAAAATATTCCCCCAAAGTCCCCCGCAGGACCAATTCAATAGATGCAAACCTCCGAACTATTTCCCTTGGTGTAGTCCACTTGAATCATGGATGGGCCTAATTTTTGGGCCCCATCTCTAAATGTTTGGGTGGCATGAAATTGTTTGAGCAGATTTCATATAATCATCACTGCTGTAGACCTTGCTAAAAATCAGCCATGGATGTTTCTCTCCCAACTGCTTCCTTTAGTGGGGCCCACTTGAATCACAAGTTAACCTAATTTTTTGGTCCTACACCTAACATTGGATGGCACATGTAATAGTTAGGGTGGATTTACAAACATATCACGGTGGGCCCATAAAGAACTATGGTTAATAGATGAACATTATTGATGTCATTATATGGTCCCTGGGAAAAGGTTTTTTAAAAGAAGAAACGGAGTTGTTGGCTTCATGGCCCACCATAGCGTTAATGTGAAATCCAACCCAACCATCAAGTGAGTCACTATGTTAGATTCAAGGCCCAAAATCAGCCCCATTAGTGGTTTACATGGACCACACGATTGGAAACCGTGTACAGGAAAGATCACAGTCTAACCTGTTTCCCTTAGTTACTGCCTAGTTACATGGCCTAAGTTTTGGGCCTCAAGCCTAAATTTTAGTGTGCCATCTAATGGTTGAAGTGGATTTTATATGCTTATCATAATAGGCCTTGTAGTGTCTCACCTAATTTTTTCCATTGGAATAGCCCACTTGAATCAGAGGTCAGCCTGATTTTTTAGCTCCGGGTCCAACATGATATTACACATCTAACGTTTGGAGTGGATCTCTCATGCACATCACAGCGGGGCCCATCAAAAGTGAACGGTGAGCGTCCGCACTTGCACCTGTTCATTCCTAAGAAAGTACCACTTGGAGCAGATTAGGTGTTACCGGCGTTTCCTTGACCATGGGACCCACCTTGATGTACATGTTGTTGTATATCCACCCATCAGTTTTTCCAACTCACTTTAGGGCATAATCCCAAAAATGAAGTAGATCCAAATCTCAAGTGGACCACAGTGCAGGAAACAATGTGATTGACCATTAAAAACTTCTTAAGGCCTACAAAAGGTTTGGATCAAGCTGACATTTTTGTTTTCCCTTCATCCAGGTCTATGTGACTTCATCAACAGGTTGGATGGCAAATAAACATTACAGTGGGCCCTAGAAAGTTTTTAATGGTGGACGTTCAATGACCACTGTTTCTTGTGTTGTGGTCCACTTGAGAATTTGATCTGCTTCATTTTTGGGGTAATGCACTAAAATGATATGTAAAACCTGATGGATGGCATGGATATACAACACATACATCAAGGTGGGTCCTATGGTAAGGAAAATGCCCACTAGGGACGGTAGGGTCCTCGCCATGGGCCCCACCTTGATTTATGTGTTGCATATCCACGCCATCCATCCGTTTTTTCCAAAGCATTTTAGGGCATGATCCTAAAAAGAAGCAGATCCAAATCTCAAGTGAACCGTGCTGTAGAAAACAGTAGTGATTGACCATTAAAACCTTTTTTATGGGCCACAAAAGTTTTGTATCAAGATTATATTTCCTTTTACCCTTCATCTAGGTGGGCCCTAGGAAATTTTTAATGGTGGAGGTGTTCAACCACCACTCTTTCTTATAGTCTGGTTCACCTGATATTTGGATCTGCTTCATTTTTTGGTTCATGCCCTAAAACGATTGGATACGCATACATACATCAAGGTGGCCTCATGGTGAGGGCTGTGCTGTCTTGGGTGAGTCCCAGTCTGCACCTAATCGGCTCCCATAGACTCCCCCACTGAACGTATCACTTTTCTAGGAATCAAGGTGCTAGACGGAGGACCCTTCATTTTTTTACAAGGCCCACCATGATGTGTATGTGAGATCCACTTTGACCATTAGATTTGTAATTCCATACTAGGCCCATATTCAGGGGAAAAAAAAATCAAGCTAACTGTAATTCAAGTGAGTCATACCATTAAAAACAGTTGGGAAAGAGACATCCACCCTTAATTTTTAGAAGGCCCACCATGGTAAGCATGTAAAATCCACTCCAACCATTAGATGCCACATGTAAATCTACGCCTAAGGCCCAAAAAGCAAGCCCATACGTTATAAAAGTTGGCCACATCAAGGGAAACAGTTTGGATGGTGAGCTTTCCTTGCACACTATTTCCAATTGTATGGTCCACCTAAACTATTGATGGGGCTGATTTTTAGATCATGGTTGGATTTCACATTAACACCATGTTGGGGCCCACCCAAGCCGGCAACTCCTTTCCTAGGGGTGTCAACGGGTCAGGCTCGAGCTTGAAAAATTAAAATTTTGAATAGGCTGGCCCGATGGCCTAGCTGAAAACAGTTCAAAATCCAGGCTGAGACCTACTCTAGGCCCGGCCCATTGACAACCCTACTTAGATTCCTTGAGAAAATCCATTCTCAAGTTTTTATAGGTGTAAAAACCCCTCTCCCTTAAGAAAACCCTTGCCCCTTAAAAAAAACACTCATCTTAAGAAAGCCCTAATCTAAACCGAACTTAAACACCTTCATTTGCAAAAAAACCGATGGTAGCACCTTCAGTTGACCAAGCTTTCAACAGAGAGTCATGGTCGATCATCAACAACCTCGGTCGACTGTGGACATCATAGTGAGTTTCGGTCAACCCTTGATTTCATAGTTGATTGAACTCTCCTGTTGTGCAGAATACAAGGCATCCTGTACAACATTTTTCATATATGCAATGCTCACATACATCTAAATCAAAGCTTTTAAAACTATAAATTAACTTACGATTGAGAAGTACCTTCATACCTCACTCGCTCATGTGGCCTAGGCGCGCATGCCATAAACATACTGACGTGAAATCCTCTACATATGTTGTAGCTCCATCAGATATAATATTTTCAATCAACCTGTAAAGATTACGGCTCCATTGTGCCTTTATTACTATAAGAGCCCTCTTTGAAACTTTCAGGACATCATTATAACCTGCGAATTTGCAATCAATTGCATTTAAAGCTCCTAGAGAGATCAGATTGTTCTTCAAGTCTAGAACATACCTCACACCTGTTAGAGTACACTCCACCCCATCAAATATCCTAATGCGAACCGAACTAATTTCAATCAACTTGCAGGCATGATCATTGCCCATAAGAACCAGCTCACCATTATACTCGCTGTATGTGGTAGACCAACTCCAATGAGGACACATACGGTACAATGCCCTCGTATCCAAAATTCATTCCTGATAGAAATTTTCAGTCTTGTTCATTGATAATACATTACAATCATTTGAGCCTTCACCAAATTCAATTGAATTAGCTTCCTTTGACGAATCATCTAATTTCTCATCTTTCTGGATTTTAGGAAACCGACAATCCTTTCTTAAATGTCCAATCCTCTAACAATTCCAACGGTTCAACTTTCCTTTGTCTCTTGACTTGAACCTAGATCGTGGTTTTCCCTTCTCTCGCTCAGCAGTCTTTCCTGAGCAAACAATGCATCCGTAGAGGTACCTTCACCGTCATTCTACTGTCGCAACTACTTCAATTGAAAGGATTGTAATAACAGTCTCGATATCCAAAGTATCCCTATCATAACAAAGAGTATCAATCAAATACTCGAACGACTTGGGGAAAGATGTCAATAAAATTAGGGCTTTATCTTCATCCTCGATCTTTACCCCAACACTCGTCAACTTGCGAATCAATTTGTTGAACGTGTTAATATGTTTAGATAGATCTAACTATCAATTGAGTGAGATTGTGTTAGAACATCATCCTAAAACTCAAGCAAAGCTAGAACTCAATGGGTCATATAAAACAATGATATGGAGAATCCCATTATTGAAACCTTCCTAAGTCCCACCAAAATTTTACATTAGCTTAATTTTTTTTTTTTTCCATCCATCCTATCAAACAGCCTAATGTTTATAGGGGGCCCTTAGATGGTTTAAATGGTACTGGGTGTCCCAATCCAACTATTTTATGGTCTAGGGCTCACTTGAGCTGTCGATATGCCAACTTCTTAAGTTAACAAGTAACATGAGCCGGTGTAATAGATGTACAAAGTGAGTCACACAATTATCACAGTGGGCCCACAAAGCTATTTTTTGCATAGACTCCTAATAAGTCACATTGGTTAGACTTACATGCAAAATGGAGACATGCATAGGCTATTTGGCATAAAAGAATTTGGAAGGAAAAAATCCATTCGATTGAAGGCCAAATGCATTTCATTTTTTCTTTTAAAATGAATAGTGAACGCCCTTCTCTACGATTACAGGTGTAAAATTAGCCCACCGGTACTCCCATTATAAAATAATAGAAATGTTGATTTTTATGCTCATGGGAAAATTGCCTAAATATCATCTTGGTCACATCAAGCTGTCACCATCTTCCGTTGGTTGTGGGTTGCATTGTTGTGCCTCTCGTCAGCTTAGTTGGATTCTCCTGACCCTCCGGTAAATGAGAAGCACTTTGCATCTGCCTGTATTTTTTTTGGGTTCCAAAGTAGAAAAAATCTAAAAGAGACGAGCAAATATGAGAAAATTGATTAATTTTTCTTGCTTTTCTGTTTTTAGTACAGATGGTGGATAAATACAGATGGAATGCTCCTAAAATGTAAAAAAATACAATGAGAAAAATCAATGAGATTGTACATTAAATCTCACCAAGTATGGAAGGTAATTCAGCTGCAATTAAATCATTCTTAATAAAAGTTCATACGTAATTTATTTCCTGTGTTGATGTAGGCTTTGTTATTAAAATATTGGGATCTACTCTGGGTCCAAGCCGTTCATATTACAGGGCCTTGAAAATCAAATCTTAGTTAAAAAAAAATTGGCCTATAGGTACCACCCAAGCCTAACAAAGTGGCCCACACCCAAAAGCTAATATTGCCAGTCACCCTACCTGCACGCCTAGTGGCAAACCAGAGTGATGTGAGGGAAAGAGGGAAGTTGAAACTAAAAGCAAGTCCTTTGAAAGGAAAAATGGTTACTAGTCCCAACATGTTGTAGTCATGGGGACAGCAAAAAGAAGAAATTCATCAAAAAATGAAGGAAAAAAGAAGAAGAAGAAGAAGAAGACGAAGGCTAACCCAACCTCCAGCCAGGTATGCCTGTCAGTGGGCGGCCCCTGGCGAGGACTATTCAAAATATTGATTTTGCTTAGCCTAGGGCTGCCCCTTTGCCAACCTTAGAACTAGGCCACAACTGAAAGGTTAAGGGCCTGTTTGGTTGGCATTTGGAAATCCGTTCCCAGCTTAAAATTTAGATTTCGGCGAAATTCAATTTTAATTAGTGTGTTTGGTGACAAATTTCAGTCAAACAGGATTCCATTTGAAACTTAAATTGGCTGAAATCGGGATTAGTGGAAATGGTGTGGGAATCATTTCTATGGAAGGGAAAAGAGGTGGAAGTGAGCCTTAGGTCATGGAGGGAAAATCACAAATATCAGCTTGATTTAAAATTTATGTGTTTTCAAGGTAGGCATTTAATTCACACTTCTCCTATATTGTAATCCACTTGAGCTTTGGATTGGGAGGAGATTGATATTATATATAGATGTGTGGTATATAATGAGTACAACACCTCAAATATCTGGAGCCCGCTGTGTCGCGTGCTTTACATCTGCACCGTCCGCCATGTGCAACCCTCAATTGTACGCTCCAGGTCCAGAAATCTTTCTGTTCCAAACCTCAGGTGGGCCACACAACACAGAAAATGAAGAGGAGCCACCAACCATAGGTTCGTGTGTAAGGCCTACCATGGTGTATAAATTTCATCCAGCCCGTCTTTAAAATGCGCCTCTGGTGGATGAAAGGACGGTCTAAATTTTCAGCTTGATCCAAAACTTAAAAGGGGCACACCATCCCCGTGATGAGTCAATATAAGTTTTCTTTCTTTCACGTGAACCTTGATCCTTGCAATGAATGCATATAGACATTGCTTATGAACGGTTTGGATGTAACACACAACAAAGTGGGCCCCAAAAACTTGTGAGTCATACACATCTGTGGGGCCCACCCTCATGTATATGTTTTATCCACCCCGTCCATTTCTTTTGGCAGATCATTTTAGGGCGTGAGCCATAAAAGAAAGCACATCAAAGGCTCAAGTGGACCCCGCCATAGGAGTCAGTGGAGATTGAGCTCCTACCATTGAAAACTTCCTAGGGCCCACTGTGATATTTATTAGCCATCCAACCTGTTTGTAAGGTCACATAGATCTGAATGAAGGGAAATCACACATATCAACTTGATCCAAAACTTTTGTGGCCCCCAAGAAGTTTTCAATGATTGGATTTCAATCCCCACTGCTTCCTGTAATGTGGTCCACTTGAGCCTTCAATCTACTTAGTTTTTGGGCTCATGCCTTAAAATGATTTGTGAAAATGGATGGAAGGCACGGATAAAACATATACCTCATGGTGGGCCCACAGAGTTCCTGACATGACTTTCTGTCTCTAGCTTAGGTACTGGTGGAGGTGATCCCCAATCATACCCTCTAATATTATGTCATATAATATTATATTATAATTTTGTAATTTAATTTTCATTATATTTTAAGATATTTTGTAACTATGTAAATTGATACTGATTAGGTTTGGAATTTCTGCTTAGCTACAATTTCAGATTTTAGGATATTTCCATTTACAGCCTTGAATCTCCTCTGTAAAGGGAACTTTTCCCTTTTAAAGAAATTACCTAAAGTTCTCAACTTAATACGGTATTAAAGCTATGCTATGATATCATCAAAACTCCACTCGTTCTACCAAACCACTAACGAAGGAGTTGAGCGTTCATAAATACTCACTCTCTATCTTGAGGGGAAGTTTTAGATTAGATTTTTTATAATTTAATCTTCATTAGATTTTAGAATATTTTGTATCTATGTAAATTGATACTAATTAGATTTAGAATCTGTAATTAGCTGAGTAGAATATTTTCATTTACAACCTTGTATCTTCTCTGTAAGGGGGGTGTTTGACTTTTCATTTCCTTTGTAGATGCCCTTCTTATCCTTGTTTGAAAGTTGACAAGTATTTTCGTTTCCAAAACCGATCCAAAAGGGTCGCTCATGGGGCCCACATTACATGAAATAGTGGTGGTAAAGCATCCACCGTTGGAAGTTTTTTTTCTCCCTATGGCCCACAAGATTGTTTATTTGTTATTTAACCCATTCATAAGGTCACACAAACAATGATAAGGAAACAAACACAAATATCAATTTTATCCAAAACTTTTGAAACCCCAAGAAGTTTGCAAAGGCAAGCATTCAATTCCCACTATTTTCAATGGTGTGGTAGCATTGTATTTCCCTCGATTTTGAGCTAATGTCCTAAAATCAGCTAGCAGAACTAATGGAAATGGACCGCCTGGATAAGCCAAAAAAAGCAAGCAATCAACATTGCATTGAAAATGATATGGGAATTACATTGGTAATTGATTATCATCTTATGTAAGGGATTTACAAATATGAATTAGAAGACAAACAGCCCTAACGTGAACTTCCATCTTTCTTTCATGAGATAGAGAAAAATTCTCCCCTTAACATATAACCCGTTGAAGAGATGAACCTCACCTGGATCAAAAGATGATCAGAAAATCAATCTAATCCAAATGCCAAGAGGGCTACATATTACATTGTTTCCGGTGAAGTAGTTCACATGAGTTTTGGATTAAGTTGATTTTTTTACATGTACGGTGAACATGAAAAGCATCTCTTGATAGACGGAGTGGATGTTACACTTGCTACATGTGCCAAAAAAAGGTAAGGTGCTGTGCAATCCATGTGTAGAACATATGTGTTCAGGATGATTTCGGTGGGAAGAGAAGAAAGGGGAGAAAATATAGAAGAAAATCTTATTCCTAGGAAGAATAAATAAATCCAAAAGGTGCCATATTTACATTGTACAAATGGAGTGCGGCTTTGGTGGATCCCTGGACCCACCGAGGTTGGTGGGATCCCTTTTTTTTTCATCCATGCCGTCCATCCACTTGGTGTTATCCAAAAAATGAAGCAGATCCAAATATTTAGTGGACCACACCACAGAACCAGTGGCGATTGAATTCTCACCATTAAAAATGCTTGGGGGCCACTAGAATTTTATTTGCAATCTAACCTGTTGATAAGGTCATAAAGATCTGGATGAAGGGAACACGCAAATATCAGCTTGATACAAAACTTTTGTGGCCCACGAAAAGTTTTTAATAGCCAATCACCACATTTTCCTGTGGTGTGGTCCACACGAGATTTAGGTCTGCTTCACTGTTTAGATCAATCACTAAAATGAGCTTTCAAAACGGCTGGACGGCATGGATGTAAGTCACACAATGAAGGAGGTGGGCACCATAGTCAGGGATCCACCAAAGCCGCGCCCGTACAAATGACTTGCATTTCCAAAAACATGACGGGGATCCAACAAATGAAGGCCCAAAGCTGGGATGCATTTGTACAAAACCTCTTATTCATATATTCATGGTTATGTTTGGGGATAAAAAGGTCCAAAATGTTTGGGTCAGTTGCTTGTGTGAAATGATCTTGACCATAAGATAAATGACAAGCATTTCACAGATACGTTTATATTTTATGGAGTTTTGAAAGAATGTATCCCAACGCGATGATATTCGATATGTCAGGACTTTTTGCCTTTGAAAATGCACTGTGTACTTAACCCTAGAATGATCAGTCTAGAGCTTTTGTGGGCATTCTCATCCACTGTGTGGCCCATCGTATAAACAGTTTGGGTTATTAAAAAGTACCATAATCTAACTACCAAGTCCCAACATATCCTACTGCAATAATGTTATTTAGGCGAAATATTGTGATTAGAGAGCCATTTCCCCCTAATCCTAATCTTATCGTTAGGAAAATGTATGGTAGTCTACTAGGACTACCCAACAAATGAAGCATAGGGCTTAGCCTATACGAGTAAGCCCAAAGACCCAGCTTGGATGTATATAATTTCAGAAAGATGAGACAAGGAAATAGCCTTGATAAGAATATTGGTGAGCTAATATCTGAATGATAAATGGGGAGTAGCAATTATCCTAACAGACAACTTATCATGAATGAAGTAACAATTAACCTCTATATGCTTGTGCATTCATGAAATACTAGGTTAGAAGCAATGCGTATAACAGCTCGATTGTCATGAAACGATAAAATCAGTTAAGTCACATGATTTCTAAGGTCCTATAGAAGAGAATGAAGAAACATAATTTCACTAGTACCATGTCCCATAGATTGGTACTCAACTCAACCGAAGAACGTGCCACAACTTACTGTTTCTTGTTTCTTGCTCTTTCAAGAAAATGGATTACCACTAACAAACATACAAAAGTTAGTAGTAAAAGGTCTATCTGTTGGGAAAGCCGGCAACGGAAGCAGAACGCCGAACATGTGAAGTAACGTGAAATCAAACGAGTAAACAAGATGAAATCAATCACACACAAGCACTCACCACAAGAGACTCCGAATTTACGTGGAAAAACCCCTCAATGGGTAAAAACCCACGGCACAAGCAATCCACTATGAATTAAACAGAAGATTACAAAGATGACAGCCCACAAGCAATGAAAACAGAGAAAACCCAAGCTCTCTCTCTCTCTCTCTCTCACAACTCTCTCCCCTCTTCCTAGTACGAATAGGAAACCTTGGACACCTTAGGATACTAATCTAGGACAGATTACAACTCCTTAAATAAGTAGAAATCCGAAAATAGAAACACCTTGCGCAGTCTGCAGTACCGCGCAAGGAATCCGCGTGCACAGCCGACCGGTCACCCGACCGATCGTACCTCGCACAGATACCGGTCCAGGGAGAAATACACAACGCTGCCTCACAGCCGACCGATCGCCCGACCGGTCAGAGCCCACTGACGACCGGTCTAGGCACCACAAAAATTGCTGCCTTCAACTGTGTATTTGGGCTAACTCCGTCAGACCGGTCACTCGACCGGTCTGAGCACCCTGTACACGCACATACGTTTGAAGGCTCTCCAACACTATCTTTGTTTAAACTAATCTATAACATGGAAGCACTAAGCCTAATATGGTCATGATCAAAATAATAATAATAATAATAAAACACCATTAACTAGGGTAGATTTGAGATATTAAAGAATACAGTGAACCGCCTCTAAGTGGTGAGCACATAAAGTTGGCATGAACTAATTGTAGACACCCCACCCCAGGCTAGTAAGCTGATTAAATTGAACTGTCTCGATGGATGGTTGAGCCCCAAATCCGACCCATAGTCAAAACCCTAAACCCAATCCAAATCCTAAACTGTAGTCCTAACCCTAATCCAATGTCCAAAACCTTAGAAACCTAAGCCCTAGAAATCCCGAAAACTAACTCACCGACTCAACTCATTGAGTTGTGCTGAGTCGAATTGTTGGGTCGATGCCCAATCAACTTACCTAGTCAAACCAAGTTCCAACCCAACCCAAACCAAGTCCAAACCCAAAGCCCATGCTCCCACTAGACGTCTACAACAACTCCAGCAAACGAACCATAAAGAAGCTGAAGCTCCCACACGCTTATGGGAGACCACCTACCAAAGCAAAGGGTAAGCAGTGGCCCACCTTCCGCCACGTGTCACACCTCCTGCTTTGACAGGAGGTTTCCAATTCATTGTGAAGTCTCCTCTTTTCCAATTAGTAAGTGTGTGGGGGCTACTGAAAGGTCTTCTATACCCCTCCCTCAACCCAAAATCATCGTTTTACCAGCCAATCTAGCCGTCCATATTGCACCACATGGCGATTTGAAATCTCAGCCATCAAACCATATTTCAACCCTGGACTTCTAGGGAATTACGAAAAAAATCGAGTCCGGGGGCTATAAATAGCCCCTTCCCCTTCCCATTTCCATCATACAAAAGCCTCCAGGAATTCTTCATCATCTAGTAGAGTGAGAATCATCCTTCGACCAAGGAGAGGAAAGAGCAGGAAAGAGAGTCTAGCTCGGATCTAACCTAACCTAGTCCAATCCCTAGCCCCCTGAGCAATTTAAGTTCAAATCTGATTCACTCAATCCAACCTTTGGGACACTACCGTCCATCCAACCATTTATTTTTAAATCGGCTCCTTCAACCCTTACATTAACATTTTGCAACACCTAGTCCCTTCTTAGCCCCCCTGCTCATCACATTTACTAGCATTACATTACATAGCATGCAACACCCAATCAGTACAAACGTATGCTCTACGGCTTGCCGATATAGTTGGATCCTACCCATCGGAAACTTATACTGGTTGATTCACGCTTCGGCAAATGGAGAAGTCAGGGCGAATTCATCCAGTCCGAACCAAAGCTTGTCACAGGCATTGCATTCAATACTGCATCGCACACACAACATTACATATCTAACATCTCATTCATCACATCACGTTGTATAACACTCAATACCTGATCAATGTAAATGTATGCTCTATGGCTTGCTAACGTAGTCAGATCTTGCCCATCAGAAATTTAAGCTGATTGGTTTATCGCTTTAGCAATAGAAAAAAATTAAAGTAGATTTATCCAACCCGAACTAAAGCTTACCATAAGCGTTACATTTGACAGAATATTATACACATTCTATTGCATTTACATTATGTGAGAACTGAATCCTAACCATCAAGAATTAACCTGATCCTATGAAGTAGAGACTGTACATTCGTACAAGAAAAGTAGGTGCCCAACAGCTTCCCTCTTTATAACCGTGGTCCCTTACTCCGAATCTTTAGTTGCATATTAAGGAGTCATTTAAGGACTGAGAATCTTTGAATTCTCTTTTTTAATGTTTTTATAGGGTCTAAACAACTGTAGAGATGAAGTAATTGGCTAGTGGTGATTCTAGTCAAATACTACATCACTTAATGTAACGCAAAAGCCCTCGAGAGAGACAAACCCGTGCAAAGAGTACTATCCGCCCGCGATCCCAACTGTCCACACTAACACACAATAATAATAACAAAGGCAATATTTAGATGAGTTGTTAAGTGATAGATTTGCCTACCAGTCAACAATACAAATCGAATCCTTCAATGTATTAGATTCTTTAGAGAATAAGTGATAATTTACTTCAATCGGGTCAGGCAAGTATCACGCATGAGATCAAGAGTATATTTTCATTAATATGAAGTTGTCCTAGTTGGAGTGAGCAACTTCAATCGAAGGAAACAATGGAGAGGCACCCGACCTTTCATCTCGAAACTCCATGCAAAAACCTTGAAACTAAATATTTTATCATTATTATTGCTAGTGACAATGATGCCATCAACATGAAATGTTAGCATGGTGAGAGACTTGTTCTTCTTTATAAAAATAAATAAATGATATGAATCACAATGCTAAACACCAATTTGAAATTGTGCATTGTTAAAACGCTCGGACCATTTGCGAGAAAATTACTTGATGCCATAAAGGACCTTTAACTAACACACCTTGCCCTCAGAGCCTTGAGGTTGAAAATCAGGGGAATGAACTATAATATGTCTTAATTGAGAATGTCGATGACGAACTCCGTCCAACTGATGTAGAGTGGGTCGTCGATTATTTCATGGCCCAGATGGACCAAAAGAAGACCTGGCGGGGTCGGAAGTGATTCGGACCATTAGGACCGTAAAACAATCGTATCTTGCAATTCGGAATAAATTTCTGGATATATAATATATGATTTTGGGGTAGCTCAAGCTACTTTAGCCACCTAACCTTGCTATGTTGGGTTTCCCATGCCGAAATTGCGAGATTCGACCAAATCGACGGTCATTAGCTTAGTTTTATTTCAATTTTACTATTTATAGTAAGTTTTGTTTTGATCGTAACTTTTGATCCATAGGATTTTAGAGTTTGTGCCCAACATGAAAATGGCTTAGAATAATTAGCAAAACCATGTGGTTGGGCCTATTTGAAACCTTTTTATTTTTGGCCAAAAATCATGAGTTCTAGTAGGATTGACAGACTTCTATAAATAGTAAGTTGGGTTTTCTAGGAGTTTAAGTCTGATTTTGAGTTGGAGTCCGATACTTTACCTAGGGTTTAGTTTGCTATTTATATGCATTGTAATTCCATTTTATATATTCAATCAATTATTATCAATTTATTCAGAATTATTTTTTTTTCCTCTTATTTTCTTTCGTGAAAAACGAGAACCAACCGATGAGGAAGACAATAATCGAGATTAAAATAACTCATCAGCGTTAAGCAAGTAAAGCTCATTACCTTCATGAACACCACCAATCCTCCGCTGGGTCCTCATATCCTTAACCACACAACAAGAGGAGAAAAATATAATGGAACAATGTAACTGCTTAGTGAAGGTACTAATTGAAAGCAAATTACTAGAAAATGATGTAACATAAAGAACATACGACAACTCAAAAGAAGTGTTAAAGTTGACAGCATCCTCTTCCAACAACTCTAGAATAAGACCCATCAGCTAACTTGATACAATGTGGGAAATGAGAATACAAAAGAAAGCTACCACCTGACTTGTAATGTGATCAATGGAACATGTGAGCATGACCCGTGAGAGTGAGATCGCATGTCTACGAGATGGGTTCCGATGAGGAGAAGATGGAGGGCTGACGAGGGTATTGACGGTTGTGTGTTCCAATGGTGGTGGTGGCAGTGGAAAAAGGAAGGAAGAGGAGATTGGATCAAGGTTAAGTTTCAGAGCGCTCGGATACCATATTAATCGGGAAAATGTTGTGCTTAGAGAGCAACTTCCTTCTAATCGTAATACAAGATCAGGAAAAGTACCGTAATCTGCAGGACTACCCAACAACTCGAGCATAGAACTAAAGCTATACAAATAAATCCAAGTACTTTCAATGAGCTCATCAAATAGGCTCATAAGAACCACTGGAGCCTAAGGAAGTGTTCCAGAACCAAAAGCTAATATGATCCCCTTTGCATGGGAAAGCAGAGGGTGATGTGACATAGCGAAAAGTCATTAGTAAACGATACTAAAGAAAATAAATCCTGGTACTTTCAATGGTCCAAGTACTTTCAACGGTCCAGACATCATAAAGAAAATGCACATCCTGGTCCCTAGCTAGGCCTCAACGAATAAGACATCAGACCCAAGTCCAGGCCTAATCCAATTGTACGTCTTTTGAGGCTTAAGGGTCTGTTTCAAACGGGGTCTCTCTGTCTACATTTACATTGACTGGAGAATTGAGTCTAGGTAAGTAGGCTATATACGGCCGTCCATTTCAACGAGTATTTCAACGAGTGGGGACCAGACAGGTTTAAGAAAGTGCATTCAAACATAGAAGGGGAAATGGAGTTTGGATCAAACCTGACATTTATCTGTCAAAATGCCCTTCTGACGGTGTGTCTAAATGAGGTACAGGTTCCTCTAACTGGCGCAACATTGATGCCTGATCCTGGCAAAGGGATTCTAGGATCATACTTTTCAGCTAAGGCATGTGCATGTGGTGGCCCACTGAATGAATGGCTTTGATCATCCTAGATGAAGCCAAGTGTATAGTATCCCATCCGACCAAAACTTGAATGAGGAAGTAAAGGAAAAACGAAGGAAAATCACGTGAACCGTATGCACAGACATGTGTCTATGGATGTATGCTTGGATGCGCATGCTCTCCAGCTGGGAACAGGCAGGAGCTCCGAGTGGCCACATTTATGTCTAGTTTTAATCCACACCGTCCATCCATTTTTACATATCATTTTTAAAATAGAGAAAAAATAGGCACATTCAAGACACAGGAGGACCATGTATGGGGATTCAACTCTGACCGTTGAAGACTTCTTGGGGCCACAGAAGTTTTGGATAGAGCTGATATTTGGGTTTTCCCTTCATCCAGGTGTATGTAACTTTATGAATATGTTGGATGGCAAATAAACATCACGGTGGGCCCTAGGAAAGTTACAACAGTGAGCATCATTTCCACCACTGCTTCCTGTGGTGTGGTCCACTTGAGCCTTGATTTTCCTAACTTATAAATCTAATGTTAAAATGGCAAGACGAAATGGATGGACGGTATGGATAAAAGCCGTACATCACAGTGGCCACTTAGAGCTCCTGAGGGGTAGGACGCAATCCGCGATAAAAAGACTCGGCCACTTGGACTGGCTTTTATGAGTCGAGTCGGAACTCGCCCCAGTCAAGGCTGAATCGGCCCGATTCTCCAAGTGGTGACTCGTGATCGGGTCCTATTGAGCTCGAGTTAACTCAGACAGGTCACATCAGAGACACACATACATACAGAGAGGAAGATGCTGTGTGTTCTGTAACCCTGCCTAGATATAAATGCGTGAGATCCGAATCGTCAACAAGACCATTCCAAACACCCAAGCTCTGTGGGGGCCACCAGTTTCATACAGAAAACCCAGTCTGTCCATCAGGTTATAGCCTCAATTCTAGTTGTTGAAGATAAAAATCAGCTACATCCAAAACTCAGGTGGGCCACAGCAAGGGGACATTGAAGATAGGATACTAACCATAGTTCATGTGTCAGGCTAACATGATTTGTATCTTTTATAAAACCCGTTAATCAGGTGTAATTGAAGGAGGATAAAGTGAAAAACACACAAATCAGCTCGATCCAAAACTCAAGTAGGCCACACCATGTGAATTTGAAGATTTTAGGAGAAGTAATTACATTGTTTCCATTGATGTGCCCCATCTAAATCTTTTATCAAGGAATGGATTTACATATAACATTGTGGGCCCCACATAGAGCTTGGGTTGCCTTATGCAGCTACCCAAAACATTGAATGGTAGACAATTTCGGTCCGCGTATCCATCGAATGCATGCTAGATTGGCACACACGGACACTACAATGGACACAAGTTTCCTGAGACATGTGCAGGGAATTAATGCAACACAACTTTGTGGGGTCCACTGTGATGCGATGATGTCTTCATGAAATCCACTCTGTCTTGTACCTATACTTGAAGCAGATAATAAGGCTCAAGTAGGCCATACCATGTGAGGATAGAAACACCCAGGATTGAAACTTTCCTAAGCCTTAGCTAAAAGGTTTATATGCCATCCACCCATGCATTAGG
This sequence comes from Liriodendron chinense, assembly GCA_003013855.2. Classification (NCBI taxonomy): domain Eukaryota; kingdom Viridiplantae; phylum Streptophyta; class Magnoliopsida; order Magnoliales; family Magnoliaceae; genus Liriodendron; species Liriodendron chinense. The sequence goes on from PVNU02002850.1 coordinate 2,715,594, forward strand.
TGGGGAAAACACAATATCAACCTTATCCAAAACTTTTGTAGGCCTCAATAAAATTTCTATGTGGGGTATAAGAGCTGGTGGCACTGATGGACAAAGTAGGTAGATTTCAGAAGGATAACCCAGTGGGACCCACAGGGCTTTTTGTTAGGATGCTGATCGCCTACCGACATTGTAGATAGCCAATAGCTATTGGATGGTGCTCTGTGGGCCCACCATGGTGTATATGTTTTATCTACATACCATCCATCCATTTTTCCAGATCATTTTAGGACACGAGCTCAAAAATAAAGTAGATCTCAATCTCAAGCGGACCACACCACAAGAAAATAGTGGTGATTGAGAGCCCATTTGGATTGTAAGTTACTTAAAATAAGCTAGTGTTTACGTCGAATTCTGTAACAGGGTCCTCCGAATGTTCACCTCCTCCCCAAGGGTTTGTTTCCGTGGACCTGAAAGGAGTCAGAGAGCAATTAAGGGTGGCCGGTGTCCAGCCGTTGGCCCTCCGATGCTTAAGTCAGATGAGGTAGAAAAAAGAATTAACCAACCGGGGTTAAAGATTGAGTGTTGTGTACCTTTCATTGATGAATCCATTCCTTTATATAGATTCATCCATCCAACTCTGTTACGTAAGATGCCGAGATCGTCTACTGATTTCAGGGTTAGATAAAGGAACAGTCAAATCCATTTAGTCATCTGGTCAACTACGCTCCTTGACAACAATCCCTTGAGACGCGGGGCCATAGATGAAGATAAGCCCAAAATCGGCCTATACGGGCTGCTGGTACTAGAAGCTAAGGGACATCACCACTGATAATTAGTAGAGGCTGCTCGCACGTCGGAAGATGTTCGTGAGACCAGGTGCTCGCGTATTAAGATATGACACCTTTCAACGACTCGCGAGAAAGACTGCTCGCAGGTCGAAAAGAATATTTCCCGCCTGGCGATTATTCGACTATTGACAATAAGAGCTCGAAGCCTCGGTAACTGTGTTCCGTATTTGTCGAATATGCGAGTAGTGAGCAAAGTATCTCGCGAGTCGAATGAGTATGTTCGCAGGATCAGGACATCGTGAGAATACACGAGCCGCGAGTAGATGATCTCGCGAGTCGAATGAGTGTGCTCACAGGATTAGGACATCGTGAGAATACACGAGCCGTGAGCAAATGATCTCGCGAGTCGAATGAGTGTACTCACAGGATTCGAACATCGTGAGTATACACGAGCCGTGAACAAATGATATCCGCTATTTTAGCTATAACAGATGCCCCCCAAGTCCTTACCGCCAAGAATTCTAAGGGAAGGACTTAATCACTATCATACGAAACCGCCTGCCGCCTTTATCGAGAACGAAATTATACATGATTGGGCTGGAATTAATGAGCGCCAGCCTTTCGCAGCCTTTCCGCAGATAGAAAATGAAGAGACGCCTGCCACGTGTCTGGGGAATTAATGGGCGTGCCTGCTCGACTGCTGTGCCGAACGAGAGGCAGCCACGTGTCACCATATACGGCGGAATGATTGCCTATAAATATACGGAGTCTGCCATATCTCCGGATTTTCACAGAAGCTTTTGAAAAAAAGAAAGGACTCTCCAGTCATCTTCCTCACTGTTCTTCCTTCGACGTTCTCTTCCTTCCTTCTTTTTTTTCCGTACTTGGGTACATTCTTTTTCCTCTTTTTCCTTCTTTAACAATCTCATGGCTGGAGACTCTGACAAGACCACGGTCCCCCTAGGAGATGCTACACCGGAATCATCTGCCTCTAGTAACGCGAGGGTTCCGGCAGGCAGATATACGGCAGCCGGGTATCCCTCTATTCTATCGGAGGACCGGCTGCTTGAGTTACGGGAGAGATTTTTAATCCCCGACTCAATTGTTCTCCGGTTACCCGGAGAAGGAGAGACACCGGATTCCCCTCCCCCAGGGTGTGTGGCTTTCTATGAGTACCAGCTCATTCTGGGGGTACGCCTTCCTCTCCATCCCTTCGTCCGCAATGTTCTTCGGTGCTATAAGATTGCCCCTGGGCAACTTATCGTAAATGGATGGAGGGTAGTTCTGAGCTCATTCGCCCTCTGGGCTCAGGCCGGCAATGGGGAGCTCATAGCTGAGGAGTTCCTCCGTATGTTCCGCTTGAAGAAGGCGCCCTCCAGCGAAGGCTGGTACTACCTATGTTACTAGCACCGGGATAATTTCGTGCTGAGGAAGCCCTCTTCGAATTATCCCGGCTAGAGGAAACGGTGGTTCTACGCTTCAGGGAACTGGGAGTCTGCTTCCTCCAGGGGTCCAGGAGTGACCCGCTTTTTCTGTGAAGGTAGGCACAGTTCTGCATTGTGTGATTTCTCCGGTCAGATTTAGGGTTTTATTCATTTTAAACCTGTTTGTGCTCACAGGTATCCCGGCTTTGGCGAAGCCAAATTTGAAAGGAGGAATTCACGAGAAGATCGTGAAGGTGTACAAGCTGCCTGCTCGCGACAGGCATATCGAAGCTTACCTATCCTCCTCGCGACTCGCGGCTGCGGGGTTAATACCCAATGAGGAGGTTGAGATGACTAAAGCTGGAGAGAAGAGGGGTCTGCTGCCTCGACTCAAAGGCACGAACTCCAAGAGGCAGAAGAAAACACCTGCCGGACCGTCTCAACCATCCACCCGACCCGCGAGCACGGTGGGGGTGCCAGCAGCTCCTGCGCCTGTCATCCCTTCGCTGGTGGTCGCACCCGGACCACCAGTAATTAATATCGCAGACAATTCTCTGAGGGATGACGGAGCAGGATCCAGCTACCCCCCAGCCGAAGAAACTCGCGAGGAGGCAGGACATCGGAGTCTGCTCCTGCTCACGAGGTGGCTCCTACTGGCGAGGTAGCTCCTGCTCGCGAGTCGGCTGCCGCTCCTGTCGCGAGCACAGCAGCGCTGGTCGTAGCCTAACCGTCTGGCAGTGGATCCTTCACTATTCCGCGCCACCTCCACCCTATCTGTAAATTTCTCTTCGACAACATCTCCCCCCAAACTTTTGGCACCCTTCCAGAACCAAGCCCTGAAACCCTCTTCCTCGAGGCGGGAGTGAGGATGGTCCAGGTAAGATCTCGTTGATATTTGTTTAACTTACTATTTTTGGGCTCCCAAGTATTTTATCTCACGTTCCCTTTTCCATTTTGCAGGGCTTGGATCTCATCTTGCGGACGAGGCGTGATATCGTCGCCGCTCGTCGCGTGATCGATGAGGCGGAAGGGAAGAGAATCGCCTTGGAGAAGGCGGTCCAAGGAAGGGATCAGCTCCTCAAGTCCCGTGAGGTGGTGATCTCGAAGAGAGATGAGGAGAAGAAGATCCTCATTGAAAAAGTCCAAGTCCTGACCGACAGGTATTAGGCCCTGGACTCCAACTTCGCCAAAGTGGCGGAGTTGAAGGAGAAAGCAGAAAGAGAGAGAGAGATCTTCCGACAAGACAAGATCTCGCTGGAGGAGCGGCTCGCAGAGGCCAAGTCGCAGCTCAAGGAAGTTAGCGAAAGCTTGGAGAAAGAGCGCTCCACTCTCGCGCAGCTCAAGGATGACTCGATCTACTGGGACGAGGAGAGAGTCGCCTCGGTCAAGATGCTCTCTGAGGAAGGGGCTCGAGCAATCTCCGAGTTCCGAACCTCGCAGCTATATGACGAGGAAAGATATGAGTCATATGATGTTGGTCGCGACTTCGCGCTACGAGTAGTGCAACGGATGTCTCCATCTTTTGATATGGGGGAATTCGGTCGAGTCGCGACGATCATAGCTGCAGAGGAGCAAGCTGCGGCCGAGAATGAAATGACCGAAGCCATTCAGGCTAGAGGGGTTCCAGAAACGAGCCCTGAAATCGAAAGCGCGGATCCTCCAAGAGATTGATTTTTCCTTTCTCCTGTACTTATGAAAAATTTTGTAAACAAATGATTATCAATGAAAAGATACTTTTGATGATGTTCTTATTTTTTTTCTCTCGTCTTCTTTTTATGCAATGAATGCCTTCTCGTTTAATACCTTTCATGCAATGAATGTCTTCTCGTTTAACTAGTAGTTATGAGTTATGCTCAATCCGGGGGGTCGTGATGACCATACCCTCGTGGAGATAGACTGATCTATCGATTGAGGAATGAGTTATGCTCAATCCGGGGGGTAGTGATGACCATACCCTCGTGGAGATAGACTGATCTATCGATTGAAACTCCAATTCTACCAAGGGTAGAAGATTGGAGAAGAGAACACACATGTTCTTCTTCAGGGCTATTTTTTATCCATACAATGGAAAAGCGACCATCAAGGGTGATTTTAACGCTACCAAAGGTAGGCAATTGGCCAAGAGAATGGATGTATTCTCTTCTGGGCTATTCGAATCCAAGGAAATGGGGTAGCGACCAAAAGATTTCTTCCATCTTTGTTATTTGAATGTTGTTGAGAGATACATCGAATTAAGGGAAATATTGTAGCAAGTGTTCCACGTGCCAAGGGCGACGTACGGGTCTTCCATGCATATCTTCAAGATAATAAGTGCCGGGTCGTACAATTTTAACCACCCGATACGGGCCTTCCCAATTTGGATCAAGCGACCGGGCAGGAACCCCAAGATTTTGTCTGAGGACTAAGTCACCGAGTTAGAAAGACCTAGGTCGAACTTTAGCATTTCGGTAGCGAGCAATACGTTGTTGATATGCGGCTGCTCGCATCTAGAAGACATTTCTCCATTCTTCCAAAAGATCGAGGTGATGTCGAAGGCTTTCCTGGTTACGCGCGAGGTCATACTGTTCGATTCGATACGAAAGTACCTGAATTTCAACTGGTACTACCGCGTCGGCACCAAATGTTAAAGAGAAAGGAGTTTCGCCTGTTGATGTACGGGTTGTAGTTCTATATGCCCATAATATTTCTGGCAGAAGTTCTGGCCACATACCCTTACATTCGCCAAGCTTGGTCTTTAAGTGGTGCTTAATAATTTTATTCACCACCTCAATTTGCCCATTTGCCTGAGGATGATACGGAGAAGTGCGGATGTTGCGTATCTTCCACTTTTCACAAAATTCATCGAAAGCTGCATTGTCGAACTGCGTTCTGTTGTCGGTAATTATAGTGTGGGGGAGTCCATAACGGCATATGATATTTCTCCATATGAACTTCGTAGTTTGTTTCTCAGTGATTTTGACTAATGGTTCTGCCTCGGCCCATTTGGTGAAATAATCGACCCCTACTATTGCGAACCTATTTTGTCCTTTTCCGGTAGGCAAGGGCCCGATAATATCGACCCCCCATTAAGCGAAAGGCCAAGGGCTATCAACTGGAGTCATTTGCTAGGACGGTACATGAGGTATAGGAGAGTATCGCTGGCACTTGTCACATTTTTTAGAGAATTCAATTGCATCTGCTTTCATAGTGGGCCAATAATATCCTTGCCTCATCGCCCTATATGCTAGGGATCGCCCCCTAGGGTGGTTACCACATCCCCCCTGGTGTATTTCATCTAGGACGCGATGTGCTTCTTCTGGATAAAGACACCTTAAATAGGGCAAGGAAAAACTCTTACGCAATAGTATTCTATCTTGTAAGGTATACGTAGCGGCTCTATGACGAATTTGTCGTACGACTTTCTTATCGTCTGGAAGGTATCCGTCTCTGAGATAAAGGAGTATGGGGTCCATCCAACATGGAGACGGTTGTACCGAAATCACCTGCTCAAGAGTTACTTGGTCGATACACGACTTCTGAAGATGCTCGATAAGAGTTGAATATGATAGCTCTGATTCTGGTGCAGAGGCAAATTTTTACAAAGAATCTGCGAGTTGATTCTTCTCGCGAGGGATGTGGATTATTTCATAATTCTTCAACTTTTCGAGCAAGATAAGCACTCGAGATTTGTATAAGGCCATCCTTTCTTCTTTAGCCTCGAATTCACCGAGAACTTGGTTGCCAATGAGCTGAGAGTCGCTGTGAATCAGCAGATTTTGAATTGAAAGGACAGTTGCTAGTTCGAGGCCAACTATCAGGGCCTCATATTCCGCTTCATTATTTGATACACGAGTATCGAAACGTAACGCGTATTGAAAATGCGACCCGTCTGGTGTGACTAGAATTAGGCCCGCTCCACTACCGGTGGTCCATGAGGACCCGTCCACGAAGAACGACCAGGAAGGCTGGTCGCTGATCGCGGCATTACCACCAGAAGAGTACGTGAACTCGGTGATAAAGTCAGCTACGGCCTGACCCTTGACTGCAGTCCTGGGGCAAAACGATATGTCATGCTCACTGATCTCGACCGCCCATTTGGTTAAACGTCCGGAAGCCTCGGGTTTTTGAAGGATCTGCCATAGCAGATGATTCGTTGGTACTAAAATAGCGTGAGCTTGAAAGTATGGTCGTAGTTTTCGAGCTGCCGTGACTAAAGCCAGGGCCAATTTTTTCATATCAGAATATCGAGTTTCAGCGTCAACCATTGCTCGACTGATATAATAAACGAGCCTTTGCACCCCGGAATCTTCTCTTATTAAAGCGGCACTAACGGCCGTAGAGGATACAGATAGATAAAGAATGAGTTGCTCGTGTGCTACAGGTTTAAATAAAATAAGGGGCGTGCTCATGTATTGCTTTAGTTGTTGAAAAGCTTCTTCGCACTGTGGTGTCCACTCCCAATCAGATTTGACCGTGGCACGGAGAAGTTTGAAGAAGGGTAAGCACTTGTCAGATGCTCGTGAGATGAACATATTCAACGATGTAATGCGACCAGCCAGACGCTGGACATCCTTAAGAGTGGTTGGGGATTTAATCTCTGTTAACGCTTTTATTTTTTCAGGATTTGCCTCAATCCCTCGCTGGCCGACCATGAATCCGAGAAATTTTCCAGCAGATACTCCGAACACACATTTTTCTGGATTCAGCTTCATCTGATATTTCCTCATCAGGTCGAAGGCTTCTCGAAGATCAGAAAGATGATCGTCTTCTACGATGCTTTTCACGAGCATGTCATCAACGTAGACCTCCATATTCCTGCCGATTTGGGCGGCGAATATTTTATTGACGAGGCGCTGATAGGTGGCCCCTGCATTTTTAAGACCAAACGGCATTACCTGGTAACAATATAGTCCTCGATCTGTCATGAAGGCAGTATGTTGGCTATCGGGTGGATGCATCATGTTCTGGTTATAACCAGAATAAGCGTCCATAAAACTAAGCAGGGCATGCCCAGCTGTTGAATCGACCAGTTGGTCGATCCGCGATGTCGGGAAGCTATCTTTGGGGCACGCTTTGTTCAAATCTGAATAATCGACGCATATTCTCCATTTGCCATTAGCTTTCCGGACGAGAACTACGTTCGCAACCCATTCTGGGTAGTCAACTTCTTTTATGAAATTGACCGTAAGCAGCTTCTCAACTTCAGCTTTGATTGTCATTTGCCTCTCTGCAGTGAAGGCACGTCGGCGCTGGTGTACGGGCTTATGCTTCGGGTCGATATTCAGATGATGTGCGATGACGTTGGGGTCGATGCCTGGCATATCTTTGTGAGACCAAACGAACACGTCTTGATATTCGGTGAGGAGACGGATCAACTCATCCCGGAAGGCACTCTTCAAAGAGGATCCCATGTAAATAACTTTAGAGGAGGAGTCTTGGGTTAAGTGAATCGCCACTGTATCTTCCCCAGGAGTTCCCCATTGGAGGGCATTCTCTCTTGGATCTAACGAGTTGTCCGTCGAGGAGTTAGGTGAATCTTGTGCTATCATCATAACGGGTGCTGATTGAGCTTTCTTTCGGTCTTGTAGGGCTATCTCATAACAGGACTGGGCCTCTTTTTTATTTCCTCGTACAACCCCAACACCATTTAGGGTAGGGACTTGACGCACAAATACAAATGATGCAAAGCTGCCCCAACCTTATTAAGCGATGGTCGCCCCAAAATGGCGTTATATGCTGACTTTCGATCCACCACGAGAAAATTTATGAAGATGGTAGTCTTCGCTGGACTTTCCCCAAAAGTGACTGGAAGATCAATGCTTCCTTCAGGCGTTACCACCTCGCCCCCGAAGCCGATGAGGGGAGTCGAGACTGGCTTGAGTAGGCTTCTGGCAAGTGCCATTTTATTGAAAGCCTCCAGGTACAGAATATCGGCTGAGCTACCTGTATCCACCAAATACGATGAGTTAAATAATTAGATACCTTTAGTGCGACCACGATGAAGTCTTCGTGAGGGAAGTGAATTCCCTCAGCATCTTCGAGGGAGAAAGAAATTGGTGGATGACTGATTTTTTATGCGTTGGGTGTTTTCTCCAGCCAATAGATATGCTGGGGCTTCCTGGACGCCTTACGAGCGTATGCTTTCCTTGAGGCTCGAGAATCTCCCCCACAAGCAGGTCCCCCGACGATAGTCCGTATCTCCCCAATGGGCTCAGCGTCTTCTTGCAGATCATGTCGATGAGGTGATTTCTTCCGTTGTTGCGAGGCTTCTCCCCTCTTTGGCGAGCGACCTTGCCGGACAACATAATCTTGAAGATGGCCTTTCCGAATAAGAGCCTCAATGTGGTCACACAAAGTTATACAATCTTGGGTAGTGTGCCCATGGTCTTTATGAAAATAACAGAACTTGCTCTTGTCCCTCTTCTCCGGGTCGGATTTTATTTTTGCGAGCCATTTCACATATGGTTTATGCTTAATCTCCATTAGCACCTTTTCTGGAGGGCGATTAAGGGGAGTATAGTTGCGATACTTACCAGAGTAAACTTTCTTGGGAGAGCGATCTCGCCGATCGCGCCTATACTTCTTGTCTGAAGAAGAGACCTCATCCGGCTTGCGTTTCTTGCCTTGTATACCATGACGTGCTAATGCCACCTCTTCTGCATTGATATATTTCTGAGCTTTAGCTTGGAATTCAGTCATAGTTTTGGGAGGATTCTTATCCAAAGCAAATCTGAATTTTTCACTGGTGATCCCTGCTATTAGGGCGGTGAGGCCTTTTTCTTCGGTATAACCTTAAGTTTGGACTGCTTCGGTTGTAAACCGCACTGTAAACTCCTTTATTGTTTCCCCATGCTGTTGTTTCAAATCCATTAGGTGAGACGCTGGTTTTTTGATACGGATGCTTCCCATAAATTGGGAGAGGAACAGTTCCGATAGCTGTGAAAAGGAGCCGATAGATCGAGGCTTTAGCCCTCGGAACCACGTACGAGCTGCTTCTTTCAAGGTTAGGGAAAAAGCCCTACACATGATTTCCGAGCCATGTCCCTCCAGTTCCATAAGAGACCTATATGTTTCCAGGTGTTCAAGAGGGTCGCCAATACCTGTATATGGGGTGATAACAGGCGTATGATACTTCCTAGGCAATGGTGCCTCCATGACTTCGCTGGTGAAAGGGAACTCGGATTAATGTATCGTCGCTACAACGGCAGACGGTCGATTTGCCTGATAGCGCTGCTCCATAGTGTCAAAACAATCATGGATTCTTTGGAGATCTCCTTCCTATGGTAAAGTATAACCTGACGTTTCGACGGTGGACCCTTGAGGTTGCTGTTGGCGAGAAGCGCTAGAGTATATAGAATGTGGAGGTTGCACAGGGGGTTGGTTACCAACCGGCATTCGGTTGGATGAAGGATGATTTGGTTGGACCTATGGTTCGTCCACAGAGTGTCTGGAAGCCACTGGTATGGGTTGTGCAGGTAACCCTTCGGAAGGCAGCCTCTAAGGTCCCAAGAAATGCTGATCCAGTCGATTTGACAGGGCTTGAAATCCAGCGCTAAGGTTTAAGAGTGTGTTTCCGAGGAAACACATAACATCTTCTTGACTTCTGGAAGCCTCAAGTAATAGGTTTGCCGATGGCGCGTTTGGAGCTCCTTGAGGGATGTTTATTGAAACGGTTTGAGGAACAGGAACTGATTCCGTCACGTTAAGCGTAGGTAATGTTTGCCTTGATGTGGAAGGATGAATTGTCTTCTTAGGAGGCATAGTGGAAGGGGTTTGATCAGTGGTAGAACGATTGACTGTGATGATCAAATCGTTCCCACAGACGGTGCCAAACTGTTTACGTCGAATTCTGTAATAGGGTCCTCCGAATGTTCACCTCCTCCCCAAGGGTTTGTTTCCATGGACCTGAAAGGAGTCAGAGAGCAATTAAGGGTGGCCGGCGTCCAGCCGTTGGCCCTCCGATGCTTAAGTCAGATGAGGTAGAAAAAAGAATTAACCAACTGGGGTTAAAGATTGAGTGTTGTGTACCTTTTCATTGATGAATCCATTCCTTTATATAGATTCATCCATCCCACTCTGTTACGTAAGACGTCGAGATCGTCTACTGATTTCATGGGATAAGATCTTTATCCTTAGATAAAGGAACAGTCAAATCCATTTAGTCATCTGGTCAACTACGCTCCTTGACAACAATCCCTTGAGACGCGGGGCCATAGATGAAGATAAGCCCAAAATCGGCCTATACGGGCTGCTGGTACTAGAAGCTAAGGGACATCACCGCTGATAATTAGTAGAGGCTGCTCGCACGTCGAAGATGTTCGCGAGACCAGGTGCTCGCGTATTAAGATATGACACCTTTCAACGACTCGCGAGAAAGACTGCTCGCAGGTCGAAAAGGATATTTCCCGCCTGGCGATTATTCGACTATTGACAATAAGAGCTCGAAGCCTCGGTAATGTGTTTCGTATTTGTCGAATATGCGAGTAGTGAGCAAAGTATCTCGCAAGTCGAATGAGTATGTTCGCAGGATCAGGACATCGTAAGAATACACGAGCCGCGAGTAGATGATCTCGCGAGTCGAATGAGTGTGCTCACAGGATTAGGACATCGTGAGAATACACGAGCCGCGAGCAGATAATCTCGCGAGTCGAATGAGTGTGCTCAGAGGATTAGAACATCGTGAGTATACACGAGCCGTGAACAAATGATCTCCGCTATTTTGGCTATAACAGCTACTTATCAGATAAGTTACTTATCTCGGTTTTTACTTACTAAAGATAAGTATGTTAAGTAAATCAGCCAATAAGTAAATAAGTATGTTTGATAATAATACATTGATAAGTAACATTGCGAAAGAAAATTTCAAATCTAAGTATATTAAGCAACATATTGACATGAAAAGAAAAGTTAAGCTTCCTATCAGAATGAGCTTTTCTAATCCAACGTCCATGCAATAAAGCTCATGTACATGTCATGCATGTGCTAGCATAGCACCATTAGTCGAGATACATTCCATCCATCAGAACGGGACCACTATATGGATGCCCTGGTACAAGAATCAGGTTGATCCACTGGTCAGGTGGACCATAGTCTTCAAAACAAATGTACGGCTCTGGAAGACTTGGCTGAAGTTTTCTAACCCATTCACTTGTTTCCAATAGTTGGTCCACATGGTGAGTGGACTAAAACCATTTCTGGGAAAGATGTAGAAGATCAGATCAACCTGATTGGTGGATTGGATCTTGCACCAATTAATGTAGGGCCCATCTTTGATGTGGGCTGTCCATTGTGTGAGCCCCACCTTTGATGGGACAGTCCATCATATGGGGCCTCCTTTGATATGGACGGCATGAGAGAGCAGTAATTGAGTGAACCATGAGAGAGAACTTTGATATGTAGCATGACCTGAGAGAGATAAGTAGAAAAGCCAAATTGGAGGGTGGTTAATTAACATTGAGGGTGACTAACAGTGTAGGTGTGTACTAACCCCAAAAAACAAAAAGAGCAAAAACGGGACATGAGAGAGATAAATAGAAAAGTCAAAAGTCAAAAGGCTAAAAAAAATACTTATTAAGGTAGGTACTTTTTAAGAGATGAGTTACTTTTCAATTATACTTAACCAAACCAACTTAAGTGCCAAAAGTAACTTAAAGTCGCAAGTTCAGCCGAAAAGTAACTTATAAATGGAACCTGAATGATCAAAATTGAAAACTTCCTGAGGCCCACTATAATGCTTATTTGCCATCTAACCTGTTAATTAGATCACACAAGACCTAGATGAATGGAAAACACAAGTGTTAACTTCATCTAAAACTTATACGGCCCTCAAGAGGTTTCTAATAGTGGGCGTTCAATTATTGATTTTTCATATGGTGTGGTTATGGGCTCTAGGAAGTTTTTAATTGTGCAAGTTCAATCACCATTTTATCCTGTGGTGTGATCCACTAGAGTTTTGGATCTACCTCTTTTGTTTTTTGCTCATGCCATAAAATAATATGCAGCATGGATAAAACACATACACCATAATGGGGTCCACAGAGCACCATCCAGTGGCCACTTTGCTACCAGCAGCATCAGTTGGCAATCCGTGCGTGGCCTTTTTGTTACAGGAAACTCATCTACCATTGGAATCTACTATCTGTACGTGTGATTTTGACAGGAATGGGCCACAAAGGCTTTTAGTTGAAGCGCTTTCCCTTTCCAAGTCTTCTATGAGGCAGCCTTTTGCTTGATTTTCACTCGTTTATAAATATGGATGGACCCTTCAAAAGGCCTTCAATCACTCCACCGCCCTCACCATTCCTTGCTTTTAAGTCATCTTTTCCTTTCACTTACCACAACAGAAAAGTGACGAGCCAACGTGGAAAGATCCCATCTTCAAAGAGAGCGGATTAGCTGTTACCTAGGAACAGCTTAGTGGGTGTTACCCCACCATGTGGGGCCCATATTATTGTATTTTTTATATATCCATGCCGTCCATATGTTTTTAAATATCCTTTTAGTACTTGATACCAAACCCTAAAAATATCCAAATCTCGGGTGGACCATACCACTAGAAAAAGTGATGAATGATCCATTAAAAACTTTTTGTAGGCTACAAAAGTTTTGGATCAACCTGATATTTATATTTTTCCTTCATCCATATCTTCTTGACATTATCAACAGGTTGGATTGAAAATAAACATTACTAAAACTTTAAGATAGGCTCTGAAATTTTTAATGGTGGAGCACTCAATCAACACTTTTTCCAGTGGTATGGTCCACCTGAGATTTGAATCTGCATAATGTTTAAAAACCCAACCAAAAATGGGCCTTAGAAGAAGATAGACGGAGTGGATACACAATATATTATCCATGTGGGCCGCACGGTAGGGGTAACACCTACTAAGCTGTTCCCTGGGAAACACCTCATTCGCTACTATCTTCAAATCCCTACCTCATTCTTGTGCTCGATGACCTATTAAAAATGATCCGGTAATATTCTGTACTGTAAGTTATGTTGCTCCTAGTTTTATTGGTAGAATTGGACAGTACAATCGATCAATCTCAACCGTCCATTAGGTCCACCGACTTTTCAAAGAATCCCATGCAAAAGTTGACACTTATTTGATGATCTCGTCCATATGTAAGATGGTTTTGTTTGTCACACGATCCCTTTTCAAAGACATGGATGGGATGGTTAGGATTGCCTGATAATAGTGATTCTTTGGTGACTCTGACAAATAGATGGCTGTAATTTGTTGGTTAGACCTACTTTTATATAAATGATCTTGACCGTCCATTTTAGAGGGGAGTGATTGGATGGTTAGAATGATTTGATCAATGTGAAGTTTGCAAGATGGCCTCTGAAATGTGTGATGGATCTAATGAACACTCCAGATTGATCAATCAGATTATCCATCAAGTTTTCCTGATGCAACTAGGACACCATAACTTTAGTGGTACTATGGAATCACTGGATAATTTTTCTCACTTATGTTTAGAGTTGTAGCCTCCTTACAATAATTTGAGGAAGGTCTTAGAAGTCTTGAAAGAATACGAATGTGTGGAGAGCGATGCTCACCTGTGCACCTTTGCACGCTTATCATGGGCCTAAAATTCAAATGGGCCATGTGAGGGGAACTCTATAAAATCCTCAGGGACCCAACTTTCAATCTAATCAACGGAGAAAGAAGGTTTCCTTTTCCATTGCCCACCAAAGTTTTGGATCAAGGTAGAAGTTGGTTTTGCAGGTTTCATGGGGTGTTGAATCACATGGACCGATTCAAATTTTAGGTTCATAGCATGTGAGATGAGCTCTCAAAAAGTTCTCCCAAGTTTTCATGAGAACTAGTGGGCAGATGTGTATTTCAATTCACACGCATATATAGATATCTACACATATATGTATGTATCTATCTACAAACATGTACGCTCACACACTAACTAGTTGGCACAACTAGATGCATTACCAACTAGTGTGTGGGGCCACCATGGTCTTTGTTTGACATCTCATCTGTACAACAAGGTTGTACCACGTTAAAAATGGGACACCTCAAAAGTCAGCTGGACCCCTATTGAGCTGGAAACTCCATACATGCACCATCACCCCAAAAAAAAACTCCACATTCATCTAGCGCGCATTTAATGTTTGGATTGACCTGATTTTGGGGGGCTATTCAATTTTCACGGTGGGACAATCTTGCCGATCCTGCAAGATTTCACGCAAACACTGCAGTGCAGCCCACAAGCCGACTAGTGTGTGTGCATATCTCTCTCTGTATATATAGACACACACTATTTCAATTGGTGAGAATACTGTCACATCTACAATTGGGCCGCAAACGAACAGCTACAATCACTAGTGGTGGGCCTCACATACGGCATATGTTCCTTGATCTAAAAATTCTGCATTGTTGCACTAGCAATTTCTAGTAGATAATCAAAACAGCAAGCGTAACAAGTGAGCCAAAACTCCAGCATGTAGTCCTGATCAATGCAGTGAATTTGTACTCCGCCAGTTACACTCTGTGTATCAATGTAAGACCCACTTCACTTGATATACCCCACAATGGATAGATGACAGAGTTTTCTCATTTTCTGCATTAATGATCCTAACCATTCGGAACAGAAACCGTTGAGCAGTCCTCAGTTTTTTCTATCTATTGATTAAGTATCTAGGGTTATTTTCAGCAACCTATACTTTGGCCATAGCCTAATTATACTGTGGCGTACCTATTGAACGGTTCTGATCGCCCAATAAAATGACCCAAGTGGTGATAGAGGAACTAGCAGGCTACGTATATCTTGGTAGTCCGCGGGCCAATAGAACAGGCCTCTCTTTAATTAGAAGATGGGCACTTTAGCATAAAATGATATGACCCGTGGGATGACTGTATAGAATGAACGCACTCGGATTTCCTGCCAAAAGCCTTTCACAAGAAGTTCCTGCCCCGTGTGGAGCCCACCGTGATGTTTGTGAGAAATCAACCCCGTCCATCCAATTTTTGACCTTGTTTTGGGCGCGCAACAAAAAAATGAAGTGGATCCAAAACTCAAGTGGGCCATACGAGAGGGAAAATTGGGGAAAGAAATGCTTACCGTTGATACTTTTCAGGGCTCCACCTTGATGTTTATATGCCATCCAAACCGTTTAGAAGGTCATTCCTACTGGGATGAAGTGAAAACAAAAACAAATTAGCCTGATACAAAGCTTTTAAGGCCATTCGAATATTTCAACGGTGGTCATTGAATCCAAACTGTTTCCTCTCGTGTGGCCAACTTGAGTTTTTTACCGACCTCATATTTTATCTTATGTCCTAAAATGATCTTTCAAAACTGATGAACGGGGTAGATTTCTCACAAACATCACACTGGGCCCACCTTGCATCCCTGGGCTGTAACTTCCTGCAAAAGGCTTTCACAGGAAATCCGCGTCCAGAATGAACGGTGGAAAAGAATATCGGCGACAATCGTTAAAGGGAAAGAGTCTACAACTGAAATTAAATGGAAAAGAATAAAATATCACGCAAGAGGAATGATAGCCTGCAGAGCTGGCAATCAGGCCCCTTGATCGGGAGTAGATTAGGTGTTACCAGGAATCGAGTATCCACTCGACCTGTAAAAGTTGCTGGGCCCTCTTGGAAGCTGCACATCAAATGTTACCTGATGACCCCGGACTCACCCAAGATGGTGCGGCCCTTACCACGGGCCCACCTTAATGTATGTATTTTGTATTTAGTCCATCTATTTTAACATATCATTTTAGGGTATTATTCAAAAAATGAAGTAGATCCAATCATCAAGTGGGCTATACCATAGGAAACAGTAGTGATTGAGTATTATTGGGCCACAAAAGCTTTGGATCAAGCTGATATTTTTTTTTACCCCTTCATCCAGGCTTACGTGACCTTATCAGCCGATTGGATGGAAAATAGACGCTGCCGAAACATTAAGGTGCTCCCTTAAGAAGTTTTAATGGTAGGAAATTCAATCACCCTTGTTTCCTATGGTATGGTCCACCAGATAATTAGACCTGCTCCATTTTTTGAGATGATACCTTAAAATGATATGTGAAAATGTATGGTCGGCATGGATACAGAATTCATATATCAATGTGGGCCCCTGGTAAGGGCCGCACCTCTTAGGTGAGTTAAGGTCTCACCTAATCAGCATCCTAATGGGATTTTTAGTGTAATGACTGCTAAGTTTGCTTAATTCAATAAAAAGTTTAATTTCTTGTGAGGCTTATCTTTTTTAACCCCCACATGAGAAATTGCAAACTTTTTCAATAAAAAATGCTCCTGACCACCACTACATTGTGGATGCTCATAGAGGATCCACAATTATCAAGAGGGATCCAGCCCCCCAAGTGAGATCCAACCCCCCAAGTGAGATCCACATTGCTCAGGGGAGATCCACAATGCTCAGGGGGATACACAGTGTGGTAGGTGGTTAGAGGGGCATTTTTCGACCGAAAACTTTGCAATTTCTTATGTAAAGGCTAAAAAAGATGAGCCTCGAGAAATTGAACTTTTTGTTGAATTGAGAAGACCCGATAGCTATTACACTAAAATCCCCATCCTAATATGTTTCCCTCATGATTTGTGTGGATTAGGTGAGGCCAGGGGTAACATATTAGTGGATGAGTGGTGCAGTCGTAGGCGGGACGAGATCGATCACCATCTCTCTCGTGGATAACTGATCCAAATCCACAGACCTATTGGGAATCCACAACCGATCTTCCTTAATTTCTCAAGGGTCACTCGAAGAACACAGGTAAAACAGATATACACTTAAGAGAAATTGCTTAAAATTGATCAATGAATCATTAACAACGAAAATAAAACAACTTAAATAGTTTAACAACCACGTAGAAGCCCTAAAACGAGATTAGGAAGAGTCCTAATAAAAAACAGAAACAAATCGATTCAAAACAGCAAGTTCACGCGTCTGCCCGCCCGTCGAACGATCGGTCGACAGGGAGCCATGACCAATCATCAGAAGCCCCAAACAATCCAGCGAATTGGGCTATTTTGATGTTCAAAATCGATCAATTTAGGGATTGGTCATCGATGGCCTTAGACAATTCAGCGAGTTGAGCTGTCTTCTGCTCTAAATTCGATTGATCCGAGGATTGATCGTGACCGATGCTCAAAGCGGATGACCGATCGTCAAACCCTGTAAGTTGGAGTTTTTGTTGAGCCTCACTACTTCTTTTGGGCCTTCTTTTCTTTGGTCCATCTTCTCCATGTAGAGCTCAACAACATCCTCTACATTAATGAGGCCCCGATTGTGAGCCCACCTCAATCAATGTTTTCTATATCCATGTTGTCCATCCATTTTTCCATATCATTTTATGGCATCGTCCTGAAAATGAAGCAAATCCAAATCTCAAGTGGACCACATAATGGGGTTAAATTCCTACCATTAAAAACTTATCGGGGCCTACAAAATTGTTTGATCAAGCTGTTATTTACATTTTCCCTTCATCCATATTTTTGTATAAAAGAACAAATTTTGTATAAAAGAAATTCATACAAAATAATATTTTTCTTTTATCTCAACTATACAAATTACACTAGATGGTTCAGTTTTGTTAAACATGTCCAATGAAACCATTGTAATTCTTATATATGATGAAAAGTGGGAGAGAGATAAGTCTTGTATTCTCTAATTTATTTTATTTTTTGTATAAAATAAAGCTCTTTATTGCTACCATATGGAGTAGGCAAATTGTCAACCCATGTAAATTCCCATGCCACGTGTCTCTTGCTATTCTTTTATGCATTTTTTAATTTTATTTTGCTTACATTGACTGTGTGTGAGTATTTTTCCTTAACAATTGGTATTAAAGTCAAAAGTTGAGAAACCTTTCTGCACACATAAGTGTTTCTGATGATTGGATTCGAGCTCTTCTAAACTTTAAGGTGCCAAAGTTCAACTAATCAAATCACATGCTGTGAAAATAAAAAATGAATGTGATGTTAGAGAAGTTATATAATTACAATCATTGTAAAAGAAAAAGAAGCCTAAAGATATGAAAAATAAGATTCTTGAGGAGTAAAAATAATTAGCTATAATAAATCTTCTTATAGTAAATGATTTTGTTTTGTTCAATGTGTCTGATTAAACTACTGCCAAAGGTTTATAGAACAAATTTTGTATAAAAGAAATTCATACAAAATAATATTTTTCTCCTATCTCGACTATACAAATTACACTAGATGATTCAATTTTGTTAAACACGTCCATTAAAATCACAGTAACAAATTTGTACGACAAATTGTGAAACTTTTATAAAGAAAAATCAATGTCAAACAAGATCTTTCTTTGACTTTAGCCATACGACTTAAAATGAAGGGTCCTCATTGTAAGAATGCTTGAATGAGTTTAATATCTTTACTAGGATATTGGATTGTTAATGTGAAAAGTGACAATGAAGAAAATGTTGTATTCCGCCTTTTATGTTATATTCGTGGAATTATTTGATTATAAATCTCAACAACGGTTCCAATCTCAAAGTGGAGTCAAATGTGTCACATTGCTTTCGAAGAATCCTTTAAAAAAATACTCGAGGGACTTCTGATAATGTCATGATGATTAAAGAAAGATCTATTAAGATAGGTATTAGTTGGAGAAATCAAACAAGATTCACTTATAAAAAGAAAGATATTATGTAAAAAATATAAACTCAGGAAAGTAAATTAAGAAAATTTTAATCATGATTCAAATAATCAAACATTAGATTAAAATGATTAAAATAAATAGTTGAAAAATATGATTTATTCGATGACGAATATGCATTATAGGCAACTCTACTAAAGAATCAGAACCATCAATGAATTTTAGAATTAGACACTTCATAGCATATGATACCCTACAGGTATTATTTTTACACATTAGTTATGGTGACAACACAATTTTATATATATATGTGTGTGTGTGTGTGTGTGTGTGTGTGTGTGTGTGTGTGTGTAAAATTTATGGATTGAAAATAGCATAATCACCATGTTTTTTGTATCACATGTAAAGTTTTGGGTGTACGGCACATACCAGAAATGTAAAAGAGTATTTTGTTATTAAAAAAAGTTTGATAAAGATGTCTACTAATTTTCTGGAAAAAAATGATTAGTTAAAGATTTTAAAAGGAGCAATAATAATTATAAAATGAGAATCGATGAGTGGTTTACATCGATTGATTAGAGATACTTGTTGAGAATAGGGACGCCAGCAGCGGAAACCGAACAACACCACAGTAGAATATGCGATCAAACGAGAAACGCAATGCAATCACACTACACAAGCATTCAACCACAAAGAGACAAACCGATTTTACGTGGAAAAATCCCTCAACGGGTAAGAAACCACAGCACAAAGCGATTCACTATGATTCCAAAAAGATTACAGAGATTGACAACCCACAAGCAAGAAAAAACAGAGAAAGCCCAAGCTCTCTCCCTCTCAAAACACTCTCCCTTCTTCCTAATGCAATTAGGAATCCTTGGACACCTTAGGATTACTCCTAATCTCGGATTCACGTCATATATATAGCAAGCAACCCGGAATTAGAAACATCTTACGCACAACCGCGTAATGCATAAGAAAACGCGTGCACAGTCGACCGGTCGAACCTTGAACAAGATATTTCAAAGGAAATTCATACATAGACCCGTCACGCTGCCTCACCACTGACCGGTCTCCCAACCGGTCGGAGCCCTCTGCAGATTGGTCAGCCGACCAGTCTAGGTTGAATGAAAACTGTCCAACGCCCTCTGTGCATCTGGGCCATAATGCGCAGATCGGTCGTCCGACCGGTCTGAGCACCCAAGCCGTGCACCGTTTGAAGGCTCTTTAACAAATTTGTGGTTGGCAATGCTATTGCCACTAATGTCGTAACATAACAATCATCTTGGATAGGCAGTTGGGCTACACAAACAAGAAAGGATTAAAGATACTTCTTAATCAAAATTTACTTCCTGGCTTAAAATCTATTAATTTATATTTTTATAAAGATTCCTTGTTTGAAAAGTTTTATAGAGCTTGTTTTTCCATCCACTGCCAGAAGTAAAGATGCTCAAGCCCTATGGCATCACACTAAAGAAAGAGAGAGAGTGTGTGTGAAAAAGAGAGAGAGAGAGGAAGAGAGAAGCAATCTTCTCACTCTCTCCTTTGCTTATATACACATGTTCTTAGGTAGGGTCCAGTACCCTTGAACAACTCCAGGATTGACGTGTTAGTTTTCATTCGAGCATTATTTTTAAAGGTATGGCATCAGTAATATTATGATTTTCAAAATGCAACAGAAAATTAAAGTTTTTTAAAATATCTAGATTGGATTAGTTATAATTCTAGGATCTTCGCAGAGATATATAAAGTTTTTATAAAAGAAAAATAACTTTATAACTAAAATTACCTTTTTAATCAATGCCATCAAGCGAGATATGTATTGATGTTGATCCTCTAAAATACATTTCTATTATATTTATCCTGGATTGAGCCTATAGGAGAAGGATGCAAGCCAACATGCCTCCCTCAAACTAGGGTTGAGAAGACGCATGAGAGTCATCTAAGGTGGAACCCACATGTTGCAATGTATAGATATGTGAAGGAGGGAGTGAATGCTCTCTCTCTCTCTCTCTCTCTCTCTCTCTCTCATCTCTTTTATCTCTCTTTGACGGTGACTTTCAAAGGAGTTTGGGATGTTCAAGACTTTATTTAAATCCATTTAGATAGGATCTATTTATGAGGAGCTAGGGTGACATGGAAAGACGCCAATTATAATGCTTTATCACCCTACAATCTTCATATGCCTCACTACATTGCAAGTCTATAATTTTGCATAATCATATTGTTGGGATAGGAGGGCCGGCAGCGGAAGCAAAGCCGAACACAAGCAACAAATTCAATCAAACAAGTCATACAATGCAATCACAATGCATGCAATCACCCACACATAGACAATCCGAATTTAACGTGGAAAAACCCCTCACGGGTAAAAAATCACGGCACAAAGCGACCCAAATCCACTATAAACTCAGAAGTTACAAGATATGGAACCCAAGACTCAAAACCCAAGCCCACAAGAGAAATCCCAAGCTTACCCAAGAAGAAAACCCTCTTCTCCAAGCTCTTTCTCTCACCTAGAAGCTCTCTCCATCCCCTTTACAACCTACAAAACCTCTAAACTCGTAATACCCCTTTAATAGGAAGAAAAACCGGATTTAGAAACCTCTTGCGCGCAAACTGCGCAAGAAATCCGCGTTGCAGTAGGACACTACCGACCGGTCGGGCACCCCTACCGGCCGGTCGGCCGACCGGTCGGATGGGCAAAAAACAGCCACAGCAGCAACGCTGCCTCAGTGTCCAGCGTGACCGACCGGCCGGCCAGGCCGGTCGGTGGTCTTCATGCGAGAAGAGTTGAGGCGTCCAAGCCCAACAAACTCCACCACGACTCAATTCTTCATGCAACTCCTCGCCACGCACCATCTTCACCTCTACTTCGTCATCATTATAGTCCCATCGCTTCTCATGCCCCATCGACTCTATCATTGCATCTTCACACGCCTTGTTGCTCTTTCCATGTGGCCCTTTTTCTTTTGCCACACTTGAACAACCGTGGATCCCACTACCAATCCCACAGCCAATCCCACAGCTCCACCATGAATAGTACTCTCGATCACCTTGTAAAGATTATCGCACCTTCGTGCCTTGATCATCACGCGTGCTCCCTTCACCACTTTACAATACCGATCGCAGCCGATGAACCTGCACCCTTTCGCCTCGAGTGCACCAAGAGATATCACATTCCTCTTCATCTCAGGGACATGCTTCACACTTTCAAGGATTTGTTCAACTATATCGAACATCCTAATGCGCACTGAACCAATCCCTACCACATTACGAGCGTAGCCATCCCCCACAAACACCGATCCACCATCATACTCCTTGTATGACATGAATGAGCTTCGGTCAGGACATACATGACATGATGCCCCCGAATCCAAGAGCCACTCTCCACCAAGAGGCTCTATGCCGGATACAGTCAATACATCACAACCGTCACCACTGTCCTCTATAGTATTGGTTCCTTTCCTAGAATAACCTCCAGATCTCTCTTGCCTTTTCTTAGGATTCGAACAATCCCTTTTCACATGTCCTTCTTCCCCACAATTCCAGCATCTCACCTTGTGCCTTTACTTGTCTTTTGATTTAGATCTCGATGAAGGAGATCCTCTAAACCCGCTAAGAATTCCTCCCACTCATAACCAGTGCCTCATAAGTAGAGGGACCCACGTCGCCGCTTTTCCTTCTCATCGCCTTCGCCTGAAGGGTTGAGATAACGGTTTCTACGCCAATAGTCTCTCTACCTGCGCACAAAGAGTCCTCGAGTGACTCATACTGAATCTAGAAGAGAATTCAACAGGATAAACGCTTGATCCTCAGTCCTTCATCGGCTCATCTACATCCATCAACTTGCAAATAAGCCTATTGAAATTGCTGATGTGGCTCTCGACATCGGCCCCCTCCGTCATCCTCAGATTGTACAACTGAAGCTTCAAGTATATGCGATTTTCAAAAGATTTCTTCGCATAGATATTCTCCAACTTCGCCCATGTTGCAGCCGCAGTCTTCTCTTTCATGACGTTATACAGGACCTCATCTGCCAGGCACAACTGGATTGAGACATTGGCTTTTTCATCGATCTTCTTCCACTCTCCTTCTTTCATAGCTTCTGGTCACTCTCCAAGGAGCGCATCTTGCAGTCATTACTGAACTAGAAGGCCTTTCATCTTCACCTTCCAAAGTTCAAAATTATTTTCTCCGAATACTTCTCTATGTCGAACCTCATGCCTGATGCCATGCTCTTGTCTCAGATTCGAATTTCTGCTACACCCCAACGATCGCTTTGATACCAGTTGTTGGGATAGGAGGGCCGACAGCGGAAGCAAAGCCGAACACAAGCAACAAATTCAATCAAACAAGTCACATAATGCAATCACAATGCATGCAATCACCCACAAATAGACAATCCGAATTTAACGTGGAAAAACCCCTCACGGGTAAAAAACCACGGCACAAAGCCACCTAAATCCACTATAAACTCAGAAGTTACAAGATATGGAACCTAAGACCCAAAACCCAAGCTCACAAGAGAAATTCCAAGATTACCCAAGAAGAAAACCTTCTTCTCCAAGCTCTTTCTCTCACCTAGAAGCTCTCTCAATCCCCTTTGCAACCTACAAAACCTCTAAACTCGTAATACCCCTTTAATAGGAAGAAAAATCGGATTTAGAAACCTCTTGCGCGCAAACCGCGCAAGAAATCCGCGTTGTAGTAGGACACTACTGACCGGTCATCCGACCGGTCGGGCACCCATACCGGCCGGTCGACCGACCAGTCGGATGGGCAAAAACAGCCACAGCAGCTGTTCACTCCCCAAGTGTAGGGTTGTGAAGTAGTAATAATTCGAAAAGACCGAGTATCGTTCCCACAGAGATTTATGAATGGGTATTCTCAGAATTTAACTAAAATAACTAATAATTAAGATTTTATTAAGAACTAAAGCTGGAAAATAATGATTTGGGTTTAAATAGTGAATGTGTAAGGTAATATCAATCTAAAAAGGCACTAGAGCGCCAAGGATCCACTTTTGATAAGTTTCAATGCATCAACACAACTAGATCTCACATAACTCAATCGGAATCGAATTCATATCTCTATCCGATCGGAACTATAAAGTGGTTCAATCAACAATTATCTAAAACAGTTGCTCATTCATTGATTCGATTCCCACAATAATACTCAGGCCTTGGGCACACTCAATTGTGTAGGCCAAGCCTCTTTCCAATCTAGTTGAGATTCACAACCATAGCTTTCATCAAATTCCTGTCACTAGACTTGATTACAACTAATGATTAGAACTCTAATTAAATCAAAATCAATAAGCAAACAGCTATTTCGGATTATAATAAAAAGATAAGAACTTTAGTTGAATAAGTTCCCACATGAAGATCGGGCCATTGTCCACAAGGCAATCAAAGGGTCTACCATGCCGGGAGTCGATGATAGATCAATGAACTACACAAGCATAAACAATGCTCAGAAGCTAAATTACTAAGTTAGGATCACTAAGAATCACATGAGCCCGGAGTCATCAAGAGATCAAAGTAAAAACCCAACTAGTACTTGATTCAAACTCACATTAACTAAAATTCATTAATTAAATCATAAAAAGGAAACCTAAGTTGCATCAATCCATTAAAAACAAATCAAAAGCTTCACCTCTTAGCCCTAGCTAAGAGGTTTTAGTTCATCTCTAACATCCTTGAACTAGAAGCCTCAAAAACATAAAAAACTACTAAAACAGGAAGAAAACTAAGAAAACTTGAAGTAGAATCCGTCTCCTAAGCAATCCCCACGTCCTAGCATGCCTTGGTATGAAGAGGAGAAGTCCCTTTTATAGATTGGCGCGGAAGATTCCAGATTTAGCAAGGAATTACGCAATTGCGCAGAGAAAATCGGAGCTTTACGTACAATCTGTTACGTTGACGACCGGTCGCACGACCGGTCTGAGCTCCTGGACGACCGGTCGCACGATTGGTCTCAAAACCTCAAAAACAGTCCAGTGAGTTTGGTGTTTCTGGACACCCCTCGACCTGTCTGGCGACCGGTCTACAGACAGGTCTAAGAATAAAAGTTCAATTTTTCTTCTTTATCTCTTCTCTTTCTTTCTTGCTTCTTTCTTCCACCTTTTGGTACTTGTTATATTGATTTTCAATGCATATAAAGTGACTCTTTTAACCATGAATTGGTGAAGTCTCCTTCTCATTCCTACAATCACAAATCCATGCATTAGATTAGTCTTTAAATCATGAAACGCATGCATAATGAGTGATGAATTGGGGTTAGAATATGCACAATTAAGAGCTCAACAGCAGCAACGCTGCCTCAATGTCCAGCTGTGACCGACCGGCCGGCCGGTGGTCTTCATGAGAGAAGAGTTGAGGCGTCCAAGCCCAACACATATAACCAAATTGAGTAAATCTCTCAATTCACCTTGGCCACCATCCCCTGCCCAATATCCCATGCCAATCCAAAGGTTTGATCAACAATCTTAACCAGTTAATGTATATCAATCTTGATTTAAACTTAATCAACAACCAGAACTAAAGTTAACGGTTGAAAAACTTTGGTTTATCATTAGAAAACTTTAAATGCATTGACCAACTAGAAAAACACTTGATAGACAACACAAACCATAAATAAATCCAATAATAATATCCTAGATAATTAAGTCGATCCCTTGTAAGATTATATTAGACTCAACCAAACCTCAATGCATGCACCCAACTATACCCTACTTATCGGTTGTCACATTAACTTCGTAAGGTGAGCCAAGTATCTAACATTAAGACCTTGAATTCATTGTATGTTCTTAGGTCTAAGGATCAGTTAAAGTTATTTCGCACAATAGTTAATCTATTCCAAGCATAATGGATCTCGTGGTTTAAAGACTTAAAATGATCGTCCAATATAAGTAACAATAGGTTTAATCATCGGATGTGACACACCCATCCGAGGTAGGGTAAAGGTGCCGACTCAACATCAAGCCAAGTCAAATCCATAGCCAAATTCAAGCCAAATCCAAAAAGGTTCATAAGGGAAGGTTTATCAAAGGAAGAACACATTCATAAGTTAACTTTCTCCCCCAAAATATCCTTAGATTTCTTATTAATTATACACTTTATCAATTCTAAAGCAAACGAGGAGATACCATACGACACTAAGCCCCTCTTAGCTAATAAAAACCTTCCATTTATTTTTTTAACCCTTACCTAATATTTAATTGCATCATTGCCATCCCTTCAACCATAAAAAAGGTATCCCCTCTCATTCTTTATATACTAAAGGGAGAGAGAAAGGAGGGAGCTCATCCACACATTTCTTCTTTTTAAGCCCTTAGCCTAGCCCAACCTATCCTAATCTACCTACCTAATCTAGCCCAACCTAGCCATCCAACATTAGCTCAACCTATATCAACCTAGCCACCCACCCAACCTAACCCAACCCATCTCAACTCAGCCCATCTAGTGCATCTAAACCATCCAAACCCTCCAACCAATCTAGTCAATCCAAGCCACTCATCCAAATCTTAACTTATATCCAAGCCAATCCAATCCGTTCGAGCCATCATCCAACCTATACAAGTCATCTTAACGGTTTAGATCATGCAGAGTAGGGCCAGGGTTAAAGATATTTGATAATCTATTTTGCGAAGAGTGTTGGGTGTCTTCTTCCTTCTTCTATATCTTCATTTTATTAGTCACCTCACGTGTCGGTTTACTTTTACTTTACTTATAGCTAGTTGCAACATTCACTCCCTTCTCAACCCTTTGCGACTTACCGAAATTCGAATCTTGTCTATAAAAAAAACTCTGATAGATTGAGATTTTCTATATTTTACTATCTTGAGTTAAATATTGCACTCGCAACATCCTTGCATTTCACATATCTATATATTTTGCATTTACTATGTTAGTCTTTCTGACTACATGCTTTACGGCTTGCCGGGCCCACTCAATGGATGGACTAGATACAAATGTGCCATTTTGACATATGAATTGTACATAAACTTACATGCATGTGTTGTACAAAACCTAATATCATTGCTAGAATAATCAACATATGTTTAACATACATATCTATATTGTTAAAACTAATTCAACCTGACCTGATTTTAATTGGGTACAAGTTGTGGGCCTGATTCAAACCCCACTAGAGCTGATTTTAACCGGGTCTGAATGGTGAGACCCGAACCAAAGACAATGATCTCAACGGGTCCAAAAAGGCGACCCGGATCCATTAAAAAGTGGTGCGGGTCCGCAGCCGGTTGATACATCTAAACTGGGAAACTGTATTTCTACAGTTAGATTTGATTTGATTTACTTGTAGATCACGTATGCAATGTCTAATTGCTCGGGTATCATCCACCGCACTAGGTCCGCCAAGAGTCTTTCTCTTCTCACAAGCCCATCCATCCGCCTCTGTTACCAACATAAAAACATCCTACAGAAAGCGAGAGGGAGTGAGAATCATGTGATCATCCCTTTCACCTCACTACCTTTCCCCTTTTTGAAAAAACCAGACCCAAAAGAAAAAACCCAAACCTCCTCCTTTCATCATCTCCCATCATTGCCTTTTTCTTTCATTTCATTCATTCTGAGTGAAAGAAGGAATGTGTTGCAAGATACAGAGATATAGATTTTGTTAGAGAGAGAGAGAGAGAGAGAGAGAGAGAGAGAGAGAGAGAGAGAGAGAGAATGGGATCAACAAGCGCTTCAAGATTCATAAAATGCGTGACTGTCGGGGACGGCGCCGTGGGCAAGACTTGCATGCTCATCTCCTACACTAGCAACAAATTCCCCACTGTATTTTTTTCTTTTTTGGGTCTTTTTTATTTGTTCTTCTTTTTAATCTCCTTTTCTTTTCTTTTAATGGTTTCCTTTAATCGCTTCTGTTGTTAGGACTACATACCAACAGTTTTCGATAACTTTAGTGCAAATGTTGTCGTCGAAGGGACCACTGTGAATTTAGGCCTCTGGGATACTGCTGGTATGGTTTCGCCACTTCCTGATTGAATTTTGATTTTATTTTTTCATTTTTGTTTAGAGTCTTTGAGGTTGAAAGTGAAGTGGGTTTTTCTTCTTGAAAAATTAAATAAATGCTGAATTGGTTTTTAATTTTTTTAATTTTTATAAATTTGATCTTGGTTTTTTGATTGAATTTTGGCTCTTTGAAAGGGTTTTTTTTTTTGGATAGGATTCTCAGATGTAATGAGTTTTCTTGAAATGCCATGATAAATTGGAATTTCTGCTCTGAAAGCAATTATACTTTTCTGTATTGAGCAAGAGGTTACATGTCAGGTTGTATTTTGAGACTTTCCATTGTATTTCCGGCTAGTAATACCTTCTACACATCGTGAGTGGCCTGATTCCATTTCTTCTAAGGAAATCATTCCTCCAAATTCAGAATATTCCTTCCTTGAGAAAAACAGCCATACGGCATCTAGATATAGGGAAAGAAACTAAGTAATTAATAGTTTCTATAGCAATTGTCCATGGAAAGACATAAAGACACGTTAAATAAAATGATAGAGCAGTGTGGCAAATGTGGCCAAGATTCTGCACGAAATGATATTATCACAAGATTTTCAAAATCTCAGAAGATTTTAAAATATTTCGTTTTCATTGAGATATTATCATGATGTTAACTTGAGAAATGGTAAAATGTTAAGGGTTTTCTTATATTATAAATTTATTTATTACTTTGCAATTTTTTTTTTAAAAATAGTTTTACAAGATTTTCCCATAAATATCCCAAGAAAAAGCCTCAAATTTGAAAATCTCCCAAGAAATTTTCGGGCAACAAATTACTAAGAATGAGATTTGTCACCATGTGATAGAGAGAGGGTTTGAATCATTCCCCTCCTCTTAACCAAACACTTGTCCTCAAGGGTTGAACTAACAAAATCATTCAAAAAGTGGGTCAATCTTCCATGTTGCATCTTCCATCCATCGGACCAGCACCTTTGTTAGAGCCTTGTTCCCTCATTAGACAATGCATTTATCCTATAGATTGTGGAGATGCTTGAATCACTCCAGTTTTAGAACTTTTTGATAATTTACTCGCCATCACAACATTGCTCCAAGCTTTTTCTTCAAGGTAAGAGACATGAAAAACTGTATGTAGTCGTGCACCCTCTGGCAGCTGCAACTGATAAGCAACTGGTCCAATCCGCTTAATCCTTCAAGGGTCCGTAGAATGTGGAGAAAGTTTCATGGACCTACACATAGCAATAGAAGATTGACTATACGGTTGAAGACGCTAATACACCCAATCTTCAACTTGAAATTCACCCAGTCCTATGTGAGTCACCTTGTTATTTCATTCGATTTTGGTACCACTGCAGGTTTTCCTTTAACAACTAGAGAACCTTTGTCACGAACATAGAGTTCCATATCTAGCTGATTAACCGGAGAATTTCCTGAGAGTAGAGTAGCTTTGTTGTATGTAGTCCATAATCAGCCTTGTACAGTGCCATTTTGGTAGCTTCATGGTATGTGGTATTCTACCATCATTTAGCCAAGGGAATTCAACTGACCCAATGCTTTTGTTGATCACCTGCAAAGAGCCTCAAAATATGTTTATAAACTACGATTAAGAATCTATTCGTACATCTGTTTCTGGGTGGTATGTTGTACTCATTTTTGGTTGTGTGCCTTGCATTCTCTATAGTTCCTTTCAAAATACACTAGTGAAAACGGGCCTGTGATTGCTTATTATGAGAATAGGCATGCCATGTAGCCCGAAGATGTTTTTAACAAAAGGCTTAGCTACAGTAGCTTCCGAATGTGGATGGGAGAGGTACAAAATGGGAAAATTTGGACAGCCTGTCCACAGCCGCAGAATGACGCTATGCCCTTGATGTAACCTTCCACGAAGTCCATCGAAATCTCTGTCCAAACTTTAGTTGTCATTGGCAGCGGCTGTAGTAGACCAGATAACTCACGTTTCCTACATTATTACATTGACATGCATTGCATTCTGCTAAGTAGCAACCAGTGTCCTTCTTCATCCCAAGCTAGTTAAAGGTTCGGTTGACCCTCTTGTAAGTCATTTTGCAGCCTGAATGACTAGCCACGGTGGAATCTGGCAACTTGCGCATAATAAACTTCAGCTTCAGGACCCTAGTTGAAGGAATCTTTCTTTGTAAAGATATTAACAATGCACTTATTTTGCACTAGTTTCAGATAAATTTTCGACAGTAACCAGTTAACCCAACAAATCCTCATGCCCTCAATTTTCTTAGGCACTGGTCAAATTTTCACCACTCAAATCTTCTTTAGATCAGCCTCCACTCCATTAGAAGATATGATGTGAATAATCAATTTTGCTCTCTCAAACCGAGCATTTGGACTTCTTCACATGCAAATGGTTGTTTTGCAGAATTTGTAAAGCTTGTCTACATGGTTCACATGTTATGCCCAATATGCAATATATATCAAAACATCGTCAAAGAATATGAGAGAAAACTTCCTTAAATATGGCTGAAAGATATCAATTCATTTGATGTTGAAAGTTGATTGGATATTTGTGAGCCCAAAAAGGCATCACTAGGATTCGTAGTGTTCTTCATGGGTTTGAAATGCTGTTTTATGGAACTTCGTCCTTCCTAATGCCAATTTGATGGCCCCAAGATTGAAGGTAAAACTTAGAAAAATATCTTGCTTCGTAGACTTCATTGAGTAGCTCATAAATGACCAGAATGGGCAACTTGTCGATAATCGACACACATTCTTCAAGCGTTGTCCTTTTCTTTTACCATCAAGAATTGTGAAGAGTAAGGACTAATGCTTTGCAGAATCATCCCCAACTCCTTTTCTTGTACAATTTTCTCAATTTCGTTCTTTTAGAAATAAGGATAACGATAAGTCATACATTAGTGGGTCTATTGCCAGGCTCCAATTTTATCCGATGGTCATGGTTGTGAGGTGGAAGCCCCTATGGTTCCTCCATCACATCAACACATTCATTTCCTTTGCATTCTCTTATGCAAAAAATGAATGTACGCATGATGCTGGCCCATACTAAGGGCATGCGATTGCTAAGCAACTCCGTTTCCATCCTTTGGCAACCATATGGGTCATATTCTTCTCCTGTGTAATTAACTGCATGTGAAGGATTGAAAAAGTCTACCCTCTCTCTCCTAAGGAGGCTATCTACTGGGCTCTGAAAAATGCATCACACCTCCCATAGGCAGCACAAAGCAATTGACTTTGTGTAATGTTAAATTTCTGTAATGTGATTGGGATATTGTGGCACATACCTTGGCTGGAAAGTTTACTTCCATCTGCTAGTGCTCCCATCACATCTAGTGTTGCTTCTTTCAAGATTTTCGAACCCTAACTACTATTCTAATCCCAGACTGATAAAGTTATTGGTATTTCCACAATTAGGAGAATGGAGGCTGGAATCCGTTTCATCATTCTGGTAATACACATTCTACAGGTTGCAACAACCAACACGCATGTATGGATATATTTGGTCACCTTTCTCTTTTGGTTCGTCTGTCTCCTGTGTTGGTTTATGGTTGGAGTCTCTTCATCCACCCTATTAATCATGGTTACTGCGCCTCGCATTTGTGCTGAAGTGCGAATTTCTCACCACAATTGTAGCATAGGTGTGAGTCTGTCAATCCTCGACTAAGTTGTGTTTCCCGTCTCTTTACTCATCTTAGTCTGTTTAGGACCAGATTTGAATTGCACAATGGCTACGACATCCTGTAATATAGCTAGTTCGAAGGTTTGAATCAACAACGAGGGTTGCAACATTTGAACCCCTTCCTATATTTTGTTTTTCAATCCCGCAACAAAACACCTCACCAGAGAAGGGTTCTGGAAGCCTAACTGTGTGGTTGTCAAAACATTCGAACTTGGCTTGATAATTGCGTACAGAATCTGATTGACAAAGCTGGGACAACACTCCACCTCGGTCCGGACCCTCATGTGATGCAAACTGGCCACAAAGTGCATGTGTAAATTGCAGCAATCATCTTCCCGACCGTTCACTCCATCGACCAGAGCCATGGAATTGCATCTCCATTAAATTAACTGAGGCCAGCCAAACCATTTGACCATTGGGAATTGGTTGATTCTTTAATTTTAAGGTTATCTGTACAAGGTAACACTGTAAGAGGATTGCTCTGCTGGTCGAATTTTCATTATCTTTTGGTTTGATTTCAGCAGTCAATGCTTTTATTTTTGGGTATATGAGTTTCCTATTAAAGTGAGTTCTCTTGTAGTAAAAGGTGCTTTTTGAATCTATGTGCAGAACATGCACATAGAGATTTTATTCCTCTACACTACACAAAAGCAGGACACATCTTGGAAAGTTATGGTGATCTGTACCATTCATTAGGTTTGTCCCATTGTGAATGGGCCATTGCCAAAAATTACATAGCTTAGACAATCCTGTCTCATTGGTGGTCTTTTTCTTCCATTTTACGCCGAATGAGTGCTGCCAAAATTCTTTTCCCCATTCCATCTGTAGGCCAGTGGTCGAACAAGATCATCCAATCAATGGAAAATTTCTAGTTTGGCCCACTCATGACAGGGCCCACCAGAAGTTGGTTAGGGATTGTGGTGCCACTCGTTCCATGTATGTTCAGCGCACTGGATGAGAAATTCCATCCTACACACACAACAAATTTTCTCAAAAGACGCTCAATTGAATTTTGAAATTTCTACTATTGTTTTATTTTTTCCTGTATAGGGCAAGAGGATTACAATAGGCTAAGACCTTTGAGCTACAGAGGAGCAGATGTTTTTGTGTTAGCTTTTTCGCTAGTCAGCCGTGCGAGCTTTGAAAATGTGATGAAAAAGGTGCTTATTTTCAATAATCTAATCTTACCTTTTTTCTTTTCTTATTATTTGGGTTCTATAATGAATTTCTTTGTATTGAGCTGCTTCTGATGTAAAATGCTACACAGTGGATTCCTGAACTTCAGCATTATGCTCCTGGAGTTCCGATCATACTGGCTGGCACCAAATTGGGTAAGTTGGAAGACCAACCAAATGACACCAGATTAGATTTCATCATTAAAAAGAAAAAAAAAGAGAGATACCAAATTAGGTTTATTTTTCAACTTTTAGTTCAATACGCTTT
Organism: Liriodendron chinense; assembly: GCA_003013855.2. Lineage (NCBI taxonomy): Eukaryota > Viridiplantae > Streptophyta > Magnoliopsida > Magnoliales > Magnoliaceae > Liriodendron > Liriodendron chinense. The sequence continues at coordinate 2,748,472 of PVNU02002850.1, forward strand.
GAAATTTTTCTTTAGGTTTGTTTTTCAACTTTTAGTTCAATATGCTTTGAAAATTTTCTTTCTTAAAATTTTGTTTTAGTGTACTTGGTGAATGCATTATTGGAAATTTCATTCTATAATTTGCCATTGCCTTTTCATTTGATCTTGTCAGGAATCTTCTCATTGGTCAGTGGTCACATAAGATTGAAGCACGCAAATTGTTCAAGCAATAGGTTCTTATGAAATTGGTGCAAACCACACTTAAGTTGATTTCAGTCACCTTCAGCTGTGTTTGGCTCAGGCTGTTAGAAAATAATTTGCAACGTTTGGGATTCTACTTCGAAAATCATGAAAGAAAACTCATATGGATAGAAAGGCCTGTTCTAATACAACAAATAAGAGCCCCACTCTCGTAATTGTGAAAATTTTACTGAGAGTAGTTTGAAAATCACAAATTATCTTTCTCTGCTCGTAAAATGGCCATGAGCCCATTGCTACTTCAATGTCATTTTAATAAATCATACACTTTGGTGTTTAAGAATAATTGAATAAGTAACATCTACGATGATGTAGGTAAAAATTGTAGATAGAAGGAAAATGGTATGGTGAAACTCAGCCAAGAAAGTTTAAACAGAAAATAAAAGGAGAATGGTATGATAACACTTGGCCGAGAAAATTACTTTCGAGGCACAAACAGTAATAGTTTGGTGCAAACAATAAATTTATTTATTTATTTATAGCTCAAAGGAGGAAGAAAATCTATTCACCAGTGGTCCAGTATCTTACTTCTAATTCTATCCTGAACTCTGTGTTGTGCTATTTTCTTGTTGGAAGATTCCAATATCATAGTGGATTGTCCTGAACCCAAAAGAGTCTTTTGCAAAATCTTGAACTCAATTGCGGCTTAAAATGGCCAAAGGGTTTTGAGTGGCAATGTTGGGTTGTAAATGACCTGTATCCATGGTGCTAAAGATGGGTTGAAGAAGCTGTGTTTTCTTTGGGTGATATAGAGAAGATGAGCATTTCATGAAATTGGCAAATTCACATTTTTATCCAGGGTTTATGTCTCTGTCATTCATGATAAACATGCTCCAACTTTTAGCGGGAGTGTTAACGGATATGGCCTGTACCACCGTTGGACCCACCTATCTCTAACTTAAGGCTCTTGTATTTTATTATTAGTGATTTTGGGACACAGTGGGTACTGCTTTTGTTATTAAAGGGCGTACTTGTAATTATTAATTTCATGATTTAATATAAAGGAGGAGAGGTGGGGGCATGTGATGCGATCCTAATCCTTTCCTCTCTCTCACTTTCTTCTCATCTCTCCCTTTTTCTTCCCCTCCCTTTCCCTTCTCTCTCTTCTTTCTCTATTTGTCAATCACGTTTACAGAATATATTGATAGCTGAACTCTTCAGAATCCTCTACAAGCTCTTTTAAATTATGTTGGAACAGTAAGAAGTAAGAACTGAGTCATACAACACTATCTAGATTCTCATACACATGATCTCCTTCTTCCATATTTCCTTAGTGTTTTCACTGAGAATAGATGTTCCAATGGTTTGCAGATCTTCGTGAAGATAAATATTATTTGTCTGATCATCCTGGCTTGGTGCCTGTGACTACTGCACAAGTATTATTCCTGCTCTATGTTTAGCATGCCCCCCTACTAGTTTATTGTTGTTGTTTTATGAGAATGATTTAAGGTCTAGACTATAATTTGTTTCCCATAATTTCTTTGAGGGTGGTGACATATCCACCATCAAATGGCATACATGTGTTTCACTCCAGAATGTCTAAATAATGTGCTCTGTTGTGGATGACGAAGCACAAAAGTCACACTGATTGGATGATTTTAACCATTTGGCATCAATTGTTGAGTTTGTACCCTTAACCATTTTCTTTATAACCATCCATATGATGACTACCAATTGGATGGTTTTGGATTGCACAGTAAGTATTTCTCAGATATGCTTCATCCATATTGGGTGTCACAGTTTGGACGATCTGGATTGACACATATATTCCTAGTGGATGAGTCCCTACCATCAAGGAAATGGTGGAAAAAACAAACAGTAGTTATGCCCATCATTTAAATGTATGATAATTTCTGTTTAAGTCATAGTGGTTCTTGTTTATTTCAGGGAGAGGAACTCCGTAAGCAGATTGGTGCTGCTTATTATGTTGAATGCAGCTCGAAAACCCAACAGGTGCCTACAAATAATTCTTGTTTCCAAGTGCTTCTTCCATATTGTTATGGCTATGGAAATATTTAAATAGCGAATAGCGTGTAGCATTCACCGGCCCTTTGGAGTGTGAGGCGTAAGTGACATAGTGTGTAGTGTGAGCTATTGGTACGTCTGGATTTTTAATCCTGGTTGTGCGTGGTTGCACCAATTTCTTGATATTTTGAACCAACTTAGACTGATCAATAATGAAATTTCATGATATTTGGTGCAACCAAAAGCAACCTGAAGTAATAGGCAAGGGCATGATAAAGTGTAAAAGGTAAAGAAAAAACAACGAACCTGATTTAATACTGTTACTTATATTATTTTACTAAAAGCATTGAAAAGATTAACTAATTATTAAAAATGGAAAAATATAGCAAATCAATGAAAACATTAAGCAATTTTAATATTTTAGTGAAAAATAACATGTAATGTGAGCTATGTAGCGTGTAGTGTATGCATATCATGCAACATAAGCTATATGTGACTTAAGCTATTTTCATGAGCTACATTGCGTTAATGCTAAGTTACGCTACGCAGCGTAAGCTGCACGCTAAATAGAGTGAGCTATTTAAAATACTGGGATATAGTTACATAGCTCCTATTTAGTTAGTGCTTCTTGTTGCTAATACAATGTTGAAAGTTCCACCCAATCTACAGAATGTCAAAGCAGTTTTTGATGCTGCAATCAAGGTAGTCATTCAGCCGCCATCAAAACAGAAGGAAAAGAAGAAAAAGCCACGCCGTGGATGTTCATTAATGTCAGTACCTTCATTAATAATACTTTTTGATGACTTGCATCTTTATAGTGCTTCTAAGTGTATATTTCATACAATTCCATATCCTTTTCTGCATCAGGTTAATATATAATAATGTCCAGCAATGTCTTTTAGTGTGTCGGAATCCTGCATGTAGGAGTTATAGGGTCCTGCTCAGTAGCAAACGTGCAGTTTATTGATATACTCAAAATTCTGTAAATTTGAGAACATGGTTTGGTGCACTAAATCTGATAGGTCCCCACACTAGAGACGTGAGGCCCTGAAAATCTCCTGGATTGGAAAATCCAGATGGTTAGTAATTGGGATCTTCTAATCTGGAAGATTTTTGAGGCATCCTTGACCCATCGTGGGGTTGATAAATACAACATTTGGGCCACTAAGACACGGTGCCACCTGTATGGGATCATGCATCTCTGCAAATTTGTATGTTTGTTGATGAGCGTACCCCATATAATTCCTTATCCTGTATGAATTACCTGTTATAGTGGTGCAACTTGGGTGGGTGGGTCAGGATGAGGATCAACCCAAGCCCAACCCAACCTCAACAGGACCCAACCAGCAAGCCAACCCAACGCGAATTCAAACCCGAGGTGTCCAACCTGTACCCAATCCAAAGTCCTCTGTACTCAACCCAACCCGACCAGGCCTGTTCCAACCTGACCCAAATACACACGATTATTCCCAACCTGACCTAACCTGATCTGAACTCACTCAACCCAAACCCAACCCGAATTCCAATTGGTTGGCATTTTTCAACCTGAATCCCACCTAAAGATTTTGACAACCTGATTTAGTCGGGTTCAGGGTACCCGAACCCAAGTTGCAGCCTACCTGTTACATGTCACTAAATTGCTGTCCACTTCAGCGAAATCTTTTAACTTTTAAGAGTATTTTAGATTTTCTTGTTGTAGTTAAATCAATATGAATCTTGTTGATGAGAGTGCCATGTTGCATTGAAAAGCACTGCAATTTTATGGGGGAACCTATTTCATGATGGATGGATATACTTTTTTTCTTGAATTATTTTTTATAATTCCACTCAGTAGCAATTACACCAACTGTGTAACAAATGAAGGTTGATATCAGGTTGGCAGCCAGCCGGAACTTTTGGAATGCTAGGCCGACCCAAAGTATTGACTGTGACATGAATACCATGATGATGATGGATCTTTCTTTTTCATAATGATTAGTAATTAAATAACATATTTACTTTCTCTTAGTGGTATACTTTCAAAGTTCTCTTTATTTACTGATAGAAAATTCTCTTTATTTATATCATCAGGTGTCTGCATTAAGTCTGAACTTTTTTACAGTTATTATGGATCAGGTTACTAGTATTTAGGAAAAGGTTCCTTGGTGTATGTTGTTTGTGGATGATGTGATGCTGATTGACATTGGGCGAATGCTAAGTTGGAGGTTTGGAAGAGACTATAGAGTACAAAGATTTAAAAAATTACCAGAACCATGAGAGAATTCTTTTACTGTCTACTTATAGCTACCTTAGGACTCTATAAATAGGCTCTGGTATGGCAACCACGTCAGGAACCTTTTCCTATGATGTATTGCTCAGGACAACTTACTCAACCCCCCTTGGCTCAACACACTAGCGCTTTTATTCCAATCCAACCATTTATGTCTGGCCTTATGCTTGCTAAAACTATGGTATTAAAAGACGTATACGTACTATGGCTGCAAGGGCTGTTACATAACAGTAATGGTGGGACCTGTAACGTGATATAGGCGTAATCCCCCCCCCCAACCCCCAACCCCCAAAAGGCCTGTAATGGTCCGATATGGAGCTGATGCAGTTTCTTCCTTAAAATTTCTTTTCCATTGTGACCCATATTGTAAAGGCAATAAGGCTGGCCATTACGGCCACTGTTACTGTTACTGAGTACCTTGGCTAAGGCTCCATAATGTGATGAAATTTGTGGCTAACCTTCTTGCCCCTAGCTGCACTATGTGACCCTCATGCTTTTTTCTAATAGCTGATAACAATCATGTGTCATTGTAGATAAAGTTTGTCACTACTCACTACCCTTGCATCTTCAATCACACTCCTAAGAGCTGGCCTCTCTCTTATCACTTGGAGCATGAAATCGTGGTGTCCAGTACATGTACTTCATAAACTCCTATGCCTTTAAGAACATATTCCCATTATCTGTGTTGGTCTGGACTATGTTTGCCACCCACATCTCTTAATGGTGGTTTTAATCAGTCCCTATATGTAATTTGCATCCTTAATGTTGTTGAATGCTTCGATGGAGTTAAGAATTATTTTGCCCTCTCTTGACTACATCAGAAAATTTATAATGGACAATCTAGTGGATGCCATCCATCCATCACACATTAATGTGGCCCTGTTAAGTGTCCCATGTCGGCTTCATTAGAGCTATTTTATCCTCCCATCTCCTATGCTATTGGAGGCTTAGCACCTGCACCATGCGCTTCATTAATCTTCTTTAAGTGTGGGATGACAACCAAGATGGTGCATGGTTGTATATGAAAAGCTCGGAAAATAATGGAACCAATCTTCTCCCCCACATTCCCCTACTCTAAAGATCCTTTAGGCGCTTTTGGTTTGCACCCTCATTTTATAATGATAGATCCATTGGTGGATCTTGCACTCGAGTGCTTCAGGTACAGAGCAGACTTAGCCTCCTTAATGTTCCAACATGAAAAGTTTCAATCCCTGCTGTCCTAGCACCCCATCTACTGCTACTACTCCCACCACCCCCTGCCCTCCACCCCCCCCCCCCCCTACTGTTGACACACCTTACTGCTTCCATCAATCGATTGCCAATACTCAAAGCTAAACTCAACCTATTGCATTGGCTCCCCATCTCATATTGTCTGCTTAGAGTCGCGAACAACCTGTCTGTGCTATTCCTCCGCTTGAGGACACATGGATATTTAACATCATCGTACTTGGTGTCCACATCCTCCTCCTCCGCCTTCTGAAGTCCTCATATAGGACATGATAATTCCTCGTTCTCCTTGTCATGTGTAGTCTGTGTCACTCGACTCCTAACTCCAGAACACTGCACTTCCTTCGTATGCATTCTCACCTCCATTGGAACATAGGTCAGTCTTTTGTGTTCTTGCTACATGCTTGCAATAGTTAAACTCCCACCTGTATTTGTTCGCCTCAAGTGGCTTATCATATTGCCAACTAATGTCGGGCTGCCTTATGACTGTTTAGACCACTTTCACAATGAGAGAAGACAATAAGAACATTAAAAATTGCAATTAATATTGTTTGTTATGTTTTTATTTCTTAAATTATTTTAATTGACTAAATATTTCTATATTTTCAAATAATTAATATTCTTTAACACAAATATGTGGTCTCCCTATTACATATTTATTATATACTAACTAATAAGATTTTTTTCTAGAAGTATTCATTTTTTAAATATATTTAATTAATAAATATAATTTTAGCACACTGTTTTATAATGCACTAATTTATTCATTGTATATCTATATATTTATATTCATTTTTAATTACTTTGAATTAAAAAAATATTTTTTAGAAAAAAGAGAGTGGCGAGTCTATGGTTAGCTTACACTAATCAACATATAATTTTTCCACACTTGGATAACAGTTTTAAAGGGTGAACATAGAAGAAATTTGGATTTTCCCAATTTTTTCAGTTTTCCACCTTCAAAAAAAAAAAAAAAAGCTTACTTCAAATTCATGTTATTGCATGAAAGTGATGCATAGATATGGATTTTAATTAGTTTCTTCCTAAGCTATTGAAAAAAAAAAATGAATTTAAGCACTTAGTTATAATGAAAATTTTCAAATGGGTTCCTGCTACCCAATAAAGATTTGTCCACCAAATTTGTGTTTTGATGCAACTTGAGCCTAGTTGTCAAAGCATGCCTACGAATAAAATCCCCCAAAAAAATCTCTTTAAAAATGTTTTATTCTTTTAATTTATTTTTGATCTTTGGGATTTATCTTTTTTGTCTCCAATTTCACACGATTTTTTCATTCATCGTCAATACATGCAAAGTGTGCTTAGATCGATACATTACAACTATACAAAATGGGTTGGCATGATGTCGTGATATCGATCACATTGTGATATATCATGTGATATCCGATATATATCGACTGATACTAGCTATTTTTTGTGAATAAAACTCGATTTCACATCTCTAGGGTGCGATAGTGATAATATTGGCCAATACTATTGAATGTCAATGAGTAGATTACTGTTCACCACATGCTACTTCAACTCAAGGGAAGTTTTTGAGGGGTTCTCAAGTGATAATTTTGGGCAAAACATTGGGTTAGTTGAGAAGCAACATAAGCAAAGAGACTGTTGTGGATGAGGATGTTGAGATCGATGTGTGGGAGGACTAGGAAGGATAGAGTCAAGAATGAGGTCATCCAACACATCCTAGAAGTAGCTCCATAGGAGATAACTGATGGAGAGCATTTGAGTGTAAGGCATATTCATAGTGGGCCTCACCTGATGAATAGACAATATCTCACACATGTGTGCTCCTTTGGCATGTGCCGTGGATTGCCAATTTGATCTTGAGTTGAGTCAATTTCTTTAGCATTTCTGTCCTTGTTCATAGTCTTCCAAAACAACTTGGGTTTTTTTTATTTTGGTGACCGATCCATCCATTCCATGCTTTGCCACCTCTCATTTCTCTTGGCAATCGGTGGGGCAGTGAATGTAAGATTTAATTTCCTGTTCTTAGGGAGCATTTAAATCCCAACAATAGATTAGCTATATTTCATTGTAGTTTACTTTAAGACTATGCAAATTACCCTTTGCGTTCATTACTTGGAAAGTAAATAAACTGCTATGGAAAGTAAATCAATCAGGATAGGATAATTAGAGGGAGAGATTGATTCTTGATGGGGACATCAGTGGATTCACACGAGTTTACCAGAGATAGAGACGACCATCATCTTCCTCATAGCTTTCCCTTTGGAAGGATGGAGACTTCTAGGTGGGGCCTGCTGGGACGATTTGAAGACTCCACATGCATTGGACGTGCATCAGGAAGACCCCACACTGGGATGATGCATGTGGGTTGCTTGCTAGGAGATTTTAGCCATAAGTTTTCAGTTTCGAGTCGATCTGACCGTTGGATCTTGGTGATCGGGCCATCAGATTTGGGCCCATTGGACCTTGATTTTTATATATATATTTGTTTTTTTTTTAGATTTATTGGACAGTTTAGATTAGTTATTCGACTAGTTGTTTGCTTATTTGGATGTGGGCCAGACTTTTGAGTAGTGGCATTCTTGTAAATATTGAAAATTCAAGTTATAAAAGCACAAGGGGGGAACGTCCAGCCATAGCCCAGTTTTGAGAGAAAAAAGAAAAGAAAATGTTTTCTTCTTATTCTTGTGAGAGTGGAATCTCCTCCTCCTTTAGGGTTTGTGTGGAAACCCTCCCTTCTAATCAAAGTGTGGAAGTGTATATCAAAGCTTGGTGGTGAGTTCCTTCAGATATTCTTTTCATTCTTTCTTCGAGGTATTCATCTTTCCTTCACCTTCCTTCATTCACGACTCCTTTAAACCAAAGCCCTCTTATACTACATTCTGTTTCTGATTTTTTTTGCCCCCATCAAACCACCTCCATTGATGGAGACATCACGCATGAGGTACCTCCACTATGCATGTACGAGAGGAGGAGGATCCCACCATTGATCTACCTTGGCGACAACATGGATTGAAGACCCATAACTTGTGGGAGGAGTGTTGAGAGTTTTAGAGTCTAGGGTGAACCCGATCATGGCCTATCATGTCATGATCGTGGCCCACCACCATAGAACTTCGTAAAATTTTGGATTTTATTATTTTTCATGCTTGGGTTTTTGATGGTCGGATTGGATTGGTTAGTAGTTGTTTGGGTTTTATTATTTTTATTTGGACATTTTTTGCGCACATGGCGCAGAGACACTTTAGTCATTCTCTCCTCTTAGGGTTTCTTTAAAACTCTAAGAGAGGTGGCTGGAATTTTTATGCATGAAATAAAGAAAAAAGACTTGTTTTCTTTCTTCTCTTTGTGTGTAGAGACGTGAGCCATAAGAGGGTGGGAAGCCCCCCCTTGTTCATCAAGGGAAGACTACCGAGGTATGAAGCCTCATCCCGATTCATCCACCACCACGATCATCGTCATCATCCCCTCCACGTTTTCCAACCCAAAAGAGCATCCTAGTAGCAGTTGTTCATCTTCCAGATTCAGCCCGTCGCAGGATCGCAACCTTCTGCGGAACACTGCGCACACATCGGAAGTCGGATCGAAATGAAACTTGGGGGGTTGGGAGATCTCCCCTGGTCGACTAAGGTGGAGGTGGCCGTTTCCACCACACGTCCCTCCCCACATGTGTGAGCCACCCGTGCACTTGCGGCGCACATGCGGGCCCCATGTACAGGCCTCTTCTCCCTGGTTTGATTCCTCCATCTGGTATACCTTTCTTTATACTCCAAAACCCCTTTTGAATCAACTGATTTGGATTCCCGGTTTGAAAGATACGATTTTTTTATTATTTTTCTTGATTTTCTCCTATTTTCTGCAAAATCCCTAAATCAGCCATGTTCTTCAAATTGACCAGATTTGTTCTCAATTCCCAACCCAATAAATCTTTCTAATCCAGAAACCCTAACCCTAGGATATCAAATATTCACTTTTCCCCAATTCTATAACCTTAATTTTGCCCTAATTTGTGGTTAGAGAATCTCATTGGTGGTGGAACAATACTACACATGTTTGAGGGCTTCTACATGTTTTGGTATTAACTAGATTGATTATTTTGTTTTAGAGTTAGCCCTAACTTGCGTGTAGGCTTGGATCTCCATGGATTCCCCTATTCAATAATTTGGCCTTGTCGTGGGATGTGGAAAGTTGAATATTGTTTAATTATTTTGTGGTGATTTAAATCTGATTTCTTGCATGTCATGGCATGTTTTCACGTCCTGCATCAACCACCTTCATCAACCCCAAGCCCCTAATTCCTGAAATCTGAATTTTATTGGTACCCTTTTTTCCCCTCATGTGGATGTGGTATATTTACCTATGCTAGATTGGAAGACCTTACTTCCAAGGGGCCACTTTTGTGATTTCTTTATAAGTTTATGCACCACACATGTGATTAGCCTAGGCCACTTTATAATTGAATCTGAAATTTTTTATCTTCCATGTGGATGTGCTTGAGTTTGCATGATGATTATTTGAATTAATGTGGAACTTGATCTCACCTCATTCATTGTAGGCTAAGTTACGCACGTCCTACATCAATTCTCCTCTTTACAAGAATAGAAAGACTACACCTATCTACAATTATCAACCCCCCTCAAACTGATGTGGGCGAACCATGAAAGAGTGTATTGCAGTTATTATCTTTGTAAGAATACCTACAATCTAGTCTTGAGACGCCACATGTGAGAGAGAAATAATTCCAAATTGAAACTTCTCTCGAATGAAGTAATAATTAACCCCAATGTGTTTTGCCCTCTCATGAAAGACAAGATTAGAAGCAATCTAGACAACGCTGGTGTTATCTACATGAAGAGGAGTCTAGGTAGCAATATGAATCCCAAAATCTGAAAGTAGGTTCCTTAGCCAAACTTTCTCACTACAGGCAAAAGGCATAGCTCTATGCTCAACCTTTGTGTTGGACTTGGAGACCGTTGGTTGCTTCTTACACTTCCAAGATACAAGTGCAGTGCCATGAAACATACAATACTCCATATTAGTTCCACAGGTGAGGGTACATCTAGCCTGATCATCCTCGGCATAGATAACAAACTCAAAAAGAGATGTAGATGTAAGAACAATGGCTAATCTAAGGTGCCCTGCAAATATCGGATAATCCTTAAGACAATTGGCATATGCAAGGTATGTGGCTCGGTAACGAACTGACTGACAACCTATACTAAGGCTGTAAATGGGTCAGTGGACCCGATGGGATACCCGGATCCGACCCATTTAGACCTGCCTAGACCCGACCCATTTGTTAAATGGTACGGGTCTGGGTCCAAGAATAGACCCAGTTGCTAAACGGGTCTGGGTCTGGTTTTCTTTATATTAGGCCCGACCTGACCCGACTTGAACCCATTTAGTAAGTGGGCAGGTTTGGTCTATGTTTCAACAGGACCTGTCCAGCCTAAACCCATCCAGACCCGGTTTTAAGCCTAGTAAAATGCTTGCATACTTGATCTAGACCCGGACCCATTAGACCCGACCCATTTATAAATGAGGCTGATGGGTTGACTCAGACCTGACCTGGACCTGCCCATTTAGTAAAAGGGTCTGGGTCTAAAATTTGGACCCAGACCCGTTTAGTAAATGGGCGGGTCTAGTTTTGGCTAAACCCGCCCCGAACCCGACCATTTACAGCCCTAACCTATACAACGTAGGTGATGTCAGGTTTAGTCATTGTTAGGTAAACAAGACTGCTGATTGGGCAATAGAATAGTGTAAGCTGCTCTAAGAGATCCTGTCTTGTTTACCATATCGAATATTTAATTCCATTGGTGTCTTAACTATCCTTTAATTAGAAAGGTGTGCGAGGTTGATGAGATCCTGAGTATATTTTTGGTGGCTGACAAGTATACCACGATTTGTACATGAAACTCTAAATCTAAGGAAGTATGTTTGGTGGTCTAGATCCTTAATGGATGACTGTATAACCCGTTGAAGCTCTGTGATTCTGGTTGTGTCATTGCCGGTTAGGATCAAATCGTCAACATAAACTAGTAAAACCACTACACCATGAGATGAAGACAATCTAATTAGGGAGGGATCATGACTGTTGCGTGACTGCTGGTCAAGACCAAATTGTCCACAGAAAGTAGTAGAACCACAATATCACGAGATGATGACCATCTGAACAGGGAGGGATCATGACCACTTTGTCAACCTCGCCGAATTGTTGAAATCAGGCATGAGGTTCTTATTTTAACCCGTATAATGCTTTATGAAGTCTACATACCAAATCTTTTTGGCATGTGTTGGAATTGAGATGTTATGACATGTACATGGTTTCTTGTAGATCCTTGTGAAGAAATGCATCATGTCCATCTTGTTGAATAAACCAATCACGAGTAGCAACAATTACAAGAAGCATCCGGACAATCTTTTATCTTGGCCACCGATGTAAAGGTCTTGATGTAGGATGCCCTAATTATGATGCATGCTTAAGAACTCATATAATCCAGCGGAAATAAAAGACAATAATAATAAAATCTAGCAGTAATCATCATGAATTAAGAAAATCACAAGGAAACATGCAATGGAACGGGCCATTCATCACAACCATGAAGTATGGGATTTAATTATCACTATGGTTGGATCCGGCGAGGGATGGAACCTCCCGATCTTGCATGGCAATAACTCAATCAATTAAGAGGAATCTCTAATCTAAGAAATCAAGAGATTTTGGATTAGGGATTTGAAAATCTGAAAACTTAGGGTTTTAGGATCAAAATTAGATTTTGGGGATTGAGGCTATCGAAACAAATAGATTAGGAAAGATAGAATTACCTGGAAGAAGGATAGGAGGGGCACAAGAAGCAAGTAGAAGAAAGAGGGATCAAGGAAGAAGAAACATTACCATGAGAGAGAAAGAGGAAGGAGGCAACCAAATGGTTTGCTTTAATCAATAATCAATAATCAATAATTAAAATTCGAGTTTAGGGCTTTAGCCCACTTAAATAAGTAAATAAATACATGAAAATACTAAAATACCCCTAAACTAAGAAAAAACGCGCAAATAACATAAGTGTGGGAAAGTTCGAGCGCTCGGTCGGGCGCCCGAGCTGCCGCCCAAAGTCGTCCGAAAACCTCCAGAGAGGTTCGGGCGCTCGGAAGACAAAGTTCGGGCGCCTGGAGGCTATGGTCGGGCGCCCGAAATCTTCAGTTCTTCGGTCTTTTCTCCTTTCTTCCTTCACATGTGTCTTCCCTGAGTGGGGTCTTCTATGTGTCTGATCACATGTGGAGGGTCTTCAGCTCCTCAATAGTCGCCTATCCACAAGGATGGCGCTTGTGGTTGGCGCTTTCTTCGTTGGTACACCTTGAATGCTTTTGTGTCCGCATCAATTCCCCCCGGGTGAGAGAAACTCGACTCCGACGAGTTGAAACTGTTGTAGCACTCTAGTAGATCTGGATCAATATTCTGTAATGCTTCGCCCGATAGTCACGTAGATTCAGACGATGGTTTGTTTTTCCACTTGACAAGATACCTCTGGAAACCTCCATCTCTTGTAGATACTATCTCGTCATCCAAGATTTCCTCAATTTCTTCTTTATGGGTAATAGGTGGAGGAAGGGGTGGAAGGGGTTGGGAAGCAAAATTAGAAAGAGGCCATGAAAGCGACGATGGATCGACAATGGGAGCATGGGAATGGACTAGATCTTCCACATTAAAAGTTGGATTAATGCTCATTTCAGGTGGAAGGTCAATCGATACGCGTTGGACCAACCTTTTGTAATATCCTGAATGGTCCAGTACTGCGCGCTTGTAACTTCTTAGCGACTCCTTGAGAGAATCGCTCTGGCCTTATTCGCACCATTACGTAGTCTCCTTCCTGAAATTCTTGCGCTCTACGATAAGAATCAGCTGAAATTTTATAGTCATCATTGCTCTTATTTATCCGCTGTCTAACATGTGTATGCAAATCATGAATATGGCGTGCAAATGCATCGGCTGATTCAGAAGACCTTTGGGTAACAGACATAGGTAAGAGATCTATGGGCATTCTAGGTTTATAACCACTTACAATTTCAAAAGGACTCAACCCTGTAGGTCTATTAACTGACCCATTATAAGCAAGTTCAGCAATTGGTAAAATTAGGTCCCAAGTCTTGACATGTTCACCCACTAGACAACGTAGAAGATTTCCAAGACTACGGTTTACCACTTCAGTTTGACCATCTGTTTGTGGGTGGTAGAGAATTGCAAACGAGTTCCCATAATGTGCCACAGTGTCTTCCAAAAATAGCTAGTAAATCGAACATCACGATCAGACACTATGGTTTTAGGTAACCCATGGAGACGCACCACACCATCAAAAAAGATATGAGCAACATGAGACGCATCCGACGTTTTCGAATATGCGAGGAAATGCGCCATTTTAGAAAAACGGTCTACAACGACAAAAACAGAATCGTGCTTCTTGATTGTCTTGGGAAGCCCAAGCACGAAGTCCATACTAATGTCTTGCCACGGAGCATGTGGCACTGGCAATGGCGTATATAGCCCGGTATTTTGCTTTCTTTGCTTTGCCAGTTGACATGTGCGACATTGCCCTAAAACTTTGGTTACGTCTCGTTTGAGACTTGGCCAATAGAAACGATCTTCCACAAGGGCAATGGTCTTATCACGACCAAAATGGCCAGCTATCCCTCCTGAATGAAGCTCCCATATGAGGAATTCACGAAGGGACATATGGGGAATACAAAGTCTGTCTCCCTTGAAAAGGAAGCCATCTTTAAGAACATATTCACCCATAATACGCTGGTCACTAGAGAGCGACGCGTAGGTACTTCCAAAATCAGGACATGTGGGGTATTCATCTTTCTGTTGCTCAAATCCGATTACCTCTACACTCAAGGAGTTGAGCAACGCCACTCTTCTACCAAGGGCATCTGCTGGTTTGTTTTTAACCCCGGACCTTGTGTTTCAGAACAAACGAATATTCCTGAAGAAACGTTACCCATTTAGCATGCCTTGGGTTGAGTTTCTTCTGAGAATGCAAATATCTCAAAGCCTCATGGTCAGAAAACAGAATGAATTCTTGCGGTAGGAGATAGTGTCGCCAATGTCTCAGGGATTGCGCTACCGCATAAAATTCTTTGTCGTAGGTGGAGTACTTTTGTTTTGCCTCATTCAGTTTCTCACTAAAATAGGCCACTGGGTTTCCTTCTTGACTCAACACTTCACCTATACCGACACCCGACGCATCACACGCTACTTCAAAGACTTTACAAAAGTCAGGTAGACGCATGACAGGAGCTTCCACCATCTTGCCCTTAATTTCTTTGAAAGCCTTGACTGCGGCTTTAGACCACACGAACTCTCCCTTTTTCATGCACTCGGTAATGGGAGCCATGATCGTGCTAAAACTCCTAATGAACCGACAATAAAAAGTTGCTAGGCCAGTGAAAGCTTCGCACCTCATGAATGTTCCTCAGTTCGGGCCACTCAACTATGGCTTTTGACCTTTTCAGGGTCTGCGCGCATCCCTTCAGATGACACTATGAATCCTAAGAACACAACTTGACTAGACATGAATGCACATTTTTTAAGATTAGCGTACAACTTTTCCTTCCTAAGGACGCTACAGACCTTCTTTAAATGTTCAAGGTGTGATTCCTTAGTGGTACTATAAATAAGAATGTCGTCAAAGTACACCACTAGGAATTTTCCCATGAACGGTCTTAAAACTTGTGTCATCACCTGCATGAAAGTACTGGGTGCGTTAGTCAAGCCAAAGGGCATGACCAACCACTCATATAGCCCATCTTTCGTTTTAAACGCAGTCTTCCACTCATCTCCTGGGCGTATACGGATTTGGTGATATCCACTCTTGATGTCTATCTTAGAGAATATAGTGGACCTGGCCATCATGTCAAGTATATCATCAAGCCTAGGTATAGGGAACCTATACTTGACAGTAATTTTGTTTATGGCACGGTTATCCACACACATGCGCCACGTGTCGTCTTTCTTTGGCGTCAACAATGCTGACACGGCACACGGGCTCATACTCTCTTGGATGAAACCCTTTTGTAGAAGCTCATCAATCTGCTTCTTCAACTCTGCATGCTCTGCAGTGTTCATCCTATAGTGAGGAAGGTTTGGTAGAGTAGACCCTGGGACAAGATCAATGACATGCTGTATGTCCCCCATAGGTGGCAACTCATTTGGTAAGTCTTCAGGAAATACATCACTGTATTCCTTCAGGACCGAGGTCACCTCACGGGGCAACTCTGATGGAACCTCAGGTGTAATCTCTCTGGCCACGAGGGCATACACCATAGAATCCTCCTTAGCCTCTTTTTCAAACTCTCTTGCGCTGATTATATGTAGAGACTTAGGCTTGGATTTCCCCACTCCTCTAGGCTCACTTGTCTTCTCATCCTTCTTCTTCCCTAGTATGTTCTCAGGTGGCATGGGGTTAAGTTTGATCTTTTTACCGTTATGCATGAAGGTACACGCATTTGAACGGCAAAAAATCGTGACATCATTATCGAATAGCCACGGTCTACCTAGGATAACATGTCCCACATCCATAGGTAAAACATCACACTATAGGGACTCTTTGTATGACCCAAATTCGATGGGGACTAGACATTGATGGGTGACAGGTAGGGATGTCTTGTCAACCCAAGAAACTTTATATGGGTCTGGATGAGGTGTGGGTTTTAGTTTCAAGCGATCTAATGTGCTCGTGGAAATCACATTCTGACAACTTCCACTGTCCACAATCGCCTTACAATTCTTCTCACCACACTTGGCAATAGTGTAGAAGATAGTGCTTCGACGCCAGTCAACACTACTTCTAGACTGAGCTAGCACACACCTGACTACTGCAAGCGTTGCTTCTCCATCTACTTCTTCCTCATCAGTAAGTCCTCCTTCAGGGTGATACTCTTCAACTTCATAATCACCCTGATCATCTCCACCCTCGTGGGACTCGCCTATAACTAAGGCTTTTCCACGGCTCTTCGTAGGACACTGATTAGACATGTGGCCAAGATTGCCACACTCATAGCACCTCACTTGGCTCATGTTACTAGGATCGGCACCAAGAACCCCTTTGCCCTTGTCCTCCCTAGGCCTAGGCGGAATGGTCGCCTGTGCCCTAGGTTGACTACCAATATTATGTCTAGTCCCCTGGGAAGTAGATCTAGCACTGGAGTCTCGGGACTCAAAACGACGAACGACAGGAGCCTTCAGATATTGCTCTAACTCCTACACGACTTGATATGCTTCATCCAAGTCTGTTAAGGGCCGAGTCATAAGCTCGCGCTGAAGATCCGTACGAAGGCCCGTCTTGAAACGCGAGAGCGTTACTAGAGGGTCTTCTTGGATATCACATCGCATCATATATTCTTCAAATTTAGCGATGTAGTTAGCGGCAGACATTGACCCCTGGCGTAAGGATTGCCATTGGTCAAGGAGCTTCTGACGGTATGAGATGAGGAATGTACTTCTCCTTCAACTTCTCTTTCATCTCATACCAATGTGTGATAGGGGCTCTACCAACTCTCTCTATCTTACGCTCGGTGTTGTCTACCAACTCTCTCTATCTTACGCTCGATGTTGTCTATCAACTCTCTCTATCTTACGCTCGGTGTTGGTCCAAAATAGTTTGGCTTGGCCCACAAGCTTCATCTTAGCAAACCGCATTTGACTGTTTTCTGACATGCCATACCACTCAAAGTAGTGGTCCATGTCAGCAACCCAGTCAAGGAATGCCTTGGGATCCAAGCGCCCATCAAAACTCGGGGCCTCAACTCTCACACTCTTCATCGCACGCTCATCTGGATCATAGCGGTCTTGATGATCACATGTGGCTCGTGCCTCTCGCACAACACCATAACCATTACCACGATCTCTATCCTCACTACCTCCACGTGTGACAGCGCGTTCTTCAATGATTCCTCCCACTTGGAAGTGCGCATCATCCCCTACAGCGGGGTTTTCCTTTTGGGACTGCCTCTAGTTGCTCGACCTTAGTCATGGTAGTGGTAATTTGGTTCTCAAGGCGGGCAAACTCACGCTTTTGACCTGCTTCTAGGGCGGTTATCTTTTGTATCAATTGAGCAAGTTGCTCAGATAACTGCTCGTTATTCGTGGTAGGCTGAAGTCCGAAACCTCTACCTCTTCTCGTGGGCATACAATGAAGACTTGAGCCAAACTCTACCCAACTAGACTACTAGGGGTTATGATTTTCAAGATGAATGCGATGAATGCAAAACTAATATGAACTGACACAATTAAGTTGAAACAGGAAACAACTCAAATTTGGAAATTTTCAAATTAGGAAAGTTTCTAAAATTGAAAAGTTTCTAAATCTGGAACTTTCTGAAATTAACCCTAAAAATCTAAACCCTAATTTTTTTTTGATAACTCGATCTAGACAAAACCATGCAAGCCTAATCTCTGATACCAAATTTGATGTAGGATGCCCTAATTATGATGCATGCTTAAGAACTCATATAATCCAGCGGAAATAAAAGACAATAATAATAATAAAATCTAGCAGTAATCATCATGAACTAAGAAAATCACAAGGAAACATGCAATGGAACGGGCCATTCATCACAACCATGAAGTATGGGATTCAATTATCACTATGGTTGGATATGGCGAGGGATGGAAACTCTCGATCTTGCATGGCAATAACCCAATCAATTAAGAGGAATCTCTAATCCAAGAAATCAAGAGATTTTGGATTAGGGATTTGAAAATCTGAAAACTTAGGGTTTTAGGATCAAAATCAGATTTTGGGGATTGAGGTTATCGAAACAAATAGATTAGGAAAGATAGAATTACCTGGAAGAAGGATAGGAGGGGCACAAGAAGCAAGTAGAAGAAAGAGGGATCAAGGAAGAAGAAACATCACCATGAGAGAGAAAGAGGAAGGAGGCAACCAAAGGGTTTGCTTTAATCAATAATCAATAATTAAAATTCGAGTTTAGGGCTTTAGCCCACTTAAATAAGCAAATAAATACATGAAAATACTAAAATACCCCTAAACTAAGAAAAAACGCACAAATAACATAAGTGCGGGAAAGTTCGGGCGCTCGGTCGGGCGCCCGAGCTGCTGCCCGAAGTCGTCCGAAAACCTCCAGAGAGGTTCGGGCGCTCGGAAGACAAAGTTCGGGCGCCCGGAGGCTATGGACGGGCGCCCGAAATCTTCAGTTCTTCGGTCTTTTCTCATTTCTTCCTTCACATGTGTCTTCCCTGAGTGGGGTCTTCTATGTGTCTGATCATATGTGGAGGGTCTTCAGCTCCTCAATAGTCACCTATCCACAAGGATGGCGCTTGTGGTTGGCGCTTTCTTCGTTGGTACACCTTGAATGCTTTTGCGTCCACATCAGGTCTCCTCATAGTCAATGCCATACTCTTATTTATAGCATTGGGCCATTAAAAGAGCCTTGCACCGATCAAGGTATCCATTCGAATTTAACTTTATAGAATATGCCCTGCTTACTACTCATCACTTGTTGACTTAGGTGGATAAGGAACAAGATCCCATGTGTGATTATTTACTAGGGCCTGTAATTCTTTTGTCATGGCGTCCCTCCAACATTGATATGTAAGCTTGAAATAAGAGGCAGGAATAGAGAAACTTGAGGGTAAAAATAGAGCAAATGAGTCTATTGGGAGGGTGTGATGTACAGGTAGATTGATGTACCTCAATAATGGATGGATTGGTTGTAGGGGAAGGCACTTGTCTCTCTCGTAGTTGATAAACCTGCAAAGGAGCTAGATTTACACTTGAAACAACGGTATATCGTGAAACCAGGTTAACCCACTAAGGACAACAGAACTAATGCTCGGAGTTGGTGAGAGTTGAGCATGAAACAGAACATGTTCTAAGAAAATATCTCTTGAAACACGAACTCAACGAGCATGAGAGTCATAACAACGATAGTCCTTTTGGGTGTCTCCAACCTCGAGATGCATGTAGCGAGAATCAACTTTGAAGACAGTTTATTATGTTCATGCAGGGGGAGATGAATATAACAAACACATAAAAAAATGCAAAATAATGAGTACTAAAGAGAACAAAATGGGGACATATTTCCAAGAAGTTAGTTTGGCATGTGGTTTATGAGATGGACAGTGTAACATCACTTCGACCTAGAATGTATGTGGAACAAGGTCTCTGCTATCATGGTGTTGGCTGTCTTGACAATGTGTCGATCATTTCATTTAGCAACACCGTTTTGCTAGGGTGTTCTCAACATGTCTTATGATGAATAATTCCACGATTACACAAATGTCTTGAATTCTAAAAAGATGTAATCTTCTCTTGAATATGAGAAGAGAACAAGGTATTCTATAATGGTAATGTTGGTGTAATGGTCCCCACCGTTACCGTTACGTTGAGGCTATTAGGGACTTGTATTGGTTAGAATTTTTTTATTAATAAATTCAAAAATATATGGGAAAATCCTATATATTTAGATTTTTTTCGAATGAAAATCCAGTAAGTATTTATGCCAAGTAACTAAGTTACCACCAAGAAAGGTACAATAGCTCGTAGTAGACTGCCTGTCAAAAGGAGTACAAACCCATTTTGCATTGGAATATCTCCAATTCTAAGATGACCATTGTTTTTGTAAAGAATTCCTGCGACCATGAGTACTTCTGATATATTTGAGAATTCACAACACAACTTCCATACAAGTAGCATGAGCAGCCTCCATAAAATATCGAACCAACCACACTTATGGGAAATATGATATCTGGCCAAGTAATTGTTAAAGAAGTCAACTTGTCAATAAGATGACAGTATCTTCCTGGATCACAAATTAAGTCTTCTTGATCCACACTCAACTTCAAATTCGGATCCATAGATGTTTTAATGGCTTGGCACCCAAAAGATCAGTCTCAACTAGTATATCCATCATATACTTTTGTTGCGACAAATTAATAGCCACCTTGGATCTAAAAACTTTGAAACCTAGGAAATACTGGAGTCTACACAAATTCTTCATGTAGAAGTGCTTTTGAAGAAACTCCCTTAACTTTTCAATGCTTGCATAATCACCGTCTATGATAACAATATCATTTACATACACTACAAGCACAATGATAGAGTAATCACTGCCTACGTAACCGAGTTCACGAAATTAGAGTAATTAGCCTTAAATCTGTCTCATGCCAGATTTACACACTACTTTATTGAACTTGTCAAACCAAACTCTTGGACTAAAAAACAGAGAGGAGATATTTAGATTAGAGAAAAACAATGGCAGCAAGACTTGAACCCGCTTTGATACCGTGTTCATTGAGAAAGACGAAATGATGAAAGGAGAAAAGAGGAGGGAGAAGTGAAAGAGCATAGGAGGTGCTCACTAATAAATGTGAAATAACAAATATGCCCGTCTCACTTAAATATTCAGTCTAATCACCCTAATTGATGCAGGATGAAAGTTCCCTAAGCTAGTGTGATAAATGAGATCAATTTCCAGATTAATACAATTAAATCAAGCATAAAAAAAACCTGTATTCTACCACGAACAAGGAAAATCAGATTTAACTAGCTACGTTCCAACCAAAGTTGTCAATCCAATATGCATAATCAATATAAAATTACGAAAGTATGGTCCCTACGAGATGTGGAATTCCAGTTCTAGCATAGGATTGTCCCAACACTCAAATAGATTTGTGATTTCAAGTTTGGACTCAATTTGGGGCCGGGGCTAAAATTGGAAACATAGGGTTAGGATTTGGGGGAAGATTGGGGTGAGGGTTTTAGGGGGAATGAAATAAGGGTGTATTAAGAAGGTTTCATGAAGGAAACAAAGGGGAAAAAGTGGGGAAAGTGGTTGTCCACATGGACAGCCCTGCACGTCTGTACGTGGCGTGTGTGCACACGTGCGTATGGTTACGGGGTGGTTGTATGGCTGGGATTTTTTTAGGGTTGGGTGTTTGGTTTGGTGGAGGAGAAATGAAGAAAAGGAAAGAAGAATCTGGGGTTTGATGGGAAGACAAGGAAAAAAGAGGATAAAGAATGATGAATACCTCCATAGAAAGAAGAAGAAAAGATACTTGAGGATCATCCTTTAGGCTTCACACATTCTCTCCAATCTCTGGAGAGCTAGAGTTCTTCACTTGCAAATCACATGCATGGAGGAAGAAAAGAAGAAAGAGTATTTTTTTTCTCTCAAAATTGTGGGCTAGGGCTTGGAACCCCCCCCCCCCCCCCCCCCCATTGAAAGAAATTACAATAATGCCCTTAAGTCTAAATAAGAAATCAAAAGCAACGAATCCTAATCTAAACCATTAGTCATGTACAAAATATAAATAAAACTAAAATGCCTATACCATGGACCCATGTGGTTCAAGATTTGAGTGGACCAATGGTCCGATGGCCCGCAAATGATGATCTGACGGTCAGATGGGCCAATGGCCACAATCCAACTGTTGAAAATTCCTTTGATAGCAGCCACATGCATCTTCTTCCAGATGCATGAACTACGCACGTGGGGTCTTCAAAGTGGCTGGCTGGGGCCCATGTAGATGTCGTCCATCCATAGTGAGGCTGGGGCTGCTGTCGGGGCCCTCCTCTGGTAGACCCTATATGATGGCTCGATGTCCTTGGCACTAAATGCTAAGCATAACCAACAAAAACTATAGGAGATGCATGTGAACTACTAAATGGATAAGTTATAATTGTCCTGTTATCACTCACCAACGAGGTAGGCCACACGATCATGATCATTTATCACGGTCCATCAACACCATTAAATCATCCAAGTTTCCAATCACAGTTTATACCAAAGCATATATAAAAGTGGGTCTCTACTGACCCTGTTCCATTCATCAA
The DNA here is from genome assembly GCA_003013855.2 of Liriodendron chinense. Classification (NCBI taxonomy): domain Eukaryota; kingdom Viridiplantae; phylum Streptophyta; class Magnoliopsida; order Magnoliales; family Magnoliaceae; genus Liriodendron; species Liriodendron chinense. Next base: position 2,771,011 of record PVNU02002850.1, read on the forward strand.
TAAAGGTCACCAATGACCAAATTCCAATCAACAAATCAATTGAGTCAAGTTGGCTTGCATGCACACATAAAGCCAGCAACAACTCATTCTTTTATGCCTTCTGAATTCTTGTTTCTACTTTTTCCTTTGAAAATATTGGATATTAAGGAGGGCAAAATGATTGTTAGAAAAAGGAGGTTGCAGGTGACCTCTTTCTTTGTTTTTGTGTGGTTCTTCCTGTAGTTCGTTAACCTAGATTCGACCTGTCACTGGGTCATGTCGACTGGGGACTTGGTGGGTTGACCAGGCAGGTCAAAAAATAAGTCCCTGTTTGGTAGACTCTTAAAACTGAATTCATCTCATTTAGTTAACAGTAAATTTTTTAGGCATCTACCAAACAGGGCCTAAAGCATCAACTCTCTCTCTCTCTCTCTCTCTCTCTCTCTCTCTCTCTCTCTCTCTCTCTATATATATATATATATATATATATATATATATATATATATATATATATATATATATATATAAGGTATGATGACGTCGACCTCATGGGAATCCCCCACCGTGATGTGTGAGGGGCATCCACTCTATCAATCAGATGCGGGTGGGCCACGGGCCTAAAAATCAGGCCAATCCATGACTTGGTGGCCACACCATAGACAACAGTTGAGAGTGGATATCCGCCCATTGAAATCTCCATGATCGTAGGGCCCACTGAGATGTGATTTAGAAATCCAGTCCATCCATTCTGTTTCCCACTTGGATGAGGGGTCACACCAAGTTTCAGCCGTATGAAAAACTCAGGTGGGCCCCAACAAGTGTTTTTAGATGTTTTAGGCATGATTTCACACTGTTTCAGATGGTGTGGCCCACTTGAGTTCCAGATACGGCTGATGTTTGGGATATCCCATAACCTAGAGAGGACCCACCAAATGCACGGTGTGGATGTCCGATACACATCACAGTGGGGCCCATGCAGCTTTACCTCATGGGAAGCTCCCATGAGGTCGACCTCATAGTACCATTCCCCCCCCCCCCCCCCCCCCCCCCCCCCCCCCACACACACACACACACCTCTTTCACCTTCTTGCAGATGTTAGCAACATCCTCAAAGCTTTTCAATCACACGTGGGATGCTAATCATCAATCTGGACTGTCCAATTGCTAGTATTATTGGTAGCAAGCCATGGTGCAACATTCACACTGATCGGATGATCATAACCTTTTGAATGAGGCCAATTTTTGTTAATTGTCTGCTTTTTATGAGCCATAGATCGCATGGTTAGAATCATCCAACTAAAGTGCTGATTTGGATGGAATCATAAGCAATACAAAGTGGGATCTATCAGATAGATGGTTCAAGACAATGATTGATTCTGTTTTGTTTATCCTCTTAATCTCAACTGTCCATTTTCCATGCTATTGATTGGATGCTTAGGATCATCTGAATGGTGTGATTTTTGCACCATGGCCTGTCTCTAGTTATATGACAGATGAGATCGTCTGGATTGATGATTGGACATCCCATCTGTGACTGAAAAAAGATTTGGGAGGGAGGGAGGGAGGGAGGGTATTCTTTCTTCCTTCACCTGGTTACCCAGCTGGTGACTGAGACAAGTCGACTTGCTGGGTTGGCGAACTATGGGATCTTAGCTGACACTGAGACCCTCAATATATATATATATATATATATATATATATATATATATATATATATATATATATATATATATATATATATATATATATATATTACCTTTGGCATTCTTATTTGTTGATGCAGTTGCTAACCTCACCTCAATGGCATAATTAAAACGAGTTGTCTTGTGGTGGTATGATTGCAGGAATGTCCTATGTGGAAGGAGTATAGTGTGCTTCAAATGAAAGTCTACTTCTTGTAACTATATCCTTCACACGTATAGCTACCCTCAAAATATGTGGCCTGCAGCATCTCCATCATGTTTTCATTCATGGGTTTGATTCTCATTTGGTGTTTTGTGTTTATTGATTTGTCAAAGGCCGCTTCCGTTTGAAATGATGCCGTTTATTCATCTTGAAAATGTACAAAATGTTGAAGAAACAATGTTTGGGCAGTCACACATGCTTTAGCTAAATGCCTTTGGTGCGCTGTTCTTCTTGAGGCGATGACTTTTCGTCATTTTACTGATTAGATGCCATGTTTGAAATGTAAAGCTGAAAAGCAGACCGAGGAATATCCTCAATTCAGTTATCTGACAGACAAAGGCTATCATCCTGAGAGCTTTACCTGTTTTGAATTTTTAAAGGTGTTAGTATCATTTCTTGTATCTATTTGTATTTTCTGATCTATTCGTTCTGATTACATGAAAGTTGATGATTACACCTTCCATATTGAATATATTGTTAGAATTGCTTTAGATGATTTATGCAAGGAGAGGTGGTGCTGACATGGCAATTGATCTGATGGCATACAATGCGTAGTTCTAGAACTTGGTTACTCAAGTTGAAACTAAAGTCGAGTCAAGACTCAGAATTGAGTCACTCCTGTCAACTTCTTCTTATTTTATACAGAAAGTTAGCATAAGTTTGTTTTTCTCTTTTATATATTTTCTGATATTTGGTGCAACCCTAAACTACCCAACTGTATATAATACTAGTTTTGGTAAAATTTCTCCATGAAACTCAAGGTTATTTAGGGCATTTTAAAATTGTGCATGCATATGACGGACGGGGTTTTTATTCATTGATGATGGACGATCAGTTGCGATTTCAACCACATTTGTCAACCATCTAGGGCATTTGTTATTATGCCAGTAGTCTGCTCCCACTTAACTCCTTAGTGTGTAGCCTACATAGACCATGTTATATTAGGGATCCTGTGCAAGAAATGTTCTCTAGGTAACCATGGTGACTTTTGTGAAATCCACTTTATATGTTTGTTGCACCAGCTCATTTTAGGGCATCATTACAAATTTGAGGCAGAGCTAAAACCTGAGCGGACCACAACACTGGAAAAAGTGATAGGCCGTCCGTCGATTGTTGTAACCATTCATGGTCCCCTTCTCTTTCTCTCTGTGTATCCCCTTCTATTTCATTGTGTGTATCGTGCACATGCATGTAGCTGTACCCTTTACCTCCTCTCCCCTTTCTCTTCCCCACTACCCTGGTTATAAATGATTTTAATTTGATTACGGAGTCTAGTTAGGTAAAGACTTGATTTGAGTTTGTTTGACCTTTGCTGGGTACCAAGTCAGGTTTTCAAGTTCTTGAAATGTGATCCATGGACTATAGACCATATGCAAAAAATCTCCTGGACTCGGAAGGGGTCTTGGGCATCCAATCTTTGTTCTCCTGCAGAATGTGGACCATTGCTGTATTGTCTTCATAACCATCAATTTACTGGCAATGTTAGAAGGGTCATGATTACTAAACATGGTGTATGTGCCCATTAGGTGAACAGGCCAGATGAAGTCTTTAGGCCCACTTATCTGGAAGCGGATTCGTGGTGTGCCCCAAACCTCCGAACTCAACGGGCGTGTTGAGTTCATTAATTTCTGTGGGCCCCACCATGACATGTGTTATATCCACATACAACATCCATTTTGTGAGATCATTTTATGGCTTGGGCCAAAATAAATGAGGCAGATCCAAAGCTCAAGTGGACCACACAACAGAAAACAACCTACCATTGAAAACTTTATGGGGGCCATAGATGTTTTGGATCAAGCTGATATTTGTGTTTTCCTTTCGTCCAGGTCTCTATACCTTATAAGCAGGTTGGATAGAAAATAAACATCATGGTGGGCCTTAGTGGGGTTTCAACGGTGGGCCTCATTATCCCACTTCTTTCTATAGCGTGGTCCACTTGAGCTTTGGATCTGCCTAATTTTTGGTCCCATCCCCTATAACGATCGCACAATATGGATGGATGGTGTGGATATAATACATACATCATGGTGGGGCCCTGTGGATATAGGGAGCGGATTAGGTGTTACGTGGTTAACACCTTAGTGGGTGTTACCTGCACCGTGGGGCCCACCTTGATGATTTCTTGTATATCCACTCTGTCCATCCGTTTCTTCAGCCTATTTTAGGACCTAATCTCAAAAAATTAAGTAGATCCATATCTAAGGTGGACCACACCACAGGAAACAGTGGTGATTGAGTGATTCACCATTAAAAATTCCAAAGGGCCCACCGTAAGGTTTTTGTGATGTTTATTTTCCATCCAACCTGTTGATAATGTTAAGAAAACATGGATGAAGGGAAAATATTAAGATCAGTTTGATCCAAAACTTTTGTGGCCCACAAAAAAGTTTTTAATGGTTATACATCACTGTTTCTAGTGGTGTGGTCCACCTGAGATTTGAATTTTCTTAAGGTTTGGGAATCTAGTCCTTAAATGAGAGCGAAAAACAGATGGACAGCATGGATATACAACAGATATATCAGGGTGGGCCCCACACGGTTAGGGTAACAACCAGTAAGCTGTGGGTGTTACCCGGGTAACAGCTAATCCACTCCCGTGCATATGATACATACATCATGGTAGGGCCCACGGAACTTGGTGACCTAAAGCTGGAAGATATCGTTGTTATTCTTTGTTGGAGGATATTATATGTCCTCTTTCTCATGTCTTGGCATATGCTCCCATCTTTCCCTCCAATGTGTCAGTTATGCAGAAGGTGGGCCCCACCATTATTATATGTCAACCTAACCCAGCTGATCATGAATTACTACTAGCCTTGAAAAAGGGCCCCCCACCATTACCATTAAGATCAACTGGTGCCAAAAAAGAAAAGAAAAAAAGGTTTTTGTACTCATAATTCATGATCAGCTGGGTTAGGTTGACTCATAGACCTGACCCGACTCAACTTGATATTTAATTATTGTAAATTGAAAGTATTAGGAATGTAAACAGATGTTTAAAATAATTAATTTTAGTATAAGTAATATAGAACATTACTCAAACAGGTGATAACACAGGTACCTCACTGATTAAGGGTGTGTTTACATGTACTTTCTAAAGAAAGGGGTTTCGAAAAGGGGTGTAAGCCTCCTTTTTTGGTCTTGCTTTAGAGCTTATTTGTTGAGCAGAGTTGAGATGGAGGTTTGTGAAGTGCATCCAAATCATTTAGGTCTCAAACGCTCATTCACTCACTTTGGGTGGGCTGTTAATTGAGTAATTGAATTGTATCAATTGTTTATTAGATTGTTCTGCGAATCATTTTTTAATAATAAAAAGAAATCTCCTTTAATAAAAAGATCGTTCTACAAAAATTCCGCAGGAATCCAGTAAGATTTTATAATCAACTCTGGCCTAGCTTGAGGCAGTTGAACAATGTATGTAGCAATTCTAATTTCAGTTGACAGAGGTCTTTGTTACCTTCCATGTCCATAAGAGAAGTGGTGGGGCTGACAGAGGTCTTTGTTCACTCACCTTCTATCACCCAACTAAACGCAACAACCAACCTGTCGCTTCATTAATTATTCATTTGAAGAGTTCAGTCCATCCAAATGAGTTTCTCAGTGACTCGCTTTGGAATCTCTTCTGCCCAAGTTAGACTCAGCTGAGTTTCAAGGCGAAGCGGTTGCATACCATTCACAGATGCTGAACTTAAGGTGAAAGAATCTGGCTTCTTCATTGTCTCTGCATCCCAGAACAATTCTTTAGCAAATCTTCCTCCCCGAAGATGTGCCTATAAGCATGGAGAAGGATTTATTTCGACGAGGGACCCAAAGATCAGCCTAACCATCAATGACAACTAACACAAGGATATCAACAGCAATACATTCTAGGGGTCTTTGCATTCTTATAATGCAATCTGCTCTTAGTGGTATAATCGGGTTATGCGCTAGAGAATTTCACTAATGATTATTACACTCCAACGAATGAATGATACAAAGAACAACTCACCTTAATCAAGTCCCGACATGGTGGCAACCATTCACAGTGAAGATTCTTGTGGTGAATATTTCATTTTGAGGTTTTCTTCAAATGAAACTTGAAATGAAGCATTTTTACAACATGGGGAGTTTGATACGGGCCATATCAGCTGGAATTTTATTTAATTTTGGTGACCAAATGGCCTGCAATCTAGATGCTCAATGGCCCAGATTCTTGTGAGATAATGTGAAAGTTGTCATTTTTAAGACTGGTGGGCTGTGATTGTCCATAGGCCAATTGGACCACTCGATTGATTCCGCCTACGTGGGTCCCACAAAAAGTGAGCCTCAGTCATAGACTCACAGGAGTTTCGTCACCAGGTCATGGGTTCGAGTGCCCACTGTGGTGTGAGTGCATAGGTGTGTGCACGGTGTGAGTGCGTGGGTAAAAAAGAGTTTTTATTGGTCTTGATGTCACTCATCTAGAGGGTCACTTTTGATGTATCAAATAATATCAGAATAATGTAAAATCATTTCCACTTGAAATCCTATCAAGTTATCTTTCCAACGAGTCTAAGATCATGTAATTCCGATATTACTTGATTTAATTGTAATTAATTTAATAAGGTTGTGATGGGATTTAAGGATACTCTTATCATTTTAAAAGGGTTATTAAGAAATTGTTAAATTAGAAATAATAGATGGATACGAATACTTAGCATTTCTTTCTTAAAAAATAAAATAAAAAGGTTTCTTGCTTTAATAAGAGCACTTAACTACATGTAATCTCAAAATTTTCAATAGAGTTTTATCTTCATTCCAGCCATGGGCTGAAGGAGTTCATCTTATCCTCACTCACTTGTGGATCATCCCTTATCGAAGGTTTTCGGTCACATGTTCCTTGAGTCACTTCCATGGACTAAACCTGACCTTAGCCATGCTTGTTGTGGTTCGTCGCATATGGGCATGCATGACAAGCTAGGTGGTGGAAGTACAAGTCCATCAAAATTTTTTCTCTGGTCTTGCATAGCAAAATATTATATGTGGTCTCAAGTTGGTTTTAAATGTGTGATTGGTTTAGCCACTAAGAGAGCATAGGGTGAGTAGACTAAGGAATTAGAAAGTCTCTCAATACATTTTAATTTAATTTATTTTTTGTCCATTGTCCTATACACATGAACCCTCCTAAAAACTACCAAGCCACCATACACTACTTTATTGATTGTTTAGATCTGTTGATGGGGCTTAATCTTAAATTAATAATCATTGTTGAAGTTGGTTGAATAGTATGCATCAGATGGAAACTTAATGGCCCATTTGTTTCAATGTAAATACTTGTAATTGTATGGTAAAAGCATAATAGTTACATCTGCTCTCTGTTTGGATAGAGTGGAATTGTTCTAGCAAAACTCAATCTCATTTGGTTATTGAAACTCCATGGGCTCCACCATAATGTATGAGTCTAAAAATGGGGCAAATCTAAAGAACAAGTGGATCACACCAAAGAAAATAGTGGGTTCAATGGTGGTATCATTATTCGCATTGCTTCCTATGATGCGATCCACTTGAGCTTTGGATCTGCCTCATTTTTGCACTCATGCCTTAAAATGATATATAAAAAAAAAATGAATGGACGATTTGGATATAACGCATACATGATGGTGGGGCCCAATTGTCCGCCTTTTTTTTTGAGTCAAGATCTACCAAAAAGTGTAGATGTCAACATTGTACATTAATAGCTAATGACATTTACCGTTGTAATTAATAAATACTTAATTCAGGAAAAATACAAGTCTCTAGGGCTGTAAATGGGTTAGCGGACCTGATGGGGTACCTAGACCCGACCCATTTGTTAAATGGTACGGGTCTGAGTCCAAAAACAGACCCATTTGTTAAACGGGTTTGGGTCTGGTTTCCTTGATATTTGGCCCGACCCGACCCGACCTGAACCCATTTAGTAAGTGGGTGGGTTTGGTCTATGTTTCAAGGGACCCATCCAGACCTGATTTTAAGCCTTCTAAAAATGCTTGCATACTAGATCTAGACCTAGACCCATTAGACCCGACCCATTTATAAACGAGTCTTGGTGGATCTCCCTCTACCAGACCCAAACCCATTTATAAATAGGTCTGATGGGTTGACTTGGACCCGACCTAGACCCGCCCATTTAGTAAAAGGGTCTGGGTCTAAAATTTGCACCCAGACCCATTTAGTAAATGGGCGGGTCTGGTTTTGGCTAAACCCACCCTGAACTCGACCATTTACAGCCCTACAAGTATCATGCCTCGGATGCAGATTTCGTGATCAAACATACATTTGCTAATTTGGAAGTTATCGTTTGTTTAAAACATCTCAGAGTTTTAAAGCTCTCATGTGTTTTTGGTTTGGAGTTCAAAGAATCTTATTTACATTTGCGTTGGTTTGCTTCCCACTTTTGACATATATGAGTCATGGGTGACATCCTGCCCTGTTGATGCTCTACATTGGGAGCGTGCACAATCTATCTCCCTCTTATTATTTTTAATGGGTGCAAATGGGCTAGTTGTTCTGCTTGGCAAAGGTCTAACCCACTTTTAGTCAGGTTCAGTCTGAGACTCGAGGCTCAATGGTTGAGTATGGATTTAAGTTTTAGGCTCATTTTGCTAGTTGTGCTGGACTTTGCACCCACCTAAAGTTCAAATAAGTAGGCCTAGTCCGGTCCATATCATTTAAAATTTGTTTAAATGAATGAGAATAGATGGTAGGCCCGACTCAACTACATGTTTCAGGTTAGGTTGGCTGTTGACTCAGGTTCTCAGTGGTAGACTCACAAGAATTTCATCACTAGGTCATGGGTTCAAGTACCCATTGTGGTGAAATCCCACTGTGGTATGAGAGCATGGGTGTGTGTGGGGAGTGAGTGCATGTGTAAAAAAAAAAAAAAAAAGCATAGTAATATTGATTGTATGCTCATCTCAATTTTCATGGTAAAATTCTATATAAGCCAAAATCAAATGTTAATAAGATATAAAAAGAAATGAAGTCAAACAAGCTGAAATTTAGATTAATAAGGGAGAAACTATTTGGATTAATACATGTTTTGAAGGGGACTACCTTCATTTCATCAAATTTAGAAATACTTTTTTAATGTTGTCATATGCTAGAATTGCTATTGCACAACCTATTTGATTTTGTGGGCCAGTGATTCCCTTAACGCATAGATGTTTAAGTTTTGAAAAGAAAATTGATGTGTATGAATGTGTTGAAATAAAATTAAGAACAAATAAATAAGATTAAAACTAAAGAAGAAGCAATAATATCAATTTAAAAAAAAAATCTAGAAGCAGTGCGATCTCACTCAGATTTGCCCATCCCCACTAATCCTTTATTAAGATCCTCCAAAGTTGCTCCTTAAGCTTACATTTTGGTTGTTGGGATTTTTTTGACATTTTAGAGTTTTAGATGTGTAGATATCCCAACCGACACAGAATGACCTATCGCATTGGAATCTAATGGATTGCAACTGTCAAGAAACCTTAAAGTGTAAAACCTTATCCAAGTTCGTATAAGTCCTTGTAGGTTCACGCAAAACACCCCAAACCAATTCGAATCAACTCGAACACTTATCATCAAGTATGATAAAAACTGTTATGACGGTTAGAACAAAACTTTAACAGTTGAAAACTCTTTTAAAGCCAATTAAAACCTAGTGAATTTCTTATAAACCTGGGCAAGAATCAATGAACTTTGATGGACTTACCCAACATCACCCACTTTTATCATGAAATTTTTGCTTTATTCTAAATAAATATGTATGGCTTTCCAAACTTGAGCTCCTCTTTTCAGAAGACCTTAATTAAGTTTTTTTTTTTTTTTTTTGGGGGGGGGGGGGGGGGGGGGGGGGGGGTTTCTTTATTAAGTTACATTATTTTCTTATTAGGTTAGATTTAGATTATTTTCTATTTTATTAAGTTTTATATCTGTTAAAGATTTCCCATAAGATCTTTCAGATCATTTCTCTTCCTTTATATATATTCATGATTCTCTCTTAATAGAATACAATAATAAATTCTCTACAATGTAGCTCTAAGGAAATTTTTATAATTCTTTTAACAATAGTAATGAGTGAGACAAGGTATTGCAGATATAACCCTCGCATAGGTAGTCATTACATTCTTAGACTTGTCACTTTTTATATGTTTCATCTTATCAATGTTGGAATGGGGCACATGTGAAACTTCAATGAACACATAGTCTAACTTAAGCGATGTGAGGAAGAGATGTATCTTCAATTACCATCGAATGATATTTAAGCTGTCGAATAGTGTTGTTTGAATGAAGTCAAGATGAACCATACAAGAGGCTATAATATCGCCTTAAAATGAAAGATAATGCGTGTGAAAAAGGTAGAAATAAAATATTCACTTAAAGATAGGCTTAAAGTATATTACAATGTTACATTTTTAAGGTAATATTTGTACCCTACCAATGTTTAAATCAGTTTACAAAAGAGTTATAGCAAATCCATCTCTAGGATACAATAGGCGTCTTCTCATGAGTTGGAGAAATGTGGGCTACGGCCTGCAAAATTAAAAATCGTATTCCCAACATACTTTTGCAATGTACACCTTTAACTTCTTTTCTTTTTACAAAATTTGCAAAATTTTTAAAAATACTTATTTTGTAGACTCAAAACAAGAAAACTTGGGAGAGATTTAAGAATATATTAGAAAGACGAGAGAGAGGAGGTTGTGGTTGTTGTGAAATGATCAAAAGTTGAATTTTTATAGACATAAAAAGGGACACTTAAAGACCCTTTTATGAATAAACACAAGCTCTTCCATGGGATCTTTTAATTTAATTGCAACCTTCTACTACTATTTGAATTCAAAGTTATTATTCATCAAAAGGTATAATAGCCCTTCACCAAAAGTCACCAAATTCAAAATCAAGACCCACTAAGCTCCCGTTTGGATACCACCTAATAAGTAACTTTTTAACTTATTTTAAGTAAATGAGTTACTTTTTTTTAAAACTTAAGTTAATTTGGTTATTAAACTTAAATAAGTAAATTATAACACAAAGTAACTTATTTTAAGTTAATGACTTACTTTTTAACTTTAGTTAGTTTAGTTACTAAACTTAAATAACTCATAACACAAAGTAACTTAATTTCTTAAGTTTTATTTATTTATTTACTTTGCTTTTCAACTTACAAAAAGTAATTCAAACCTATATCACTATGAGCAATGCGCATGCGCTCCAACTCTAAATTGATCAATGCTCCACCTGATGAATGGATGCGCTGTGTTAGAAAATCCATCCTGTGATTTTTGTTTTTTTTTGGAGAAATCCAACTCTGTCAACCATTTTATTCCTCTTATTTAACTCTCAAGTGGGCCACACGACTTGAAACAGTGGTATTGAATGCTGACGGCTGAAACCACACCCATTGTCGTGTGGCCCCACCATGATGTTTATGAGAAATCCACTCTTTCCACTAGTTCTTCCAGCTCATTTTAATTGTTGTGTCCACATATAAGGAAGATCCAAAACTCAACTGGGCCATAGAGCTTGAAAAAGTGCTATTAGACCCCCATCTTAGAACAGAGGAGCTTAAAAGATTAGAGTATTCCACCATAATATTTTTTGAGAAATCCATCCTGTACACCATTTTCAACAGCTCATTTTAGGTTGTAATGAAGCAAATCCAGCACTCAAGTGGGCCACACTACTTGAAACAGTGGTATTGAACCTCCATTGTTGAAATAATCATTACACCCACATTTATTTTTTGAAATATCCACCTGTCTATCAGTTTCTTCATATGATCTTATGGGGTTGGGAATGACCTTATGACCGGTTTGGATGGCATATAATCAGTACGATGGGCCCTGAAAAGATTTCAATGGTGGTTGTTCAATCTCCATTATTTCCTTCAATATGGCCAATTTAAGCTTTGGACTTGCCTCATTTTTGGGCTGACGTACTGACGTGATCTGGTAAAACAGATGAATGGGATGGATTTCTAAGGGGCATCACGGTGGGCCCTTGGCACGTGGAGCTAGGCTCACCAAGAAATTCCCGTGGATCAAGAGGAGAGGAGTGGCTGTAGACCCACCTTGATATATGTGTTATATATCCATGCGGGCAACGGGCATGAGCCAAAATTGAAGCAGACCAAATCTCAAGTGAATGATTGAACGCCTATCATAAACAAAACTTATCGGGAGCCACAAAAGTTTTGGGCTCTAGGAAAATTTTAATGGTGGGCATTCACTAACTACTGTTTCTTGTGTTGTGGTCCACTTGAGATTTGGATCTGGTTATTTTTGGGTTCATGCCCTAAAATGAACAGGCAAAATGGATAGTTATAACACATACATTAATGTAGGCCTACTGTCGCGGCATTTCTGACCGGCTAAAACATGCTTAACCAAATATGCTCATAGGCTGATTAAGTAGAATGTGTCTTGCTTGCTAGCCCGAGCTGAAGACGCCTTGGTGTTTCAACAGCAGGTCTCAGGTACGAGTGCTAAGGAGACCCACTAACCTCACTGGTTGGTGCGTTGCCTTGCTAACAGGGTGGGTGCTTTGCATGACTAAAAAAGAGATTGATTAATTAGGAACCCAAGATTAGCTATTTGAGGCAATAGTAACTTAGCGTAAGTAACTTATCATCCAAATGAGCCCTACAATAGTAAATATCGTATGACAGTGTTGTTGTTGGATTTTAACAACGAGAGAGGCGAGATCAATGATCGACCTCGACGATGTAGAGGGACTATAATCCGTCCATTTGAGATCTGCAAAGATAAACAATAGCTAAGAGGGGGTCGGAGACCGGCCATTAGTCCTCCGATGCCTAAGTTAGTCAGAGCTTTTAGAATCAATAATCTCCTCTTTTCTTTTATGAGTAAGAGTTTTTGTGTACCTTAGTGATGAAGAGGACGTGTCTTTTTATAGACTTAGGTCACGGAATCGTGTTCCTATTAGGAAACGTAATCTCCGTGAAGGAGATCTCGGACCTCCGAGATCTTTGGGCCGTTCCGTAGTTACCGAAGACATTTTCCTTGACGACTCCCCGGATCTTTTTCCTATCTTCTTAGCCGAAGCCTAAGATTACGAGAGTCGTGGTTGTAAGGCCGAGGTCGTCTCCCAGACGAGGTCAAGGAGTTTGTGTTCAGCTTAGGTTGGGTTGTTCCGATTTGTGACTAGGTCATTTTATATTCGACTTGAGGTCAGCTCGTAATTTACCCATAATAAAAGCCCCCTTACTCTCGAGTCTAGCTCGTTTGGCTTGGGAGTAACTCGTCGAAGAAGGTAAGCTGACCTGATTGCTTTTAGCTTTTAGCAGGTGTACCGCCGCCATTTAGGCGGGTGGGAAAATGGCATTTAAGGCGTCGTTTGAAAAATCGAGGCGTTATCATTCGTTCGTATGGCGCGGTGGCGCTCGCAGAGTCTTAATGAGCGAGGCGTCCCCACGTGTCGGCGCCATGCATTACTTTATGTATGATCGAGTCAGAACTTGCCACGTGGCGTTTCTGCATTAAATGTAAGGAAATCCTTTGAATATAAATCTCCGGACTTAAACAAAAATTTCGAAATTTTCATTTCTTCAACTTTCAGACTCTTTGTCTCCCTAAGCATCCGAACCTTTTGATTTTCCTTTCTTTTCTTCTCCACTCTGACCATCTTCCTCAGGCCGGTGTACCAGCATTCTTGGTATGTTTTTTCAACTCTTGAAGATCTCTTTTTCTTTGCCGTTTTTGTTTTACCATGTCATAAACCTCGGACTCTAATGCTATTCCCAAGGTGAGGTTCGAAGATATTGAATCAGACCCACCTTCGTTGGCCCCTAGGAGATGAACCCTAGAGAATCCGATTCTAGGACTAGGACAGCAGATCCTGCTGATGAAGGGGAATCTGAACCTCCCAAGTCGGTCACTAAAAGTGCAACGGTTCGTAGGGAACTCTTTGAATTGGATTGCATAATTTCACAAATTACCCATGATGAGCTGGACGTAGCTAGAGAAACATATGAAATCCCTGATTTCATAGGATTTAGGGTTCCTGACCGAGGTGATAGACCGAGCCGACCTTGCCAGGGAGAGATAGTAATTTTCTTGATGTATTTAGAGGCAGGGCTGCGATTACCTTTGTACTCTTTTGTATGTAAGGTCCTCAACCTTTTAGGTATGTCCTTGAGCCAGTTGCAGCCTAATGCCTGGAGCTGTATAGTGGAGTGCTATATCCTGTGGTAAAGGGTTGGAAATAAAGAGTTGACCTCTAACGAGTTGTTCTCGATGTACTGCCTCAAGTCCTTAAGAGGTCGAGCTTTATTATTTTTCTTCACTTCCGGGTCAGGGTGGCTCGTTGGTGACCTGTTTGCCATCTTCCACCAAGACTTGGAAAAGGAAGTGATTCTTCGCTTCTGGGAGTTGGGTGTCTTCATCGAATGAGCCTCAACCTTGGAGTTCAGAGTCCGAGCTAATTTTGCTTTACCAGGTCGGACAGCACTCCGACCTACCTACCTTGCTAACATCTTGGTTTTCATCCTTAGCTTTTCTCGTTAGATCTCCTGATGTTTATTATTTTTCTTTGATTGTAGCTTCTGCGACCATCAGAGTGGCTTTCTCTGCCGCACAAGAGAGACAGATATGAGCTGCGAGGAGCTACCTCTATTGAGGACAGGGATTTCCATCGATTGATAACCCTTAACTCTGTCCGTGATTCAGGTCGGTAACATGAAAGGTAGCAATGTCGATGATTCTTCTCAGTTCTATTTACTCAATTTTCTGACACATTTTTCTGCATTTTTCTGAAACAGGTACGGGTCCAAAGGCAGTTTCAAAGGTTCGCAAGATTCCTTCCTGCATTTTTTATCGTGGGCAAACCTCTGTTAAGCCCCCGAGGAAGAAGGCGGCTACTTCTGAGCCTTAAAGGCAACAACGGTTGCCCCAGTCCCTCGTATGCGGATCGAGGCAAAGCTCTCCAGTTACAGTTGAACCCTTGGCATCCAGACCTTCGGTTGTCAAGGTACTGGACACTTCTGACTTGCGACCTGAGCTGGTTGCGGGCCGTCCTGCGACTCGCGCTGGCTTGTCGGGTCCCCTATTACAATCTAGAGCTCCTGCCTCTGTTGAATCGTCAGACTGCCCCATCACGATCTAAAGCTCCTGCCCCTATCAGCTCGTCGCATGCCCCATCACAATCTCCAGCTCTTGCTTCTACTCGGGCTATTGCTTCTCGTGAAGACCAGGTCGACATGCCTCTGGTTACGGAGAGGTTTCGGACTTAAATCGACGGCATTAATGCGTACGCGCGTGTGAACAATAACATCCTGCAAGATCTGAACTCACTGGCTGTTTCCGATCCCGATCAGATGATCGGGGTTGCAATAGAAAGCAGTCTTAGGGTGAGTTGTCTCTTACCACTTTTCTCAAGTCTATTTATGATTACATTGCTGACACTTTCTATGTTTCTTTGAAGGACTCGGGCCTGTTGATTATGGTTCGTCAAGCTTTGGCTGAACGAACCCATCAGATGTAGGAGGCACTTATCGCAACGTCTTCATGGAAGAAGCAGACCGAGGCTGCGAGGTCGGAGTTGAAGAAGAGCCAGTCTGAGCTGAAGGTTGCTCAGTCCGACCTGAAGGTCTCCCAAGCCCAAGCCCAGTCTCTCGAGGATACCTTGAAGGAGTCTTCGGCCAAAGCTCAATCTGCTGAGAACAAGGCAGAGTCTCTTGAGGCTGCACTGAAGACGACCGAAGAGGAGAAGGCGAACTTGGCCAAGCTCCTAAAAGACGTTCAACTGAAGTCCCTGGTTGAGATCAAAGGTCTGAAGGCTAAGCTCGAGAAGGTAAATGTAGTTTTAGAAGAGTTGTACAATCATGGGTTTCAAGACTGCAGGAGCCTTATCCAAAAGCATTTCCCGAATCTCGATCTTACTCCTGTCGAAGATGATGAGGTTGAGGATGAGGTCGTCGAGGAGGGAGCTGCTCCAACTGAAGCTCAGGTAGGGGGGACTGGGGTCGGCTCGTCGGAGGTCGTTGCCATTGATAAAGTGGCTAAAGATTGAAAAGACATTTTTCCTTTTCTTTTTGGTTTATGTCCCTTAAGGGACTTTGTGAATATTTTTATGCCCTTCTGAGGCAAAATATTTTTTGAGCCCTTCTGAGGCTTTTACCTTTATCACTTGTGCACTTAATTCATGCTTTTGTGATTGTCGTGGTGTTTGTTTTATTCCATACTGAGCAATTGAAATTTATCTAAGTAGTTGGAATAGGTTGGTTATGTAGCTCGTAGCTATGTCGACCAAGTCGTTATCATACTTTCTGTTGTTTCCGACCTTAAGCTCATGTCAAGCTCCAAACCATTAGTGGTCATGCTTGTTTTATATAGCGTGGTAAATCCAATCTTACGACCTTGTGATCGAACTCAGACTTCCTTTGCTAATTTTTAATCATGATATTCTTTGTGTCAAACTTAGTCCATAAACATGTTTGACTTCAAGAAAATTCTATCTTTATTGAAAAAGGTCCTGGTGTACAGACTTTCATCTTATTCAAGTATCCAACCTGTTCATGGATAATAAACCTTAAGGTACTTAGCATTCCACGGATGAGGGAGATGTCGGCCTTTCATATTTTTGAGCCAATAAGTATCGGGACTAAACGAGTTGAGTATTTTGTACGGTCCTTCCCAATTGGGGCTAAACACACTCACTTTTTTCCTTGATATCTTTGATGATTCTTCGGAGGATGAGGTCGCCTACTCTGAATCAGTCGTTTCTTCACTCGCGAATTGTAATGTCGTTGAACCCTGTGCTGATATGCTGCTATCCGCACATGGGAAGTTTTCCTTACTTCATCGAGTAGATCGAGATTCATTCGTAGCTGATCTTCATTCTGGTCAGGGTGATGATGACCTGTCTGGTTAGTAGGCATATCGACCTCAATTAGAATCACCTGCCTCAGCTCCGAAAGCCAAGGAGAAAGGTGTTTCTCCGGTAGTGGACCGAGCTGTGGTTCTGTAAGCCCAGAGTACCTTGGGGAGTTCTTCCGCCCATGCTCATTTTCTTTCCCCGAGCTTCGTTTTGAGATGGTTTTTGATGATTTTGTTGACGACTTCAACCTGGCCATTGGCTTGTGGGTGATGGGGAGATGAGTATACATTTTTTATGCCTAAATTTTTGCAGAACTTTCGAAGTCTCGCATTGTCGAACTGATGTTCGTTATCAGAAATTATAGTGTTCGGAATTCTGAATGGGCATATGATTGACCTCCAAATGAAATCCGTAGTTTTCCTCTCCGTGATCGTGGCAAGCGGTTCTGCCTCGGCCCACTTTGTGAAGTAATCGACGACGACGATTGCGTATTTCACTTGGCCTTTGCCCGTTAAGAGAGGGCCAATGATGTCGACTTCCCATTGGGCGAATGGCCATGGTCCGGACATGAGAGTGAGCTCTTCTGGTGGCAGGTGGGGAACTGGGGCGAATCGCTGACATCTGTCGCACTTTTTGACTATTTTCCAGGCATCTTGCTGGATAGTAGGCTAGTAGTATCCTTGACGAATTACTTTTTGCACAAGTGCTCTGCTCCCGGAATGGTTTTCACAACTGCCGAAGTGTATTTCTCTACGGATGTAGTCAGCCTCCTTGGGTTCAACACAACGTAGGCAAGGGAGGGAAAATCATTTTTTGTAAAGAATTTCGTCGATTAGTGTATAATAAGCCGACCTGTAACGGATTTTCTGCGACTCTTTTCTGTCTTATGGCAATTCACCTTGTTGTAGAAAATGAATAATGGGATCCATCCAGCTCGGGTTGGCTGATATCGAGCATACTTGCTTAGCTCCTTTTGAGATATGCTTCGATGGGTGAGGAATTCAATGGGGATCATCCTACTGAGCTCGTCATTTATTGCCGATGCTAATTTTACCAGTGAGTCTGCATTAGTATTTTGAGTTCAAGGGACCTGAATGACCTCATAGTAATCGAAGTGGGATAGCAATTCTTTGGCTTTTGCTAGATATGCGCACATCTTCTTTTCTTTCACTTGATACTTTGTAGTCACCTGCCCGACCACTAACTGTGAATCACTATGCACCTTTAACTCTTGGACCCCTATTTCACAAGCAAGGCGTAAGTCCAGCTAGGAGGGCTTCGTATTCAGCTTCATTATTGGAGGCTCGGAAGCCGAACTTGAGTGCATATTAGACTTTCACCTCGTCTGGAGAAGTTAAGATGAGGCCAGCGCCGCTACCTTGTGAATTTGACGACCCGTCAACGTACAGTGACCATGTAGATGTTGACAGATCATGTTTCAAAGGACCTATCAATTTCTGTTCGTCAGAGGGTCGGCTTGGTTCGTGATCATGCTGGTCGCTCGAGGGGTTGGTGAATTCAACAATGAAATCAGCCACGGCTGAACCTTTGATAGCACTACAAGGTCAGAATTGTATGTCGAACTCACCGAGCTCAACGGCCCACTTGACGAGCCAACCTAAAATTTTTGGCTTCTGTAACACCTGTCATAGCAGTTGATCTGTCAACACAGCTATCGGGTGCACCTGAAAATAAGGTTTCAGTCGTCTGGCTGTTGTGATCAGTGCCAAGGCTAGTTTCTCGATGTTTGGATATCGTGTTTCTGCATCGAGCAGAGCTTTGTTGACGTAGTAAACGGGCCTCTGCATCCCTTTGTCATCTTAGACCAGAGTTGAGCTATCTGCTACTAGTGAAATCGCCAAATATAGAAGTAATTCCTCCCCTTGTATTGGTTTGGACAACAATGGTGAGGAGCCGAGATAAGCTTTCAGTTTGAGAAAAGCCTGCTCGCACTCTGACGTCTAAGTTATTTCATTGCATTTGCGGAGTTGTTTGAAGAAATGGAGACACCGGTCAGTAGCCCTTGAGACAAACCTGTTTAGAGCCGCAATTCTTCTCGTGAGACGTTGGACTTCCTTCACAATATTGGGCGAGCTTATATCGATTAGAGCTCAAATCTTCTCTGGATTGGCTTCTATTCCGCTTTTGTTCACCATGAAGCCGAGAAATTTTCTCGAGCTTACTCCAAAGGCACATTTGTTAGGATTAAGTTTCATTCGGTATCTTTTTAAAATACCAAACATTGTGCCGAGCTCTTTGATGTGGTTTTCTGACAGTAAGCTCTTAACGAGCATGTCGTCTATATAGACCTCCATTGTTTTGCCAATCTGTTCGACAAATATTTTGTTGACCAAGCATTGGTAGGTTGCCCCTGCATTTTTTAGTCCGAAAGGCATCACCTTATAATAGCATAGCCCTCGGCTCGTGATGAATGTCGTCTTCTGTTTGTCAGGTGGATGCATCCGAATTTGCTTATATCCAGAGTACGCATTCATAAAGCTGAGTAGCTCGAAACCAGACGTCGCGTTGACGAGCTGATCTATCCTGGGCAACGGGAAGCTATCTTTCAAGCAGTCTTTGTTGAGGTCGGTGTAGTCCACACAAACTCTCCATTTTTTGCTTGCTTTTTTCACCAAGACAACGTTAGCGAGCCAATCTGGGTAACGTATTTCTTCGATAAATCCCGTTTGATGCAATTTTATGACTTCCTTCGCGATCACTGCATACCTTTCCATGTTGAAGGGTTGTCGTTTCTGATGAATTGGCTTGAAAGTCGGATCGACATTTAGTCGGTGGACCATAATTTTTGATTTAATACCCGGCATGTCTTGGTGAGACCATACGAACACATCTGCATGCTGTTTTAGGAAGGTGGTCAGTCTTCCCCACATCTCGTCGTTCAACTGGGACCCGATTCTGACTACCCGGGTTGGATCGTCGTCTGTTAAAAGAACCTCAATTAGTTCTTCAGCGGGTGATTCGGGTTCCCCTGTCTCTTCCCTGGGATCAGGGGGGTTGTGCATTACACAACAGAAACCAGGCTTTTTCCATGCAAGGTCAGCTTGTAACATCAACGGGCTTCCTGTTGATTGCCTCGCACCACTCCGACACCTTCATCAGTGTCAAATTTCATAGCGAGGTGGTATATGGAAATACCGGCTTTGAGGGCTCGGAGGATGGGACGGCCGATTATTGTGTTGTAGGCAAACGGGGTGTTGACGATGAGGAAATCGACCATAATCATTTTTTTATTAGGTTCTTCTCGTGCTGTGACCGGAAGAGTTATCTCCCCTTCCGGCATGATTGTGTCCCCAGTGAACCCGGTCAAAGCCGTTTTAACTGGCCTCAATCTGGATTAGTCGATTTTCATCCTCTCGAACGTTGCACTATACAAAATGTCCACCAAGCTGCATGTGTCGACCATCATTCTGTGGAGTTTCTTGTTGGCAACTATCATTGATACCACGAGTGAATCATCATGGGGGTGGAGGATACCCCTGGCATCTTCCTCGGTCAAGGTCGATGTGCGAGAAGTGACCTTTGCGATCTTCGCAGGTCGGCTCGCGATGTTTATAGGTAATCCTGGTTCAAACGTCCTACCTTGCAGTGCATATGCTTTTCGAGCATTGTCAGTGTCCCCGGTAGTTGGCCCACCGAAGATTATGTGGATTTCTTGCACAGGATTGTTGTCGATCTATTCATCGGTCTGATTCTTCCGATCCGTAGCCCTTCAGTCCTCCTGATGCTGGGCAATATAGTCCTTCAAGAATCCCTGCTGAATGAGGGTTTCTATCTGACGTTTCAGGTCGAAACAATCTGCCGTATTATGACCGTGGTCTTTATGATACAAACAATATTTCGATTTCGACCTCCTGTCAGGGTCGGTTTTGATTTTCGTTGGTCGTCCAAACATCTGCTCGCCATTTTCCGCCAAATATACTTTCTCGATGGTCGTGTTGAGCGGTTTGTACTTCTCAAATCGAGGGGTTGAGGCGTTGACTCCTCGGGTAGTAGTGTTCCGACCTGGTGACCTCCGATCTGGTCTGTGCCTTTTCAAGCTACTTTCTTCCCGGCGATCTTTGCTCCTAGAAGACGATCTATGCACGTTAACCAATTCCTCCACGTTGATGTGCTTGGCAGCTCAATTCAAGAATTCCGCCACAGATTGGGGCGGTTCTTCTCCAATTGACTAGAGGAGTTTCTTATCGCATAATCCTCCGATCATAGTGTGGAGTAGTACGTCCTGAGAAAGGCTTTCAACTTGGACGGCCTCGGCATTGAAACTTGCGAGGTAGTCTTTTTAAGACTTATTCTCTTTTTGTTTGACTGCGGCGAGATGGGTTGAATGCTTCATCGAGTCGGATACTGCCGATAAACTGAGTGGCAAAGGCCATACTTAGTTGGGTAAACGAGTCGATCGACCTTAGTTTTAAATTTCGAAACCAGGTCTAAGCCGAGCTTGTTAATGACAAAGGGAAGGCTTTGCACATGATGTGCCCTTTGACTCCGAGGAGTTCCATTCGGACCTTGAAATTCTCTAGATGCTCCGCTGGGTCTCCTATCCTAGAGTATTGTTTGAGCTGAGAGATTTTAAATCCTTAAGGAAGCAATTCCTCACAGATTTCTTCAGTGAATGGTGATTCAGACGAATCGACCAACGCATCTACTGCAATGGGTGCTCGGGCGCGCTGCGTTCTTTGGATATCGCCTTCGCGTTCACGAAATTCCTTCAGCTCAGCCTCCAGTGGATTTATATTGTCGTCCACTTGGTCACGATCCATGCAAGCCGACCTTTTCTCTTCGGGTTTATGGCGTAAATCACTTGGGGGCAATTCTGCTGCCGACCGAGTTTTTGCTCTTGTTGCTCGGCTGGCAACTTCATCATCTCTAGCACGTTCTTGATTTGGAATCGGGAGAGAGTGTTGTGGTGGGGGAGCTTGATGCGACTGTCGATGCTCACCATCGCCCCTATAGACTGGGGACGGTTGGGCTAAACTAGCGAGGAGAGCCTTCATATCATCAAGTTGTTGGTTGAAGTGTTCGAACCGTTCATCCACACTTCCTAGTCGTTTGGCGACACCTCCCACTTGTTCTTCGAGAGCGGACAGCCTGGTTCTGCAGTTGCGAGACATCTGTCATCCATTTTGCTGAACAAGGTGTGGTGATGAACTTCCAATCCAGAGGGCGGGCGTTTCAGGAATGGACCCCTCATCATCGGATCGCGAAGCTTCAGATGGCCCGAGCGGGAGCTTTTCCCTTGTATTTTCTTTTTCCAACCATCTGAAGTATTCTCGATGGAGGGGGTATATTTTTTGAAGCTCTTAGGTGAGAATACGATTTTGTAGTCGGTTTCCCATAGACGACGTCAACTATTGCTGCTCGATTTCAACAACGAGAGAGGGAGATTGATGATCAACCTCGAGGATGTAGAGGGACTATGATCTGTCTATTCGAGATCTGCAAAGACAAACAATGGCTAAGAGGGGGTTGGAGACCGACCGTTAGTCCTCTGATGCCTAAGTCAATTAGAGCTTTTAGAATCAATAATTTCCTCTTTTCTTTTGTAAGTAAGAGTTTTTGTGTACCTTAGTGATGAAGAGGACGTGTCTTTTTATAGACTTGCGTCATGGAATCGTGTTCCTATTAGGAAACGTAATCTCCGTGGAGGAGATTTCGGACCTCCGAGATCTTTGAGCCGTTCCATAGTCATCGAAAACGGTTACCTTAACGACTCTTCGAATCTTTCTCCTATCTTTTCAGCCGAAGCCTAAGATTATGGGAGTCGGGATTGTAAGGCCGAGGTCGTCTTCTAGACATTGGATTATTTCGATATGTGACTAGGTTGTTTTATATTCAACCTGAGGTGAGACCTCGTAATTTACCTACAACAGACAGTAAAGGTCATTCATAATTAGTCCTACGAGAGTTGCTGATGCAACTCAGCTCGGGAGTCATCAGTAAATCTGAGTTGTGCACATGGAGGATCGGACCAAAAATGTTAACCTGGCGCCATCAATCACCGGTCCACTCATCAACTAGGCCATCCTTGTTCAAAGTTCAGATGAGGGTGAATGGACGTCCCCGATTATTGCACCGGATCATCTTTCTCTTGGAGTCGCATGGGTACACGTGACATGCTGGCAGATGAGCTGGTTCCATTAATGACCAATAACTCTTCATTTGTCCTGGCTACTAATATTAGTTATTTGAGCTACTAATGTACAGCCATTTGATGAGTAGGCTGAAGTAATGGGTTAAACGGGTCGTACACGGTTCAACATGACCCGTTGCCCGACCCACCTGTGTTGTTTTTTTGGTCAGTTATGTAACGCACCCACCCAGTCAATCGCACAACACGCCAACTGGTGCTGTTGGCATTGATGGGTTCCGAAACCAAGACCCCTCCTGTTGAGACTCCCGCTGATCTACCAACGAAGAAAGGCTCCGAACGCTGTGCGCTACAATATAGAAAACTTTGTACAACGCACATAATAACAACCTAAATTCAAGTGGTGGGCCCCACTACATATGCTATATTATCCACCGGTCCAAAAGATGCAGCCAATGTCGATGATGGAGATCAATGCAATGATCATGTGGGGCCTAAAACTTGAATCTGAAGGGCTTCTGTTTATTTCTTTTTTCTGACGATGTGGCTCACCTGATGCTTGGATGAAGGGCTTCTGTTGTTTTTCTTTTTTCTGACGATGTGGCTCACCTACGCTTGGATCATTTTGAATTTTAGGGATCCGTACCATCATGGCTGGACCTACATTTTGATCAGTTGGATGTCGTCCAAACACGAGTTGGAGCGCACACTAGCTAATTTGCTTTGCCTCGGTCTGAAATTATAAAGCCTGACAACGTCGCAGCCCGAGGTCTGTCCAAACCCGTCCCACAAAGTAAAACTGGGGAACTCAATCTAGATGTACGATGGATTAAAAGAAAGAGGACCGTACCTAACCATAATTAGCATATACATCCCATCCATCAACCAGGCCCAACTACCCACGCCAGCGGATTAGGTGTTATTCGGGAAACACATTAGCGGGTGTTACCCTTAGAGTGAGTCCCACCTTGATTATTTCTTGCATATCCACACCGTCCATATGTTTTCCCAGCCTATTTTAGGACGTGGTCCCAAAAATTAAGCAAATATGAATCTTATACGGACCCCACCAATGGCAACCGTTGTGATTGAAAACCCACTATTAAAAACTTCTTAGGGCTCACTGTAGTGTTTATTTTCCATCCATCCTGTTGATAAGGTTAAGCAGACCTGGATGAATGGAAAATTCAAAGATCAGTTAGATCCAAAACTTTTGTAGCCCATAAAAGATTTTAATGGTCATTCACCACTAGAATAAGTGGTGTGGTCCACCTGAGATTTGGATCTGTTTACTTATTTAGATCACGTACTTAAAGAAATATGGAGAAACAGATGGATATAGGGTGGATATGTAAAAGAATTCATCAAGGTAGGCCTCACAGAGTAAGGATAACACCCACTGACATGTTACCCGGGGAACACCTAATCCACTCCCACTGCCCACCACAGTGCAAGATTTGCGATGTTTCGTATGGACACCCTCTCATGTATGCTATGGGGAACGGATTGCGTGGAGTGCGAACACCCTCCCCCGGATGTGCGCAGCTGAATTGCCACGTGGTCTGGAAGTCTGAATTTTACCATACGAGTGTTTTCGATGATGCCTTTGACTATTCTGGAGTGATGACGGCCTAATATATATGATTTGTTTGGCCAGTCTGAGCTTTCTTGGTTATGTAATACTTTTCTAAGATGTACAAAATAGTATTTTTAATAGGACTATATGTTGGATTTAATTGCTGAAAATAATAGATTAAAATCGAGAACAGAATTAAAATAATAAATTAAATAGGTAAAGAATTTATGTGTTTGAGTTGATACGTGACTGAGTCACTCGGCTTGAAACCAAATTTGCCCTCCTTGAGCTGCGTCTCAAATGCAACAGGATTTCTTGGACAGTTGGCCTCCAGGATGCAACGACTATTGCCCGGTCCCAACGGTGCACTCGCTGTATACGGGCTCGAACCAGCGTGCAGAACTTAAACCCGAAGTGATTGAATAGCTTGCAAACTCAGTTAACAAAACAACAATGAACCAGAGAGGATTTTGAAGAACCAGAATGAAAACTTAATTTTATTGATTAAAACGGATTAGAGGATATGTCTATATATAGATCGAGATTAGGTACCTGAAGCATTGTTTCAAATGGGTTAGGTCCGTTGGGTTTAAACCCAACAGGAGCGACCACCCGAACAGATGCATCTCTCTGGTTTGAAAATTCGCGCAAAAAGACAGGTGCGAGTATACTCACGGAAAATCGTTTAGCGCGAGTGTACTCTCAATCCCACATAGACCCATACCCAGACCTGGACCCGAGCCTGAGCCCGAGCCTGAGCCTGAGCCTGAGCCCGGCTCGGCGACGATGATGACACGATGCGGCTTGGCTCGGCTTGGCTTGACCGGCAGGCGGGCGAGCGCGCGCACGCGCATGTGTGGTCAATGTCATAGATTTGAGCTAATAGCATAGCCCTCCATTGGACCAAATTTACATGCCCCCCCTGAAAAGGGGCTTTAGCCCAATGCCAAAACTCCATCTTATAACCTTGAGATTTTCATTGTTCATTTTCGATGTGGGACTAAAGAGTAGCACTAAAAAATAAAATCTTTTTTTTCAAAAGAGAAACATGGAGGGAAATTTAAATTTGAAACACTTTTCAATTTTAAAATTCTTTTAAAATATAACAATCCCCCAATGTTTCAAATTCAAAACACTTCGGTATCAGTTAGAAAAGTTGTGTAATAGTGTCGATGTCTATCCGACTTTAATCGACATTTAGAGTAAGCAAGACAGGTTTACAGGAATCAGGTGACTATCAGTCAATAACCTGACCCTTTAAGCGTAAACGGCTATACATGCCACTCACACAACTTTTCGGCTACAGCTGGTTCTGCGGTTTGGTGACATTTTGGCCATGCACCTTTACCTAGATTTTCATGAGTGCTCTAGAGAAATAGCCTATATATTCTCATAGGAAGCGGCCCCACTTCCACACTCATATAGGTGAATTTCATTCCAATGTATACAGCAACTGGATACACACCATTGATGGTCATGGATTCATTAATAGTTCAAAAACTCATCCTCTCACACGTTGTTGTTTGCACTGCCTACACCATAGGAAGGGGCAAGTTCTTTGCAGTGCTTCCCAGTCTCCTAGTGTCTTGTTGTTTACCCATTGAACCTATCGCATGTGATCTCCACTTATATAGATTGGGTTGCCGACACTGGTAGCTCATTCCGTTAGGCTCAGCCCCATTCCCTTTGATGTTTTCATGACTAATCCTTTAGTTCTTTGGTCAGAGGATCTACCAGATTCTTTTTTGATCTCACGAAGTTAATAGCTATGACTCCATCATTCAACAAGTGTTTCGCAATGTTATGTCGCAGTCTAATATGTTTACTTTTGCCATTGTATATCTTACTCTTGGCTCTGGCAATAGCTGCTTGACAGTCAAAATGTATAGAAATAGCAGACACAGGTTTTGGCCACAACGGTATATTTGTTAACAAATTTCTAAGCCATTCAGCTTTTGAGCCTGCTTTTTCTAAAGCGACAAACTCGAATTCCATAGTAGACCAAGTAATACAAGTCTGTTTAATAGACTTCCAGGATATTACACCTTCACCAAAAGTAAAAACCTATCCACTTGTGGATTTTGTTTCATCTGAATCAGTGATCCAATTGGTATCATTGTATCCTTCTAATACACGAGGATAACCTGTATAATAAATGCTATATGCAATAATACCTTTTAGATATTTCAGTGCTCTATTCAATGCATTCCAATGATCATATCCAGGATTATGTGTATATCTACTTAGCTTACCTACTGCATATGCAATATCAGGTTTAGTACAGTTCATCAGATACATTAGGCTACCAATTAATTGAGAATAATCAAGCTGAGATACACTACTTCTTGTATTCTTTTTGAGATGCACAGTATGATCATATTGTGTATTAATAAGTAAAGAGTCAAAGTAATTAAACCTTTTTAGTATTTTCTCAACGTAGTGAGATTGAGACAAAATAATATTATCATCTTTTCTGATTACCTGAATACCTAATATCATACTTGTTTCTCCTAAGTCTTTCATATCAAAGTTAGAAGACAGGAGCTGTTTAGTTGAATTAACTAACTCAATATTAGTTCCAAATATAAGCATATCGTCAACATATAAACAGATTATCACACCATCATTATCAATGAATTTGCTATATACACATCTATCCACATTATTAATAAGATATCCATTTGATTTTAAGACATTGTCAAATTTTTCATTCTATTGTTTAGGAGATTGTTTCAAGCCGTATAAATATTTAATTAGTCTACAAACTTTGTGCTCTTTTCTAGGAGTTATATAGCCCTCAGGTTGTTCCATGTAGATTTTCTCTTCTAATTCTCCATTTAGAAAAGCTGTTTTAACATCCATTTGATGTACTACTAGCTTGTAAATAGATGTGATTGCTACTAATACCCTGATCATTGTAATTCTAGTTACAGGTGAATAGGTATCAAAGTAATCGTATCCTTCTTTTTGTTTAAAGCCTTTTGCGACTAATCTAGTTTTAAACTTATCGATAGATCTATCTGGTTTAAGCTTCTTTTTAAACACCCATTTACACCCTATAAGTTTGTTCCCAGGAGGAAGATCTACAAATTTTCAAGTGTTATTAGATATAATCGACTCTAATTCATCTTTTATAGGTTCTCTCCAGAATGATGCATCAAGAGAGTTAATGGCTTCTGAATAGGTCTTAGGATCATCTTCTAATAAGAAGGTAAAGAACCCATCTCCTAGGTTGGTTTCCCTACGAACTCTCGTACTCCTTCTAGGTTCTGGTTCTACTTCACAACTAATATCTATACTTTTACTTGTTGAAGTAATATTTGATCCATTAATGCCTTTTATTTCTACGGATCTAGACATCATAGGAAAGACATTTTCTAAAAATTCCACATCTCTAGCTTATATAATAGTGTTTGGATCTATAATGTTATCCTTAGATTTCAAGACTAGAAACCTATACGCTGCACTGTTTTCTGCATATCCTATAAACACACAATCAGATATTTTAGGACCTTGGTTTCAAGTAACCCTACTTTAGCTAGACACCCCTATACTTTAAGATGTTTATAACTAGGGGTATAATTTTTCCACAGTTCATATAGTATCTTACTAATCTTTTTATGAGGTATTCTATTCTGGATATAACAAGCAGATAGTATGGCTTCTCCCCACATATTTAGGGGCAAACCAGAACTATTTAACATAGCGTTCATCATATCCTTTAATGTTCTGTTTTTGCGTTCAGTTATTTCATTTTGTTCTGGTGTGTACGGAGTAGTAGTTTCATGTATTATTTCACTCTTTTCATAAAGTTCTCGAAACTGTGAAGATTCATACTCGCCTCCTTTATCTGACTTAAGTCTTCTAATGGTCCTACTAAGTTGATTTTCAAATTCTGTTTTATACTTCATGAATGATTGTAAGGCTTCATCTTTTTTTTCTTAGAAGATATACTCTAGCGTATCTAGAATAGTCATCTATGAATGTCACATAGTATCTTTTGCCTCCTCCAGACATGTGATTTCTAAAATCATCTAAGTCATTATGTATTAATTCTAATAATTTAAAACTTCTGTTAACAAGTTTAAATGATTTCTTAACGAACTTGGATTCTATACAAGTCTCACATTTTCCAACGTTATCGATTAAAATATCAAGTAATAATCCTATTTGTTTCATTCTTTTTAAGGATTCTACGTTCATGTGGCCTAATCTACTATGTTATAATGAAAGAGATTCAACAATATAAGCAGAACAGGATGATTTCTTATTATTTTCATATGAAACGTTTATAACAAACAAACTATCATTGCAGTAACCCTTTCTAAGGAAAGTTCCGTTCTTGGTCATTACAAGCTTATCAGAATCTATTACTAATTTAACTTCAGTCTTGTTGAGCAGCGAACCAGAGATCATATTGCGACGAATATCAGGCACATGTAGCACATTCTTTAGCAATAAAGTCTTTCCTGATGTGAGCTTCAGAAGAATATTTCCTTTTCCAACAACTTGGAGAGGATCGAGCATTTTTCATGAACACTTGTTCTTCATCCCCTGTAGCCTGATAGGAGGTAAACATGCTTCGATCCTTACATACATGCCGAGTTGCCCCGGTGTCTAATATCCATTCCATATTGTTTACAAGGAATACTTCAGACACTACAGCGAAAATCATGTCTGAATTTTTTTTCAGTTTCAGTGAGATTTACTTGTGACTTCGTATTCTTTTTCTTAAGCCTACATTGATTTTCATAATGTCCAGGCTTTTTACAATAATTACAGGATCATTTCTTCTTGAATTGTCCATTTGTTTTCTTTTTGAGCCTGTATTCTTTAGAGTGATGACTAGGCTTTCCACAATTATAACAATTTTCTTTCTTTTTGCTATTTGTTGTCTGACTTGTTTCGATCAGGTTAGCCTTAGATATTGACCCGTTTGTATTATCAATCTGATCTCTATTTCTGTTGGCTTCTTCTATTCTTATATATACGATTATATTTTCTAAAGAGATACCGTTTTTCTTGTATTTCATCCTATTTTTATATTCTTTCCAGGAATGAGGTAATTTTTTAATTAGAGCTCCTGATAAGAAGACCTCTTCTATTTTCATTCCTTCAATTGTCAGTTCATGCACCAGATTTTAATAATCATGAATTTGGTTCATGACAGGTTTATCATCTGTCATTTCATAATGAAGGAAATTAGCAATAGCATGTTTCTTAGAATCTGCATCTTCACTCACGTATTTCTTTTCTAATATAGTCCAGATGTCTTTAGCAGATTTATAAGAAACATATATATCATATAGTTCATTAGACAAGGTATTTAGAATATAATGTTTATAGTTATTGGCATCTCTAAACTCAGTTTCATTTGCTGGATCAATTGTAAATGAATCTGAAAGAATGTAGAAAACCTTTAGAGTTTGTAATGCAAAATTGATCTTTTGTTTCCACCGTTTGAAATTCTATCCAGCAAACGGTTCGATTTTGGACAGTTCAGTCGTAGGGTTGACTGTGATGGTGGCCATTGATTACTAAAGAAATCTGGTTGTGACTTAGTTTTCAACGAGTTATTAAGGCAGTAAATCAGTTAAATACTGATTTCAAAAAGTTTAAAAGAAGAAGAAAAATATTTCTATTTTCGAACAAATATCTACTGTTTCCAACAATTAAGAAGATATGGTTTCAAGATTGTTGGATTTAATTGCCGAAAACAGTAGATTAAAATCGAGAACAGAATTAAAATAATAAATTAAATAGGTAAAAAAATTATGTGTTTGAGTCGAGGCGTGACTGAGTCACTCGGCTTGAAACCAAATCTGCCCTCCTTAGGCCGCGTCCCAAATGCAACAGGATTTCTTGGACAGTTGGCCTCCAGGATACAACGACTATTGCCTGGTCCCAACGGTGCACTCGCTGTACACGGGCTCGAACCAGCGTGTAGAACTTAAACTCGAAGTGATTGACTCGCTTGCAAACTCAGTTAACAAAACAAGAATGAGCTGGAGAAGATTTTGAAGAACCAAAAGGAAATCTTGATTTTATTGATTAAAACAGATTAGAGGATATGTCTATATATAGACCGAGATTAGCTGCCTGAAGCACTGTTTCAAATGGGTTTGGTCCGTTGGGTTTAAACCCAACAGGAGAGACCACCCGAACAGATGCATCTCTCTGGTTTAAAAATTCGCTCAAAAAGACAAGTGTGAGTATACTCACGAAAAACCGTTTAGCGCGAGTGTACTCTCAATCCCACATAGACCCAGACCCAGACCCAGAGTCAGACCCGGACCCGAACCCGAGCCCGGCCCGGCACCGGCACCGACACCAACAACGGCGATGGTGTGGCTCGGCGCGCGCGTGTGGTCAATGGCATAGATTTGAGCTAATGACATAGCCCCCCCATCCGACCAAATTTGCATTCCCCCTGAGAAAGGGGCTTAAGGGGCTCAAGCCCAATACCAAAACTCCATCTTATAACCTTGAGATTTCCATTGTTCATTTCCGATGTGGGACTAAAGAGTAGCAATAAAAGACAAAACCTTTTTTCAAAAGAGAAACATGGAGGAAAATTCAAATTTGAAACACTTTTCAATTTTAAAATATAACATTGTAATCACTACTAGTGGATTTGGTGAAACATTAGTTCATGGTTGGCCAAAGCCGTAAACTCACCTAGTAAGGCAGAAGAATTAAAAGAACCCTTCGAAGCGAATAACTCCTGTAATAGGCCTACAATCCTGGAGATCAGGGTAAGGGTCTTGGTTACGAAAGAAGAAGGGGTTATACACTTTCTCTCGTCCGTATTTACGTACGGTTTCTACTTCAAGGGACATGCACTTTTTAGGGAAATTGTGTATCTGCAAGAAGGTTAGTCATTTGGTACTGTGCATAACCCTAGATGAGGGAACCGAGTAGGCGAAAAAGAAAGAAAATAAAGCAATCCTAGCCCTGCTTTCCAATGTTGAAAGACAAGGGCAGACAAACAAAATAAAGTAAAAATGCAGGAAATATAAACAGTCCTAGCCTTACTTCACAGGGTAAAACCCCAAGTATGCAAGGAGAATAGATATAAGTGGTTGTAAACGCAATAAAAGGAGAAAAAGAAAAGAGATTAGTATTTGTTGAGGAGGGAATGTGTAGAATGAACCACGTTCTGAGCTTGATTGAGATGTGAGAAAGTGAAAAGGGAAGTCAAACTTTTTTTTCGAATAGAAAAAAAAAGGATAGTTGAACGTCCCTAATCCTGACTCTACTTGTGAGTTGATTTGGTTGGCTTGGATGGGTTGACTTTTTGTGATCAACCGAGGCAGATCTCGGTCGAAAATCGTTGGGAGATGGGAGATGGGAAAAAAACTTCTATAACCTTTTGTTGCCATTTTTTTGCCTCTTCTAGTTAGGGGGTGCCATTTATATAGACTCGAAAATCGTCGACTAGGAAGGAGCTGATAGACACTTGTTAAAAGCATCTCATGCAAGATCTTTTAGAGATCCAGGGTGCGATACAAATGGTGCCAGCTGATGGATTGATTTTTTCCTTAGGTGGGGTGTCTACAGCCACATACCACCGAGTGTGTTGATATCACCAAGTTCTGTGGGTCCACCATGAAGTATGTGTTATATCCACACCATCCATCCATTTTACGAGATCATTTTAGGGCATGGGCCCAAAAAAGAGGCAGATTCAAGGCTCAAGTGGACCACACCATATAAAGCAACGAAGATTGAACGTTTACCACTGAAATCTTCTTGGGGGCCACAAAAGTTTTGGATCAATCTGGTATTTGTTTTTCCCTTCATCTAGGTATTTGTGACCTCATGAACAGGTTGGATGACAAATAAACATCATGGTGGGCCCTAATAAGGTAGGGCTATCAATGGACCGGATCTTGGTCCAGATCTGCTCCGATTTTATTGGATTCAGATCAACGATCCAGATCAACAGGTTAGATTCGAATCTTGTTAATCAGATCCGTTAAAATTTCGGGTTGGATGCGGATCACCTTGGATCCGCTCCGTTTAAGATCCGATCCGAATTTAAAATGAATAAAAAAATATTATATATTTTATATATAAATACATATAATAAAAAACCACATATATTTTATCTCAAGTGGACCACAGTCTTTACCATCCAACCTGTTGAATGGTATCCACATGTATTCGGATCGGGTCGAATCAGAGTTGGATCGGTTGAATCTCAATTGGGTCGGGTTTCAGATCAAATGTTTAGAGATCCGTCGAATTTCAGGTCGGAGTCAGATCATCCGAATCACAAATCGGGTTGGATTCTAATCTGCCCTAATCCGCTCCAAATCCGATCCATTGACAGCCCTATAGTAAGGTTCCAACAGTAGGAATCATTTCCCCTCTGCTTTATGTGGTGTGGTCCATTTGAGCTTTGGATTTGCCTCATTTTTTTTAGCTCATGACCTAAAATGATCTCACCAAATGGATGGATAGTGTGGACATAATATATACATCATGGTCGACCCATAGAACTTGGTGACGTCAACACATCGAGGTTGGTGGTGCGTTGCAGACCATGCAATCCATGTATGTCCATGAAATCTTAGATGGGCTCCGATCGATATAAAAAAAATGCATCATTGTGGGCCCGCAAGCAGGGGCGGAGCCAGGATTTTCTTTTGGGGGGCGAGGCGAAAGCATGAAGCAACTATCAATAAATTAAAAAAAATGATCGTTTCTTTTCATACCTTGATCAAAGTAGATATATAAACAAAAAAAAAATAAATAAATAAAACAAAGAGAGAGAGAGAGAGAGAGAGAGAGAGAGAGAGAGAGAGAGAGAGAATGGTGGGAAATAAAACTTACTTGATTAGATAAATGGGTTTTGAGATCTTTGAAAAATTAAGATAAAATGAAATCTCTCATTTTTTTCCTTCTTTCTTAGGAGAAAAAGAAAATCCTAGGGATTGGCCTTCCTAGAAAAACCTCTCTCTGGGGCGGTAAAAGAGGGGAGCAGATTAGCCGTTATTCGAGAAACAGCTTTGTGGGTGTTACCCTAATTGTATGGGGCCCATCTTGATGTATTTTTATATATCCACACCGTCCATCTGTTTTTTCATATTATTTTAGGATGTGATGCCAAACCTTAAGAAGATCCAAATCTCAGGTAGACTATACTATTAAAAAGTGATGAATGAGCATTAAAAAGTTTCCCTAGGCCCACAAAAGTTTTGGATCAAGACGATCTTGGTATTTTCCCTTCATCCAGATCTTCTTGACATTATCAAAAGGTTGGATTGCAAATAAACATTAAGAAAACCTTAGGATAGGCTCTTTGGAATTTTTAATGGTGAGACACTCAATCACCATTGTTTCCTATGGCGTGGTGCACCCGATATTTGATCTGCATAAGTTTTGGTATCCCATCCTAAAATGGCCTGAAGAAACGAATGGACGGAGTGGATATACAAAACATCATCAAGGTGCCATACTGTGAGGGTAACACCTACTAAGATGTTACTCGAGCAACACCTAATCCGCTCGCATAAAAGACGGATTTGAATATTCATAACCTGTGAAAGCCTTTGGCTAGAAGTTCCAGCGTAGGAAAGCTAGGTGGGTCCCACCGTGATGTTTATGAGAAATCCACCTCGTCCATACGTTTTACGAGCCCATTTTAAGTCACGGGACAAAATATGAGATGAATTCAAAACTAAAGTGAGCCACACTGAGAGGAAACAATGGGGAAAGAAGTGCCTGCGGTTGAAATCTTTCTGGGCTCTGCCTTGATGTTTTTATACCATCCAAACCCTTTGTAAGGTTATTCCCATTGAATTTATAACAAAAAAAAAAAACCCTTATTCAGACAGCGGATTAGGTGAGGCAGGCTAATAGCTTGGTAGGTATGGCCCTGACTATGGGGCCCATCTCAATGTATGTGTTGTATATCCATACTGTTTCTCCATTTTGCAGATCATTTTGGGGGTATGGTACCCAAAACGAGACGGATTAAAATCTCAGGTGGACCACACCACGGAAAAACAGTGGTGATTGTGCCAACCTGTTGATAAGGTCACACAGACCTGGATGAAGGGAAAACACAAATATCATCTTGATCTAAAACTTTTATGGCCCACAAGAAGTTTTTAATGGTGGGATTCAATCCCTACTGTAAAATGATTTAGAAAAAACAGATGGCCACTAACATGTACATCAAGGTGGGCCTCATGGTCAGGGCCTCACCCACTTAGCTGTTACCCTTATCTCACCTAATCCTGTGCCCCATCAATAAAGCAGAAATATTGAAAAATAGTTTAGATGGGATTAAATGGCATGGAATTGCATTAGATGGGATTCTTCCTCAAGCAAAGACACTGAATTAAGCAAAACTCTATTTTGTGGACGATGGATTTGTAATCAATGGACTGGATTCATAATTGATGTCGGTCACTCGTACAAGTATACAATTCAAATTTTAGGTTTAAAGGATACATATGGATGGACAGCATAGATAAAACACATGCATCAGGACTCAGAGATGTAGTGGATTTCACATAGGACCAAATGCAATTCAGTTCCACCTAATCCCATTCCTTCTAGTGTCTCCAAATCTTTCATAGAATTTGTACGAACCAAATGCAATTCCATTCCACGTAAGCCCTTCTAAACCCATGTACCAAACAAGCTTGGATTAGTCGTTTACCCGGATAATAGCTTAGTGGATGTTACCCTTACCATGTGGGGCCCATCGTGATGAGTTGATTCCACATCCACGTTGTACATTTGTTTTTGTTTTTTAGCTCATTTAAGAATTGCAATCTCTAGTAGACCACACCACTAGAAAAAGTGGTGAATGACCATTAAAACTTTTCGTAAGCCACAAAAGTTTTGAATTAAGCTAATATTTGTATTTTCCCTTCCTCTAGTTCTTGGTGACCTTTAAGGGTAACACCCACTAAGCTGTTACCCGGGTAACTCCTAATAGGCGCCCATGTACTATAGTAATGAAAATATGTATGATTCAAATTATTGGATCACTAAGTGGGCCCCAATGGGTGGTGACATGCGCTGAATCCTTGGCCGCACAAAGGCTAAGGGCGTGTTTGGATCACCGATTACGACGGTAATGTGTGGTAAACGCACATTTTACGATGTGCATCCCATGTTTGGATACGAGCAGCAGGCGCGTAATGATCTGCCTCGGAAATATGAGACGGATTTAGCGCGATTTCGACCGCCATTCCATCCATTTCAGCTACTTTCATAAGGCCATTTTTCGAGTCCTGTGGGTGCACAGGAAAATTGCTGATCCATTTCCTCCTCCTTTAACGGCAGTGGAACGATGTCCCGTTCTGATACTCTGTGCACGAAAGCACTCCGTCTGCATCCTCTTACAGGTACACTCTCTCATTCCTCTTGCATGGACAGAGCCATAAGGGGTGTCTGACCTACTCTACTCAGGTACCCATCCCTGGGTTAGGTTTCATGGCCATCTCTAGCAAACGGACATGTGTTTACACCTAATCCTCTTGCATGCACAGAGTGATAAGGGGTTTACACCCATCCATGGGTTGGGATTCATGCCTATCTACTTTAGGAGACATTCGAGTTGGTTAATCCCTGCCTTTTTCATGGCTATCTCCTTTAACAGAGATGCTCTTACACCCATTCCCCTTACATGCACTGATCCAAAAGGGGTGGCAGACTTGCTCCTGTTGGGGACTCATCTCATAGTATCGGTTAATGGCTAACTCCCTTCAACAGACATTCATTTACACGAAGTCCTTCGCATGTCATCTGATTGTTGCAAATCCTACTTGAGGTTGAATAATCTGCTTAATCCATGAGGAGATTTGTTGGACCTTGGCTTCCTCTTTACCAAATGGTAATAGAAATAAGCCATGCATGTCTAATAGCTACCTCATCCGAGGTAAGTACTATATATGGAGAATGGGGGCCAAGTCCCGTAATCCTCCAAACCCAACATGATTTCACCCCATTGCCATTTTCGACTTCTCCCTTTTCACTTGTCGATTACAAATAGACATGCATGACTTCCCCTATTTTGGCCTTACTGTCGTTTTTTCTCTGGTATGTATGTATTCTCAACGACCTCTTCTTCATTTCACATTAGCATTAAGCTGAATTTCTGTACAACTGTTTTAATGACACACACAGGGGTCCTTACGAGCAGGGTTAGAAATCACTGTATAAAAGGATCACAGTCGAAACAAGTTTGATCCAACTGGAGATTTTATTTCACTTTTTAAGTTATACTTGTCATTTTCTGTTGTTGTCTTCTCCAAATTTTGATTAGCGTTTTAATTACTGACTATATGGTTTATGAAATAGCATTTACATATGGCATTCTTATTCTGAAGTTAATCTTTTTATAATCTGTTGATCCACAAACTCAAATATAGATATTCTTGATTGGCCTAATATACTGAGTTTTGGATATTTATTTACTTTATTCAAATGAACTAATTAAACAGTGCTGATCAAACTATCTTTGCATACTTCTAATTATTTTGTATGTTAGAAATTCTTTTGTATATTAGAAACAATGTCCAATTTAACTTATATTATTCATATATGCCAGAAGATATGTCATCTTCGAGTTCTTCTAGCAATGACGATGAGAGATCAGCTGCAACGTCCGCAGTCCTTGCTGCTGCATATACTATAATGTTGTAGCAGAATATTACTGATCATATTTGATTAGATCTCCATCATGAAAGTGTGACCTTGAACGGAGTCGGTTTATTTATGCAATTATTGCTAAGATTGATGTTGAATGTCTTTCGATTATGTCAAAATTGACATTCTTCTGATTATGCGAGGTTTTGCAGGGAAAAAATCTTCTTAATGATACAAAGAGAGTAAGTTTAGAAGAGCAAGTTGTACTTTTTCTGCATACTATAGGCCATAATGTCAGAAACAGGGTGATTGGCCACCGTTTCGTCCGATCTGAAGAGACTGTAAGTCAACATTTTAATAGAGTTTGGATGCGATAAACGGTCTTTACCCAGATGTAGTCAAGTTCCCAAGTCTTGTGGCGGAGATATCTTTAAATCCCAATTGGAGTCAGTATTTTCAAGTTTTCAACTATGATTTACATAAAATCGTCAACTACTTTTCCTTATTCACAATATCGACAATCAAACTAATTTAAGTTCCTAGTAGGATTGTGTCGGTGCCATTGATGGTACACACATTCCTGCACACCTACCAAAATGCAAGGTCGGAAGCTATCGCAATAGGAAGGGCTTCCTATCTCAAAATGTTCTTACGACGTGTACATTTGACATGAAATTTATATATACACTAGCTGGTTGGGCGGGTTCTACCTCGGATGCACGTGTCTTACGTGATGCACTCTCTCATAAGCCTGACAATTTTCTCGTCTCACATGGTGAATAACTTAACTCTCATAAGCAAACAATTCTTTTAATGATTGATGAAATTTTTTGAGGGAACATGTAACTGCCCCCAAAATTCGACACTCGAGTATATAACTCAAATCTCGAAATCAAGGGTGTTATGTAAATAATGAATGAATCCTTCACAATCATAACTGAAACTTTTATCCTTTTCATTCACAAGGTACCAAATATATGGAATCAAAATAAACCAAACTTTGAAAATTAAACTATAAATCAACGAATCTATGAAATTATTCCAAACTGTCTAAACTAATGACCATCTAATGGGCCTTATTACATCAATACTTTCAAACTAAATCAAAATAAATCAATTCTAAAATTTTTCTAGAGAATTTCCTCATCTGGAACCGCTTCCTCGAAGTCCTCTAAGTCATCACCTGTCACTACGGTTAATCGCATAACACTGCGTCAGCTATAAAAGCCGGTGAGCATTCTCATATAGTTTAACACATGTAATTCGATGTAGAAAACCACTTGACCATTAAAGTACAAATCACTACAATTTCAATAGTAATTTCATCAAATCAAAATCTCTTAAACATGCACGTGATGTATGGTATGCAAGTATGCTTCAACAATCTCAGTACAGTTATCAGTAGAACATCCAGGGCTTGTTTATAGTCGGGCCTACACTGTCTCACAATTGCAGGGTTGGTCTCTTGTATACACCAGGGAACTCACCCAACCTGCTAAAATCATCTGATATCCACCGGGTACGCTAGTATAGTATCTTGCATACACCAGGGAGCTCAACCAACCCGTCCACAATCGATGGACTATCAGAAGGGTATATTGCACACACAGGGCGCTCAACCAGAGATTGTTGCACACACTTGGGCGCTCACCCAACCAATCATCAATGGGTCTATTGCGCACGCCAGGGTGCTCACCCTACGGTAATAACTGGAGTTCACAATTCGTGCTATGCATGAATCAAATCAATACCTCAAAGCTTTTCTCAAGAAACTCAAAATCAACTCACACATATACAGCGCAATTAAATTGAAATCCACCACATAAAATATTGAAATTAATACAAAACATAATCACAAAAAGAACGAGTTCGACCCGAGGTACAATATCCAATATTTTCCAATAAAAAAAGACACAAATACTTGAATCATATTGATCAAAACTACGAATAGTTATTTCTAAACTAAACCGAACACAAACATGTGAAAAAAAATATGAGAAGAAACTCATAGTCTCTTCTTCTTCTCTCTTTCTTCTTCTTCTTCTCTTCTTTGCTACTGGAACGTTGTTCCAGCAACGTGAATCAGCAACAGCCTCCCCTAGGATCACTCTCTCTCCTCTCTCTTTCACTCTCTCTCTTCTCTCTCTTTCACTCTCTCTCTAACGTCTCCCTCTCTCTCTCTAACGTGTTTGAGTTTGAGTGGGAGAAGGAAAAGATCAAGATTTCAGATCTCCCTCTACATCCACACTGGGTACTATGTGAACCGTTAAAACCGTAGGTGGGGCCCACGCAAACAATCCTTTCAACTTTCAGGGACGCATGCGTAGGATCGGCCCCGATCTTGCGCGTTCTATTTCATTAAGTTCCAGGCATCAACAGATTGTGCGGCCCAGTCTAGTCACTGATTACAAAGACAAAACTTCCCTTAATAGTCCCAAGAGAGGGCTACACAATGGGCAGAATGGATTTTCGGATGGGGTCCACCGTGATGGACGGTGTGGACCGACCAGCGAACAGCGGACGCTGCTGTCGCAGCGTCGAACGAAGAAGACGCAGTGTCTTCAGCTGCGTACGCGGTCAACGCGCGTTGACCGCGGGTCTAACGTGCACGCAGTGCACGTGGGTCCCACAGTGATGTATGTGAAAAATCTACTTCGACCATCATGTAGGCCACATGATTTTAAGGTATGACATGAAAATTGATGCAGCTCCGAGTTTAGATGGCCTACTTATGGACCCGATTTCTAATTAGGGTACTTGCAGGATGACCGGAGAGCTGAAATTTGACGTGTACGGTTAGATTAGGTTTCTAAACTATTATATGAAGTTTTGCATGAAACGAATCGTCAGAAACTGGTATACTTAAGTTTAACTAATAGCAATTTCGTAATTATTGTGAGTTTTGAGAAATCTGACACTTCTACACTGTTCTAGGGTTCATGTTGAGCAACTTTAATAAAGGGGTCCTACATGAATTCCCTATAGTTGATTTATTATTAATTTATCAATATAATAATCCACATAAATTATTTAATAATTAATTAATTTGTTACTTTAATTATTTCGAAAACTTGAGTTATTACAGAACAAATTTACATTAAACAACGAAAATGTAGGTAAATACTACGTTGTAGACGTTGGATATGCGCACTCCTGGTTTCGTGGCACCTTATCGTGGTGTGCGGTATCATCTCCAAGAGTATCGTACAGGAAGAAATCCATCTAATCCGAAAGAGTTATTTAATTGCCGGCACTCTCAACTGCGCAACGTTATCGAGCGTTGTTTTGGCATATTAAAAGCTCGGTTTTCAATTTTACGGATTGCACCTCAAAATAAGATTGAGACACAAGTGAAGATTGTCATCGCTTGTTGTGTACTTCACAACTTTATATGGATTGATGACAATTCAGATTGGGATGTCGACGAGGATGGCGGAGTAGAAACTAACTTCGAAGGTGTCAATTCTCCCAATGAGGAACTTCTTCAAGAAGATGGGGATGTCATCCTGAATGTATCTTAGGCCGAAAGAAGTGCATGGTGGCGACATCGAGATGAGATTGCCAAGAGGATGTGGAATGATGCGCATCCTTTAGATAGGAGGGATAATGTCTGAACATTTTTTTTTTCATTTTTCTATTTTGGTTGATGTGACTGTGATAAATATTTACTTCGTCTTTTT
The DNA here is from genome assembly GCA_003013855.2 of Liriodendron chinense. Classification (NCBI taxonomy): domain Eukaryota; kingdom Viridiplantae; phylum Streptophyta; class Magnoliopsida; order Magnoliales; family Magnoliaceae; genus Liriodendron; species Liriodendron chinense. Next base: position 2,811,698 of record PVNU02002850.1, read on the forward strand.
CTTGAATTTGATTAGCGTCTTTTCTCCATACCGAGTAATGATGGAATGTTATGTCTCTAACTTTTTTTTCTAATTGCCTTTTATATATGTTCGATAACCATAACAATGCAGTTTTATCCCCAACATTATTGTAGGAATCACTTCAACCACAGCTAGGAAATTGAGAATGAAAATGATTGATTTGGAAGTAGCTCCAAATGATTGTTATGACTACATGGTGGAACCAGTGCCAAGAAGATTGCTAATCAAGCGTCCCCAAATATTCCTAGCTGAGAGCACGTTCTCTACTGACAAGAGGATCGAGTGGACCGTCGATATGGATAACATACTCATCGACGGTTTGCTTGAGGCTATTAATTTAGGCCACAAATGCGATAATGGGTTTTGTAACAATTCGTACACTAGTATATGCTTGGAACTTAAAAAGGTCATTGGAATATACATACCTCCTGATAAGTGTATGAACATGATGCGAACTAGGGCTGTTCAAAAAACTGACCAAACCGATAAAACCGACCGAACCGGACCGAACCGATCGATTCCGGTCGGTTTTCGAATCTATTTCGGGTCGGGTCGGTTTTTTAATATAAAAAACCGAGAGTGTCGGTTCGGTTGTCGATTTGTAAAAATTATAAACCGTTTTCAACCGAACCGAACCGATATATGTGTGTGTGTGTGTGTGTGTGTGTGTGTGTGTGTGTGTGAGAGAGAGAGAGAGAGAGAGAGAGAGAGAGAGAGAGAGAGAGAGAGAGGTTGGCCCCACTTCAATATTTACATGAAATCCACTCTAACCAGTAAGGGTGCCACCCCAAGTTAGGCCCAAGACTGAAATATCATCTTTATCTGTAATTCAAGTGGGCCACACCAAGAAAAAGAGTTTGGAGGGTAATGTGGCCTGTAAACTATTTCCAATTGTGTGGTCCGCCTATATCAAAGATGACGCTGGTTTTTCATATTTAGGCCTAAAATTGGGTTAGTCACCTGCTAGTTGGAGTGGATTTTTAAAATGCATGATAGTGGGGCTTATTTAAACTACATTACCAATTACCTCATGTCAAGTAAAAGAATTTTACGTAGACACCGACTTTGCAGCACAGTGAGGGTGCAAATTAGGGTAACAGTTCGGTGGGTGTTATCCTAACTGTGTGGAACCACCTTGATGTATGTTTTGTATATCCATTCCATTCATCTGTTTTCATCTATCGTTTTAGGACATGGTTCCAAACCTCGAGAAGATCCAAATCCCAAGTAAACGATACCATTGGAAACAATGATGAATAACTATTAGAAGCATTTTATGGGCCACAAAAGTTTTAGATTGAGGCCCAAACCGATAAAACCGATAAAACCGATCCGACCCTAGTTTATCCGGTTCGGTTCGGTTGGTGATGATTCATCGGTTCGGTTCGGTTGTTAAATATTCAAAACCGACTAAGTCGGTTCGGTTGAATATTTTCCCTTAAAACCGAACCGACCGAGCCGTGCACAGCCCTAATGCGAACTCTTAAAAAATGGTATACTGAAGTTAGGGACATGCTATCAGCTAGCGGATTTGGTTGAGACCTTAACGAAGTATGGGAAGAGTATGTCAAACTAAGATAATTGTTTACTAGTTAGCGAAACTTGTGTTTTTCTTACCAGCCCTCCAACAATTAACATATACTTTTATTGTACTAGTACCATAAATACACGGGAACACTTCTTGGGAAGCAAATTCGAAGGTATGGTGACTTAACGACTCTCTTTGGTGTTGAATCTGCCTCAGGTAGGGCTGGTCATGAGCCGAGTCAGCTCGAGAAACTCGATCGACTTGACTCGAAAAAGCTCGCCTCTGCTCGACTTGACTCAGTAGAACAAGTCAAGCCAAGCTTCATTTAGGAGCTCGAGTAAAAAATCGAGTCAAGTTCGACCATTGGGTCACTCGACTCGACTCGATTCAAGCTCGACTCGGCTCGAGCTCGAGCACGACTCGTTTCATATAGATATTTAAAAAAAAAAAAAAAACCCTAATCTTCTTATTTCTTGGTTCTCTCTCCCCCCTCCCCCACACACACATTGGGGTCCAAGCTTGGGACATATAAAACCCTCACACGTTGGGGGGTTTCTTAATCCTACTATTTTGTTCAGGTAAGAACATTCCTTGTTGAGCATATCTGATAGATTGAGTAATTTCAAGTACAAAACATGGTGAGCACACAGTGGTTGTGTGTTTTACACACTACACAAACACAGGTGCTACGGTGAGACCACACACCATACATATCTACAAAACAGGGGCTATGGTTAGACCAAACACCATATGCAGCTATTGATTGCAATTTTATGAGGAAGGTGGTGCATCTGATCCATGAATCAGCCGGGCCTCATCATGAAGATGGTCCACACAATAATTAGGGCAGTCCATTCATGTGGTAAGATATGCATGTATTGTGTTAATTATGGTTCATAAAATATTACTAGTGGTTTGCATTCAATGCATGTGTGGCTTGGCTAAAGAAAAAACCGATCAGAGCTAGGTCATTTTAATGGTGGGGTCCCACCTGTAGAAATACTATTCTCCCCTAATATATGTGTGACTTCTCGAACTTAATGATGTTGACTTTTAATTTGTATTTTGTAGTAAAAAAAATATAATAAATTGAGGTGGGAGCAAGCTTGACTCGACTCGAGGTAAGCTCGCCTCGACTCGATCCACTAGCTCGCCTCGAGCTCGCTTTGAAAGTTTTAGCAAACAAGACAAGCTCCAATGGTAAGCTCGAGGGTGAGCTCGAGCTCGAGCTCGAACTCGAGGAGAGCACAGACGAGTCAAGCCAAGCTTGGTCCACCTCGACTTGACTCGACTCGATGTATAGCCCTAGCTTCAGGGTGTATAGCCAAATCGGGTTACTCACTGTCAAGACAAAGAGGGAAGAAACGTGTCGTAGATGACAATGATGTTACGTAGGGTTTAAACGACCAGTTTGATGATACTGTGTGATTGGATACAGAGGAAAACTTTGAATATGTGCCCGATAGACGCAGGTCATTTATCTCAAGACTAGATGATGATTATTCCCCGAGTCCTGCTACTACTCCGAATAATTCTGAGGCAACCCGAGCAACAATCAACTCTATGAAGATGAAGAAAGTCGAGAAGCCAATTGTGATTTTAAATGCTGGAATGCAAAAGGTCGCTGAATCTATTAATAACCTGGCCCAAGCTCAATCCATTAACAAAGGGATGACACGAATGAGCAGGGTTATAGATGCTCTAGAAAAATTGGATGGTTTAAGTGGTGACTTGTATACATGTGCTTCTGAACATCTGTCTCAAAAGAAACAAGATGCAGAACTCTTTTTAAGCCTACCCTACGATAAAAAATTGAGATGGCTGAAGAAGAAGTTCTTGCCTCAAAGTGAGTATGATGTGGGTTACCACCATGACTTGGGATGGAAGGTAGGCACGTCTGATGACTGATCATTTTTTTATTTTTTTTTATATTGTGGCATGTGTGATTATCTTATTTATCCTTTGTCGCGAAAAAAATGTAATGTTAATATAGGTACTAGCATCATTCGGGCCGGGTGGTGCTTGATACATACAATCTACAATCGACTGCCTAGACATATAGATTAGTTGTTTTGTTTTTTAGACGATGGGATGTATTTTTTGGGTATGTTTATTTGACAACTTATCTGTACATATAGGTTAACTGGATAGACTATGTTTATTTGCTAGCTTATCTCCTATTGTATATGAATTTCTGTGCATCCAATCTGTGCCTAGGATACAAGAACATGCAGATGTACTGGTAAACAACTGTACAGGTACGTTATGGAGGTATTATCGATTGATAATTGTTGTCTTTCACCAATAGAGGCTTAAGTCACTATGAAATTACAGATTGCTTATGATTATAGCATAAGTGATCTATTTCTTTCCTATATGAATGTGGTTACCGAATGTAAATTGGCCCGAATGAAGTGTATTCACATAGCCATGACAAGAACTACTCTCCTATTCATCATCTCATCTGGTAATTTCATTCAACAGTTTAAGTTCTCCGTAAGTGTTTTTTAACTTCAAATGTACGTGCTCAACACCTGCTAATCAATGTCCTTTTTTTCTCAATCAAGGGAAGATGAGAAAATATTACATCGTATTCGTTGGTCATGTTCCAGGTATTTATCAGACATGGGCAGAGTGTGAAAGGCAAGCTCTTCGATATCCCCACAACCATCATTGGTCTTTTTCGACCCTCAGCGGGGCGATCAGGGCATGGAATGAATGGAATGAAGCAAATGATGTGGAGCAATCGGCTATGCAGACACCAGAGCCCCATTCTGCAGGTTCTTCAACCACCGATCCCTTTACGCCTGTAAACCTTCTAGAAGGTCGGGATAGAATTGGACGGTGGGAACTTGTTGGTGAGATTGAAGCTCTGTTTTGCCTCTTCATTGCTGCAATTGTCATGGCCTTTGCCTTCGAGCTTGTTTTCTTTTGTCTGGGCTAGGCGACGGTGGATAATGAGTGTCTGGTGGGATATTGTTTTTTGGACTATATTTATGATCTTTTCTTGGAATTTATATTTTGTTTCTTTATTTTTTTGGACGTTTATATATTCTCTAGGACTTGTGGTGTGATCCATTTGAAATCTTGATGAGCTTAATTTTTGGTACCGCCACCTATAATGAGCTGTTAAAACTAATGGACGGCCTGGATGTATAAGATGTCGTCAAGGTGGGCCCTATGGTAAGGGTAACACCTACAAGCTGTTACTGCGGGATACAACTATTCATGACCATGAAAGGTTGACCGACAGTCATGTTTCCCACCGTAAGTTGATCCACTACACTTAGAGGTGGGCACAAACCAAGCCAGCTTAAAAGCTCGGCTCGGATTGGTTCGAAAAAGCTCGGCTTGGATTGGTTCGAATGGAAGTTCAAACCAAACAAAGCCTCCGAGTCAAGCTCGTTTGAAAAAACAAACCAAGCTCAAACTAAGGCAGTACCGGCTCGGCTCGGTTCGAAGCTCAATTTGATTAAGCTCGGTTTGATTTGGCTCATAGATTATAAGCACACTGTTTCATGTGGTGTGATCCACTTGAGCTTTGGATATGATTCCATTTTGGGATCATGTCCTAAAATGATATGTAAAACAGATGGACAGGATGGATAATACATAATACATATACATAAATGCACATGGTTTCCTTGCACTTGTAAAATTATGCTTGTGTACTTTTGTTTGGAAAATACTCTTACATGTCTATTTTGAAGTTGCACTCCTTTGGAGGATGTCAAACATCATATAGTAAAATGGTTTATACTTTTTTTTTCTAACTTTTTAAATTCTTTTCTAATTAAATAAACAAGGAAAAAAAGAGCCGCTGCCTGTTTGAACTTGGCCCGGCCTGGTTCGAAATTTTCGACCAAACCGATCCCGGCTCGAACCAGATTTTTCCAGAGCAAACCAAACTCGGGCCGCATGGGTCGGCCCGAAACCCAAACCAAATCGATCCGCAAATTGCGGTGATACAAAAACAAGCCAAACCAAACTAGGGCTAACTCGGCTCGGCCTGGATCGTTGCTCACCTCTAACTACACTATTCGACTAAGGAAGCAAATTTTTATATATCCAATTAGCCCCTCACGGATTCTTTATGGAATCTGTTGCTCTTCAGACAAAAATGGCTGGAATGTAATGTAGTTGGATTGATAGTTGGGAATCCCAACGTATTCCAGGAAAGAAAGAATCATTACGGTTATACATTCCATTACTACGGTAATCGGTAATCCAAACACGCCCTAAACCAACTCCATCGTAGCACAGAACCAGCTATACTTGCGGTGGTACCGATCTCACTAGAGCGTTTCCCTCGCTTCATTATTGGGAGCAGATTAGGTGAGGCTGGGTTAACAGTTGAGTGTGCGAGGCCCTGTCCGTGGGCCCACCTTGATTATATGTTGTATATCCACGCCGTCCATCAGATTTTCCATCTCATTTTAGAGCATGGTCCCAAAAAATGAACCAAATCTAAATCTTAATTGGACCACACAGTAGGGATTGAATGCCCACCATTGGAAACTTCTTGGGCGCCACAAAGGTTTTGGATTGAGCTAATATCTCTGTTTCCTTTTCATCCAGGTCTGTGTGACCTCATCAATAGGTTAGATGGAAAGTAAACTTTGCCCTAGAAATCTTTAATGGTGGGTGTTCAATGACCACAATTTTCTATGGTGTGGTCCACTTGAGATTTAGATCTTCTTCTTTTTTGTTACCTAACCTAAAATGACCTCAAAAAACTGATGTACGGTGTGGATATACAAAAACTACATCAAGGTGGACCCCACGTTCAGGGCCTCACCCACCAAACTGTTACCCGAGCCTCACCTAGGGCTCTCAATGGAGCGGGTTAGATCGGAGATCCGATTTACTCCGAATCCGTATAATGCGGATTTGGATCTTAAAATAGATCCGATTAGTTAAATGGACCGGATTTGGATCTTAAAATATGTCTGATTACTTAAATGTACCGAATTTGGATTCAAAAGAACATATCCGAGTTCGATATTCATGCTGGCCATTTGTTTTCCAGATTATATTTAGGCTATGTCTCAAAATTGAGACATGCCACTCTTAGGTCGACCATACCACATTAAATAGTGGGATTTGCATCATTTTTCTACTAAATTATACATATATGTATATGTATATATACATATACATATATGTATATATATATATATATATATATATGTATGGGAAATGGTTCTATGAGGTCGACCTCACGGTAAGTTCCCATGAGGTCGAGCTGTGTAGGCCCCACCGTGATGTGAATTGGACATCTACTCCATTGGTCAGATGCACCATTTTGTGGTGGGCTAAGGTCTTAAAAATCAAGTCAATCCATGACTTAGGTGGGCCACACCACAGACAACAGTTGGGAGGGGTTCTTCGCCCATTAAAACCTTCATGATCTTTGATTGGACCCACCGAGATGTGGTTCACAAATCCGGACCATCTATTATGTGTGTTCTACTTGTACGAGGTGTCATACCAGGTTTGAGGCACATCGAAAAGTCAAGTGGGCCCCACCAAGTGATTTTAGATATTTTAGGCATGTCTTCACATTATTTTAGATGCTATGGCCCACATGAGTTTCCTATGCGGCTGATTTTTGGGGTATCCTATAACCTAAAGGGGACCCATTAAATGCACGGAGTAGATGTTCAAAACACATCATGGTGGGGCCCACATAGCTCGACCTCATGGGAAGTTCCCATGAGGTCGACCTCATAGTACCATTTCCATATATATATATATATATAGGAATGATCACCTGCGCGCCGGTGCGCATATAGCTATTCACGCACTACGTTATTTGGAGTAGTTGGGGAACGGCATCTCGGACTCTTTCTCCCACAAGATGTGTTCACATCACATAATTATGTGGACCCCACCATCATATATGTGTTATATCCATCTGTCGATCCATTCTACAAGATCATTTTAGGTTATGGGCCCAAAAGTGTGGTAGATATAAAGCTCAAGTGGACCATACAGCATAAAGCAATGGGACAATGACACCTACCATTGATACCTTCCAAGGTCCACCATGATATTTATTTTCCATCCAACCTGTTCATAAGAGGACTTGGATGACTAGAAAACACAACTACTAGCTTGATCCAAAACTCCATATAAAGAGGTGGCGATTGAATGCCTACCATTGAAAGCTTCTTGGGCCTTCAAAAGTTTTGGATCAAGCTAGTAGTTGTGTTTTCTTGTCATCCAAGTCCTCGTTTTTCCGTTCATTTCCTAACATGACCCGGAAAAATGAATGGACGGGATGGATTTCTTATAATCATTACGGTGGGCCACACATAGCTTCCGTGGGAAGTTATGCCAAACGTTTTGGCAGGCAATCCGGCGTAGGGTAAAACGGATTTGGTATAGCCCTGGCCTCGCTCAAGATGGTGCATCCCTTACAGTGGGGCCTACCATAATGCATATATTCTATATCCATGTTTTACCAGATTATTTTATGGCATGAACCTAAAACAATGGTTACTGGCTATTAATGGGGCACAAAAGTTTTGAGCCAAGCTGATATTTATTTTATCCCTTTGTCCTAAGTTTATTTGACCTTATCAAGAGATTGGATGGTAAATAAAATTTACAAAAACCTTACAGTGGGCCCTAGGAAGATTTTAATAGATGTTTTCTAGGCTGGATTCCCACCGGTACCAAGTGATAGATGGACGGTCTTGTAAAGGGCTTTGTGGGGCCTATGTGATGTATGTGGTTTATCCACCTCGTTCATTTATTTTAAATAATCATTTTCAGTGATGAACTAAAAAATGAGGCAGATCAAATGCTCAAGTGGACTGCACCACGTGAAACAGTAAGGATTGAATGCCTCTCGCTGAAAACCTTTTCGGGTCCATAGAAGTTATGGATCAAACCGATATTTATGGTTTTCCATTATCAGGTCTGTGTGATCTTATGTTCATGGCAAATAAACATAACAGTGGGCCCAATGACTGTTTCAATGGTGGCATCATTGTCAACATTGCTTTAAGTGGTGTGGTCCACTCCCATCTTGGATCTGCCTCTTTTTTTAGCTCATGTCCTATAATGATCTTTCAAAATGGATGAATGCATTCGATATAACACATACATCATGATGGGGCCTATATAGTTAGGTGACGAGAACACATCTCCCGCATCTCACGGGAGAGAGAGAATGCGAGATGTTTAGGTACGACAATGTGGTGCGCAATTTGTTATTTACGTACTTGTGCACAGGTGAGCATTCCTCTGTGTATATATATATATATATATATATATATATATATATATATATATATATATATATAATTATAATGGGGTGGATTCGAACCTAGATCTGACCCGAATCCGATGGTTATATGGATTTTGGATCGGAATGGGATTTAACAATTTATAAATGAATCGGATATGGATATCACCTTTTGGATTCGAGTGGGATCCGAATCCGATCCAAATCCATCTACAAATATACGGATTTGGAGACTTGGATCCGATCCAGATCTGACCCGCTGAGAGCCCTACACCTCATCTGCTGCCATATTGTTCTACATGTCTCTGTCTTGTACCTCAATCCAAACTGCTCAATTCGTGGGACCCGCACGAATTTCTGCTTCTACTTGTTCAACAGCCAAGATTGTACTTTAGTATGGTCTTCTTGGAAGCGGATTGCGTGGTTAGCGTGCGGAGTAAACTTTGTGGGGCCCACCGTGATTTATGTATTTTATCCACTCCGTCCATCCATCTTAACAGATAATTTTAAGTATGATGCTAAAAAACGAAGCATATCAGAATATAAAGTGGACCACACCACAGGAAAAGTGTGAACTGAATGTCTACCATTGAAAAATTCTCGACGGGCCGGAAGTTTTGGATCAAGCTGATATTTGTGTTTTCGCTTCATCCATGTCCAAGTGATCTTATGAACAGGTTGGATGAAAAATAAACATCACTGTGGGGCCTGGGAAGGTTTCAACGGTGGAAATCATTATTCCCACTGTTTGCTTGCTGTGGCATGGTTGCTTATTGGTGGTAATGCTTATATACGAATTAAGAGGCGGTTAATTCCACACGTGTAAATATAAACTGGTGCTTTGGATATGAGATTTCCCTATAGTATTTGGGATAAGAATCCAGATCGTCCGCTCGGATTCAACAGGATGCTTCTATTTGCTGGTGATTGATTGGTAAGCGTTCCGCAAACAGAATAATACTGTCGAGGCCGAGATGAGGATCCGGACTCTTGGGATAAATTCACCCTTTACGAGGGTTATTATATTCAATGCAAACTGATTTTTTTTTTTTTTTTTTTTTATAATTTTTCTGTAGCCGTTCATTCGTTTTTACATATGTTGTGGCCCACCTGATGAAAAGCTTAGTTCTCATACTAGTGTCAAAAACTCAATCCAAGTATGTTCGCTTGTAGTGGGACAGTTCTGATTTCGGGACCACTGGAGCACCCAAGATAGGTCGTATCAGTGAACGGCCAGGATTTCGCCTGCGCGTTTTATCCTTGCTGGAATGCATTGAAATGGATGCATCAACCAACCAGGTCGGTGGGAGAAGGTCTGCCTGCCACTCTGCCCGTACGTGCGTAGGGATGTGAGCATGACGTGATTTAAGGCTACCGTCGGATTGGCACGTGTAATATCGAAATGCGGGAAAAGAGCTGGTTGCCTTCAAAGCGCCAGCTGGATTCATTAGCTGGCACTCGCTCAGGGTGAAAAACGCCATTGGCTTCCGTTGACCCAGTACGGACCTTGACAGGTGATGGGCGTCAAAGACTCAAATTCCGACTCACGTAAGCTGGACTCGCTGTTGCTCGGCTTGGCTCTTCCTAACTCGGGAGCGGTTCTGGCTCCAGGACGCCGGCATGGGCCCCACACCTTGGGAGGGGTAACGTGGAAGGGATCATATTAGGTGGCACCCTGGCCGTAGTTCCCACCTTGATGTATTTATTCTGTATCCACACCGTCCATCCGTTGATTTTAGGACACGATAGAAACCCCACCTAAACTACAGTAAACTACTCTAACCCGTGCTGAGCTTTGATTAAAGTATTCGTGGGCAATTTGCATATCAATCTATCAAATAAGCAGGACTCTCATCACATCGCAGCAACGATCATGGATTTGATTGGTGGATTTGAAATCTGAAAAATTAAATAAGTTGATCATCTAAGCGCTCTAAAGACTCTAATTAATACATTAAAATCATCTCTGTACAGCATTGTAGATCTAAACAAGTAGTATATTATTATTATTATTATTATTATTATTTTTACTCCTTTCAAACATATGCAACGGATAATAAGATTGACAAGATAAAATCATAGGATAGTGACAAGCCAATAATGACGTCATCATCAAGCTTTCATTTGTCTAACTAACAGGTGTTAAAGAGCCTATAAAATGATGCCACACAACTGCTAACCAACCAGTTAGCTAATGGACACATGGCACCCAACTTTTCACCGAAGATTTAGATGCTCTATAATTGATCCTGCATGAAAAATTTCTGCCAAGTGTCCCTGTCGGCTCCTCGTTAGCCGACGGTTTTCAGCCTATAAATATGACCCCAGCCTTTGGTCCAAGGGGAGACAATTATTGAGATGAATAAAGAGGGGCTAGTGTCAGCAAAAGAGAGACGTTGGGTGCGGTCCTGCTCTTCGAAGACTTCAGAGATCCTTAATCAACGCCGAGGCCCTGTCGGAGTTAGAAGACCAACTCTAAGGAAAACAATCCACTAAAAAAGCCAATAAAGTTAAAGAGTAAAGTTCGAATCGGAGATGTCCGACAATCTCTTTTTGAAGAAAAGAGTGTCGGGTCTCCTATTTTAATTATCACATTTCAAATTAACTTACATTCCAGTCCATACATTCCAAACATATCAACAATATACACACTCATCTTTTTATTTTATTTTTGTAATCCTCTCTCTTATCCACTTACTTTTGTATTTCGTTTGCTTACTTAGAGTTATTTGACTCTGTAGAATAAAGCTAGAATCTTTTTATTTTTTTCTTGCTCAATCCCTCGTGAGTTATGCGAAACATGACTATATATATAATGCTGAAACTCTACTAAATCCCTTAAAAAAATCATAAAATCCCATAATGTAGAGATTGTGCATTGCAAGGGCAGAAAATGATGCTTAACCCATTTCTTTTTCGTAACTGAGGTCCTTACTTAAAATCTACAATTGCAGACTAACCATAAGATTCACTTAAGTTGGGGAATTGTAAGATTCTCCGACCTTTAAGCGATTCTACGGTTTTTAGTCGGCCGTAGAATCTAAGCTTCATTTGGTTAGTGGCGACTTCAAAAAACTAAACAAATTTTTACATCTGAGTTAATTCTACACCCCATCTATGTAATTGACAAGCGGAAGTGAAGGCAACCGCTTACAGAATGCAACTCCACTAGCAACAAATTAGCCACTAGCCAAGGCCTGAGTTGAAACACAGGATTTTACGATTTTTTTTTTTTTTTTTTGGATTTCACAATTCTAACACATTTACTTTCTAACTCTTCAGTGAACACTGGCCCATTTACTTTCTTGCATGCATCCTGCATAGAGATGAAAACGAATTGAGCTAGCTCGACTCGACTCGAAAAAGCTCAAATCGACTCGAAATTGGGTTTAGACCGAGGCGAGCTGGCGCGAGCTCAACTCGACTCGTCCCGAATTGACTCGATTCAAATCGGCTCGACTCGGCTCAAAAAATAACTTAATTATATTTATTTATATTATATATAATATATAAAAAATGCCCGACCCTGTTTAGTTCATTTTTGCTCTAATCAAGTCAAGCACTCTCATCCTAAGCCCCCCCCCCCCCCCCCCCCCCTTCCCCTTTTTTCCATAGCCGATCTGAGTAGTCTCGAGCCCCCTTCTCTCTTTATCTCTATAGACGCTAGCCTTTTCGCGCTTCCCCCTCTTTTTGAAGGTACGCGAATTGCCGTTGCCACTGGCTCGCCTCTTTCTTGATGGCTTTTTATTGTCGTGTTATTGTTGGATTTCACTAGATTTGTTTGGATGAGTTTGTATAAGACCAGAGTTACCACTAGCCAGTTACTTTGAATCTACAGTCGGCTGGACCCCGTAGAAACATTAGAGAAGGGAATCCGAAGATTTCTTCCTCTAAAATGACTCTTTTTGATCTGGAGTCAGAGATTTGAGATAAGGGATCACGGTTTCAAGGTGGGAAGGTGTTAGGCACCCACTTTGCCCGTACCGAAGTACGATATTTACTTCACAGAATCTAACTAATACTTGAAAGTCTGAATTAATCATCGTACATTCTCATGAATGATATAATGCATGAATATGGGTCTGAACACTAAGAGTTCTTGATGGGCAGGTTCCAATCAGACAGGTAAGCCCAGAGCATACGCTCGAACTGATAGGCGCTTTACGCGAGATGCATGATATGTGTTTGATCGGTTAGAGTTTCTGATGGGCAAGTTCCGGGCAAGTCGGCAAACCTCAGAGCATACGCTAAGACCTGAAGTGCTCGTAGTGGAATGATAAGCAGGGGGGGTTGAAAGAATAATACATGTTGCACTTATGCAAGATATGAATGCTGGATGGATAGAGGTATCGCAAGGATTGGCTTCTAGCGGCTAAGATCGGGACTTAAATAGCTTGAGAGGCTTGAACCAGGGTCAGGCTGGGCTGGACTAGGGCTAGACTCTTCTCACTTGAGCTCTCCTTGGTGGAGGAATGGGCTAAAGGGAGGTGGAGATGGACTCGAAATTGACAGATTTTCTAGGATGTTGAGGGATGCTGAAATAGGAGAGGAGCTGGGGTATTTATAGCTGTGAGAGGTGGTAGCTTTGGTAAATAAGCTTGGGCGGCCCCCAAGGGGCTACCCGTATGGACATTCTGCTTTAGTTTTAACGCGTATGAACTCCGAACCTGAAGCAAAAAAGCTACAGGTTCGAGGTTCAGTGTTGCTCCGAAGCTGTGGCTCGAAACTGGGTGAGTTGACTGGGTTTGAAAGATGGACTGATAAGGTGAGTTGACTGGGTGTAAGGGTTGGACTGACCCAGTGAGTTGACTCGGTAATTTAACTCGGTGGGTTGACTCACCAAGTTTAACATTTTTAGGAAATTTGTATTGATTTTTTCTATGGATGATTTTTCGATGTTTTAGGGGTGAGTTGACTAGGTTTAGGCTTGAGTTGGGCTATGGATTGGAGCTTGTAAGGGTGAGTTTAGCTGGATTTGGATATAGGGTTTGGCAGTATGGACCTCCATTCATTCAGCTATCTTAACCAGCCTTGTAGCCGAAGGTGAGATGTCTACAATCACGTAATATCAAAACAAAAACCTATCCTAACCTATCCTATACCCTAATCACAAAATTCAGAATCGTTAACCTAATCCCCGACAATGGCGCCAAAAACTTATTCGCCAACCCCAAGTGCAAGGTTGCGATGTAGTAATAATTCGATCATGAGATCGATATCGTCCTAAAGGATTTTTGTAACAATTCTAAATTTTGTAGCTAGGATTATCTAAATTCATATTTAAATTAAAAGATGAATTTCAGAAACATAAAATTTTCTACTTTTGGAATAAATCAGGAAACTAAACACTAGAGCACCAATGATCCACTTATAATCATTCAAAATGACAATTCAACCATTCAAGCTAATAACTCAATTGAGATCGGAGTCCTATCCCTATCCAATCGGAATATAGAGCAATTAAATCATCATAATAATTCTAACATGGATGGATCATCCATTGATATAGTTCCTACATAACAACTAAGGCATCAGGCGTATTCAATCACACAGGCCAATCCTTTACAAAACAGGTGAGATCACATCCATGATCTTTCTCAAATCCTGTCACTAGACCTAAGTAGAACCATGGATTTGAACTCCAATCAAATCATTATCAATTCATAAAACATTCATCTCAAATCAAACCAAAAGATATGAACTTCTTCTAGTTTAGTTCTAGATAAACACTTAGGATACTTGATTTGTAGGATCATATAGCATCCACGACATCATGATGAATCTAAAATCTCTACAACCCAAAATTCTCTCAACAATACTCCATTGATCAATCTTAATAAATCAAATCATCCCATGTAAACACATCACAAGAGCAAAAAAATTAAATTAAAACTATCAACTTTATTTCAAACTAGAACTAGAATTGTTCATCATTAAATCCCAAAATATTTAAATTAAATTAAATAAAGCATTGTAAATAACTATAAGCTTAACCTCTTAGCTTCACTCCTAGCTAAGAGGTTTAGCTAACCATGGAGAAGGTTGAACTAAAACTCAAAAGAAAAACTACTAGAAACATAAACTAGAATTTAAAAAAAATCAGAAAACGGAGTTGTGGAAGCTTCCCTTCTCTTTCCTTGCTTCGATCCCCCTTTTCTTGCTTAGATTCTCCTAAAAAAACGAGTTTAGAAGCCTTTTTATAAGCCTTAGAACCGTCCTTGCACTGGCTTAGGAAAGTCCCAATCAATTTAGGAAATAAGCTCTCTAATTTCGCGCAAAAAGAACATAGAAATTTCTACACTGTGATGGTCGGGGGCCCGACCATTCCCAAAACAGTCTAGTAACAAATCTTAAATTCTGTTTGAATTTTGGGCGCCCTACTAGTGATGGTTGGGAGCCCGAAGGCCAAAACATAGATTCTATATTCTACAGGGTCATCTGCCTAAACTTTCTGCATCTTGATTTTGTCGCTGCTGCTCTGCAATTTGATTTTTCTAGCTATTCTAGGTCTTTTACTTGATTTCTCCAAGGCTTTTTCTTTATTCATTTGGCTCATCAAAGGTTGGTCTTCTAGTCACTTTAAATCCTTCAAATTAACATTAAATTCATATCATCTCTCTCTTTTTTCTGCAAACACAAAAAACAAGCATAAGTCCTTAACTTTAACAATTTAAACTATGCATTGTGCTATGAATTAGGGTTGAGATATGCACAATTCATGGCTCAACACTCCCCATCGCAGTCATGAAATGTGTTATATGTTCTTCAGGTGATCCTTTACCAATGAATTTCTGAAATTTGGGACACTTGAAGCCAATCGGAAACGTTATGTGTTTAACCTCCCTTAGATATGGGGTTTGGAATCAAAATCTCTCTCTGGCTTCTCTCACCTTCTAGTCAAACAGTTTTAACGATGACTTGCCGAATTTCGTCTGTTATCATTCTAGGAACTTGTACTAGAGCCGACCCATACGACATGATTCAAGGTGGTTGTGATCCTTTGGTAGGATGTTCGTATTTTCTACGACTGTCGTATTCTGAGGAGCGACATTTTGAGATATTGTACGGGTTATCAATGGCTAGAGCCTCACTCATATTTCTGTATTCTTCCATCAGGAGTGCCTGTGCATGCGCCATCTCTTCGAAGCATTCGTCTGTTGATTGATCAACTTGACTGGTTCCAGCCACCAGAATAGTAGCTCTTCTGTCTGATGTTATTGATTTTGATGATGAGGATGATGTGGCAATCGAAGAAGTCAAAGATATCGAGCTGCTACTCGACTCAGGGTTATTAAACTGCGAGGAGTTGGTAGACTCAAGATATATGACTCTTGTTAGCATAGCCTTTGTCAAACTTGTCGCTAATGCTCTTATCGGAGAAGGTTGGTATGTTACAATGGTTTGATTATTTTGCTTCTGTGTAGTGGAAGAAGAGAGAAGTGCAGGGAAGTCACTCATAGTGAAAGATACATTCATCTCCCCTGGATATAAGGCTGGTGGGGCTAGGGCTGGATTACGCCTAGCAATGCTTCGTGTTATGGGCCGATGATTTATTCTGAAGCGAAGACTTTTTTATGTGCTTCTTAGTCAAAGCTTTAAAAGGTGTATTCTTCCTTCTTGGGGCTATTCTTATCCATTTGTTACTGTTGTTCTCAGCAATTGGTGAAGCAGAAATCACCCCTGTTGTTACTACGGATGCCTTGTTTAGGGTTTCTTTCATCTTACCCTAATCTTTCGAGCTTTGGTTGTCGTACAGAACTGTAAACCCTCCCAGGATAAAGTGAAAGATGATTTTGCAAGCTAAAGAAGCCATTATAAGTCTTTTCTCAAGTGATGTGATATACCTGCAATTGTAAAGAGTGAATAAGTTATTTTAAAATATTAATGTGTATAGTCTATTCTAAAGATGAAGGGTGGAGTGTTCCATTGAGATTCGTCATTTTGGCACTCAATAGCTCCTTGTATTCACCTTATCAGTATTATAATATAAGTCTTTTGTTATTCCCCAGAAGAGTCGTCTTTCGATAGATTAGGAAAATAAGAGTAACATTCTAACATTTGACAAGTCAACAAGAGACATTCATTACTTAGTTTATTCCATTCATTGAGTTCTTCATACATTCCATTAGAACAACATCCCTTGATTCTATAATAAAGAACACAAAAGTACAAATATAATGTATTTGTATAGAAATTTTAGCAGAGCTTCGCCCTATTCTTCTTCAATTTTGCCCAAAGGATAGAGAAGTATGCTTCTGAGCGAAAGTTGTTCTCTTTCTTCTGCATTCCATCTGTGGTATAGCTTCAATCTTCATTGCCCTTCACTTTTGAAAGGGAAACGGAAGAGAAAACACCCTCGACATCCTTTAAAAAGGAGACATGGTACTGGAAAATATGTTGAAATTCAGCCTTCTAGGACCTTCCATGCGGGCCGCGTGGAAGATTTCCCTTCCATGTAGGTTGCGTGGAAGGTTTGGCCTGCAAACTCCTTGAAATTTGCTCCTTGGACCTCCCGATCTTCATTTCGGTAGCACTTCCGCATTATTCTTCTTCAATTCCCGGGATCCGCACTAACTGTGTTCAACCCAGGAAAAAGGAGATGCACAAGGCCTCTCTCGTACCTCTAGAACCGTTGGAGAGGAACTTTGGAACTCTAGTCAATGTGCAAATGAGGACCCTAGGGGGTTATTTATAGGCCAAGGGGGTGAATCTCGTGGGGCAGCATGTGTCACGGGACGGGTCACGTGGAAGCTTTTCCTTATGTGCAATTTTCCCTATTTTTCTTCTATCTTCTATCTTCTTTCTTTCTTTTTCCCTTTTCTTCCAAGTCACTTTTCTTTTTTTCTCCTTCATTCAAACCCTTAGCAAAGGCCTTAACAAATGCCTCAACAAACTCATTGGGTACTTTTTTAGAAAGATCGAGCGATCGACGATCACTTGTTGGGCGCCCGATAACATGTTAGGTAAACATGAAGAGGTTTCGAGTGCCCAAAATTCAGATGAAATTCAAGTTTCTTGTTGGACATATTTTTATGTGATCGGGTGCCTAACGACCTAATGGTAGTGCGTAAACTCTTATGCAATTTGAGGCGGTGGTGGATTTTTTTCTATATAAGGGGGACCGCTCTTGTCTTCTACAGACATCTATGATGTGAAGGATTGCTTGAAGGCTTTTGAGGAGGAGTTCTACTTAAAGATTTCTTGTTTTCTTTTAGTTTCTAATAGTTTTTTATATTTATTTATGTTTTTCTGAGATTTTAGTTCAAAGATGTTAGAGATGAACTAAAACCTATTAGCTAGGGCTAAGAGGTGAAGCTTGTAGTTCGTTTTTAATGTGTTGATTCAACCTAGGTTTCATTTTGCACTTTAATGTTGAATTTGGTTTTATTCTAGCTTGAATGAAGTTCTAATTCTAGTTCTTCTTTGATTTGTCGATGACTAAGGACTCATGTGATGCTTAGAAGTTCTAAACCAGTTAACTTATTTTGCATTGTTTAGATTTGTATAATTCCTTGATCTACCATAGACTTCAGGCATGATAGTTACTTTAAATTCCCTGCAATCTAGAACATGGTTTTAATATGAGAGTTGTTTCAAAGCCAAGTTTTTATCTTTTATGTCTGAATTTTGAAATTAGGTCAGGTGGTCTAACGCGACACCAACATATACGCGTGCGGAAGCTTGTAAAGCAACTAGAATTATGGCTAAGGCCTAGAGGAGGGGGGGGGGGGGGGGGGGGGGGGGGGGGGGGGATTAGAATTTTTTTAAATCTTTTTGCCTAGTTAACAATTTTAACAAATTAAACTAAATAAATGATTAACACTTAGACTTCCAAGCCTAGGTAGGTCCTATCACAAGGCTAGCATATAATTAACAATTAAACTACCTAGCCTAAGCATTCATATATAATCAAATGATTAAACAAATTAAGCTCATAATCTATATAAACTATGTAGACTTATGAGAATGGATCAATGAACTCAAGTCTACACAACTTAGTGAAAGTACATCTTGTGTGTGGACGTGCCTATCTAGTGCCTAGCATACATTCCTATCTCGCATTAATAATTAAACAATTAAACATACAATGCTAAGATAACAATGTGCTCAAAACAATCACAAACACAAGCGTGTATAGTGGTTCGACTTCGGTTCTACTCCACTCCCGGTTCAAGTACTCAACCCCTTTGAGCACACCAACATTCACTAGGGAGTTTAAATCGGATTCCTCGCAACGAAAGTGTTTTAAATCGGATCCACCCAACTGAAAAGTTTACAGGTTTCTTCTAACCTACATGTTCACACCCATGTTGGTGGCTCCCCTTGGAGACTTGTTTAAGCTCTACAATTAAGCCAAGTTCCTACAACCGAACCTCAATTTAAACTCCACTGATGAGTCAAGGTCTTACAACTGAACCTCAATAGATTTAGGCTCTACAACTGAGCCAAGGTCCTACAACCGAGCCAAGAACCTCAATGAATTTAGGCTCTACAACCGAGCCAAGGTCCTACAACCAAACCTAGCGTTCACTCCCGCCGGAGGCTCTCCATTGGAGACTTAATTTGACCCTATAACTGGGTCTAGGTTCTACAACCGAACCTATCGAGTTTGAAGACAAACTCTACACTCAATTCCCACAGGGAAGAGAGTGGAACCGGACTCTTAGAATTGACAACTTACTTATCAGATTGAGCCCCTTTATTGCGCCGCTTCGGGTTACTTGATCTCTGCTCTCCCACACTTCAATTAGCTACATTTGTGCTCCTCCGATCTTTGATGCCGTTGCTTCACCAATGGTCCAGCTTCAAGATCAGCAACCTTGCATATGATGCTCCAATGAAGATGCCCAAGGTACTAAGAGGTAGGTTTGAGATCTCTACAATTAATGAAAGTGGGTTGCCTAGAGAGTCCCACCTACAAAGATCTCATAATAGAGTTTTGGATAGGAATATCACTATCAAGATCAATCCAAACTCTAGAGATCAAAAGTGGGACAAGTGCATCTTCATCATGAGCTTGGAATGCTTTATTCTTGTAATGAATCACAAGGATGATGACTTGCTAGGGTTAGGAATAGAGCTTCTAATGGTATGCAATGATGGTAGCTTCTATCTTCTCAAAATCTATCTCTTAATGTCCAAAGAGAATTTCTCCCGTATTTAAAGAAAATTTCCAACGGTCATAAAATGGGCAGAAAAACGGTCACTTCGATATATTAAATTGGTGTTTCGATAGATCAGAGTGATCTTCGATATCTCTAAAAATATTTTCAGAAAATCAGTAAGCCGTTGGACAAAATTCCCGATATATGAAAAGGGTCTCGATATATCAAATATACTCATTTCAATATATCGAATGAGCAATTTGATTAATTGAAGAAACTGTCCAGAGAGTTTATAAGTTTGCTGGACAAACTTTTAATATATCGAATTGGTCATTTGTTCACTCGCCTCAAGTGCAAGGCTGCGATGTAGTAATAACTTGGTGAGATCGAGGTCGATCCACAGGGAGGGTGATTAATCTAATTCCAACAGGTTTTCAGGCAATGTAGAATTTCAGGTGAGATTTGAATTAAATCAAGAATAGCAATTGATGAATGTTAAATTTAGAAATGTGAAATGAACTTAAGCTTTCAAGGATTCACTTTTGATTGTTCTTAATGGCTTGACTCAACCAGGTCTCTTAGCTACTCAGCTGAAATCGAAGTCCTATCTCTATTGAGCCAGAATATAAATCATTAAATCACAGCATGGATTAAGACGGAAGCTTGCATATTGATTTGGTTCCCACATTCCTGCTCAGGTATTGGCTACACCCGATCGTATAGGCCAATCCTTTTTCCTATTAAGTTCATAATCATGGCTTTCATCAGATCCTGTCACTGAACTTGACTAGATACAGTGATTTGAACTTCATTTAACTAAAATCAACTTGCAAAGCTTCTATCTCAGATTATCATGAAAAGATTAGAACCTTGGCTTGATATAGTTCCCTCATTAGGATCACATTGTTGAAGACATGTCAATCGAAGCATCTATCATGGCTAGAGTATATGATAGATATAAGAATGATATAGGTCTAAACAGTGCAAATAGGTAAGTTAAATAGATTTAAATCCACAAAGCATCCCCTAAGTCAAAGACATCAACAGATCTAAGAAAATGTTAAACTATAACTCGATTTAAACATGAATCAAACCATTGCTCAGCATTAAATCATTAAAACACCACCTAGGTTGAACCAATCCATAAAAAGCAAACCAAAATCTTTCCCTCTCCGTTCTAACTAAGAGGTCTAGCCAATCTAATACATGATTGAACTAGAGAATGTAAAAAATAATAATAATAATAATAATAAAAAATAAAATAAATATGAAAATACAAAGAAAATTTAAAAGAACCGAGTTGGAGAGACTCCACATCGAGCTCCACCACTTCCAGCACATCCAGGGCTTCTCTCTGATGTTTCTAGACGAAGGTGGAGAGGTCCTTTAATAGAAAAACAAACCACTTGCGTTGGTTTCTTGTAAAACAGATTTCGATGCCAACAATATTGGGTGCCTGAGCTGGTGGTCGAGCGCCCGAACTTGCCCAAAAACATCCAATGAGCTCGCTGTGAAATTGCAGTTTTACCGCTTATAGAGATACTTGGAGATATGCCTAATGTCCTAGAGGGTGGTGAATAGGACTTTTCAAATTTCAATTATAATTAAAAACTGATCAAGTCAATCTTATCAACTAAGATTATCACAATAACATTCAGGGCATTTATATGAGCAATTTGTAAGCAAGGGCTATCATAGGCATTTCATCAAACAATTAGCATTCATGATTGACTAAACCATTCAACACATAGCAATCATTCAATCTCACAATGCACAACGATTTATAGTGGTTCGGTTTCCCTACTCCACTCCCGGTTCACGATCTCAACCTATGAGACCACCGGATTTCACTATAGTCGTGGTTTTAAATCAGGTTAACCATCAACCTTGACATCCTTTGATCTAGGTCCGCGTTTACCATCCGTCGATGGCCAAATCTAGGGACTTGACGAGTTTGGATCTCAAACTCTCACCAATCCTAATCCAAGGACGGTCACGTACACTCCCGCCGGAGTTTCCCAATCCAGGGAATAGTGATTAAATAAATGGACTCTCACATACTAGACATACCTAGATGATTGAGCCCCGATTCGATGCCTTTGATGAGTAGCTTCAGCTCCACGTGCTTCAGCTTCTCTTTGTGCTCCCAAGATCAGCTACCGATGCAAA
Organism: Liriodendron chinense; assembly: GCA_003013855.2. Lineage (NCBI taxonomy): Eukaryota > Viridiplantae > Streptophyta > Magnoliopsida > Magnoliales > Magnoliaceae > Liriodendron > Liriodendron chinense. Next base: position 2,833,776 of record PVNU02002850.1, read on the forward strand.
TGATGAGGTTATGTTGATGCCGGGTAGTTGGGAGAGAGTTGGTCAAGTTCCTCTTGCCTATTCAATGCAATGGTAATGAGGGAACTGCCAAACTTCAATCATTCAATGGCTATAAACGACCTCATAAATATATTCCGAAGGTAGGTCAGCCATGAATGAAAGTCTTGAGTTCATACTTCAAACCGAGCTTTGAATACTCATTGATAAGCCATTAATGGCTAGGTTTGAATGATGAACTCAAGGGGGACAAGAGCAAAGAGGGTAGGAGGATGTGAGTAAAAGCTCTCTCTCTTAGCTCTTGAAGGGTGTTGAATACATGCCATGAAAGACCACAAGTCATGGCTATATAGAGCCCCAAATGATGGCCCCAATGGATAAAAAACGGTCACAACTGACCTGTCAGAGAGGGGTCTCAACCGGTCAGACGGACTGGTCGCAATTCAAATCAATCGGCTATATTTGAGACTGCCCGACCGGTCAAGACCGGTCGGATCCCCTTGCTGGACTCAATGGAGAATGCAGGCCGAACGGTCAAGACCGGTCGGCTATGCTTGCTGGAACAATTAGTGAAAACAGGCCGATCGGTTAAGACCGGTCGGCTGTGCTTGCTGGACAGATAATATCTTTTGGCCAACCGGTCAAGACCGGTCGGCTATCCATTTGAAAACCTTCCAGTAAGGTTTCTGTTAACTTTGAAATACCTGGCCGACCGGTCAAGACCGGTCGGCTGCCCATCTGCATTCTTCAAAGCAAGGTTGTTGTTTGTGTTGAGAAGCCTGGCAGACCGGTCAAGATGGTCGGCTTGTCTAGTTGTTTTCATTTCAGCACAACTGCTAGATACATCTTGTAGTTCGGGCCGACCGGTCAAGACCGGTTGGCTGTCTAGATGGTTTTGTCACAGTAAGCTTGCAGGACCAAGTCCTTCAACACAGCAGCGGATCACTTCCAAGGTGAGGCATGAAGTGATATGGTGCATGGGGTCCAATGTTTGGACATATCTTCAATTACGATTCGCACCAGCCATGGACCACAAGTCTGATCAACTTGTGCAAGGGTCGAGAGGGAATGGGATAAGATATGTGAGTCATTACGTCATTCTTTGATGTTTTGGGTTTCCTATGGTCGATCTATATGCAAATTACCTGAGATCTCGTTTCAGCATGAGCTTGAGCAATGGAAGAAGCATAATCTTCAAGTCTTGATCTTCAATTCTTCAACCGGGGTTCACACGACAAGACGCAACCAACCAACACGCCAATTGACAACAAAAGGTGTACTAACACGCTGGACAATTTTGCTTTGGTTAGGGTGCCTGACCTTGGTCTATGGCGCCCGAACTCCCCTGTTTCTGCATGTCTTGGGTTTGTTCAAGTTCCGATTGCTGCCGACTCTTCTCTCCTTGCTTCAGCTTGGCCGAATCTTGATTTCTCATCTTCATAGATTCTTGAATTAAGCGTTGAATCCATGTGATCTTGCTCCATTACCTGTAAACATAAATTTACGTATAAGATGACTAGTTTACTAGTTTGAAATATATAAATGCATAATGCAATGGGGCTATAAATATGCATAATTCAATGCTCAACACACCCCAACCAGCATTTTGCTAGTCCCGAGCAAAACATGTGTGAAACAAGTCCAACTTCTCAAAACTCAACTCTTTCTTGGAAACTATTTTTCTATAAACTTTTAGAACTTCTAAGTACGAAATTCAAAGAAACTAATGATAAGCATTGAAAGCTTAAACTCTCTAAACATAATAGGTTTTACACATAGAATTCTCGCTGATTGATTTAATAAATGAAAAAGTCTAAACAAGTATAATCTAGTGTGCATAGTGAATGTTCATCTCATGAGTTTCCAGGATTATCTTCTTCATAGATTAGCAACACTAAAGATCTAAAAGTGTACAGATCAACCATATGCCTATAACAAGAATTTGCCTTACTGTTCCTTCGACGACTTTCACACTAATTCTCATTTTCAGCTTAGGTTACGAGTAGACCTTCCCCTGGTTGGTGATAGGTAGCCCTTTTCGGAATTTTGTAATATATATTCAATGAATAATCACTTTTGTATTTTTTGTTTTCTTTTTTCTTTTCAATATAAGATAGGATTTTTAAAAATCCATATCTGTCATTTTTTTATTCATGAACGTGATGGATAAAGTTTCCTAGCTTGGTTCCTCAACAACTTAAATCTTTGGTCTAGCTGATTTACAACTCTACATAACCCCTTCAACCATGAGAATAATGTACTGTGAACTAGACTTAAAAGTGTTTAAATATTATATCAATCAGATCAAAAGGTGAATTCATATAGAAAACTATTTTATTTAAGATAATTCAAGGATTTCAACATCATATCACTTCATTTCTCTATCATTCATGCTCATAGCCTCCTACGTGCATAGAAACAAAGTGTTCCAAAAAAGTTTTGATCAATGTTTTAAGAAAAATAAAAAAATTTCCTACAAAAATAGCTTGAAATATCACAAAATGCTAGATTCAGCAAGAATCTCACCCCAACCTAAATGCGACATTGTCCTTAATGTAATAAAATATGCAATGCATCTAACATGAGAGAAATGATATAATAAAAGGGGATTGAGAATGAGAGGACTCCATGAGAGGGTTGAAATTGGAAATCCACCTCCAATAACTAATTCTACTAAACAAAAAGCAAACTAATCCTAATCTATGTTAAGCAATAAAAGAAACCTAATCCTACTTTTAGAAAGAGAATCTCCATCAGATTAAGAAATCTATATCCTGATAGACAGGATCATTCAGAGGGATGGACATGTCGTCTGAATCAAAATTTTCAATTAACGGTTTCAATCTTTGGCCATTCACTTTGAAAAAATTATTGTTTGCTGGGTTTGCTATCTCGATAGCCCCATGAGGAAAAACTGTTTTGACGATGTATGGGCCGGTCCATCGAGATCTCAATTTTCTCGAAAAAGATGAAGTTGGGAATTAAACAAAAGTACTTTTTGGCCTTCATGGAAAGACTTCCTGAAAATATGTTTGTCATAGAAGGCTTTCATCCTACTCTTGTAAATTTTCGAGCTCTCATATGCATCGTTTCGGATTTCATCAAGCTCGTTCAATTAGAGTTTGTGAAGCGAGCCAGCTTTGTCAATGTTGAAGTTCAATGCCCTAATTGCCCAGTAGGCTTTGTGTTCAAGCTCTACATCAAGTGGCAAGCTTTTCCATAGACAAGTCTATTGGGAGACATTCCGATCGGGGTCTTGTAAGCCGTACGGTGAGCCCAAAGTGCATCGGTTAGTCGGAGTGACCAATCCTTTCGATCTGAATTCACTATTTTCTCAAGATTTTTTTAATTTCCCGGTTGAAAATCTCAACTTGTCCACTTGTCTGTGGGTGATAGGGTGTGCTCACTTTATGCGTTATGCCGTATTTCTTCATTAAGTTGGCAAAAGGCCTATTGCAAAAGTGAGAGCCACCATCGCTTATGATAGCTATAGGAGTTCCAAATCTGGATAATATGTTTTCTTTAAGAAACCGTAGAACCGTGCGATGATCATTGGTTCTACGTACAAGGAATCGCCTCTACCCACTTGGACATATAATCCACTGGTAGCAATATATAGAAATATCCAAATGATGAGGGGAATGGTCCCATAAAATTGATGCCCCAACAGTTGAATACTTTGATATGTTGAATTGGGTTTAGTGACATCATATTTCTATGAGACAATCCTCCTAACTTTTGGCATCGCTCGCAAGCTTTGCAATACTCATGGGTGTATCTAAACATGGTAGGCCAATAAAAACCACACTGCAGAATTTTTGTAGTGGTTTTCTTGGCGAAAAAATGACCACCACACGCTTGACTATGGAAAAAGGAGATGACACTTTGTTTCTCATCATCAGGTACACATCTTCTTATGATTTGATCTGAGCAACATTTAAAAAGTAAATGTTCATCCTAGAAAAATCTGCGCACTTCCCTTAGAAAATTTCGTTTGACTTGCGCAATCCATCAAATCAGCATCGCACCCGTAGAAAGATAATTTGCTATACCATGGTGGATGCATAGCACCAAAGAGTTGCTCATCAGGGAATAAGTCCTCAATAAGTGATTTGTCAATGAAATCGGGTAGGATTAGGCAGGATAGGTGATTCGCCACCACATTTTCTACTTCCTTCTTGTCTTTAATCTCTAAATTGAATTCTTGAAGGAGTAGGATCCATCTAAGCAAGCGGGGCTTAGCATCATTTTTAGAGAAAAGGTACTTCAGTGCCGCATGATCCGTGTATACAATGATCTTAGATCCTATCAAGTAAGGTCTAAATTTGTCCAAGGTAAATACTACGGCTATGAGCTTTTTCTCCGTAGTTGAGTAATTACCTTCGGCAGGATTCAGAGTCCTACTTGCATAATAGATAACATGGGGCTTCTTATCCTTCTTTTGTCCTAACACCGCCCCAATATCATAGTTTCTTGTGTCACACATTAGTTCAAAAGGAAGCGACTAATACGGTGGTTGCGTGATAGGTGTGGTTGTTAACATGCCTTTTAACTTTGAAAAAGCTACTTGGCATTCGGCATTCCACTCGAATTGGTTGTCCTTTTGAAGGAGATTACATAGGGGACGGGAGATGTGGCTAAAGTCCATAATGAATCTTCTATAAAAGCCAGCATGTCCTAAAAAGGATTGCACATTGCGTATGTTCTTGGGAGGTGGTAGGTTAACAATGATTTCAATTTTGGCCTTGTCCACCTCAATTCCATTAGACGATATGCTATGTCCAAGGACTATCCCCTTTTATACCATGAAATGACACTTTTTTCAGTTTAAAACAAGATTTTTCTCTTCACACCGGGTCAGGACCAATTTCAAGTGGTCAGGACACTTATTGAACGTAGAGCCGAAAACAAAGAAGTCTTCCACGAAAACCTCATGAAAGTGGCCCACCATGTCGAAAAATATGCTCAACATGCATCTTTGGAAGGTGGCGGGCACATTACATAGATCAAAAGGCATCCTTCGATAAGCAAAGGTACCAAACGGGCATGTAAATGTGGTTTTCTCTTGGTCTTCCGAGGCGATTTCAATCTGGTTTTACCCGGAGTAGCCATCTAGGAAGCAATAGTAGGAATGGCCTGCTAACCTTTTCAGAATTTGATCCATAAATGGGAGAGGAAAGTAGTCTTTCCTAGTGACCGTTTTTAGCTTCCTGTAATCAATACACATGCGCCAACCAGTTGTAATTCTTATCGGTATAAGCTCATTGTTGGCGTTCTTGACGATGGTCACACTGGACTTTTTGGGAATAGCCTAGGTTGGACTCACCCATTGGCTATCCGAGATGTGGTAGATGATACCCACATTTAGTGGCTTGAGCACCTCGGCTTTGACAACCTCCATCATGTTTAGATTTAACTGCCTTAGGGGTTGTCTAGTAGTTTTAGCATTTTCTTCGAGGTGGATGTGATGAGTATATACTAAAGGTCCATCCCTTTAAGGTCCGTTATGGTGCATCCTGTGGCTCCCCTACGTTCTTTGAGCGTCTCAATTAACTTGATCTCTTGGTCCTTTCCTAGGTGGGAAGTCATGATAATTGGGAATGTCTCATCCTGACTTAAATAAGCATATTTTAGCTCAGATGGTAATGATTTTAGGTCAAGCTTCGGCGGTTGAATATTAGACAACAGAGGCTTTAATGTGGTTATTGACAATTTTTCAAATTGAGGCCTCCACCGGCTAGTATCTATTGCCAGACATTTTCCTTCAATTGCTTGCACAATTTCGCATATAATGGGATCATTTGAGTCCTCGAAATGTGCCAAGAATGCCACCAGATTTTCAGGTGGTTCTAGTTGGAGTTCCTCTTTCTCAAAAGATTTAATCACGTTAAGCTCAGAGGGTTCGTCATCCTCATCACGTTGCTTTCTACACATGTGGAACACATTCACTTCTAGTGTCATGTTCCAAAAGAGAGTTGCATTACCTCGTTCTGGCAATTAACAATTGCGTTTGATAAAGCCAAGAATGGGCGGCCTAAGATAACTGGTATTTGAGTGCTAGTATCAATGACCGATTGAGTATCTAAGACAATAAAGTCTACTGGGTAGTAGAATTTATCGGCTTGGACCAACACATCCTCCACCATCCCTCTTGGTACACGGATGGATCTATCAGTGAGTTGTAATGTGGTTTTGGTGGGTTTTAGCTCACCAAGACCCAATTGCTCACATATAAAGAATGGGATTAAATTTACGTTTGCCCCCAAGTCTAACAAAGCTCGTTCAATCTGGTAATCTCCAATGATGCAGGAAATTGTGGGACTACCAGGATCCTTATGTTTTGGAGGAGTTTTATGTGTGAGGATGGCACTCAATTGCTCATTCAGAAAGGCCTTTTGTTGCACATTGTATTTACGTTTAGTTGTGCAAAGGTATTTTAGGAATTTAACATAAGAAGGAATCTGCTTGATTGTATCAAGCAATGAGATGCTGATTTTTACTTGTTTAAAGATTTCTAAAATATCGTGAGAATTTGTAAGAGTTTTGGGTGTAACCAACCTAAATGGAAATGGCACAACGGGCTTATACTCATGTTCCTTTTCATGGGGGGCTGAGTAAGATCCATTTTCATTTTCAGAACTTACTGGATCATTAGGCTTATCAGCCTTCACCAGAATGGATTTGTCGATTTGTTTTCCACTTCTGAGAGTGATGATGGATTTTTCTTGCTCCATATGTTGGTTGGAGAGATTAAGGGTGCTTATTTCATTTATTGCGCTAGGGTTCAGCTGAGGTTGGGCCAGAATAGTCCCTTCCCTAGCATTCAAGCGCCCCTTAATCTCTTCAACGAAAACTTTGAGTTCTTGGAACGTTTGTTAATTAGTCTAATTAATATACGTTTTCCCTTGCATGAATGCCTTCAAGGTATCCTCCATACTCATGTGAGAAGGGGGCATGTTTGGCATTGCATTTTGAATTAGTGGCCCCTTTGAGTGTTGGTAGGATTAGCCGTAGGGCCATTCTTCCAACTGAAATTTGAAAGATTGCCTCCAATTAGGATTGTACGTATTACCCATTCCATTGAAAGGCCGTTGATAGCCGTATGTGGTGTTTGCTTACTCTTGTAACATTTCCTTGAATGCAGGTATAGTTGGACATTCTTGTGTGGAGTGTTCATTAGTGGCACAAATTCCACATATGCTTTCAACATTTTCAGTGGATTTAGAAGGTCCACCTTTCTTAGATTCCATGGCCTCAATCTTCCTTATGAGGCTAGCTATTTTTGCATTGACATCCTCGTCTTCTCTAAGGATGTAGATACCACATTTTTCTTTTCGTTGTTAAGGGTGCCTGAGATTACTAGATTTGTTGGTAGTGTCCCATGATTGGGTATTATTAGCCAACATGTCTACGTAACTTCATGCTTCCTCGAGATCTTTACTTATGAACTCGCCATTACACATCATTTCTACGAATTAACGCATATTTGAATTCAGCTCATCAAAAAAGCAACATATGATTCGCCAAACTTCGTAGCCATGATGCGGACATGTGAGTAAAACGTCTTTAAACCGTTCCCAACTCTGAAAGAAAGTCTCACCTTCTTTTACCGAAAAATTCATGATTGCTTGTCTAAGGGTATTTGTTTTATGGCCCAGGAAGAACTTTTTCAAGAACTCCCGGGTCATTTCATTCCACGTGGCAATAGACCATAGCCTTAGAGAGTAAAGTCAAGCCTTGGCCTTTTCTTTAAAAAAGAATGAGAATAGCTTAACTTTAATTACATCCTCGGTGACATTTACGTATTGAAGAGTAGCCACCACCTCATCGAATTCTTTCAAATGTAGAAATGGGCTTTTAGAATCTTATCCATGAAATTTAGGCAAAAGTTGGATTACCCTCAGCTTAAAATCGATTGTTACGACATTATGGGGGAAAGCCATGCATAAAGGTGTAGATGACCTTACTGGTTGCAAGTAATCACGTAAAGTCCTATTTGGAGGTGCATTTTGCACCTCATTCTCCCCTTATTTCTCATAAATCAGATTTAGGTTAGGAGGAAGAGTATTGGGAGGATTCCTTAATGGTGTTTGATCGATATCCATTGAACTTTCACAATGTTCTAAATATCTTCTAACACATTTTTTAATTGAAAGACCTTTAAATAAGCTACATTCAGTTTAGAGACGGTTTGTGTGGTCACGTTCCCAAAGGGACATAAACCACACAACACAGTCTAAAACTGAAATCTAATACTAAAAACAAAAGCTGGACTAAATATAAATCTGGAAAACAAAAAACTGTACTAAAGGGAGGTCTAAGTTAGAAGGATGTTAACCAAAATGATGAACAACTGTTGGGTTAAAATCCTACAAAACAAAACAACAAACAATGTTAGTTATGAAAAATTTTAAGTAAATCTTAAATCTAGGAATTCTAAAAATCCTAATTAGTCCTAAAAATATCAGAACTGAATTATATTGCACCGCTCCCCTACAACGGTGCCAAAAACTTGTTCGCTCGCCTCAAGTGCAAGGTTGTGATGTAGTAATAACTCGGTGAGACCGAGGTCGATCCACAGGGAGCGTGATTAATTTAATTCTAATAGGTTTTCAGGCAATGTAGAATTTCAGGTGAGATTTGAATTCAATCGAGAATAGCAATTGATGAATGTTAAATTTAGGAATGTGAAATGGATTAGAGCTTTCAAGGATCCACTTTTGGTTGTTCTTAATAGCTTGACTCAACCAGGTCTCTTAGCTACTCAGCCGAAATCGAAGTCCTATCTCTATTCGGCCGAAATATAAATCAGTTAAATCACAGCATGGATTAAGACAGAAGATTGTGTATTGATTTGGTTCCCACGTTCTTGCTCAGGTATTGGCCACACCCGATCGTATAGGCCAATCCTTTTTCCTATTGAGTTAAGTTCATAATCATGGCTTTCATCAGATCTTGTCACTGAACTTGACTAGAACCAACGATTTGAACTTCATTTAACCAAAACAAACTTGCAAAGCTTCTATCTCAGATTATCATGAAAAGATTAGAACCTTGACTTGATATAGTTCCCTCATTAGGATCTCATTGTTAGTGACATGGCAATCGAAGCATCTATCATGGCCGGAGTCCATGATAGATCTAAGAATGGTATAGGTCTAAACGGTGTAAATAGGTAAGTTAAATAGATTTAAATCCATAAAGCAACCCTTGAGTCAAAAGACATCAACAGATCTAGGAAAATCTTAAACTTAACTCCATTCAAACATGAATCAAACCATTGCTCAGCATTAAATCATTAAAAATCCACCTAGGTTGAATCAATCCTTAAAAAACAAACCAAAATCTTCCCCTTTCAGCTCTAGCTAAGAGGTCTAGCCAATCCAATACATGATTGAACTAGAGAATGAAAAAAAAAACTAAAATAAACATAAAAATATAAAGAAAATATTAAAGAACCGAGTTGTAGAGACTCCACGTCGAGCTCCACCACCTCCAACACATCCAGGGCTTTTCTCTGATGTTTTTAGACGAAAGTGGAGAGGTCCTTTTATAGAAAAAAATGAACCACTCGCATTGGTTTCTTATAAAATGGATTTCGACGCCTATAATTTCGAGTGCTCGAGCTTGTGGTCGGGTGCCCGAAGTTGCCCAAAAATGTCCAGTGAGCTCGCTGGACAATTTTGCTTTGGTTAGGGCACCCGACCCAGGTCTAGGGCGCCCGAACTCCCCTGTTTCTACATGTCTTGGGTTTGTTCGAGTTCTGATTATCGCGGAATTTTCCCTCCTTGATTTAGCTTAGTCGAATCTTAATTTTTCATCTTCATAGATTCTTGAATTAAGCGTTGAATCTGCGCGATCTTGCTCCATTACCTGCAAACACAAATTTTTGTATAAGATGACTAGTTTACTAGTTTGAAATATATAAATGCATAATGAAACTGGGGTCTAAATATGCATAATTCAATGCTCAACATCATTTTGATATATCGAAGACTTATCGAATTGGTCTCTGATATATCGAAGGTCTATCGAAATTGCTGTTTGGGCTTGATTAATTACAGCAACTTCCGCCTCTTTAATTAGCCTAATTTATCATATTTTTATATATGATCTAAGACTAATGAAGATGACTAAGGATTTTCTTAGTTGGTCGAAATCATCTAAGAGGGTATGAGTGTTTTGGTTCAAAGGACTAGGGTTACCAAGGCATCTCATTTACCTGTTCTTCTTCCTTGATGCTTCTTGTCCACTTGAATCTTCGGTTTTTAGCTTGCCAAGGCTCAACCGTCATTACAACACATAGACATGCGTGATTGACAAATAAGGTGCACTAGTATGCTACGGAAAAGTGCACTAACAATCTCCCCATTTATCAATTACGTGACAAAAACCTAACCTAAGACTGTGTCATGGTCGATACCAATAACACTACCAAAACACAAATACATTGCATGTCAAATTAACATAAATATTATAATTCAAAACACTATGACATGTAATTAAGTTATGCTCCTCTTGGATTCCTCCCTCATAACCTGTCAATCCCTGAAACACAAAATAGAAAACTTGCTTTGGTTGGACTTAATCTTTCTCCCCCTTTTTGTCAGCAATTGACAAATCAAACTCTCCCCCTTAATGGTAAACCAATTAAGTTTAGGGTGGAGATGTTAGTATGTCGCAGTTATAACTATAAAAGCATGCTAACTAGAGAGAGTATAAGGTGCATGAATATTAAAACATGAAGCATGCATGAGAACATAATTAACAAAAAATGTACTTATCTAAGCATAGTTAATCATGCACAATTGGTCATCTATGATATATATTAAGCAATAAAAGCTCAAGGGCTTATAGCCCAATCAACCATCCTCTGCAAACAGTATATCATGACCAAACCTAAGCAAATATTAACATACAATTAAGCATGAAATTCAGCAAGATGAGCTAATCTAAGCAGGATGATAGTCTAGCAAACAAATATATCAAAATAAAAGCAATGTTAAACTACCAATTTTGGGCTAATGAGGCTTGAATCCTCTGATTTTTTCATATGCACAAAAATGAGGCTGAAATCCTCAAATTTACCTATAGAATCAGTTTCTAGCTACCCTTACTAACTATGTTTAGTTTGATTAGCCTAAGAGTAATTAATTTCCACAACACTCTTATAGAATGTAACATGAGATGAAGGGTTGGGAACTCCTTCACTTAAAAGGGAAAATGGTTGAGATCCTCTCTTAGATTAGGGGGAAGAGAGGTAGTGGTGGAATCCATGAGAATTCTTACTGGTTTTTTACTCCCATCACTAGTGTAGTTATTAGATTCAGATTTTAACTCCTTCGTATTATCCCATGTTGCTGACATAGCCTTTTTACCTTTTCTTTTAGGCTTCTTTTAACAATCAATGGCAACATGACCATACTTGTCACAGTTGTAACATTGGACTTTCTTTTTTGTGGATTTTCCTTTATATTTATCCACTTTCTTGTCCTTCTTGTCACAACTCTTCTCTCTTTCAAATTCGAGTAATTGTTTGAATTTTTTATTTATCTTTTCTTCTTTATCATCCTCATCATCGTTATTTTCGGGAGATCCACTCTTAATCTTTTTTTTGCTTATGTGAGTGTTTATGTGAAGTCTTGAAGGTGATGTCCTTCTTCTTAGAGGAGGCCATAAAGTGTAGTTCATGAGTATGTAGGGAACCCATAAGTTCTTCTACTTTCATGTTATCTATGTCTTTACACTCTTCTAAGGCCACACTACCTTGATACTAAATCTTTCCGGAAGGGACTTAAGTATTTTTCTATAAATCCTTCCTTCCGGAACCTTTTCCCCCAAGATAAACATGGAGTTGCTAATGTCAGAAATTTTAGTGTAAAATTCAATGAAAGTTTTAGTCTCTTCCATCTTAATGTTTTCAAGTTTGGTGGTTAAGAGCTGAAGCTTCGGGCGACTTATTGTGCTAGTTCCCTCATGGGTCACCTGAAATGTATTTCACGCTTCTTTTGCAGTTGCACATGTGAGAATGCGTTGAAATTGTTCCGGAGAAACCGCACAGAAAATCGCATTGGGAGCTTTAGCATTTGTCACATATTGAGCTATCTCATTATCATTCCATTTCTCATAATCTTTAAGAATGACAATGATCATACCGTCAACCTCCACTTGTTCCGTGGGCATGAAATATCCATTTAGTGTACTTGCCCACACGGATCGATCCATGAATTAAAGAAAAATCCTCATCCTAGCCTTCCAATAGGCGTAGTTAGATCTGTCAAAATATGGCAGATGGTTGACAGTACTCCCATCTTGGGTAGACATGATGCTAGTGCTTCGGTATCGGATCTCACTCTAGACGGTTAAGTCCTTGAAGAACAACCCGCTCTGATACCAATTGAAATTACGTCGGGTGGTCTAACACAAAACCAAGGTATACATGTGGGGAAGTTTGTAGAGCAAATATAATTATGGCTAAGTCCTAGACGGGGGGGGGGGGGGGGGGGGGGGGGGGGGGGGGGGGGAGGATTAGGACCTTTTAAAATCTTTTCGCCTACTTAACATTTTAACAAATTAAACTAAGTAAACGATTAACACTTCGACTTCCAAGCCTAAGTGGGTCCAATCATAAGGCTAGCAAATAATTAACAATTAAACTACTTAGCCTAAGCATGCACAGATAATCAAATGATTAAACAAATCAAGCTCCTAATTTATGCAACCTATGTAGACTTATGAGAATGGATCAATGAGCTCAACTCTACACAAATTAGTGAAAGTACATCTTGCATGTAGATGTGCCCATCTAGTGCCTAGCATACATTCCTATCTAGCATTCATAATTAAATAATTAATAACAAACAAAAGCATGTATAGTGGTTCGACTTCGAGTCTACTCCACTCCCGGTTCAAGTACTCAACCCCTTTGAACACACTGACATTCACTAGGGAGTTTAAATCTGGTTCCTCCCAACTAAGGTGTTTTAAATCGGATCCACCAAATCGGAAAGTTTACAGGTTCCTTCCAACCTACACATTCACACTCGTGTTGGTGGCTCCCCTTGAAGACTTGTTTAGGCTCTACAATCAAGCCAATGTCTTACAACCGAACCTCAATTTAGACTCCACTCATGAGTCAAGATTCTACAACCGAACCTCAATGGATTTAGGCTCTAAAACTTAGACAAGGTCCAACAACCGAACCTAGCATTCACTCTTACCGGAGGCTCCCCCTTGGAGACTCATTTCGACCCTACAACCGATCTAGGTCGTACAACCGAAACTATCGAGTTTGAAGACAAACTCTACACTCAGTTCCCACAGGGAAGAGAGTGAAACCAGACTCTTACAATTGACAACTTACTTGTCGGATTGAGCCTCTTTGTTGCGCTGCTTCGGGTTACTTGATCTCCGCTTTCCTGTGCTTCAATCAGCTACCCTTGTGCTCCCCCAATCTTTGATGTCGTTGTGTTGCCAATGCTCCATCTTTAAGATCAGCAACATTGCATACGATGCTCCAACGGAGATACCCAAGGTGCTAAGAAGTAGGTTTGAGATCTCTCCAACTAATGGAAGTGAGTTGCCTAGAGAGTCTCACCTACAAAGATCTCATCATAGAGTTTTAGATAGGAATATCACTATGAAGATCAATCTAACTCTAGATATAAAAAGAGGGACAAGTGCATCTTCATCATGAGCTTAGAATGCTCTATTCTTGTAATGAATCACAAGGAAGATGACTTGCTAGGGTTAGAAATAAAGCTTGTAATAATATGCAATGATGACAGCTTCTATCTCCTCAAAATTCCTCTCTTAATGCCCAAAGACCATCTCCTGTATTTAAAGAAAATCTCCAATGGTCATAAAATGGGCAGAAAAACGGTCACTTTGATATATCGAATTGGTGTTTCGATAAATCGGAGTGATCTTCGATATATCGAAATGCCTATTCGATATATCAGAGAATCTGTCCAGAGAATCAGCAAGCTGCTGGACAAAATTCCCGATATATCAAAAAGGGTTTCGATATATCGAATACACTCATTTTGATATATCCAATGAGTAATTAGATTAATCGAAGAAAACTGTTTAGAGAGTTTATAAGTTTGTTGGACAGACTTTCGATATATCGAATTGGTCATTTTGATATATTGAAGACCTATCGAACTAGTCTTCGATATATTGAAGGTCTATAAAAAATTGTTGTTTGGGCCTGATTAATTACAACAACTTCCGCCTCTTTAATTAACCTAATTTATTATATTTTTTATGTGATCTAAGGCTAATGAAGATGACTAAGGGTTTTTCTAGTTGGTCCAAGTCATCTAAGAGGGAATGTGTGTTGGTTCAAAGGGCTAGGGTCACCAAGGCATCTCATTTACTTGTTCTTCTTCCTTGATGCTTCTTGTCCACCTGAATATTTGGTCTTCAACTTGTCAAGGTTCAACCATCATTACAACACATAGACACACGTGATTGACAAAGAAGTTGCTTTAGTATGCCGCAGAAAAGTGCACTAACAAATTTGAGATAGATGGAACTATTGTTTGATATTAATTTGATTCAAGTTCAAGTTATAGTTCTACTTTAATCTAATGACAAGATCAGAGGAAGGCTATGATTATGATCTTACATGTTTAATTAAAAGATTGACATATATATTCTAAGGAATTGGATTGCCTGCGCCCAATACCTATGCTTCAAGTGTGAACTATATCAATGAATGCATATCTATATCAGATTACTTTGATTTAACCGCTCCACATTCCGACTGGATAGGATGAAACTCTAATTCCAGTTGTGTATTATAAACCTAATGAGTTAATCCATTAAGAATGGCTATAAGTGGATCCTTGGCGCTCTAGTGCCTCAGTCTATTTGATTTACTTCTTAAAATTCACTTCTCAATACCATTCACTCAATATTTAGATTAATTTTTAATCCAATCTCAATCCTAAGTTATTTAGGGAATATCCCGTGAATACCTACATAAATCCCTAAGGATGATCTCGGTCTCTACCGAATTATTACTACGTCACAGCCATACAGTTGGGGTTGGCGAACAGTGGGACCCCTACCTATGAGGCTCATTTCGATCCACACCGTCCAACCATTTTGATCTCCCTCACTCTTGGATATTCCGTTTAGCAAACTTAAGCGTGGATTCCATCTAATCACGTAACAAGGTCTAGTGATTTGGGGAGCCGAAGATCCAGGTCCCTCAATTTGCGCCATTCGGTCTATTTATCTTTGCATAGCGTGATATGTTTAGATTTATGTGTTTACATGCAAAGCCTATTAGGGTTTTGGGTTTCCAGGGTTCATGGTTCACTAACGAGTCCTAAGTTATTCGGGTTAACCAATGATGGGGCTGGATTGTGTTAAGGGTTTTTAGAAGCAGGGTTTTCACCCAAAATTCTAAGTTTTCAAGTTCGGGACGTGTGTGCATGCGCAATCATGTAATAAATTGAAAAAAATTCTAGTGACGCATGGGGACATCTAATATCCGAGTATTCGAGGGCCGGGGTGTTACAAATACACCACAGGAAACAATTGTGATTGATTCCCCACCATTAAAAACTTCATGGATTCCATTGGAATGTTTATTTTCCATCCAACTTGTCGATAAGGTCACAAACACCTTAGATGAAGAGACCACACAAATATCATCTTGATCCAAAGCTTTTGTAGCCCATAAGAAATTTTTAATGGTCAATCACCATTATTTCCTATACTATTGTCCATCTGGGATTTGGAACTGCTTCATTTTTTAAATCATGCTCTAAAATAAGCTTTCGATATAGATGGATGGATGACGTGTATGTAGCCGCATACATCATAGTGTGGGCCCCACAATCAGGGGTCCCACCCACCCTAGTGGATCCGTGGTATCAGTTAATCCGCTCCCACATCGAATTCTTCCCTTGAGCACTTTTTAAGGGCGTGTTTGTTTTACAACTCCCCTCAGTAAATGCATATAAACAGATGTAAGTAGGTAATTATTATCATTTACCTGTATTTGACAAGAAGTAAATGCATATAAACAGATGTAAGTAGGTAATTATTATCATTTACCTCTATTTGACAAGAACGTGTATTTCCTCATAAAAAGCATTTGAAAATGTTGTACGTACATTCGTGGGCCCCACTATGATGTTTGTCACATATCCATGTCGTCCATCTATTTTACTGGAACATTTTAGGGCATGAGCCCAAAAATGATGTAGATTCGAAGCTCAAGTGGCCCACACCATAGAAAATTGTGATTGTAAAAGGTTTTAAATGGTAGGAGTTCAACCCACTATTTCGAGTGGCATGGTCCACTTGAGCTTTGGATTTGCCTTAATTTTGGGTTATTTCTCTAAAACCACCTCTAAAAAAGGATAGACGGTGTGGATAAGCCACATGTAGCACAATGGGTCTCACACGGAATTTACACCCTCGATTTTAGTGTATAAAAAGTAAACTGTCATTGTCATCCTTAAAAAAAGTACATGAATTACCTTATTATTAATCATTACTCATTTACTTACATTTACATAGTGTAAATGGAAATCAAACATGCTAATATAGACAGTGGTATCTCATGGGATAGAATAATATCAGATGGGATTAGCATAATTTATTATGCATTTATTAAATGTGCTGGCAATAACATGGTATTAGATGGGATTAACATCGTTCTTTCCCATGTTTGGGATCAAATCCTTCCCTTGGCAAATACATTGTATTATGTGAAGTTTGCATTTGGTGGACCATGTAATTGTAATCAATGGACTACATTTCACAACTGATTTTGTCACCTGTGCACATATGCAGCCTGAATGTCACATGGAAAAGGCACGTATGGATGGATGGTGTTGATAAAATACACGATTCAATGTGGGGCTCATAACTGTAGCGGATTTTGAAATCCATAAAAAATCTGGTGGAATCCACCATTGGCATTGGAATATGTGATATTGGGATTAATCCAAACCTTCTCATTGCTATCAAACACCAAATGGAATTAGCACATGCTCGATGTAATTCTATACCACCTAAATCCATCTAATCGCACCGCCCAAACAGCGCCCCCCCCCCCCCCCCCCCCCCCCCCCCCCCCCCAAATGGTATGGAATTGCATTAGATGAGATTAACACCATTATTGCACAATGATTGCATGTCTGTAAATACCATGGTATTTTGACCATCCAATCCCTGTGTTTGGGATCATATTCTTCCTCAAGCAAAAACATTATTGGGTGGACAATGGATTTGTAATCAACATACCAAATTCATAAATGATGTTGGTCACTAACATAGGTATCCAACTCAAATGTCAAATGTAAATGATGCATTTGGATGAACTGTATGGATAAAACACATCCATCAATGTGGGCCCACAGATATAGTGGATTTCAAAATCCACTGAAAATCCCACATGGGACCAAATGCAATTCAGTTCCACCCAATTCTATTCCTTTCGTATTTGCAATGAAAACGTCCTATGAAATTTACATGGAACCAAATGCAATCCCTTCTAACCCCATGTACCAAATAGGCCAAATGCATACCCAATCCCTTCATGGTGTGTTTGGATTGTTGACTTCCATGGTAATGCGGTGTGGTCCATTGTAAAAAGATAATGATTATGATTAGCAGGTTAGTCAGATGTAAAGCTAGATGTAATTCTAATGGTTTTAATTTTTTTTACATGCTTGTAATGTACTTTCCTTAATAGACACATATGGATACAACTTGTCTAATATGTATTATATCCACATTGTCCATCAATTTTGCAATATTATTTTAGGGCTTGAACCTAAATATTAGCTTCATCCAACACTTCTGTGGGCCACATGAGCTTTTTAATGGTGGGCGTTCAATCCCAACTGTTTTTGTGGTGTGGTCAATTTTCATTTTGAATGTGACTCAATTTTTGCCTATTCCCATAAAATGCTTGAGCAAAATGAACAGACAGTTTGGATATAATATATACACTATGCCCACGAAATTATGTCATGTCAAAGCACTTCCGTCCCATGCATTCGAATGGATTCCTATGATTTGACAGCTTATTTATCCAACGAGCTGTAAGGAGTAATAATGAAAATTTTACCATACAGCACCGTAGAGGTCAAGAATCTAAACACACCCTAAAGCTGTAGGTTCAAGTGCCCCAAGTCTAGCATGGGTTAGCGGACAACCAGTCTACCACCAACCTTACCCAAATCCCCAGGAGCCCCGTCACGCAATCAATGTTTTCTTCTTAGGCACATAATGGGGTTCAAATTAGGTGTTACCCGGGGACAACTTAGTGGTGTTACCCTAACCGCGTGGGGCCCATATTGATGTATTTTTTTTTTTTATATATCTATGCTGTCTATCTAATTTTTCATATCATTTTAGGATGTGATCCAAAATCCTAAGAAGATCCAAATTTCAGGTGGACCATAGCACTAAAAATAGTGATGAATAACCAGTAAAAACGTTTTGTGGGCCACAAAAGTTTTGGATCAATCTGATCTTTATATTTTCCCTTCATCCATACCTTATTGACATTATCAAGAGCTTGGATTGCAAATAAACAGCATCAGAACCTTACGATGGCCTCTTTGGAATTTTTAATGTTGAGGCACTCAATCACACTGTTTCTAGTGATATGGTCCACTTGAGATTTGGATCAGCATAATTTTTGAACCTCAACCTAAAATGGGATGTAGAAACGGATGGATGGAGTGGATATACAAAATATCATCCATGTAGGCCATGAGGTAGGGGTAACACCCACTAAGGCCGTGTTTGTTTCAGGGAATTCCGGCAACTACAGGCAAAAGAGTAATTATTACTCTTTTACCTGTTTGAAAATCCATCCCATTTCTAGCCTTGAAAACCGGTCCAAAATGGTAGTTAAAATTTATGGGCCCCACCGTAATGTATATGATATATCCACTCGGTCCAAAAGTTTTAATATAACGTTTTTAAGCTTTAGCTGAAAAATGAGATAGGCCCAACACTCAAGGAGTCCACACCAAACAAAAGAGTAATTTTAAGAAAATTTTAACGATAGGTGTTTATTTTCTTTTTTCATTCCGTGTGGTCCAATTGAGCTTTGGATATGCCTTAGTTTTTAGATTATACCATAAATTTAAGTGACATAATGAATGGACGGTGTGGATTTGTGACATAATATATGGTGGGACCCACAAAATTTTGTGGCGTCCTCTGTTTTAAAGGGGCGGTCAAATCATAGCTTTGGGAATGATGTGGTGAATCCCGGGGAAATCATCATTACAGATTTGCCTGTATTTACCATGACTTCCACAAATCAAATAGGCCCTAAGCTATTCCCGGGGTAACACCTAATTCATGCCCCCAAGTAAGCGCGAGCGCAACTTGGGTGAGACCCCGGAGCTAGCAATGTGGGTGGGACCCTGAACTTAGGGCCCACCTGGATGTAATCCTTATAGATCCATGCCGATAGTCTGCTTTTCCATATTATTTGGTACTATGGTACCAAAAATTAAGAAGATGAAATTTTGGGTGGAGTACAACATAAGAAACACGGGTTAATGACCATTAAAAACCTTTTTTGAGGCACAAAAGTTTTCTATTAACTTGATATTTGTTTTTTTCCTTTCATCCCTGTCTACGTGACCTTATCAATAGATTAGATGGTCAATAAACATTATGGTGGACTCCAGGAAGTTTTTAATGGTCATGGCTGAATGAGAACTGTTTCTTGGGGAAATTTGCATCTGTTTCATTTTTGGAATTACATCCTAAAATAATATTAAGAAACAGATGGACGGCATGGATCTACAAAGGATACATCCAGGTGGGCCATAGGTTCAGGGTCCCACCCACATCGCTGGTTCCGGGGTAACACCTAATTCACGCCCCCAAGTAAGCGCGGGCGCCTCTCACAGGCGTCGAGCTGAGCCGCAACATGATCACGTGAAGCAGATTATAAAGCACGTGTGAACCTCTCATCATCACCCCCTTGTCGTTTGTCCAGCTCATCGTGGCCTACTCATGCATGGGCTACCTCGACCGAGGTTAAGATCAGGAAGATGTCCCTGTCTAACATCCCCCACTGATGAGCTGTCTCCAGCCTATTCCCAGTACTGCGACTTGCTTGCGTACGTGACATTATCGGATTGTTTTTATAACGGCACACGCGCCAGCGTAGCACACATGTGAGATATCCAAGCAGTTCAAAGTGGTGAATATTGTGCATGTGTTTTATCCATGCGGTCCATCTATTTTCCATCTTAGACTAAAAATGAGGCAGCTCCAAATCTCACGTGGACTACACTACAGAAACACTTGTGATTGAATGCCTATCATTAAAATATTCTTACGGCTCACAGCATTGTTTATCTGCCATCTAACTTATGGTTTGGGCCACACATAGACCTGAATGAAGATTGGAAATAAATATCAGCTTGATCCAACACTTTTGTGACCTAAGTAAGTTGTTAATGGTAGGCATTCAATCACCACTATTTTATGTCTTGTGGTCTAGCTGAGATGTCGATCTGCGGCCATTTTTTTTTGGCTAGTTCCCTGCAATGAACTGGAAAAGTGGATGAAGAGTATGAATAAAATACATACATCATGGTGGAGCTCACAGCACCAACCAGTACCTACCTCAGCAGTGGAGGGGTCACTACCGAAATCTAGCCCCTCAGCATTTTTGTACGCATGAGAAAGAGAGAAGTGACGTACCAGTAGGTTTCCCATCAGGAAGCAGATTGGCTGGTTATCGGACACCAGCGACCACGCTTTGACGTTACCAAGTTTTGTGGCCCCACCATAAGGTATTTGTTATATCCAAACTCTCCGTTCATTTGGCGACATCATTGTAAGGCTTGAGCTTAAAAATAAGATAAATCCAAAGATCAAGTGGGTACACTGTAGAAAGTTGTGGGAGATTGAACGTCTACCATTAAAACCTTTCTTGGGGTTTATAGAAGAATTGGATCAATATGATATTTGTTTTTTTTTTTTTTTTTTTTTTTTTTTTTTTAAATCTTCATTCAGGTTCGTGCGACCTTACGAAACAGATTGGATGAAGTAAAAAGATTATGGTGAGCCCTACAAATGTTTTAACACTCGAAATGACGGTCTCCACTGCTATTTGTAATGTGGTCCACTTGAGGGTCGTATATGGTTCATTTTGGGGCTCATGCTCTAAAATGATCTCACCAAATGGATAGATAACGTGAATATAATAAATACTTCATTGTGAGGCCCATGTAGCTTTAATCTTTTTTTAACTGTACGTACATTTTTGGAGCTATGAGGGCTTGGCGCCCTTGCCTTCGCACGCCCCGTACCTGTACAAACAAAGTTGCTGTGTGTACTACATTGGCCAATCCGCTTCCTTAACATCCACGGTCTAAACTTGGATGAGTTGATGGATGAATGCAATAGGGAAGTATCGCTGTCGGTTCCATATAATGATGATTATGATATAAAATCTCATACACGTGTGCCATGCATCCGTTGGTATTTAATTGTGACACATGGCCACACGTGTAGTGAATGGATCAAACATATACAAATATGTCAATTATGAGTATGTCAAAGGTATATCTGACTCCAATGATCAAACCAAATGCCTTGTGACTACAGGCATCAAAATAATTGAATTATGAGTAAGTATGTAAAGATTGGCCTTACCACTTAGTTGTCAATTGACAATGAATATTGATCTACAAAGGAGAGAATTAGTCATTTGGATGAATCTTTTTGCCTTTAAAGACAATGACTGTTATCACAACAATGATAGGTTAGTCGTGTTCTTCAATAAAATAAATAATTAAAAAGAAAATAGGAAATAAAATGTCAAAGTTATGATTTTATTAATCTGAATTATATGCAATACAATTGGTAGATAAATAGAATAATACTTAGGCTACCATTTGACAAAGAATCAGGTGGTTTATGAAGGGGAGAGTTAGTCCTTCAGATAAATTCTTTTAACCTTTGAAGACGAGGACTTTTACCACAATGACAATAAGTTGGTCGTGTTTGTAATAAAAAAATAATTAGAAAGAATATATAAAATAAAGGGCAAGTCTCGATTTATTAATCTGAATATAAATGTAGAACAATTGGCAAGTAAATAGAATAAAATCAAAATTACCAATGATGGTTTGAGCAAGCGAGACAGTCGTGGATGATTAACAGTTTTTTTAGACTTGGATGGTCGTGAAACAATCATCAAAATCTGGACGGTCGTCAAGCGATCATAGGCCAGTAGGCTATAACTGAGGAAATCACTAAGAACTTGAGGATTTGGTTATTCGAATATGGGGTCATGGATGGTTATCTAAACTAAATCCAACATGTTCTAGAAAAAAAAGTGGAGACTAGACTAAGCTACACTAATTGATCCAGACTTGTTGTGGCATAACATTGGATAGAAGTACTGGAGAGTTTAAACTAGGCCATGCTAAACTAAGATAAGCATACATGTGGGACGAAAGTTTGATAAGCGATGTTATGTTGAAAAAGATTTGTTTGATTGGGCTAGATATGTTGAAAAAGTTTTGCATATGGTTCCTTGGCTTTCAAGATTAACGTTCTAATTGATTAGCGGCCTTGGCTCGATACACTTCTATTTTGAAATGGGGCCAGCTAATCATGCATTGCCATATATGGTCGTGTTTATGGTTTTAGATAACTTTCTCCTCATAGTGCACTACTTAGGATCAACAACTGCAGGTAGCCAATTAAATTAAGTTATGTGCCACTTGATATCATCGCCTTTGCATTGCACTGAGTTGTTTATGATGACCACTTTTAGAGTTTCGGTCATGCGTACGTTTCTGAGTATTCTAGCTTTCTTGACGTGACAAATGTCTTTTGCAAATGTTTGTTGAGGATCGTCACGATCACCCTTCCATGCTTTGTGAGTACCTTTTCTAGGCTTTGTACAAGTACGTTGAAATGTGGCGGCATCCTATTCATTGAATCTTGCTATGATAGGTTGGGTGTAAATATCTTGGATGCAAATTATGGTACGAGTTAGAACACATTATGGACCACTACAACCAGCTATGTGATGATCATAAACCAATACTAGAAGAAAAACATAAATTGGACAATGTATTTACAACAATAAAAAACAACCATTAGTGCAGATGGCTAGTCAACAATCACTTAGTTGTAGCCAAAATCAGTTCAAGACCATATTTTGAGCATCCAAGTGATTTGATGTATATTTAAGTATTTGTGAATGCTTCATCAGGGCATTCATGTAGCCGAGGCAATGTCATGGAAGAAATAAAATACATCTGGAAACAACCCATCATTGAAATTCTTTCTGTCATGTGTAAAACCTATATTGTGAAATTGAAAGGACCGTGCTATGCATCGAGTATGGAAATCAAATAAATTAGATAAATGACGTAGCTGATCGAGAAGATATTGTTGAAGGCGAGTACCGAAATCTTCTACACTTTACACCCTTAAAGCAGCACCAAGATGGGATGAAGAGGCTTCTAACGTGTGTAGGATTGGAGACCCGACCTTATTTATATAGGTGTGAGAGATGAGGAGTTTGAAACCTATCGAAACTCCTCTCCTTTAGGCTCCACACGAATTCAACATTCCTAGTCCCACTAAAACAATGTGTGTAACAGTTATAATGCACCACCCTTTACATGATTTTAGAGTAATCACATCTTGAGTGGGGTCCACACGATCATGATATCCAACCCATAGGGAGTTAGATCCAGACCGTTGATCAATTAGGCCCACCTTATAGAATTCTTACCCATGGCTTAGTGGTAAACTCATATGATTTTCAACACTAAGGTCATGGGTTCAAGTACCCATTGTGGTGTGTGTGAGTGTGTGCGTGTGCAAAAGAAAATATATATATATATATATATATATATATATATATATATATATATATATATATATATATATATATTAGCCTTTAACACACTAGAACGCTCATACATAGGTCATAGGGAAAGTAAAAACTAGTAAGGGAATGTATTTGATCCGCCATTAGTAATACTTGCCAAAAGGGGCGACGATAGACCTTCCTGCCCTTCCTGCTCTATCTGCAAGGCTATGATTGGAGTCGGTGGCGATTTTAAGAGGAGAGTTTCTTGCTCTCTACGTGCAAGAGTTGCGATATACAATAATCCAATATTACAAGTATGACCGTAACCTTGGGACCGTATGGGATGGTGATGTTTGTGAACGAAACGGTCCAAAATCATTGCCGAACATGGATGTCATGCGTGATGACAACTGTAGTACACTTATAGGAATAATGGTAACACCATGATCATTCAACCATTTCCATATGCATGCATATGGCCCACTTTAGCTTGTTGGTATTATGAAAATCAGATCTATCGTCATTTTTCACATGATTAAGACTTTTGGCTTATAATCTACAGCGGCCCAATATGTTAGTTCAACTTGAACTAAAGTATGCCACGTGTACAAGTTTTTCAAGGATCATCACAGCTTGGCAGAGTCTCTTGAAATTAACGAAGGCGGGTAAGGGGCCCACTGAAAAAAATCAATACCTGCTTTTGGAATCCAAATGCAATCCAGATGAGTCGGGGCTGCTGGTAATTTTTAGTAAGGGGAGGGCATTTTATTTCACAGTCAAAAGTGAAGAGCTATAAATACCACTCTAGTGGCAACCGAACTCTCTGTCTCAGCTCGCAGCTCTCTCTCTCTCTCTCTCTCTCTCTCCTTGAGTGCAATGGCGTTACGGATGCTGCTTCTCGTGGGAGCTTTGCTCTTCTTCGCTTCTGAGGTATAACGGATTTAAGTCAGAGAGAGAGAGAGAGCGAGAGAGAGACGCAGACAATAAAATCACCATATCGCGAAAAATGACATTATCCAAATATGGCTGCTCCATTTAGCAGCCATATTTTACTTTATCCAAATCAGTTTGCTTTAAATAACAACCATTATTTTATTAATATGAATATGACTGCTGTAAGCCAACAACCATATATAAACTAATAAATATGGTTACTTAATAAAGTGTCCATAAACATTCCAAATGGCTGCTTAAAAATAAAAAACCGAAGGTTTTCAGTGTATGAACCGGATGCTAAAATAAACAGTCATTAATCAATCATTAACGGCTGTTGCACTATTAAAGCCATTTTGAGAAATCGGTGCCGGAAGAACGCTGCTTTCATCATTGTTATTTAAAACAGTCATTAAGGAAAACGGCTGCTTTTTTGAATATAGTCGTTACTTATACCAGTAGCCATTTTTGTTTAAGGAACATCACACTTCTATGTACATAGTGTAATTGAATCAAGTGTTTTATGTATCATCCATATGTGATATTTAAACTTTGTGCGTTAGGTGTACAGGTAGTAAACCTGCTAGATTTATTATCAAGTTTTTGGGTTTTAGAACTGCTTGAGATACAGGTTGACCTTGTCCAACTGAGCTACTGAGTGGGTCAGAGATAAACTGATCTAATTTATATAATTATTCATTTATATCTGTGGTAATCCATCTTACTCATAAAGATTTCTTAAAAAAACCAGTTTTAGGGATATATTTTTTTTATTATTATTCTTTTCTTCTTCTTTTCTTGCTGCGTTTTAATTTTTTAACTTTCAGTCTCTTTCCTTTCCTTTCTCATATATGCCGAATTTTTAATCTTACCTCTCTCTCTTCCTTACTTTTTCCTACTTACCTTTTTTTTTTTTTTTTAACAAAACCGAAAATCAGAAGATTTAGTGTCTAAAAGATAACTAATTTTAGTAAGTTGGGTCAAACTTAGCCGGCCTAGTTGGTTAGTACGTAATAGAACCTTTTGGTACGAGCTCAGAACACGTCGCCACCGAAAGGATTAATTAGATCACTGGGTCAATCGTTGGTTCCGGTGAACTGACCCGGCTCAGGTCCGGCTGAACGGACCAAACGCTTGATATTAAACTTGGCTGATTTTACACCTTGAGTAACAACGATTGGGTGTTAACGATTTAGTCTAAACGACTTTGTTAGGATTGGAAACTAAACACCTGTGAGAAACAACTTTTTTGGTAAGCTATACGAAGTAAAGGTTGGTAAGGTAGTTACAGGTGGTGAGGATATCAGTCTCTTGGTTGAGCCACATTAAAAATCAAGTAATTTATAGATTTGACCCTGGGTAGTAAACCTGTCATGAAAATAACTAGGTAGTGTGACGTCACATACTTTTTGAGAGATACACTATCAGACACAAACCTGCCAAAACCGACAAAACGTTAAACCGAAAATCACTCTTATTTTGTCATCAGAACCCATCCACGTAATTAGTTACTCTCATCCACGTCTTTAGTTGAAGGGAAAGTAATAACTACAAAATCTGTACTGTCAGGTACGGTGAGGGTATGTTTTAAATACTCAGTAAATCGATATCACCTGAACCTACCCATTTTACTTTTTGTAGGTAACGGGGAAAAGTTGTTTGCTTTTCCATCCTAACAATTTAATTATAATAAAACCCTGGGTGTACCTTGTCGGCCCTCCCTGTGGTTCACTTCCCCTACACACACCGGTGGTACCTCACATACAAGGTAGCTTGGGTAAATGGTACCCGTGGAGTAATACTAATTCCCCTGGGCCTTTTATTCGGAGTA
The DNA here is from genome assembly GCA_003013855.2 of Liriodendron chinense. Classification (NCBI taxonomy): domain Eukaryota; kingdom Viridiplantae; phylum Streptophyta; class Magnoliopsida; order Magnoliales; family Magnoliaceae; genus Liriodendron; species Liriodendron chinense. The sequence continues at coordinate 2,860,388 of PVNU02002850.1, forward strand.
GGTTTTGAATGCGTCAGGTGTGGAGTACTTAAATTTCCAAAAATCCACACTAAAATGTAATAAGGGAACACCACACTCGGTGGATAATATCCATCTAAATCCAACTCGAGTTTTATGACTTTCGAAGGGTGACCCCAAGTAGAAGATGTGGCTCAAATTAGTACCTGGCTCATAAATTCTCTCCTTCGATTGAGTTGGAACCTGTGAGCGATGAGCCCGAGTCGTAAACCGGAAGAACCGGAGCCGGGTGAGCCCGAGTCGTAAACCGGAAGAGCCGGAGCTGAAGTAAGTGAATATCGAGTGAGCCGGAGTCGAAACCGTGAGCGGTGAGTCTTATGAGCTGGATAAGCCGGAGCCATAAACCGTGAGCCGGAGCTGGGTTAGCCGGAGGTAAGTGAGCCGGATGAATCGGAATCGTAAACCGGGAGTTGAACCGTTCTCCAGAGTCGAGGTAGGCGGAGCCAAATGGGGAGAACTATTCTATTCCTATTCCTGTTCCGAATAGGGGACTAGGTCTATTTTATTCCTAATAGGGTTGTTTAAACTCTAGGTGGATTTAGAGGTTATTAATAGATATTTTTCCGGTAGGCGTGAGAGAGATACATACGCTAGGTGGCGGTAATTTTGAGGTTGTTGGAAAGGAAAGTCATAGGCATGACTGAAACCGTAGCCTCCACAATATCAGTTTTATCGTCTCTAGTCGATGAACGCCGAGCTATAAGAGTGCTACAGGACTAGGACGCTCGTGTAAATAAGCTGAGAACTCTAGTAGACGAGCGCCGAGCGTATAATCTATTTATGCCTTGTGTCAATGGTTCCGAAGCTCGAGAATACCAGTTATCAGCTTATAATGTTCCGCCCCTTATAGGAAGAGCTGGACGCTCGTCAGGAAGAGCATTCAGCAATTTTCCACAGTGTAGAGTTATACGCTCGTGGACCAGAGCGCTCGTAGAAGGCTGCACGCTCGTTGAAAATGACTACTAGTCGCTACTGTAGGGAATCGGAAATCATGGTCGTCGGGCATATCCGGCTAAAAAACAAACGAATAGAAGCAGATACCGAGGCTCAGAGTTCACTAGCAATAATTCCTTGCATAACTGGTCTACTCATTAACCTAATCTAATAAAGAAATAGACTCCTATTCGTCCTATTCGTAGAATAGGGTACTTTAGTCATCTACTAGAGCCATACAATGCATTGTTTACCCTGTAAGTCTAGCTATATTTATCTACCAAAGTAGTTACTCTTCTATGTGGTATGAGTTAGGGATTAGAGGCAGTAAATAACTAAGAGGAAGGAATGGGATAGATTGAATCCGTAGCCTCCCGGTTGCCGACCTGCGGCCGGTGGGAATCAATAAAAAGACAGGGGAAAGTCCAGGTTCCTCCTTTAAGCGAACCTCCCTTCCACTTGGAAGACCTCCTAGGACAATGTTTTAAGCTGCATTTGTCAAACCGCGGCAGACACCCTTGCTAAACTAGTAGTTTCAGCAAGAATGGTGACTAGTTTTAGGAAGGTGGTACGGAAGATTTTTCTAACAAGTAGGAAGGTGTAGATCCGTCTGTAATCGAGGCGGACTGCAGTGCCTTAGTCCCGGACAAGGAGTTTGGTGAAGTTATTTGTAAAGAATTCCTCGAGGTTTACACGGTAGTCACTTGGGCAATAAACTCCAAAAGCCTTCAGTACTTCTGTAGTACGCAAAGGAGCTTTTATGGGAAGATTGGGAGTTGCGGCTTCAAGTTCGGGACAGATTAGCCGAACTAGTCGTAAAGGACCTCGGCGTCTCTGTTGGAATGCTTCCCAACGGCGTCGTTGGGTATGGGCACCGAAGGTCTGTAAGACACCTGCTTGGTATCCAGGTTGGTTTAGTAGGAGGTAGCTTGGCTTACGGTTAGCCGTTGGTTGGGGGGCATGATAGGGGTGTAAGGCATGTAAGGTCACGAAGGGCGGTTGTTGTTAGAGTACCCAGGTGGCAGCTTCGTAGTCCAATATGAAATGGTACCCTTCCTCTAGTCACGCCCCAAATTCGGTTCTCGACGTCCATCGCTATAACCCGAATTCAGAGGTGGCAGCCTCCGTAGTACCCCGATCTCGGATCCTAACCCCACACGCCAGGTCCGATCCTGGGATACCACAAGGAGGATTTTAGGGTCTGAATTTTTTTTTGAAAACATGAGCATCACAATATGAGTACCATCAAAGACAACACAATATTTCCACTAAATCATTTCGTTTATATACAGTACTGGAAAGTAAATATACAATGCGTAAATATAAAAACTGTGCACACTTCGGCACCTCCTGCTACTGCACTACAAACTCCAACTCAACGTTGCTGATATACTCTGGTAGAACCTGCAGCGTAACAAACGCGCATAAGCTTCGAACGAAGCTTCGTGAGTGCGTGTGTGCGTGCACAATGCGTATGACAAACACTGATAAATATCAGAGTAAGCAGTAAAGCATGATGAGAACTCAAGACTAAACCAAAACTTAGCCCAATTAGGCTACACGATCATGAGATATGAATAACTAGCCTACCACGGCTATGCAAGCATGCAATACAGATAACTAGCCTACCATGGCTATGCAAGCGTGCAATACAGGTAACCAGCCTACCAAGGCTATATACTCTTACTATGCAATGGCCTATAGGGCCTAATGTCACATACAATGATCCAATGCATGTATGCAAATCACCACATCTCAGTACAGTGGTCCAGATGCGAACAGTCATAACGCAGTCACGTAAGCAATGCAGGAATCGGAACTGGTAGCTCGCCCAGTGTGGTAGCTCGCCCAGGCTTACAGCCTCGCCCACATCACACCCGCCCACATCAGGTCCGTCCCACACCATACAGAACATCAGTCACATCACTGATACCAATACCATCTCTGAAACGGAACATCACCGGGGTCTCACAGACCTCACTACTCACCAGTAGAATGCCAAAGCCTATCTGGTGCAATAGCGGACCTACTCACAGCTGGTCAAACTCAACCCCCTTTGCCAACACTCTTCCGGCAGGTTAGGTCAGACCTCCTTCCGAACTGACCACGTGCAGTGGATAACACCGCCGTTTGGTATTCGGCATACTGGTGTATGATTAAACCACCCGGTCCTTGAATGGAGCACCCACCTTGGTACCAACGGGATCAGGGACTTTCACCCAGGGACATCTTTGGCATCCATGTTTAAAGATCACATATTTCCGGTGTTCCTGCAAACCACGATGGAGCTGTGGTTGCAACGTAGTAACCATGCTATATGCGGCACAAGCAGACGGTGCGAAATGCAATCATGCATACAAACGTGGGACGACATGCCCGTGCAAGTCTCCAAAGAGCACCATAAAACTATAAGGTCTCAAACACAATGTCACCGTCAGCTGGTAATGAATTGCACGACAATCACGACCGATATGGCCGGTTGATACAAGACAATCAGATGAGCCAAGCATTCATGATGCATGAGTCAAGTATACAGTATGAGTGCCAACAAGTAGTTCATCTACCATGATGGCTATAAATCAATCTAGTCCAACCTATTTGAGATATGATTAAGATGAGGGGACACATATGAATGATCGAGTCATAGTGCGGGATGTCGCTAGCCAGGGAATCTCGCACCAAGGGCTACAAGGTATGCTAAGCTATTCCTACCATACAGTGTAAGTCAGGGATGATAGATTCCTGTCCTCGAATAGTCCCATACCTATTGGAGAGGATTGCGATAGAGAGCACATGAATTACATTTGCGCAACTACATCTCGAATGCTTTATGAATGCGTTATGCCCTAGTGGTCCCCAACTAACAATGGTGATTCGGGATGCATACTCATTACACATGCATGGTGGTCGTCGAAGCATATAGTATAAAGATCACATATGAGTATTCCAAATAACACTACGTGTGGCAACAGACATACTAAAAATAGCATAAAAGATAATTCACTTATAATACAAAGAAACATAAAGAGATAAGACTCTAAATGGATGGTATACAACAACACAGATGGTCCAACAACTGAACGGTGTGGATTAACCTTCAATATTAGATAACCCAAATGGAAAGAAAATGATTGAATACACTACCGACACATCAAAGGTAGAACCTACTTGAGCGGCAAGAGTGGAATACTCAAAATCATGCCGAGACCCATAATCCTGTAGTACAGTAGAGATGAACACAATAATGGTCCGTAAAAGGAATGTCATAGAAGGGGTTGCAAGATAGACGTGTCATGACAGAGGATTATAAATGGTAGGGTAATCTGCGATAGATGGTCAATACAATGAGGTCCAAAAAGGGACAACAGGTCTAACCTCATACTACAAGATAGGCTCCATATAATGGATGGCCTAGATGACATTCGAACGTCGAGGATGAGCCCACACTCGTCCTAAGGGTAAACGGACGGTGTGGATGAGATATACATGATATGGTGGTCTTTAATAGTTGGGTACAAGGGTAGAAGGGGTGAGTCATATGAGTATACAAGCTGAGTTAACAAGATCAATCAACATGGTGAGTCAACCAGGTGAGTCAATAAGGCAGGGTTGACAAGGCGGGTCAACATGGTGAGTTAACAAGGTGAATTGACAAGACGGTTCAACAGGGTGAGTTTAAGAAAGTAGCCCTGTGACTTGGATCGAGCAAACTCTAAGGATGACCTTTCAATAAGGATTTACACAACTAATCATCAAGGTGGATCCATAGGATGGACAACGCAGTCATTCGAATACGCACACTAAGGTGGTCCCAAGGGCCATCCTGTACATAACATGCTAGGGTTCATTCATTTGGATGGTTTGGATTAAGCACAAAATTAAGGCGGTCCTAATGGATGGCCAACATACATATCGCACCATGGAGGCCAATGGCTGACGTGGATAGAACACATGCATAACAAGATGGACCCGGGGTTGGGTATAACCGCACAAAGGAGTGGGAGAAGCCACATACATCAATGAGCTCCAACAGTTTGGGATCAACCCGATATTTGTGCTTTCCCACGAATCAAGTGAGATGGCAAACAAACACCATGGTGGGGCCCGCACACCACACGTGTGGAACCCCACCCATGGCTGGGTGACTTATTAACAAGAAGAATGGCAAATAAATATAACAGATGGGTCCTGTAAAGTTTCCAATGGTAAGCATTCAATCACCCTTATTTTCTACGTGTGGCCCACCTAAAACTGGGCCCACACCCCTGCCAAGAAGAACGACACGATATACTCAACATTCATCAAGGTGGGACCCAAAGTTGGGCCCCATCACCTTTGGTTAGATGGAAAAATAAACATTACAATGGCCCCAAGGAAGGGTTTCAAAGGTGGGCATCAATGGCCACTGTTTCCCTACAATGTGGTCCACTTGAGGCTTGTATTTACCTCATATGAGGGCCCCCGGCCCTAAAATAATATGGAAAAACAGATGGGCGGCATACATAAAACAGATACATCGTGGTGGGACCCATAGAGCGTCGCACCCAAATGGGCCCCGAGCATTTTGAATCAAACTAATATTTTTATTTCCCCCTTCACCCATATCCATGTGATCTTATGAACAGGTTAAATGACAAATAAAACATCACTGTAGAGCCTGGGAAGGTTTCAACGGTGGAGATCATAATTCCCACTGTTCCAGTGGCATGGTCCACTTGACATTTGGATATGCTTCAATTTTGGCTCAGCCACTAAAATGAGCTGGAAAAACATATGGACAGAATAGATAAAGCAAATACATTCTAGGTGGGTCTCACGAGTGTGCCACTGGCTTGGCAGACCCCATATTTATTTAGTTATTATTCATTATGTGCATATATATATTTATATATTTTATTTCTACCAAGTGGGGCCCACAGAAGCTTGGATCAAGCTGATATTGCTGCTTTCCCTTCTTCACACGCATGTGTGAACTTATGAACAGGTTGGATTTCAATTAAACATCATGGTGGGCATTGGAAAGGTTTCAATGGTAGGGTCATTGTCCCTGCTGTTTCCTTTGGTGAGACCCCCTTGAGACTTGGATCTGACCCATTCTTGGGATCATGCCCTAAAATGATCTTCCCAGATGGATGAACGGTGTGGATTAACAGCACATGCATAATGGTGGGACCCACAACTGGGCCACCATCTGGCACGAGCCCCCAAGCGTCTAAGGACGCTGGTACGCCCAGCGTCAGAGCTCCTTCTCTTGTCTTTTTCTTTTTTCTTTTTTTTTGTTTTTCAATGGGTATTGTCGAGTGGGGCCCACATAAGGGTGATCCACTCCGTTCATTCAGCTGGGCCATCTCATGGTGGGTCCAATGAGTCCAATATTGAGTATGTTACGGGGTCTATAAACACCAGTGTGGGCCGAGGCAATCTCGACAGTGGACATCATTCACCCACTGTTTCATGTGGTGCGGCCCACTTAAGAATTGAATATGCTTCACATTTGGGCCTTAGCCCTAAACTGATATGGTAAAACAGATAGACGCGTGGATGGAACATAAACATCAAGGTGGGTCCCACGAGTGGGGACCCCTTCCAGCCGTCCTGACGCTGGAACGGTTCCAGCGTCCCAGACGCTGTGAACGTCCAGCGTCTGGACGTTGTGATATTTTTTTTTTTTTTTCTTTTTTTTTTGTTTTCTTAATTATTCAGGTGGGGGGCCCACGTAGGGGAAGATCCAATCCGTCCATCAGGTTTCCCAGCTCGCTGGGGACCTAATAAGCCCAATATTGGGCAGGTGGTTCCATCTACAAACATCACGGTGGGCCAAAGAAGTTTCGACAGTAGGCATCCTTGCCTTTACTGTTTTCTATGGTGTGGTCCACCTGAGATCTGGATCTACTTCATTTTTGGCGTCCAGCCCTAAAAATGGGCTGTAGAAACAAATGGACGGCGTGGATTACATACATACATCAAGGTGGGTCCCACGAGTGGGGACCCACGGTCATGCCCAACGTCCCAGCGCTGCTGGGCAGCAGCGTTCTCTGGACGCTGGCTGTCCAGCGGCCTCCTCCTTCATTCTTTTCTTCTTCTTTTTTTTTTTTTTTTTTTTCTTTTTTTATAAATTCAAGTGGGGCCACATGTGCAAGATCCACTCCATCCATCAGCTGGGCCATCACATGAGTACCACCGACAACCGGTGTGATTTATACGGTGTTTTACCCAGGGTTTCACCCTAGGTGTGGTAGTTTCCCACCCTGGGTAAGTACCTGCTAGGTCGGGTAGGTAGAGTAACGGGTAGTGTTCCACCCTGGTTCCTTTCTTTTGCTTTCATTTGCTCTTTTCCCCCTTTCCATACGTGAGTGTTACTACCAACCTGCCAACCTAACGGCTAGCCTGCCAGGCCTACTACTAGCCCCAGGAGGTTCGAACTAGAAGTGGAAGTTAGAGAGAGAAAGAGAACTAGAGGGAGATTTAGAAGAGATTTGAGTGAGTTAGAGAGTTTAGAGAGATGAAGAGAGAGAAGAGAGAAGAGAGAGAGAGAGAGAGGGAGAGAGAGAGAGAGAGATTAGAACCCAACTTTTACCTGCACCGAACCTTTTACCCCCCCCCCCCCAAAGAATCTACCGATCGTACCTCCATACCCAACACTACTACCGATACTACTACTACTACCTCTCCCCATGGGAGGTGTTGACTTTGGTGAGAGAGGTATGGGTTGGAGTTGGTGTGTGTAGGCTAGGGTAATGATGGGGGTATGGGTAAGGGTGATGTGATAGATTTGACATGTTGTTGGAAATTGTGCAAGTGGGGCCCACGCCACACGCGCGTTGCGTGGCCCACCTCGAATTGCACGAACGTATGCATCTTACACACCGGGTATCGCAATGGGGCGTGCCGCGCGGCGTTGGAATCGTGGCGCCCGCGCGGTCGCAAGGGTACAAGTCTTGGGTCGTTGCGGTACTAAATCAGGGTTGCGATCAAGGCTCTCTAATCTGGTCCGTCCGGGACGTACCGGTACCGGAAACTAAACGTACGGAGGGCAATTCAGGGTACGGGTCTTACAACTCTCCCCTCCTTATAAAAATTTCATCCTCGAAATTCACAACGAAACGAAGTCAAAACAAACCACATAGATATATAGATAAAAACTAAAAAGCATACAAAAAATCAATGAAAGTTTGCAACATCGCTAAGTCCACATAGCATGCGTACAGCTCTTGATGGTGTCAATCTCCTCTGGTGTCTACCGCAAAATGTCGGGGTCGAGGGAACAACGCTCTAGTACTGCTATTGACGGGATGGGCAGTCCCTAACTCGGTGTCCAATCTCGCCACACTTGAAACAAGTGCCCTTGAATGGCTTTTGGAGGTCGGGTGCTCCTGGTGTCGTAGGCGGCTTCTGCGGATGAACCTTTCTTTGACGCCTAGTTCTTCGAGGACCTACGATCGGAGGGATTGGTGCAATCGGTGCTCTGCGCCATGGTTGTTGTTTAGGTGCTCTTGGTCGCTGAGGGCATTCCTTCCTTCGATGGCCAGCTTCACCGCACTCGAAACAGTGACCTGAGATCCGCGACGGGGTCTTCTCTGAAAACTGTGTCGTCTGGGAACTGCTAGGGGAGAACTTCCTCTTCCTGCTGTCACTCGGGGGTGCTTGTTGTTGCTCGAACAAAGCGGTCATCAACCGGAGCATCCCTTGGAATTGCACTGCGCTTACTAGGGTGACAGGTGCTAACTCTGGCTGGGACGTACCAGCCTCAACTTCAGCTACTGGTGTCGCGTCCATCTTTTAAAAAAGAAGGGACAAGAAACCCTTAGCCTCAGAAAACTACAAACATAATACGATTAAAGAACTATACCATTGGGAATTCTAGTGATTCTAAGTTCGCAAACATCAACAAGTGAGGGGTGATCTAATCCTAAAATACTAAGTAGAAACATTGTGTTGTTCACAGGTAGCTCCCAAGTCATGCTCTGATACCAACTCCTGTCACGCCCCAAATTCGGTTCTCGACGTCCATTCGCTATAACCCGAATTCAGAGGTGGCAGCCTCCGTAGTACCCCGATCTCGGATCCTAACCCCACACGCCAGGTTCCGATCCTGGGATACCACAAGGAGGATTTTAGGGTCTGAATTTTTTTGAAAACATGAGCATCACAATATGAGTACCATCAAAGACAACACAATATTTCCACTAAATCATTTCGTTTATATACAGTACTGGAAAGTAAATATACAATGCGTAAATATAAAAACTGTGCACACTTCGGCACCTCCTGCTACTGCACTACAAACTCCAACTCAACGTTGCTGATATACTCTGGTAGAACCTGCAGCGTAACAAACGCGCATAAGCTTCGAACGAAGCTTCGTGAGTGCGTGTGTGCGTGCACAATGCGTATGACAAACACGATAAATATCAGAGTAAGCAATAAAGCATGATGAGAACTCAAGACTAAACCAAAACTTAGCCCAATTAGGCTACACGATCATGAGATATGAATAACTAGCCTACCACGGCTATGCAAGCATGCAATACAGATAACTAGCCTACCATGGCTATGCAAGCGTGCAATACAGGTAACCAGCCTACCAATGCTATATACTCTTACTATGCAATGGCCTATAGGGCCTAATGTCACATACAATGATCCAATGCATGTATGCAAATCACCACATCTCAGTACAGTGGTCCAGATGCGAACAGTCATAACGCAGTCACGTAAGCAATGCAGGAATCGGAACTGGTAGCTCGCCCAGTGTGGTAGCTCGCCCAGGCTTACAGCCTCGCCCACATCACACCCGCCCACATCAGGTCCGTCCCACACCATACAGAACATCAGTCACATCACTGATACCAATACCATCTCTGAAACGGAACATCACCGGGGTCTCACAGACCTCACTACTCACCAGTAGAATGCCAAAGCCTATCTGGTGCAATAGCGGACCTACTCACAGCTGGTCAAACTCAACCCCCTTTGCCAACACTCTTCCGGCAGGTTAGGTCAGACCTCCTTCCGAACTGACCACGTGCAGTGGATAACACCGCCGTTTGGTATTCGGCATACTGGTGTATGATTAAACCACCCGGTCCTTGAATGGAGCACCCACCTTGGTACCAACGGGATCAGGGACTTTCACCCAGGGACATCTATGGCATCCTGTTTAAAGATCACATATTTCCGGTGTTCCTGCAAACCACGATGGAGCTGTGGTTGCAACGTAGTAACCATGCTATATGCGGCACAAGCAGACGGTGCGAAATGCAACCATGCATACAAACGTGGGACGACATGCCCGTGCAAGTCTCCAAAGAGCACCATAAAACTATAAGGTCTCAAACACAATGTCACCGTCAGCTGGTAATGAATTGCACGACAATCACGACCGATATGGCCGGTTGATACAAGACAATCAGATGAGCCAAGCATTCATGATGCATGAGTCAAGTATACAGTATGAGTGCCAACAAGTAGTTCATCTACCATGATGGCTATAAATCAATCTAGTCCAACCTATTTGAGATATGATTAAGATGAGGGGACACATATGAATGATCGAGTCATAGTGCGGGATGTCGCTAGCCAGGGAATCTCGCACCAAGGGCTACAAGGTATGCTAAGCTATTCCTACCATACAGTGTAAGTCAGGGTGATAGATTCCTGTCCTCGAATAGTCCCATACCTATTGGAGAGGATTGCGATAGAGAGCACATGAATTACATTTGCGCAACTACATCTCGAATGCTTTATGAATGCGTTTATGCCCTAGTGGTCCCCAACTAACAATGGTGATTCGGGATGCATACTCATTACACATGCATGGTGGTCGTCGAAGCATATAGTATAAAGATCACATATGAGTATTCCAAATAACACTACGTGTGGCAACAGACATACTAAAAATAGCATAAAAGATAATTCACTTATAATACAAAGAAACATAAAGAGATAAGACTCTAAATGGATGGTATACAACAACACAGATGGTCCAACAACTGAACGGTGTGGATTAACCTTCAATATTTAGATAACCCAAATGGAAAGAAAATGATTGAATACACTACCGACACATCAAAGGTAGAACCTACTTGAGCGGCAAGAGTGGAATACTCAAAATCATGCCGAGACCCATAATCCTGTAGTACAGTAGAGATGAACACAATAATGGTCCGTAAAAGGAATGTCATAGAAGGGGTTGCAAGATAGACGTGTCATGACAGAGGATTATAAATGGTAGGGTAATCTGCGATAGATGGTCAATACAATGAGGTCCAAAAAGGGACAACAGGTCTAACCTCATACTACAAGATAGGCTCCATATAATGGATGGCCTAGATGACATTCGAACGTCGAGGATGAGCCCAACACTCGTCCTAAGGGTAAACGGACGGTGTGGATGAGATATACATGATATGGTGGTCTTTAATAGTTGGGTACAAGGGTAGAAGGGGTGAGTCATATGAGTATACAAGCTGAGTTAACAAGATCAATCAACATGGTGAGTCAACCAGGTGAGTCAATAAGGCAGGTTGACAAGGCGGGTCAACATGGTGAGTTAACAAGGTGAATTGACAAGACGGTTCAACAAGGTGAGTTTAAGAAAGTAGCCCTGTGACTTGGATCGAGCAAACTCTAAGGATGACCTTTCAATAAGGATTTACACAACTAATCATCAAGGTGGATCCATAGGATGGACAACGCAGTCATTCGAATACGCACACTAAGGTGGTCCCAAGGGCCATCCTGTACATAACATGCTAGGGTTCATTCATTTGGATGGTTTGGATTAAGCACAAAATTAAGGCGGTCCTAATGGATGGCCAACATACATATCGCACCATGGAGGCCAATGGCTGACGTGGATAGAACACATGCATAACAAGGTGGACCCGGGGTTGGGTATAACCACACAAAGGAGTGGAGAAGCCACATACATCAATGGGCTCCAACAGTTTGGGATCAACCCGATATTTGTGCTTTCCCACTAATCAAGTGAGATGGCAAACAAACACCATGGTGGGGCCCGCACACCACACGTGTGGAACCCCACCCATGGCTGGGTGACTTATTAACAAGAAGAATGGCAAATAAATATAACAGATGGGTCCTGTAAAGTTTTCAATGGTAAGCATTCAATCACCCTTATTTTCTACGTGTGGCCCACCTAAAACTGGGCCCACACCCCTGCCAAGAAGAACGACACGATATACTCAACATTCATCAAGGTGGGACCCAAAGTTGGGCCCCATCACCTTTGGTTAGATGGAAAAATAAACATTACAATGGCCCCAAGGAAGGTTTCAAAGGTGGGCATCAATGGCCACTGTTTCCCTACAATGTGGTCCACTTGAGGCTTGTATTTACCTCATATGAGGGCCCCCGGCCCTAAAATAATATGGAAAAATAGATGGGCGGCATACATAAAACAGATACATCGTGGTGGGACCCATAGAGCGTCGCACCCAAATGGGCCCCGAGCATTTTGAATCAAACTAATATTTTTATTTCCCCCTTCACCCATATCCATGTGATCTTATGAACAGGTTAAATGACAAATAAAACATCACTGTAGGGCCTGGGAAGGTTTCAACGGTGGAGATCATAATTCCCACTGTTCCCATGGCATGGTCCACTTGACATTTGGATATGCTTCAATTTTGGCTCAGCCACTAAAATGAGCTGGAAAAACATATGGACAGAATAGATAAAGCAAATACATTCTAGGTGGGTCTCACGAGTGTGCCACTGGCTTGGCAGACCCCATATTTATTTAGTTATTTATTCATTATGTGCATATATATATTTATATATTTTATTTCTACCAAGTGGGGCCCACAGAAGCTTGGATCAAGCTGATATTGCTGCTTTCCCTTCTTCACACGCATGTGTGAACTTATGAACAGGTTGGATTTCAATTAAACATCATGGTGGGCATTGGAAGGTTTCAATGGTAGGGTCATTGTCCCTGCTGTTTCCTTTGGTGAGACCCCCTTGAGACTTGGATCTGACCCATTCTTGGGATCATGCCCTAAAATGATCTTCCCAGATGGATGAACGGTGTGGATTACAGCACATGCATAATGGTGGGACCCACAACTGGGCCACCATCTGGCACGAGCCAGCGTCTAAGGACGCTGGTACGCCCAGCGTCAGAGCTCCTTCTCTTGTCTTTTTCTTTTTCTTTTTTTTTTTTGTTTTTCAATGGTTATTGTCGAGTGGGGCCCACATAAGGGTGATCCACTCCGTTCATCAGCTGGGCCATCTCATGGTGGGTCCAATGAGTCCAATATTGAGTATGTTACGGGGTCTATAAACACCAGTGTGGGCCGAGGCAATCTCGACAGTGGACATCATTCACCCCACTGTTTCATGTGGTGCGGCCCACTTAAGAATTGAATATGCTTCACATTTGGGCCTTAGCCCTAAACTGATATGGTAAAACAGATAGACGGCGTGGATGGAACATAAACATCAAGGTGGGTCCCATGAGTGGGGACCCCTTCCAGCCGTCCTGACGCTGGACGGTTCCAGCGTCCCAGACGCTGTGAACGTCCAGCGTCTGGACGTTGTGATATTTTTTTTTTTTTCCTTTTTTTTTTGTTTTCTTAATTATTTCAGGTGGGGCCCACTTAGGGAAGATCCAATCCGTCCATCAGGTTTCCCAGCTCGCTGGGGACCTAATAAGCCCAATATTGGGCAGGTGGTTCCATCTACAAACATCACGGTGGGCCAAAGAAGTTTCGACAGTAGGCATCCTTGCCTTTACTGTTTTCTATGGTGTGGTCCACCTGAGATCTGGATCTACTTCATTTTTGGCGTCCAGCCCTAAAATGGGCTGTAGAAACAAATGGACGGCGTGGATTACATACATACATCAAGGTGGGTCCCACGAGTGGGGACCCACGGTCATGCCCAACGTCCCAGCGCTGCTGGGCAGCAGCGTCCTCTGGACGCTGGCTGTCCAGCGGCCTCCTCCTTCATTCTTTTCTTCTTTTTTTTTTTTTTTTTTTTTTTTTTTTCTTTTTTTTATAAATTCAAGTGGGGCCACATGTGCAAGATCCACTCCATCCATCAGCTGGGCCATCACATGGTGGGACCAAGGAAAGAAAACGAAAGGTAAACGAGAAAAAAAGGGGGAAAGGTATGCACTCACAATGATGGTTGGACGGTTGGATTGCCGATCGGACGGTCCGGATGATGATCGGGGTCCTCCAAGCTTGATCTTCACCTTCAATCTCTCTCTTTCTCTCTTGATCTCCCTCTAAATCTTCTCTAAACTCACTCAATCTCTCAAATCTCTCTACTTCTCTCTCTTCTCTCTCTTCTCTCTCTCTCTCTCTCCCTCTCTCTCTCTCTCTCTAATCTTGGGTTTGAAATGGACGAGTGGTGCTTGGAAAATGGGGGGGGGGGGTTTCTTAGAAATGGCTAGCATGGGAGGTATGGGTTGTGATGATGGCTAGATAATGATGATGATGATGGGAGAGGGCATGGGAGGTGTTGACTTTGGTGAGAGAGGTATGGGTTGGAGTTGGTGTGTGTAGGCTAGGGTAATGATGGGGGTATGGGTAAGGGTGATGTGATAGATTTGACATGTTGTTGAAAATTGTGCAAGTGGGGCCCACGCCACACGCGCGTTGCGTGGCCCACCTCGAATTGCACGAACGTATGCATCTTACACACCGGGTATCGCAATGGGGCGTGCCGCGCGGCGTTGGAATCGTGGCGCCCGCGCGGTCGCAAGGGTACAAGTCTTGGGTCGTTGCGGTACTAAATCAGGGTCGCGATCAAGGCTCTCTAATCTGGTCCGTCCGGGACGTACCGGTACCGGAAACTAAACGTACGGAGGGCAATTCAGGGTACGGGTCTTACAATCTTCCTTATGAGGCTAGCTATTTTTGCGTTGACATCCTCGTCTTCTCTAAGGATGTAGATACCACATTTTTCTTTTCGTTGTTAAGGGTGCCTGAGATTACTAGATTTGTTGGTAGTGTCCCATGATTGGGTATTATTAGCCAACATGTCTACGTAACTTCATGCTTCCTCAAGATCTTTACTTATGAACTCGCCATTACACATCATTTCTACGAATTAACGCATATTTGAATTCAGCTCATCAAAAAAGCAACATATGATTCGCCAAACTTCGTAGCCATGATGCGGACATGTGAGTAAAATGTCTTTAAACCGTTCCCAACTCTGAAAGAAAGTCTCACCTTCTTTTACCGAAAAATTCATGATTGCTTGTCTAAGGGTATTTGTTTTATGGCCCAGGAAGAACTTTTTCAAGAACTCCCGGGTCATTTCATTCCACGTGGCAATAGACCGTAGCCTTAGAGAGTAAAGTCAAGCCTTGGCCTTTTCTTTAAAAAAGAATGAGAATAGCTTAACTTTAATTACATCCTCGGTGACATTTACGTATTGAAGAGTAGCCACCACCTCATCGAATTCTTTCAAATGTAGAAATGGGCTTTTAGAATCTTATCCATGAAATTTAGGCAAAAGTTGGATTACCCTCAGCTTAAAATCGATTGTTATGACATTATGGGGGAAAGCCATGCATAAAGGTGTAGATGACCTTACCGGTTGCAAGTAATCACGTAAAGTCCTATTTGGAGGTGCATTTTGCACCCCATTCTCCCCTTATTTCTCATAAATCAGATTTAGGTTAGGAGGAAGAGTATTGGGAGGATTCCTTAATGGTGTTTGATCGATATCCATTGAACTTTCACAATGTTCTAAATATCTTCTAACACATTTTTTAATTGAAAGACCTTTAAATAAGCTACATTCAGTTTAGAGACGGTTTGTGTGGTCACGTTCCCAAAGGGACATAAACCACACAACACAGTCTAAAACTGAAATCTAATACTAAAAACAAAAGCTGGACTAAATATAAATCTGGAAAACAAAAAACTGTACTAAAGGGAGGTCTAAGTTAGAAGGATGTTAACCAAAATGATGAACAACTGTTGGGTTAAAATCCTACAAAACAAAACAACAAACAATGTTAGTTATGAAAAATTTTAAGTAAATCTTAAATCTAGGAATTCTAAAAATCCTAATTAGTCCTAAAAATATCAGAACTGAATTATATTGCACCGCTCCCCTACAACGGTGCCAAAAACTTGTTCGCTCGCCTCAAGTGCAAGGTTGTGATGTAGTAATAACTCGGTGAGACCGAGGTCGATCCACAGGGAGCGTGATTAATTTAATTCTAATAGGTTTTCAGGCAATGTAGAATTTCAGGTGAGATTTGAATTCAATCGAGAATAGCAATTGATGAATGTTAAATTTAGGAATGTGAAATGGATTAGAGCTTTCAAGGATCCACTTTTGGTTGTTCTTAATAGCTTGACTCAACCAGGTCTCTTAGCTACTCAGCCGAAATCGAAGTCCTATCTCTATTCGGCCGAAATATAAATCAGTTAAATCACAGCATGGATTAAGACAGAAGATTGTGTATTGATTTGGTTCCCACGTTCTTGCTCAGGTATTGGCCACACCCGATCGTATAGGCCAATCCTTTTTCCTATTGAGTTAAGTTCATAATCATGGCTTTCATCAGATCTTGTCACTGAACTTGACTAGAACCAACGATTTGAACTTCATTTAACCAAAACAAACTTGCAAAGCTTCTATCTCAGATTATCATGAAAAGATTAGAACCTTGACTTGATATAGTTCCCTCATTAGGATCTCATTATTAGTGACATGGCAATCGAAGCATCTATCATGGCCGGAGTCCATGATAGATCTAAGAATGGTATAGGTCTAAACAGTGTAAATAGGTAAGTTAAATAGATTTAAATCCATAAAGCAACCCTTGAGTCAAAAGACATCAACAGATCTAGGAAAATCTTAAACTTAACTCCATTCAAACATGAATCAAACCATTGCTCAGCATTAAATCATTAAAAATCCACCTAGGTTGAATCAATCCTTAAAAAACAAACCAAAATCTTCCCCTTTCAGCTCTAGCTAAGAGGTCTAGCCAATCCAATACATGATTGAACTAGAGAATGAAAAAAAAAACTAAAATAAACATAAAAATATAAAGAAAATATTAAAGAACCGAGTTGTAGAGACTCCACGTCGAGCTCCACCACCTCCAACACATCCAGGGCTTTTCTCTGATGTTTTTAGACGAAAGTGGAGAGGTCCTTTTATAGAAAAAAATGAACCACTCGCATTGGTTTCTTATAAAATGGATTTCGACGCCTATAATTTCGAGTGCTCGAGCTTGTGGTCGGGTGCCCGAAGTTGCCCAAAAATGTCCAGTGAGCTCGCTGGACAATTTTGCTTTGGTTAGGGCACCCGACCCAGGTCTAGGGCGCCCGAACTCCC
Organism: Liriodendron chinense; assembly: GCA_003013855.2. NCBI lineage: Eukaryota > Viridiplantae > Streptophyta > Magnoliopsida > Magnoliales > Magnoliaceae > Liriodendron > Liriodendron chinense. The sequence goes on from PVNU02002850.1 coordinate 2,877,680, forward strand.
CTATTTCTACATGTCTTGGGTTTGTTCGAGTTCTGATTATCACGGACTTTTCCCTCCTTGATTTAGCTTAGTCGAATCTTAATTTTTCATCTTCATAGATTCTTGAATTAAGCGTTGAATCTGCGCGATCTTGCTCCATTACCTGCAAACACAAATTTTTGTATAAGATGACTAGTTTACTAGTTTGAAATATATAAATGCATAATGAAACTGGGGTCTAAATATGCATAATTCAATGCTCAACATCATTTTGATATATCGAAGACTTATCGAATTGGTCTCTGATATATCGAAGGTCTATCGAAATTGCTGTTTGGGCTTGATTAATTACAGCAACTTCCGCCTCTTTAATTAGCCTAATTTATCATATTTTTATATATGATCTAAGACTAATGAAGATGACTAAGGATTTTCTTAGTTGGTCGAAATCATCTAAGAGGGTATGAGTGTTTTGGTTCAAAGGACTAGGGTTACCAAGGCATCTCATTTACCTGTTCTTCTTCCTTGATGCTTCTTGTCCACTTGAATCTTCAGTTTTTAGCTTGCCAAGGCTCAACCGTCATTACAACACATAGACATGCGTGATTGACAAATAAGGTGCACTAGTATGCTACGGAAAAGTGCACTAACAATCTCCCCATTTATCAATTACGTGACAAAAACCTAACCTAAGACTGTGTCATGGTCGATACCAATAACACTACCAAAACACAAATACATTGCATGTCAAATTAACATAAATATTATAATTCAAAACACTATGACATGTAATTAAGTTATGCTCCTCTTGGATTCCTCCCTCATAACCTGTCAATCCCTGAAACACAAAATAGAAAACTTGCTTTGGTTGGACTTAATCTTTCTCCCCCTTTTTGTCAGCAATTGACAAATCAAACTCTCCCCCTTAATGGTAAACCAATTAAGTTTAGGGTGGAGATGTTAGTATGTCGCAGTTATAACTATAAAAGCATGCTAACTAGAGAGAGTATAAGGTGCATGAATATTAAAACATGAAGCATGCATGAGAACATAATTAACAAAAAATGTACTTATCTAAGCATAGTTAATCATGCACAATTGGTCATCTATGATATATATTAAGCAATAAAAGCTCAAGGGCTTATAGCCCAATCAACCATCCTCTGCAAACAGTATATCATGACCAAACCTAAGCAAATATTAACATACAATTAAGCATGAAATTCAGCAAGATGAGCTAATCTAAGCAGGATGATAGTCTAGCAAACAAATATATCAAAATAAAAGCAATGTTAAACTACCAATTTTGGGCTAATGAGGCTTGAATCCTCTGATTTTTTCATATGCACAAAAATGAGGCTGAAATCCTCAGATTTACCTATAGAATCAGTTTCTAGCTACCCTTACTAACTATGTTTAGTTTGATTAGCCTAAGAGTAATTAATTTCCACAACACTCTTATAGAATGTAACATGAGATGAAGGGTTGGGAACTCCTTCACTTAAAAGGGAAAATGGTTGAGATCTTCTCTTAGATTAGGGGGAAGAGAGGTAGTGGTGGAATCCATGAGAATTCTTACTGGTTTTTTACTCTCATCACTAGTGTAGTTATTAGATTCAGATTTTAACTCCTTCGTATTATCCCATGTTGCTGACATAGCCTTTTTACCTTTTCTTTTAGGCTTCTTTTAACAATCAATGGCAACATGACCATACTTGTCACAGTTGTAACATTAGACTTTCTTTTTTGTGGATTTTCCTTTATATTTATCCACTTTCTTGTCCTTCTTGTCACAACTCTTCTCTCTTTCAAATTCGAGTAATCGTTTGAATTTTTTGTTTATCTTTTCTTCTTTATCATCCTCATCATCGTTATTTTCGGGAGATCCACTCTTAATCTTTTTTTTGCTTATGTGAGTGTTTATGTGAAGTCTTGAAGGTGATGTCCTTCTTCTTAGAGGAGGCCATAAAGTGTAGTTCATGAGTATGTAGGGAACCCATAAGTTCTTCTACTTTCATGTTATCTATGTCTTTACACTCTTCTAAGGCCACACTACCTTGATACTAAATCTTTCTGGAAGGGACTTAAGTATTTTTCTATAAATCCTTCCTTCCGGAACCTTTTCCCCCAAGATAAACATGGAGTTGCCAATGTCAGAAATTTTAGTGTAAAATTCAATGAAAGTTTTAGTCTCTTCCATCTTAATGTTTTCAAGTTTGGTGGTTAAGAGCTGAAGCTTCGAGCGACTTATTGTGCTAGTTCCCTCATGGGTCACCTGAAATGTATTTCACGCTTCTTTTGCAGTTGCACATGTGAGAATGCGTTGAAATTGTTCCGGAGAAACCGCACAGAAAATCGCATTGGGAGCTTTAGCATTTGTTACATATTGAGCTATCTCATTATCATTCCATTTCTCATAATCTTTAAGAATGACAATGATCATACCGTCAACCTCCACTTGTTCCGTGGGCATGAAATATCCATTTAGTGTACTTGCCCACACGGATCGATCCATGAATTAAAGAAAAATCCTCATCCTAGCCTTCCAATAGGCGTAGTTAGATCTGTCAAAATATGGCAGATGGTTGACAGTACTCCCATCTTGGGTAGACATGATGCTAGTGCTTCGGTATCGGATCTCACTCTAGACGGTTAAGTCCTTGAAGAACAACCCGCTCTGATACCAATTGAAATTACGTCGGGTGGTCTAACACAAAACCAAGGTATACATGTGGGGAAGTTTGTAGAGCAAATATAATTATGGCTAAGTCCTAGACGGGGGGGGGGGGGGGGGGGGGGGAGGATTAGGACCTTTTAAAATCTTTTCGCCTACTTAACATTTTAACAAATTAAACTAAGTAAACGATTAACACTTCGACTTCCAAGCCTAAGTGGGTCCAATCATAAGGCTAGCAAATAATTAACAATTAAACTACTTAGTCTAAGCATGCACAGATAATCAAATGATTAAACAAATCAAGCTCCTAATTTATGCAACCTATGTAGACTTATGAGAATGGATCAATGAGCTCAACTCTACACAAATTAGTGAAAGTACATCTTGCATGTAGATGTGCCCATCTAGTGCCTAGCATACATTCCTATCTAGCATTCATAATTAAATAATTAATAACAAACAAAAGCATGTATAGTGGTTCGACTTCGAGTCTACTCCACTCCCGGTTCAAGTACTCAACCCCTTTGAACACACTGACATTCACTAGGGAGTTTAAATCTGGTTCCTCCCAACTAAGGTGTTTTAAATCGGATCCACCAAATCGGAAAGTTTACAGGTTCCTTCCAACCTACACATTCACACTCGTGTTGGTGGCTCCCCTTGAAGACTTGTTTAGGCTCTACAATCAAGCCAATGTCTTACAACCGAACCTCAATTTAGACTCCACTCATGAGTCAAGATTCTACAACCGAACCTCAATGGATTTAGGCTCTAAAACTTAGACAAGGTCCTACAACCGAACCTAGCATTCACTCTTACCGGAGGCTCCCCCTTGGAGACTCATTTCGACCCTACAACCGATCTAGGTCGTACAACCGAAATTATCGAGTTTGAAGACAAACTCTACACTCAGTTCCCACAGGGAAGAGAGTGAAACCAGACTCTTACAATTGACAACTTACTTGTCGGATTGAGCCTCTTTGTTGCGCTGCTTCGGGTTACTTGATCTCCGCTTTCCCGTGCTTCAATCAGCTACCCTTGTGCTCCCCCAATCTTTGATGTCGTTGTGTTGCCAATGCTCCAGCTTTAAGATCAGCAACATTGCATACGATGCTCCAACGGAGATACCCAGGTGCTAAGAAGTAGGTTTGAGATCTCTCCAACTAATGGAAGTGAGTTGCCTAGAGAGTCTCACCTACAAAGATCTCATCATAGAGTTTTAGATAGGAATATCACTATGAAGATCAATCTAACTCTAGATATAAAAAGAGGGACAAGTGCATCTTCATCATGAGCTTAGAATGCTCTATTCTTGTAATGAATCACAAGGAAGATGACTTGCTAGGGTTAGAAATAAATCTTGTAATAATATGCAATGATGACAGCTTCTATCTCCTCAAAATTCCTCTCTTAATGCCCAAAGACCATCTCCTGTATTTAAAGAAAATCTCCAATGGTCATAAAATGGGCAGAAAAACGGTCACTTTGATATATCGAATTGGTGTTTCGATAAATCGGAGTGATCTTCGATATATCGAAATGCCTATTCGATATATCGGAGAATCTGTCCAGAGAATCAGCAAGCTGCTGGACAAAATTCCCGATATATCAAAAAGGGTTTCGATATATCGAATACACTCATTTTGATATATCCAATGAGTAATTAGATTAATCGAAGAAACTGTTTAGAGAGTTTATAAGTTTGTTGGACAGACTTTCGATATATCGAATTGGTCATTTTGATATATTGAAGACCTATCGAACTAGTCTTCGATATATTGAAGGTCTATAAAAAATTGTTGTTTGGGCCTGATTAATTACAACAACTTCCGCCTCTTTAATTAACCTAATTTATTATATTTTTTATGTGATCTAAGGCTAATGAAGATGACTAAGGGTTTTTCTAGTTGGTCCAAGTCATCTAAGAGGGAATGTGTGTTGGTTCAAAGGGCTAGGGTCACCAAGGCATCTCATTTACCTGTTCTTCTTCCTTGATGCTTCTTGTCCACTTGAATATTTGGTCTTCAACTTGTCAAGGTTCAACCATCATTACAACACATAGACACACGTGATTGACAAAGAAGTTGCTTTAGTATGCCGCAGAAAAGTGCACTAACAAATTTGAGATAGATGGAACTATTGTTTGATATTAATTTGATTCAAGTTCAAGTTATAGTTCTACTTTAATCTAATGACAAGATCAGAGGAAGGCTATGATTATGATCTTACATGTTTAATTAAAAGATTGACATATATATTCTAAGGAATTGGATTGCCTGCGCCCAATACCTATGCTTCAAGTGTGAACTATATCAATGAATGCATATCTATATCAGATTACTTTGATTTAACCACTCCACATTCCGACTGGATAGGATGAAACTCTAATTCCAGTTGTGTATTATAAACCTAATGAGTTAATCCATTAAGAATGGCTATAAGTGGATCCTTGGCGCTCTAGTGCCTCAGTCTATTTGATTTACTTCTTAAAATTCACTTCTCAATACCATTCACTCAATATTTAAATTAATTTTTAATCCAATCTCAATCCTAAGTTATTTAGGGAATATCCCGTGAATACCTACATAAATCCCTAAGGATGATCTCGGTCTCTACCGAATTATTACTACGTCACAGCCATACAGTTGGGGTTGGCGAACAGTGGGACCCCTACCTATGAGGCTCATTTCGATCCACACTGTCCAACCATTTTGATCTCCCTCACTCTTGGATATTCCGTTTAGCAAACTTAAGCGTGGATTCCATCTAATCACGTAACAAGGTCTAGTGATTTGGGGAGCCGAAGATCCAGGTCCCTCAATTTGCGCCATTCGGTCTATTTATCTTTGCATAGCGTGATATGTTTAGATTTATGTGTTTACATGCAAAGCCTATTAGGGTTTTGGGTTTCCAGGGTTCATGGTTCACTAACGAGTCCTAAGTTATTCGGGTTAACCAATGATGGGGCTGGATTGTGTTAAGGGTTTTTAGAAGCAGGGTTTTCACCCAAAATTCTAAGTTTTCAAGTTCGGGACGTGTGTGCATGTGCAATCATGTAATAAATTGAAAAAAATTCTAGTGACGCATGGGGACATCTAATATCCGAGTATTCGAGGACCGGGGTGTTACAAATACACCACAGGAAACAATTGTGATTGATTCCCCACCATTAAAAACTTCATGGATTCCATTGGAATGTTTATTTTCCATCCAACTTGTCGATAAGGTCACAAACACCTTAGATGAAGAGACCACACAAATATCATCTTGATCCAAAGCTTTTGTAGCCCATAAGAAATTTTTAATGGTCAATCACCATTATTTCCTATACTATTGTCCATCTGGGATTTGGAACTGCTTCATTTTTTAAATCATGCTCTAAAATAAGCTTTCGATATAGATGGATGGATGACGTGTATGTAGCCGCATACATCATAGTGTGGGCCCCACAATCAGGGGTCCCACCCACCCTAGTGGATCCGTGGTATCAGTTAATCCGCTCCCACATCGAATTCTTCCCTTGAGCACTTTTTAAGGGCGTGTTTGTTTTACAACTCCCCTCAGTAAATGCATATAAACAGATGTAAGTAGGTAATTATTATCATTTACCTGTATTTGACAAGAAGTAAATGCATATAAACAGATGTAAGTAGGTAATTATTATCATTTACCTCTATTTGACAAGAACGTGTATTTCCTCATAAAAAGCATTTGAAAATGTTGTACGTACATTCGTGGGCCCCACTATGATGTTTGTCACATATCCATGTCGTCCATCTATTTTACTGGAACATTTTAGGGCATGAGCCCAAAAATGATGTAGATTCGAAGCTCAAGTGGCCCACACCATAGAAAATTGTGATTATAAAAGGTTTTAAATGGTAGGAGTTCAACCCACTATTTCGAGTGGCATGGTCCACTTGAGCTTTGGATTTGCCTTAATTTTGGGTTATTTCTCTAAAACCACCTCTAAAAAAGGATAGACGGTGTGGATAAGCCACATGTAGCACAATGGGTCTCACACGGAATTTACACCCTCGATTTTAGTGTATAAAAAGTAAACTGTCATTGTCATCCTTAAAAAAAGTACATGAATTACCTTATTATTAATCATTACTCATTTACTTACATTTACATAGTGTAAATGGAAATCAAACATGCTAATATAGACAGTGGTATCTCATGGGATAGAATAATATCAGATGGGATTAGCATAATTTATTATGCATTTATTAAATGTGCTGGCAATAACATGGTATTAGATGGGATTAACATCGTTCTTTCCCATGTTTGGGATCAAATCCTTCCCTTGGCAAATACATTGTATTATGTGAAGTTTGCATTTGGTGGACCATGTAATTGTAATCAATGGACTACATTTCACAACTGATTTTGTCACCTGTGCACATATGCAGCCTGAATGTCACATGGAAAAGGCACGTATGGATGGATGGTGTTGATAAAATACACGATTCAATGTGGGGCTCATAACTGTAGCGGATTTTGAAATCCATAAAAAATCTGGTGGAATCCACCATTGGCATTGGAATATGTGATATTGGGATTAATCCAAACCTTCTCATTGCTATCAAACACCAAATGGAATTAGCACATGCTCGATGTAATTCTATACCACCTAAATCCATCTAATCGCACCGCCCAAACAGCGCCACCCCCCCCCCAAATGGTATGGAATTGCATTAGATGAGATTAACACCATTATTGCACAATGATTGCATGTCTGTAAATACCATGGTATTTTGACCATCCAATCCCTGTGTTTGGGATCATATTCTTCCTCAAGCAAAAACATTATTGGGTGGACAATGGATTTGTAATCAACATACCAAATTCATAAATGATGTTGGTCACTGACATAGGTATCCAACTCAAATGTCAAATGTAAATGATGCATTTGGATGAACTGTATGGATAAAACACATCCATCAATGTGGGCCCACAGATATAGTGGATTTCAAAATCCACTGAAAATCCCACATGGGACCAAATGCAATTCAGTTCCACCCAATTCTATTCCTTTCGTATTTGCAATGAAAACGTCCTATGAAATTTACATGGAACCAAATGCAATCCCTTCTAACCCCATGTACCAAATAGGCCAAATGCATACCCAATCCCTTCATGGTGTGTTTGGATTGTTGACTTCCATGGTAATGCGGTGTGGTCCATTGTAAAAAGATAATGATTATGATTAGCAGGTTAGTCAGATGTAAAGCTAGATGTAATTCTAATGGTTTTAATTTTTTTTACATGCTTGTAATGTACTTTCCTTAATAGACACATATGGATACAACTTGTCTAATATGTATTATATCCACATTGTCCATCAATTTTGCAATATTATTTTAGGGCTTGAACCTAAATATTAGCTTCATCCAACACTTCTGTGGGCCACATGAGCTTTTTAATGGCGGGCGTTCAATCCCAACTGTTTTTGTGGTGTGGTTAATTTTCATTTTGAATGTGACTCAATTTTTGCCTATTCCCATAAAATGCTTGAGCAAAATGAACAGACAGTTTGGATATAATATATACACTATGCCCACGAAATTATGTCATGTCAAAGCACTTCCGTCCCATGCATTTGAATGGATTCCTATGATTTGACAGCTTATTTATCCAACGAGCTGTAAGGAGTAATAATGAAAATTTTACCATACAGCACCGTAGAGGTCAAGAATCTAAACACACCCTAAAGCTGTAGGTTCAAGTGCCCCAAGGCTAGCATGGGTTAGCGGACAACCAGTCTACCACCAACCTTACCCAAATCCCCAGGAGCCCCGTCACGCAATCAATGTTTTCTTCTTAGGCACATAATGGGGTTCAAATTAGGTGTTACCCGGGGACAACTTAGTGGTGTTACCCTAACCGCGTGGGGCCCATATTGATGTATTTTTTTTTTATATATATCTATGCCGTCTATCTAATTTTTCATATCATTTTAGGATGTGATCCAAAATCCTAAGAAGATCCAAATTTCAGGTGGACCATAGCACTAAAAATAGTGATGAATAACCAGTAAAAACGTTTTGTGGGCCACAAAAGTTTTGGATCAATCTGATCTTTATATTTTCCCTTCATCCATACCTTATTGACATTATCAAGAGCTTGGATTGCAAATAAACAGCATCAGAACCTTACGATGGCCTCTTTGGAATTTTTAATGTTGAGGCACTCAATCACACTGTTTCTGGTGATATGGTCCACTTGAGATTTGGATCAGCATAATTTTTTAACCTCAACCTAAAATGGGATGTAGAAACGGATGGATGGAGTGGATATACAAAATATCATCCATGTAGGCCATGAGGTAGGGGTAACACCCACTAAGGCCGTGTTTGTTTCAGGGAATTCCGGCAACTACAGGCAAAAGAGTAATTATTACTCTTTTACCTGTTTGAAAATCCATCCCATTTCTAGCCTTGAAAACCGGTCCAAAATGGTAGTTAAAATTTATGGGCCCCACCGTAATGTATATGATATATCCACTCGGTCCAAAAGTTTTAATATAACGTTTTTAAGCTTTAGCTGAAAAATGAGACAGGCCCAACACTCAAGGAGTCCACACCAAACAAAAGAGTAATTTTAAGAAAATTTTAACGATAGGTGTTTATTTTCTTTTTTCATTCCGTGTGGTCCAATTGAGCTTTGGATATGCCTTAGTTTTTAGATTATACCATAAATTTAAGTGACATAATGAATGGACGGTGTGGATTTGTGACATAATATATGGTGGGACCCACAAAATTTTGTGGCGTCCTCTGTTTTAAAGGGGCGGTCAAATCATAGCTTTGGGAATGATGCGGTGAATCCTGGGGAAATCATCATTACAGATTTGCCTGTATTTACCATGACTTCCACAAATCAAACAGGCCCTAAGCTATTCCCGGGGTAACACCTAATTCATGCCCCCAAGTAAGCGCGAGCGCAACTTGGGTGAGACCCCGGAGCTAGCAATGTGGGTGGGACCCTGAACTTAGGGCCCACCTGGATGTAATCCTTATAGATCCATGCCGATAGTCTGCTTTTCCATATTATTTGGTACTATGGTACCAAAAATTAAAAAGATGAAATTTTGGGTGGAGTACAATATAAGAAACATGGGTTAATGACCATTAAAAACCTTTTTTGAGGCACAAAAGTTTTCTATTAACTTGATATTTGTTTTTTTCCTTTCATCCCTGTCTACGTGACCTTATCAATAGATTAGATGGTCAATAAACATTATGGTGGACTCCAGGAAGTTTTTAATGGTCATGGCTGAATGAGAACTGTTTCTTGGGGAAATTTGCATCTGTTTCATTTTTGGAATTACATCCTAAAATAATATTAAGAAACAGATGGACGGCATGGATCTACAAAGGATACATCCAGGTGGGCCATAGGTTCAGGGTCCCACCCACATCGCTGGTTCCGGGGTAACACCTAATTCACGCCCCCAAGTAAGCGCGGGCGCCTCTCACAGGCGTCGAGCTGAGCCGCAACATGATCACGTGAAGCAGATTATAAAGCACGTGTGAACCTCTCATCATCACCCCCTTGTCGTTTGTCCAGCTCATCGTGGCCTACTCATGCATGGGCTACCTCGACCGAGGTTAAGATCAGGAAGATGTCCCTGTCTAACATCCCCCACTGATGAGCTGTCTCCAGCCTATTCCCAGTACTGCGACTTGCTTGCGTACGTGATATTATCGGATTGTTTTTATAACGGCACACGCGCCAACGTAGCACACATGTGAGATATCCAAGCAGTTCAAAGTGGTGAATATTGTGCATGTGTTTTATCCATGCGGTCCATCTATTTTCCATCTTAGACTAAAAATGAGGCAGCTCCAAATCTCACGTGGACTACACTACAGAAACACTTGTGATTGAATGCCTATCATTAAAATATTCTTACGGCTCACAGCATTGTTTATCTGCCATCTAACTGATGGTTTGGGCCACACATAGACCTGAATGAAGATTGGAAATAAATATCAGCTTGATCCAACACTTTTGTGACCTAAGTAAGTTGTTAATGGTAGGCATTCAATCACCACTATTTTATGTCTTGTGGTCTAGCTGAGATGTCGATCTGCGGCCATTTTTTTTTGGCTAGTTCCCTGCAATGAACTGGAAAAGTGGATGAAGAGTATGAATAAAATACATACATCATGGTGGAGCTCACAGCACCAACCAGTACCTACCTCAGCAGTGGAGGGGTCACTACCGAAATCTAGCCCCTCAGCATTTTTGTACGCATGAGAAAGAGAGAAGTGACGTACCAGTAGGTTTCCCATCAGGAAGCAGATTGGCTGGTTATCGGACACCAGCGACCACGCTTTGACGTTACCAAGTTTTGTGGCCCCACCATAAGGTATTTGTTATATCCAAACTCTCCGTTCATTTGGCGACATCATTGTAAGGCTTGAGCTTAAAAATAAGATAAATCCAAAGATCAAGTGGGTACACTGCAGAAAGTTGTGGGAGATTGAACGTCTACCATTAAAACCTTTCTTGGGGGTTATAGAAGAATTGGATCAATATGATATTTGTGTTTTTTTTTTTTTTTTTTTTTTTTTTTTTTTTTTTTTTTTAAATCTTCATCCAGGTTCGTGCGACCTTACGAAACAGATTGGATGAAGTAAAAAGATTATGGTGAGCCCTACAAATGTTTTAACACTGGAAATGACGGTCTCCACTGCTATTTGTAATGTGGTCCACTTGAGGGGCGTATATGGTTCATTTTGAGGCTCATGCTCTAAAATGATCTCACCAAATGGATGGATAACGTGAATATAATAAATACTTCATTGTGAGGCCCATGTAGCTTTAATCTTTTTTTAACTGTACCTACATTTTTGGAGCTATGAGGGCTTGGCGCCCTTGCCTTCGCACGCCCCGTACCTGTACAAACAAAGTTGCTGTGTGTACTACATTGGCCAATCCGCTTCCTTAACATCCACGGTCTAAACTTGGATGAGTTGATGGATGAATGCAATAGAGAAGTATCGCTGTCGGTTCCATATAATGATGATTGTGATATAAAATCTCATACACGTGTGCCATGCATCCGTTGGTATTTAATTGTGACACATGGCCACACGTGTAGTGAATGGATCAAACATATACAAATATGTCAATTATGAGTATGTCAAAGGTATATCTGACTCCAATGATCAAACCAAATGCCTTGTGACTACAGGCATCAAAATAATTGAATTATGAGTAAGTATGTAAAGATTGGCCTTACCACTTAGTTGTCAATTGACAATGAATATTTGATCTACAAAGGAGAGAATTAGTCATTTGGATGAATCTTTTTGCCTTTAAAGACAATGACTGTTATCACAACAATGATAGGTTAGTCGTGTTCTTCAATAAAATAAATAATTAAAAAGAAAATAGGAAATAAAATGTCAAAGTTATGATTTTATTAATCTGAATTATATGCAATACAATTGGTAGATAAATAGGATAATACTTAGGCTACCATTTGACAAAGAATCAAGTGGTTTATGAAGGGGAGAGCTAGTCCTTCAGATAAATTCTTTTAACCTTTGAAGACGAGGACTTTTACCACAATGACAATAAGTTGGTCGTGTTTGTAATAAAAAAAATAATTAGAAAGAATATATAAAATAAAGGGCAAGTCTGGATTTTATTAATCTGAATATAAATGTAGAACAATTGGCAAGTAAATAGAATAAAATCAAAATTACCAATGATGGTTTGAGCAAGCGAGATAGTCGTGGATGATTAACAGTTTTTTTAGACTTGGATGGTCGTGAAACAATCATCAAAATCTGGACGGTCGTCAAGCGATCATAGGCCAGTAGGCTATAACTGAGGAAATCACTAAGAACTTGAGGATTTGGTTATTCGAATATGGGGTCATGGATGGTTATCTAAACTAAATCCAACATGTTCTAGAAAAAAAAGTGGAGACTAGACTAAGCTACACTAATTGATCCAGACTTGTTGTGGCATAACATTGGATAGAAGTACTGGAGAGTTTAAACTAGGCCATGCTAAACTAAGATAGGCATACATGTGGGACGAAAGTTTGATAAGCGATGTTATGTTGAAAAAGATTTGTTTGATTGGGGCTAGATATTGTTGATAAACTTAGGTTTTGCATATGGTTCCTTGGCTTTCAAGATTAACGTTCTAATTGATTAGCGGCCTTGGCTCGATACACTTTTATTTTAAAATGGGGCCAGCTAATCATGCATTGCCGTATATGGTCGTGTTTATGGTTTTAGATAACTTTCTCCTCATAGTACACTACTTAGGATCAACAACTGCAGGTAGCCAATTAAATTAAGTTATGTGCCACTTGATATCATCGCCTTTGCATTGCACTGAGTTGTTTATGATGACCACTTTTAGAGTTTCGGTCATGCGTACGTTTCTGAGTATTCTAGCTTTCTTGACGTGACAAATGTCTTTTGCAAATGTTTGTTGAGGATCGTCACGATCACCCTTCCATGCTTTGTGAGTACCTTTTCTAGGCTTTGTACAAGTACGTTGAAATGTGGCGGCATCCTATTCATTGAATCTTGCTATGATAGGTTGGGTGTAAATATCTTGGATGCAAATTATGGTACGAGTTAGAACACATTATGGACCACTACAACGAACTATGTGATGATCATAAACCAATACTAGAAGAAAAACATAAATTGGACAATGTATTTACAACAATAAAAAAACAACCATTAGTGCAGATGGCTAGTCAACAATCACTAAGTTGTAGCCAAAATCAGTTTAAGACCATATTTTGAGCATCCAAGTGATTTGATGTATATTTAAGTATTTGTGAATGCTTCATCAGGGCATTCATGTAGCCGAGGCAATGTCATGGAAGAAATAAAATACATCTGGAAACAACCCATCATTGAAATTCTTTCTGTCATGTGTAAAACCTATATTGTGAAATTGAAAGGACCGTGCTATGCATCGAGTATGGAAATCAAATAAATTAGATAAATGACATAGCTGATTGAGAAGATATTGTTGAAGGCGAGTACCGAAATCTTCCACACCTTACACCCTTAAAGCAGCACCAAGATGGGATGAAGAGGCTTCTAACGTGTGTAGGATTGGAGACCCGACCTTATTTATATAGGTGTGAGAGATGAGGAGTTTGAAACCTATCGAAACTCCTCTCCTTTAGGCTCCACACGAATTCAACATTCCTAGTCCCACTAAAACAATGTGTGTAACAGTTATAATGCACCACCCTTTACATGATTTTAGAGTAATCACATCTTGAGTGGGGTCCACACGATCATGATATCCAACCCATAGGGAGTTAGATCCAGACCGTTGATCAATTAGGCCCACCTTATAGAATTCTTACCCATGGCTTAGTGGTAAACTCATATGATTTTCAACACTAAGGTCATGGGTTCAAGTACCCATTGTGGTGTGTGTGAGTGTGTGCGTGTGCGAAAGAAAATATATATATATATATATATATATATATATATATATATATATATATATATATATATATATATATATTAGCCTTTAACACACTAGAACGCTCATACATAGGTCATAGGGAAAGTAAAAACTAGTAAGGGAATGTATTTGATCCGCCATTAGTAATACTTGCCAAAAGGGGCGACGATAGACCTCCCTGCCCTTCCTGCTCTATCTGCAAGGCTATGATTGGAGTCGGTGGCGATTTAAAGAGGAGAGTTTCTTGCTCTCTACGTGCAAGAGTTGCGATATACAATAATCCAATATTACAAGTATGACCGTAACCTTGGGACCGTATGGGATGGTGATGTTTGTGAACGAAACGGTCCAAAATCATTGCCGAACATGGATGTCATGCGTGATGACATCTGTAGTACACTTATAGGAATAATGGTAACACCATGATCATTCAACCATTTCCATATGCATGCATATGGCCCACTTTAGCTTGTTGGTATTATGAAAATCAGATCTATCGTCATTTTTCACATGATTAAGACTTTTGGCTTATAATCTATAGCGGCCCAACCGTTATGTTAGTTCAACTTGGAACGAAAGTATGCCACGTGTACAAGTTTTGCAAGGATCATCACAGCTTGGCAGAGTCTCTTGAAATTAACGAAGGCGGGTAAGGGGCCCACTGAAAAAAATCAATACCTGCTTTTGGAATCCAAATGCAATCCAGATGAGTCGGGGCTGCTGGTAATTTTTAGTAAAGGGAGGGCATTTTATTTCACAGTCACAAAGTGAAGAGCTATAAATACCACTCTAGTGGCAACCGAACTCTCTGTCTCAGCTCGCAGCTCTCTCTCTCTCTCTCTCTCTCTCTCTCCTTGAGTGCAATGGCGTTACGGATGCTGCTTCTCGTGGGAGCTTTGCTCTTCTTCGCTTCTGAGGTATAACGGATTTAAGTCTCTCTCTCTCTCTCTCTCTCTCTTTCGCTCTCTCTCTGCGTCTGTTATTTTAGTGGTATAGCGCTTTTTACTGTACTAGTTGTGGTACTGGGGGTGCTTTGCAGGGCGTAGTGAACGGTGGAAACAGGAGGCTTATGACGACGATAGGTGGGTCTTTTTCCTCGAGTCCCAAGCCGTACACATGCATCACACGTGACAAAGTGGCACGTTTGGAAGGATCAGGGGCGTTCATGTTGTAAACCCCCTAAGTGTTAGTGTGGCCCACTTATCAGCTGATCTATTTATGCCGGAAGAAACGGACGGTTGGGAAAATGTTTTCCAACGGTCACCTGATGAGTTAGCTTGTCTGGTTCCTTAAGATGGTACATATCCACCTTGGGGTCCACCATATGAACGTCCCTGATCCCGCAATGCTTTTTTTGTGTATGTACCTAAAACCACGCTTATCTTCACCTATATGGGTGGCCCACCTGATGGGTGGGTCACCATGGTTATAGCTTCATTTCCAAGATCACTCACTCGCCAACTTAGTACGTGTGGTGTATAATGGCACGTTCATCTAGCAAAGCATGGAAATATTAGAGATTTTTAAAGGGTTTGCATTGCAGATTGCGCTGGCTTATGCAAGGTGAGGTGTGGCCAGCACTCCAGGCCGAACGTGTGCACTCGTGCGTGTGGCACGTGTTGCTTCCGGTGCAAGTGCGTTCCTCCCGGTACAGCAGGGAATAGAGAGGTGTGTGGGAACTGCTACACGGATATGACCACTCATGGGAACAAGACCAAGTGCCCTTAATGGGCCCACCGGCGTTGATAAGAAACGCCCACTGCTACTACTGCCCCTACTACTATTTAAAAACTGTCCTTTTCCTTTTCTCTCTCTTTCTTTTGAAGTATGTAGGTGAAGTAATGGTAGTCTCTTGGTTGTCGTTCTTTTGTATGTAGACGGTGGGGTTGGTAGCTGTAATGCATGCCGTGTTTTGAGTGTCATCAGTCATGACTTTTATTGTGGCAGTGTTGTGTTTGGTGCATTTTAATGGGGTGTGAGATCCTGGCCGTTCGTTGGTGTGAGGACGCAGGGAACATGTACTGGCCCGAAAAATCGAGCTGGTTCACTTATCGCGTGAGTCACGTGTGGACGAGAGAAGTGCATCTGTAGCATAAGAACTTGAATAGTTTCCTGATGTGGAAGTGTGCATGTAGGCCCATAGTTCTGGTATCCTGACGGTTGATCTGTATGGACCTACAAAGGATGGATGATTCATAGAAGTATTGTTCATATCGATGATTTTGGCTGTTGTATCAGTGACCTACAAATTAACGGCTACGAGGAAATTGTAAAAACGGTTCGAAATAACATTCAGTGACCAGACGGTGCTGTGGACCTCACCATGATGTGTTTTATCCACGCCGTTCATCCATTTTTCCAGCTTATTTTAGGCCATGAGCTAAGAAGTGAGGCAGATCAAAACCTTAGATGGATCACACCGGTAATGATTGAACGCCTGCCATTAAAAACTCCTTACAGCCCACTGTATTGTTTATTTGCCATCCAACCTGTTGATTAGGTAACAAGGAGCTGGATGAAGGGAAAGTACAAAAACTAGCTTGATGAGAAACTTTTGTGGCCCCCAAGTTGTTAATGGAGGCGTTCGATCACAACTGTTTACTTTGTCGTGGTCCACCTGGGATTTGGATCTGCCTCATGTTTTGGCTCATGATCTAAAATAATGATCCAAAATGGATGGATGGCGTGGATAAAATGCATACATCATTGTGGGGCCCACAGAGCACCGTCCGCTAGAGGCATCACTACTGGCGATATATATTAGGCAATCCGCGTCCGGATTAGAATATTCGGGTGCGGCTTCGCTGGATCCCGGATCCACCGAGGTGGGTGGATCCCTTACTGTGCCGTCCACTGTGTTATGAGTTTTTATTACATCCACGCCGTCCATTCATTTTGAAAACTCATGATTCAAAGATTCAAAACATGAAGTAGATCCAAACCTCAGGTGGACCATAATATAGTAAACAATGGTAGTCAACTATTAAAATCTTCTCGTGGGTCACAAAAGTTTTGGGTCAAGCTGATATTTGTTTTGTATATTCGTCCAGGTCTTTGTGACCTTTTCAACAGGTTTTTAATGATGTGGATTCAATCAGTACTATTTCATGTGGTATGGTCCATGTAATATTTGGATCTTCTTAGTTTTTGAGAAAATGCCCTAAAATAAAATGAACTTTCAAAATGCATAGACGGTGTAGATGTAAGGCAGTGGATCCGGGGATCCACCCAAACCGCGCCCAGAATATTCGAAGAATACTCCAGCGACGGTGGGTCTCGTGTGAGTACTCGGATCGCTCGAAAAGTAGGCCACAGGGAAGTCAGTGACAAATCCACTACGTCCATATGTTTTTAAAGACAAAAATAGTACAGGATTCTAAAAATCATTCAGATTTAAGACTCAGGTGGGCCACACCAACAAACACAGTGGGAACACCAACGTCCACTGTTGAAACCTTCCTGGAGTTTACCATGATGTTTATGTGCCATCCAAACCGTTCAAAGAATTATTAACACTCAGGTAAACTGTAAGAAAAAGTACATGATGCAATACCCACTGTTTCGTGTGGTATGACCCATCTGAGTTTCGGATCTGCATTATTTTTAAAATCCTGACCTAACGTGGTCTTCCAAAACAGATGGACGTAGTGGATTTTTCACGGAGATCCCTGTGGATCCCACAGAGCCCCGGCCACAGGGATATCCCTGTGGCCGGTGTCACAGGCAATGCATCGTGGAAGTATTCATTTCATTTCACGTTCCGATGCATCAAGACCTCATGAAACATCCATGTAGAAAGGGAGGAATAATCGGTGCAACTTCCGTATCGATTTATGGGCGGCACAGCTAAGTGGGTGAGGCCCTGACAGTGGGGCCCACCTTGATGTATGTGTTGTATGTCCACGCTGTCCATACGTTTTTCCAGTTCATTTTTGGGCATCTTTCCAAAAACGAGGGAGATCCAACCCTCATGTGGACCACACCACAGGAAAACATTGGTGATTGAACGCCCGCCATTAAAGACTTACTAAGGCCCACTGTAATGTTTATTTGCCATCCCAGCTGTTGATAATGTCACGCAGACCTGACTTGGATGAATGGAAAACGCAAAAGCAGCTTGATCCAGAATTTTTTGTAGTCCCAAGTAACTTTTAACGGTGGGAATTCAATCCCTGCTGTGTGGTCCACCTGAGATTTGGATCTTTCATTTTTTTGGATCATCCCTAAAATGATCTTGCAAAATAGATGGACGGTGTAGACATATAACACATACATCGAGGTGGGCCCACGGTCAGGGCCTCACCCAGTAAACTGTTATCCCTGCCTGACCTAATTCATAGGCGCCCGCCAGGCATATGTGGGGCCCACATGGCCTATGTATCACGAACCAACGCATCCATCGGATGCGTCCCCTCAGGTTATCATCACGCTTTTGTACATCAATCTAGATGGCCTCAACCGTGCGCCCATCATGGACTTATTGATGCCCACACTGATCTGACAATCCAAAACATTTCACTTACGGGCGACTAACCAACGGCTACGATCATCAGTAGATGCAGCTTTTAACCGTGTACATCCTCCACCTGTAAGGTGGCGTCGTGTTCCCCAAATTGTATTTTAGGGTGCATCCAAACGCGCCGCATCAGCCGACTGAACAATCGTTCGGATTTGGGACCACTGCCAGTTGGATTGGTGGGAACCTCTGATCGTTTCAGAATGATAACTGGTTACACTGAATCTTCAGTACTAGCCAGAATAGAGTGGCATTACATATACATGTAATTGGACCGATCTACTGGTGGACGGAAGCGGATTGCGTGGGGTGGCACGCACTACCGACTTCGGTGGTGTGTTGACGTCAGGAATTTGTGTGGGCCCCTCCATGATGTGTTTATTATATCCATACTGTACATCCATTTTGTGAGATCTTTTCATGGCATGAGCCCAAAGATGGGGCAGATCCAAGGCTCAACTGGACCACATCATGGAAAGCAAGGGAACAATGATGCAAATGGTTGAAACCTTCATATTATCCACCATTATGTTTATTTTCCATCCAACATGTCCTTAATGTCACACAGACCTGGAAGAAGGGAAAACACAAATATCAACTTGATTTAAAACTTCTGTGGTCCGTAAGAAGCTTTCAATGGTAGGCGTTCAATCTCCACCTTTCTGTGGTGTGGTCCACTTAAGCTTTCCTTCCGGCTAATTTTTTAAAAGATGCCCTAAAATAATCTCACAAAATGAATAGACTGTAAATATAACACAGATTATGGTGGGGCACACAGAACTTGGTGATGTCAACACACTACTGGAAGCATGCATCGACAATTACTTGATGAATCAGGTAGCTTAAGAAAAACTTAATTAAAAAGGTACCATGGTGTAAATATTATATTAATAAGGTACTATTTTATAGTATATTAATGATCTATAAATTCTATATTAATGAAATTGGTACTATTTTATCATAACTTTGGTAGTCCACGGAAAAAGTAAATATTTTCCTCCCTTTGACTTTTCTCTCTTGGATAAAGCCCACTAGAGTTTTAGATTAGATTAAAAGTTGGCCTTTACATTATTTTGGGTGTTGCATCACATGGAGTGTTAAGACTTTGGGTTTACATCAGGTATGATGAGTTCTCAAAAAGTGCTCGCTGGTCATCTTGAGAACTGGTGTGCAGGTGAGCATTTCTCTCTCTTTATGTGTGTTTGCAGGAGACCTTTGTGCGGTCCAACTCCCTATGGGGTTGAGAACTTAAAAATGGCGGGCCCTACCATGATGCATTCATGAAATCCACTCCAATCACTACCTACCTGTGAAAATTCATCAACGAGGACAAAAAAGTAGGCTCATATGCGATTTCTGTGGGTTACACCAAGTGATAGAGGTTGGATGGTGCATGTTCTCTTGCACCGTTTCTTCTCAAGTTGCTCAATTGAATTATAGATGTGGTTGATTTTTTAACCCTATAGGTAAATTCTCAAGACAAACCTTATAGTCCGTGTGAATTTTACATACACATCACAGTGGAGCCCACGCCAGCTCTCTTTGTCTTGGTTCCACAGCTCCGAACATCATAGACAGGATTTCATGCTGACTTGCGAACAGGAACACGCTGCTGTGGGTGCTGGAAGTTATCTTTAAACCCACCATGATGCATGTGAACCATTTTGCCGTATCATTATAGGGGCATGAGCTAAAAAATGAGGGAGATCAAAATCTTTGGTGAACCATAGCACAAGAAACAATGCTCCCATTGAAAAGCCCACCATTAAAAACTTCTTAGGGGCCACAAAAGTTGTGGATAAAGCTTTTATTTGTGTTTTTCTACCATCAAAGTTCATATGACCTAATCAACAGGTTGGATGGCAAATAAACATTACAGTGGACCCTAGGAAGTTTTTAATGGTGGGCGTTCAATCACCACTGTTTTCCTGTGGTGTGGCCCACCTGAGATTTGAATCTGTCTCATTTTTGTGTTCATGCCATAAAATGAGTTGGAAAAATGGATTGACGGCACGGATAAAACATATACTGTGGGGTCCACCGTCACCAGCCCTGGCTACTGCCATGATCAACATGCAATGCGATCCACGTTTTATGGAACAGCTATGGGGCGTTGGGCTGGGGGTGGGCCCCACCACCGATCTCTATGTTAAATCTACTCTGTCCATAAGGTGAAAAACAAAATTTTATGCACAAGGCTAAAACATCAGCCATATCCATGATTTAGGTGGACCACATGAGCGGAAGCAGGCAGGGGGACACTCGCCATCGTTTCCCTTAGTGGGGCCTGATGAAATCATAAATCTCCCCAGGGTGTTATCCCTACTGCTAAATTGTCATCACTAACCTAATGGTCAGAGTAGATTTCACGAACGCATCACAGTGGGGCCTGCCTTATTTATATTGTCAACGCCACTTAGAGTTGGACCGTACATAGGTCTCCTATGTTTCCTATTTACCAAGAACCAACAAGTCTCACCGATCGCTTAATAATTTCATAGAAGAATGGCTAGTATAATCCTAACTTTTTTCTTTTTTCTTTTTTTTTTTTTTTTTTTTTCTCTAGTAGGGTTTTAATGGATCATTTCATAGAAGAATGGCCACGAGTAAATCCATCAGTCTCACTAGTATTCGTCCAAGAACTTGTCTAGGGAGCTTCTTAGGGTTCTGTAAATCAGGTTCGAACGTGATAGAGGCTCCTGGGCCAGGTATGGATGGACCTTATTTCGAAGCCAAGTTAATAGATGGGCCACACATCGGCTTAGGTTTTGCAGAATTTTCTATTTAAGCCTTAAAAAAAAGACAGAAAATAGTCCCATTTATAGTTTTATTTAGTGACCTTGATGAAATTGAATGGCCAATTAATAAATGGACTGCTTCACGGCCAAACCGGTTCTCGTGAGAACTCGTGAGCACTTTTTCACAACTCATCACACACACACACACACGTGAAGTGAGCCCAAAATCTGAACCGTCCACATGATGCAACACCCCAAACAACCTCAGGGCCCAATTTTCAACTTGATACAAAACTCTGGTGGGCTGTAGCGGAGAGAGAGAGAGGCAAATCAAGAGAGGAAACTGTTTCCTTTTGCCATAGCCCACCAAAGTCCTGGATCAGAGTAAAAGTTGGGCCCAGTATTTTTTGGGGTGCTGCATCATGTAGATGGTTCAGATTTTGGACTCACTTCACATGTGATTAGTTGCGAATAAGTGCCCACGAGTCCTCCCCAAGCTCATTCCCCCCACAAATACAAGATTGAATTGCTCCCTCTTAGGCTCTTTGAGGTCTATATGGGCCAATACAGCCATATATATAGTTCATGGACGAAACCAACTGACGCACACATAAATCTGATATAATCCAACCGGTAATAAGATTATGTCATCAAGGAGACTAGCTTGTCCATACCTATTTATTATGACAAATGAGATCTTACATGATGAAAAGAAAACAGAAAAGATCACAGACCCCCCCCCCCCCCCCCCCCCCCTCTCTCAAACACAATGCAATGCAGTTCAAGAAAAAAAAGAAAAAAAAAAGACACCTCATTAAGGAAAATTAGGAGAGAATAATTAGGAAGTTAGAGGCAGCTAGATCAAGGGCACTTGGTTCTGTTGCCATGGGTGGTCATGTCAGTGTAGCACTTGCCACAGAGCTCCCTGTTACCGGCTGTACCTGGTGGGACACACTTGCAACGTTGACAGCATGTGCCGCATGCTCTTTTGCAATGCCTTGGCCTTGAGTGCAATTTGCACCTGTCTCCACACAACCTAGGGCACTCTGCACACACCACAACCAAACACATGCAATATATCTTGTCAATGCCATTCTCAAATACAGAGTTTTATCAATTTCTGGGTCGGTCAGGCTTAGGGCTTTCGTCTTTAGTGTCAGGTCAGGCCTATGCATAGCCTGCCTCAGCTCAAACCCAGCTCATTATCACCACTTATTGGGATCGACTTAGTGTTTGGTTGGGCCCAGTGACCTGTCTGGATAATCCGACCCATTAGCACTTCTGTGTGAGGGGGCCATTGTCTGATTCATCCCAACGGTTCATTTGATGGGCCATGCTTGAAAAACCTCACAGATCCCAGACATCCAATCTTTGGAGGTTTCAGGGCTGACTATGGATCGTCGCTTCTTCTTCTTTTTCTTTTTTTTGTCCCCCTATCGATGTTTATTAAGGCTACCCACTGAGGCACACATCAGATGAACAGTTTGTAACATCACGCAGTGGGTCCCACTTGTAGGGATCCAGGGGTCTGCCGATAAGATGCATATAACCAGTCAAAAAGGATCTAATAACCGTTCTTTAACAAATGAGTTACAAGTAGGCCGGGAGAGGCAGCCAGTCTTTGGACTGCCTTGGACCTATTAAGCCGGCCCATGTGGGCTTGGACTGAATATACAGCCTAGTAAATTTTGTTGGCTCAAGTCATTTCAACCTAACACAGCCCAGCATTGCCTGGCCTGATTTCATTTATACACATGTTTTGTCTACAAACATACCGTTGTTCAAATCCTAAGGCAATGCATACATAAAGAATCTAGGCCGTTGGTTTCAGTTTTCTAAATGTCTGTTTCTTAGTTTGTGAGCGGGCCATGTATCAACGGATGGACTAGCAACATTCATGTGGGAAAAAAGAGATTTTGAACAATTTTTAAGGATGTGCAAGGCAGGCCCAGGTCCACTAATTTCTAAGGCTTGGGTTTTTCTACTGTGCTAGGCCCATGAGGGGCTCTGTTTGGGCTTTTGCCTAGGCCTTAATCTTTTGGGCTGGGTGGGCCGGGTCAGCCGATAGTGTCCTGGCCCATTACCAACCTTTTTACAAAGTAGACGAACCTACTGGGAATAAATGAAAGGCACAACATCAACTTATCTATTTCTGAATAGCCAATGTCCGTTTGATGATGTGGACACCGTATAACTGAGACCATCGTTCATCTATACCACTGATCTGATGTGTCCCACTGCCATTGGGAAATGCATCTGAAAATCGCCCACATTGGAACACTCTTAACACTTTGATTTACTGCTAGACAATTTAGCATCGGGATATAGTCCAATGATCAAAGGAATAACATCTTCCAATCTTGGAGATTCCATGGGCATCCTCCATCGAAGGTGGGGCCTATCAGATCAACGGTTTCGATCAGTGATCGACATTCTCACAGGTCCAAAAGCCAGTGCATCATCAACTAAACAAAACCCTGCGATAATCCATCAATAGATCACCTGTAATTTTCACTGGTGGCAGCAGGTGTGCTAGTGGGGCAGGGGCTGGGGCGTGGACAGGAGCCTTGGCTGGCACACTAGCAGCAGCAACCTACATGAAAACAAATGCCAGCATATTTCAGTTACGTTGCATGTTAATGTGTGAGACTGTATGTGAACTTTTCACGTACATCCATATTTTCACTGCCAACATCTCATATATCACACGATTGTGATTATCGATCTGGTGCCCATTAATCAGGCCAATGCACTCATCGAGCACGTTGAAATCAATGGACATCCAATGGTATAACTCAAATGTATGGGGTGGCCCACTGAATGAGTCTAGCAGCACGATTCCATTCCGGGTGATCATCATCATGGTATGGCCCACCTTCTCCACAGATCAGATATTCTACGTATGTGACACAATGGCAGACAAGAAATGGTTGTATGTGAACGTTCAGATACAGCTGCTGTACGTGATTGCTTATCTATCTGTATGGACTGATACAGCATGCTACATATTTGGGCCTTGATAAGTCCCATCTGCCCATTAAAAATTTGGGCCTGAAATCCAGACCCTAGAACAGACCATGGCCCTAGATATGAGCCCAAGTCAGCCATGATAGCCGTAAGCTGGCATAGACCCAGCTTTGGACAGGCCCCAATTGGATCAGGGCCTAGATCTACTAATGCTACCATGATTTTCTCTATGTTGAGAACGTCTATCCAATCAAAATCCTACGATCCCAAAGTACCTCCATGTAGTGATCCTCATTGTTGGATGAACCCTGCAACAACAAACAAAGTATAAGTGAGAGAGAGAGAGAGAGAGAGAGAGAGAAAGAGGTTAAAAACTCCACTCTGACTAGATGTCTAGCTGGGTCGGAGAGAGAGAGAGAGAGAGATACAGAGAGAGGTTAAAAAACTCCACTCTGACTAGATGTCTAGCTGGGTCGGATCAATACTCGAAGACTCGATAGAGTCATTAATTGACTCAAATTGATATCTTAATAATAAAATTTTAAGTATCTTAGATAGGAGAGAGAATCTTAAATTTATTAGAAAGCTCTAAAGTATTAAAATGTTCAAAACAAAACAAAGCTGCACTCAATGGTGCACCTCAGTCGATGTCACTAGCTCGAGGACGCGGATTTCCTGCCAAAGGCGCAGGAAGTTCCTGCCTGGAAACCTAGGTGGGGCCCACCATGATGTTTGTAAGAAATCTACTCCGTAGATCCGCTTTTTGAGCTCATTTTAAGAATTTTGTAAAACAATGAGCCAGATCCAAGACTCAAGTGGGCCGCACGAGGAATAGGTGGGTAGAGAAATTCCTACCGTTGAAACCTCCTTGGGGTTCATAGTGATATTTATAAGACATCCATACCGTTCATAACATCATTCCTATTGGGATGAACTGAAAATACAAATATTAACCTGCTTTAAAACTTCTGTGGCCCCACGAATATTTCAACTGTGGACATTCAATCCACACGTTTTCGGCCCAGTTGAGTCTTGGATCTGGATCTGTCCAAAAATGAGATAACAAAACGGATGGACGGGGTGGATTTCTCACAAACATCACGGTGGGGCCCACCTAAGTTTCCAGGCAGGAACTTTTCCACGTCCCTTGCTCGAATTTGCGCAGGAAGTTCCTGCGCTGGTAACCAAGGTGGCGCCCACAGTGATGTTTTTTGATGAATCCACCCCGTTCATCCGTTTTGGGAGCTCATTTTAGGATGTGAGAACAAAAATGAACCGGATCCAAGACTCAAGTGGGCCTCACTAAAGAAAAAAGTGGGTAGGTAAATTACTACCGTTGAAACCTCCCTGGGGTCCACAGTGATGTTTATATGACATCCATACCGTTCATAACGTCACTACTACTGGGATGAACTGGAAACACAAATATTATCCTGATTCGAAACTCCTGTGGCTCCACAAATAATTCAACTGTGGACGTTTAATCCTCAAGTTTTCGGCCCACTTGAGTCTTGGATCCGGTTTATTTTTGTTCTCATGTTCTAAAATGAGCTCCCAAAACGGATGGACGGGGTGGATTCATCAAAAAACATCACTGTGGGCCCCACCTGGTTCCCAGCGCAGGAAGGAAATCCGCGCCCTTGTTGCAAGTATTTCTTCTTGTCACAGCGGTCTAACACAGTTGACTAGGAAAGTTGCTCAGTGGAGTCTAATCAAGTCGCCGAATCTTCGAATCAACTCAACGAGTCTCGTTGAATCCCGATCGAGTCAGGCTCTCCAGCGAGTTTCCAAGATACTCGGCGGAATATCTCGTTAAGTCGAGTTGACTCGGGCTGAGTTTCGAGTTGGCCCATCAAGTATTAAAACTATGAGAGAGAGAGAGAGAGAGAGAGAGAGAGAGAGAGAGATACCCTGGATGTAACTAGAAGGAAGGAGGCCAAAACAAAGACGATAGCTTTCAAAGCCATTGAAAGAAAGAAAGAAAGAAAATGAAAGAAAAGAGGAGTAGGTGCAACAGCTACTCTTGAGTAGTTGTTGTGGTAGCCTTGCTGTTTATATATAGAGAGAGAGAGAGAGAGAGAGAGAGAGAGGTGTCTTGTAATGCCAGCTTAAAACACGATGTCATGTGGGAAGCTGTTCTCCGTTTAGAGTGTAGTGATATCTTGTACCCATGATCATGTCTGGTACAAGTGCATTTGCTCATGTGCCACCTTTACTATGCTCTCTTCTCACACGTGCTAACCTGGTATAACTATGCAAGATCCAGGCCCTTCACCTACAAGGATCAATTGTCCAGATGATTTGGGTAAAAGACAAGGAAGGTTTTCTAACCTGGTGGACTATGCACACGTACCGTTGAATGTGGACCATTTGCCAATTTCTATTTCAACCATCCATCTTCTAGTGCATGTGGTCCACAAATGAGAGACCGGATGTCTTCTCATCTTAGGCATCTAGACAATGGTATCCACATGATAAGCGGCTTAGACCTCATAAACGTGGACCACGTTTGCTGGAACTTGTAGAGGCGAGCACAGAGAAAGTGCATTTGCTCAAGCGTGCATAGCAAGGCTTCATAGAATAACACATCCTCGAGAGAGTGCGCATTGTCTCTAGTTTATTAACCGACACATGAACTTGGTCGTGGAAATTTTGAAAAAAAATATAAATAAATAACTAGACAGCTTTGAGTGGTAGTTGTAGATCTGCTTGGACAGTACAATCACTAGGGTCTATGAGCTGTCTTCAAATTGGAGTACGATCTAGTTCTATCACTTGTGTTCCATATGTTTCATATTTATAGTGTGTGCTACGCACATCTTCTAATGTAATTTAATGTTATGTATTTATGTTCATCATGACACACACACACACATATATATATTGGTGGATGTAAGTTTTGTAATCAATATTTATATATATGTATTTATCAATGGATGTTTGAATGTATTCATGACTACATTAACTCTATCCATTTATATATCATAATTATGTGACTTTTCACTGAAGATTACTATAAAGTTTATATAAATTTAAACCTTATTTCATTTTGAAGACACATAAATATTTGATTCTCATACTTACTTATTTGAATTTCTCTTGATCTTAAGTAAGATTAAAAAGATAATAGTTTATATTTATGGTAGTGCAAACCAATGATAGACACTATTCTATTACTAAGACTAGACCCAACTATTGTGGTGGTGGAGAACGTCTCCTAGTGTGAGACGAATTCTCTTTCTTTATCTTCTTCTCTCTCCACCTCCTCATGTGGTGTGAAGCTCAGTTACTCTAAGCATTGTGACATTCTTTCTAATGTGGTATAGTCTATATACTTGAGTTCATGTTTCAATCCAAGCTTTGAATGCTCATCAATGTTGTTAAATCAACATGGATTGATGTATGAACACAAGTGTTTTTAGGGCTTGGGAAGAAGAGATGAGATGTGAAGGACCTAACCAAGCTCCAGTGAATTCTTCTTATGTATTGACCAAGATCTAACAAAGGAGGATAAATAAGCTTACTCACAACAGCCAGAAAATGGTCATAAAATAGCCAATACGATTAGGTTGAAATAAGGTTCGATGTAGTCGAAGAGTTGTTCAAAGAAATTCAGAAAATGCAGAACAATAAGTTTCAATGGCATCGAAAATGTTACGACCTCATCAAAACCTAGTTTCTATGGCATCGAAAATGTTACGACCTCATCAAAATCTAGTTTTGATGGCATTGAAATCAGTCAAGAGAGTTTTCTAATTTTTGGACTGAATATTTTGATGACATAAAAAAAGTTTTTGATGGCTCGAAATGGGTTGTTCGATGGCGTTGAAAGATGTTTAGAGACTTGTCTGATTTGAGGACATATTTTCGATAGCATCGAGACCAGGTTTCGATGGCATCGAAGTGACATCGAAGAAAAATGCAGTTTACATATTCTCTTTGGAGTTTTTCTGCACTTTTCTCCAAGGGTCCAAACCCGATCTATTTGGACACGGATCTCTCTAAATGGATAAGGAGCTATTTCTAAAAGGTTCAACCCATCAAGATATTAGGGATTTTGGGGTTTCACAAGGCTAGGTAGGAAGGTTGGGTTTGTTTTCAAGTTTGGAACTAACGATCTTTGTTTCTATCTTCAAACTGAGATGCCGAAGGTCTTCAAGACTTCAATCTTCAGCTTCCAATGGGCTCACCAGATTTGAGAACACACACGACAAACTAATTGACAAACATATGCACTTACGATCTCTCCCTTTATCAATTACACAACAAAACCAACCTATATGTCATGGACTGTTCCAATGACAACCCTAAACACCAAAGCCCAACAAAATACAACCTTACATTGTTTACATGCCATAAATAAGATTTACCTTAATTGAAGTACAAAATTTTGACATGTACAAACTCTTGACTTCATAATCTCTCCTAACACACCAAGGACCATAAAAAAGACAACATATGTCAATTGGTGGGATTGTTCTCCCCCTTTTTGTTAGTCATTGACAAAGGTTAGCACAAAATAAGCTGGGGGGATTGTTAGTGGTATTAGAGCCATATGACATAAGTGGTATCAGAGCCCCAGGTCGGGGGATCGAGCGCCCTAGCGTAGTTTCTTGAGGGGGGGATTGTTAGTGTATAGGCACAACAATCTGCCACTGTGAGATAGCGTCAAACAGTGTCAGCCCTAGCTCGTCCATGTATGTGACTGTCGCCCCCGAACGATCTTCAAACCATTGATTGTACCTCCACTGACAGCTTGAGCTTTTAGCGCAAATGGTCAATCAGTGGGGTGCTAAGTTGCACACACTTTCCACAATAGAAGCTGAATATGTGGCGACGATGGAGGCATTCAAGGAAGGTATTTGTTTGAGGGGTATGATGAATGAATCGGGGCTTCAACAGGAGGCTATGTCAAATAATTGTGACAACGAAAGTGTGATCAATTTGGTGAAGAATTCTATTTATGATTCTCGTACTAAATATATTAATGTTCGTCATCATTTTATTTGAAAAGTACTTAAGGAAGGAGGTGTTACTCTTAAGAAAATCCACATGAGCACGAATTTGGTGGATATACTTACAAAGGTAGTTCCTGCCGAAAAGTTCAAGTTTTATTCGACTTCTCTGAATTTGGCATTAAAAGACTGAAGATAGAGTATGCATGAGAAGCAACGATGGCAGGTGTAGCTATGATGGAGACGACTAGAGATAGAGGAATCAACTTGAAGTGATGGTAGATTAAAGCCTCGGTGGAGATTGTTGAGCAGAGTCTTTAATCTGATAGTTTTAGGGGTCATCGATTGATCAATCATTGTGGTTGATTGATCGAAAATATCCATTTTTCCTAGTTTGCTCACTAGATAATTTTGGCTATGTTCGGTCGATCAAACATGGACCCTCGATCGATCGACCATTCGATTGATGTCACTCGATTGATCAATGCTTAAATCGATGACATGCATAGTTTCGCGTAATTGTGCAATTTTGTTTCCTAGTCTGGGTATAACACTATATATATGGGTGTAATACGGGATTATGGTAGAACAAGGAGAGCTAATTCATTTCTAGGGTTTGCAAAGGAGGAGGGTAGGGTTTGTTACATATGTAAGTTTGGATTTCCATATCTTATAATTTGTTTTTATAGTGGATTGTTGTCGCTTTGTGTCGTGATTTTTTTCTTGCAAGGGTTTTCCACGTAAAATCTGTGTTCTTTGTATGCTTTGATAACATGTGTTTATGGCTTATTTAATTGAACTCTATGATTACTTATGTGGGTCCCAACATCATCTTCAAATCGGTGGCTGGTACAGTCTAAAAATCGGAGTGGAGCCGGCTCAAATGGATAGATGTTATGGATCTCTTACATGTATGCCTCGGTCCTCTCCCAAAGGATAGGAAATGTCCCATTTGGATATGGACTTTGTTTTGTCATGTTATGTATGGTGTCTCTAAGCCATGGGGCAGATAGTGGTCAATTGATCTTAACTAAACAATTCAGATGGGGATTACTTTACAGATCTCAAGGGTTCGAAATGTGTAGCTTACGCAAGTGGGATTCTGGATGGCTCCTTGCATGTGATGCTCCAGAGGCACTGTCAAGCCGCATTAAACAATTGTTCGCACTGAACATGTGGGGCCCATATATTGGTGAACCAAGGTGTCCGTATGGTGGATCCATTACAGATGCGAGAGACCCAAGGAGGAAAGAAGATATACTTTGATACTCTGGTAACGTGTGATGGATGATATGCAGGTGCTTAAAAAGAATACTTTCACACCATGGATGACATGCATACGTGGCACACAAATGATTTAAATTAGACCAAATTATGGGTCTCAGCCTAGATGTGTCATGAACCAAAAATTACACTTATTTAGTGATCGGGCTATTTGGATTAGTGGACATTTATTGGACGGTTAAGAGTGTAAAATATCTGTTATTCTTATTTAAAAAAATAAGTGTCCACGAATCGGAGGTTAGGTTTGTTCAATCAATCTGATTTTTCGATAGTCTGTGGGGTCCATCATGATGTATGGGTTTTATCTGTGCGGTTCATTGACTTTTGCAGATCATTTAAGGCTATGAACCAAAAAATGAGGCAGATCTAAGGCTCAAGTGAACTATACCACAGGAAGCAGATGCCCATCATTGAAACTTTCCTAAGGCCAATGTGATGTTTATTTTCCATCGAACTATTTCGTAAGGTCACATAGACCTGGATGAAGGGAAAGCACAAATTTCAGGTTGATCTAAAATTTCCTAGGGTCCACTTGAGCCTTGGATCTGCCTTATATTTGGGCTCATAATCTAAAATGATTTGGAAAAATGGATGACCCGCGCATACAAAACCCATACATCACGGTGGCCTGACAATGCCTCTGCCCGGACCGATTCCATCCAGGCAGGGGGGTTCCGACCAAATAGTCCACTCTGTTGCCATTGCCGGGTCCCACTGCAGGGCCTCGTTGTTCAAAGATTCCCTTCATTTGGGTTAGTTGTGGAGAGAGCTCATACCCAGGGAGGTTATTAACTGGGGAGCTTATGTTGCTTGATATGCCAGCAGAGAGAAACTGAAGTCCATCAACTCAGATTGAACTGATTAAACAGTCTCTAAGTCACTGTCCCAAAATCAGATTACTTGAAATAAGACCGTTGGAGATTTTTCATTTGAACCTTCTAATAAATGTCTACAAATGTAGGTGTGCTGAAATGGTACCTTTACCGTCACAACTTATGGTGGCACCTGATTGCTGTGGAGCCCACCTAAATTGTACATCCGCTCAACCCCATCCATCAGATGTGTCCTTCAATGTTATACAGTATGGTAAAATGAGATCAAATGGAAGATTAGGTGGGCCCACACCTCAAGGAACAGCTGGGAGGTGACGCCCAATCAATAAATTATTCTGCATGTCTACGTCTGTGGAGCTCGCTGTGCTATGCATATGTCATTTAATTAATTCATTAGATGTGCCCGCTAACATGAATGGACGTTAAAAAAAGAGGGAGTGGCTTAGGTCCGGCCCAGCCTCACCAAATCGGCTGCAGCCCTGACCATGGGGCACACCTTGATGTATGTATTGTATATCCATGCCTTCCATCTGCTTTTCTAACTCATTTGAAGACATGAGCCAATACAAATCTCAGGTGGACCACACCACAGGAGATATGGTGTTTGAACGGCCACTATAATGTTAATCCCCACCTAAATGTTTATTTTCCTCCAAACCTGTTGACAATGTCACACAAAACAGGATGAAGGGAAAAAAAAAAAAAAAAAAACACTTATCTGCTTGAACCAAATTAAATTTTTGTCACCCACGGGATGCTTTTGGTCAATCACCACTGTTTCATGTGATGTGGTTCACCTGAGATTTGGATCTGCTTTATTTTCTGGCATACCCTCAAATGATCTAACAAAACATATAGACAGCATGGACGTACAATGCATACATCAAAACATATAGACAGCATGGACGTACAATGCATACATCAGTTTGGGCCCCAAGGTAAGGGACACACCTTGTTGGGTGAGGCCGGGCCGGGAGCTGTTTGGTGGATCCCCGGATCCACCGAGTTTGGTGGATCCCTAGCTGTGGGGCTCACTGTGATGTATGTTCTTTACATCCACACCATCCATCCATTTTGAGAGCTCATTTTAGGGCATGACCCCAAAAATGAAGCAGATCCAAAACTTAGGAGACCATACCACAGGAAACCATCTTGATTGAATCCTCACCATCAAAAACTTTACGGGAGCCACCAGAGTGTTTATTTTCCATCCAACCTGTTGATAAGGTCACAAAGACCTGGATGAAGAGATAACAGAAATTTCAGGTTGATCCAAAGCCTTTGGGTCCGACCAGAAGTTTTTAATGCCGGATTACCACTGTTTCCTGCATTATGGTCCACCTGAGATTTTGATCTGCTTCATTTTTTTTTTGTATAATGACCTAAAATGAGTTTTCAAAACAGATGCATGGCTTGGATATAAGGAACGTACATCATAGTGGACCCCACGTTCAGGGATCCACCCACCTTGGTAGTAGGATTATTTTGATTTAGCTCCCCCGCTATATGATCCAATGGGACTCATGGGATTGACATGAAAAGATAGAGATGACCCCATCATATCAAAGTTTTTCTTAAATAAGCCTTCTAGTGGAAACATTTATCAGTAATTAGTGGAAATCAACTGGATAATGATCATCAAGTGGCCAACCCTGTTTGCACTGTCTACACAGATGTTTGATTCTGCCAGGTGGGGCCCACAGTTGGGAGATCCAGATCAGTGGTCCATCTGTATCCTATACCATGGAACCACCCAAGGATAATTTTCAGTTGAACGTGGACAGTTGTTGAGAGTTGTATTTCTCAACCATTTACAATTATATCATAAATCAAAAGGCATCTATCCAATACTTGTCTGCACAACGGGAGCCACAACAGGGCAACGGTCTGGATTATACCAAACGCTGGGTCTTACTCATCCAGTTGAAAATATGTATATCCCGGGTGAAGATGTGGGCCATCACGTCACATAATGCTCCTAGACCGCCCAATTATCAGTCCCACTTGTGAATGATAGGGCTGCCAAACGGACTGGGTCTAAGATTGGCTTCGCCCAGATTTTGAACTATTATGGCTGGGGCTGGGGAGCTGGTCTTATTTAAAAGTTTGATTTTGACAGTCTTAATAAATGATCACTTACTGTTCCCACGTGACATGGGCCTGTATGCACACAGCTTTCTGCAAAAAGTGTTTTCCTGCAAAAGCCACGTTCCTGTCAACTCACCGAAAAACATTCCGACTTGTTTTGGGTGCGTGGCTTTTTATGCATGTGGCTTTTTCAGGCACACGCTCAACCCATCCATCTGAAGATAAAACCATCATTTCAAACAAAAATGTGGGCTCTCCTGACTGTTTGGCTGCACAATGACAAGCCTTCTTTTAACGCATCAGTTAAAACGCAAAAACCAATCCAAACTAAGCCCATCCAATTGGTTTTGAGAGAGAAGAAGTTACTATGCAGCATATATCTTATATATACATAACTTTGCCTATCTCTACTAATTCATGAAAATAGTTTAAGTCACGTGCTGCCTAAGTTACATGCTAATTTTGCATATGTTATATGGTACATAGCTCATGGTATATGCGACTTAGCTTATACTGCGAGTTATTTTTTACTAAAACATTAAAAATCAATTAATATTTTCAATCAATTTTTCATATTTTATTTTTATTAAAATTTAGTTTTGATCATATATACTTATTTTCCTTCACCTCAGGCCTCAAGGTGCATTGCCTTAGTGACAAAGATTGTAAATTTCATACATGAGGTTTGCCCATAAAGCTCTTAATCGGCATATAAGGTTATTCCTTCTACTGCCTTGACTTGTAAAGCCCTCGATCTATTCGTAAGGTCCATACCCGTAGAGTTCTCAATCGACTCATAGAGCAATTCTTGTTCGTGGAGGCCTCAAATTGTTTATAGAATTTTCCTACCCATAGAGTTTCTCAGTCGACTCATAAGGTTTTATCCATTGAGCTTCTCAGTCGACTCATAAGGTTTTATCCATTGAGCTTCTCAGTCGGCTCCTAGGGGCGATTATATCCTTGGATTTTTATAATTTTCATGTGCGCGATTGGCCGCTTCAGAGCCTTTGTCCTGTCTTGTTTATTCACTGGAGCATTTATCAGTGATCACCGTTTCATGATTCTGGTGCTGGTTCATTTCGAGAGGATAGGATAGAAGATTGCTTCGAGAGAACTCAAGAGAGTCATTACATCTCTTGCTTTCAGTAATCTCTGATAACTGTCCTTTCAAATCAATTTTGAAGACTTTGAGTAGAGGAGGAACACACTTCATGAGCTTTTCATTACTTTATTCTTTATAGTACATTGATATTCATGTTTTGGCCATTTCTACCTCCTTTTGATTGGGGAACGCTTGGACAAAGGTTCGCGCAATCAAAACTTCTAGTTTGGTCTTTAAGGATAATATCACTTAATTAACTAGCCATTGACGAAGAGTTCAATTCCTTGCGCATTCTCACATATGGGTTTGAACATGCCTCCTATTTAAAAAAAATATTCGACACAATGATTCTGGTTCAACCTAGGAGGTGTCACTTCCTTGTGATATATATTTTCGATAGAAATCATGTTCGCTATCGCTGTTCTTCCTTCATCATCTTTTTCTACCATAATTTCATTTGTATTAATCATCTTCTGGAGTATCTCTTTAATGGCGGAACAATTTTCAGTTTGATGCCCAAGTCTGCGGTGATAATGACAATAGTCATTTTTCTTTTGTATCATTCATTTGTGATCTTCATAGAACTCCATGATGTTTCATAATGATAGTATCACCCATCACATCTACCACTTCTAGGGATTACACCAAGTGCGCTCAACCTGAAGGGAGAGAGAAGGGTCTTCTGCTCTATAGAGAATCATCTATTAAGACATCCACTTACGGGGATTGTATAAAGTACACTCAACCCGAAGGGAGAATGATAGGTCTTCTAAACACAAAGAAACAAACTCTCCAGTTTGGATTGCTCTCTCTATATTGTCCATCTTTGCCACGATCTCAACCTTTAGTGTCCTTCACGATCAAAAGGGAAACGGAGGCTAAAAACACTCCGACATTCTTTATGAAAGGAGAGAACAAGTGCCTTTAGGGCAGCTTTACGCGGGTCGCGGTAAGTTCATAAGCTTCTCATGGGTCACGTAAAGCACCTCCTGGGCGATCTTTAATTCTTCGATCTTCCTTCTTTCATTCCGATAGCATCTCCCTCTCGTTCCTCTTCAATCCTCGGGGTCCACACATTATGCGTTCAACCCAAGGAGAAGGGAGAACTCAAGGTCCGCCCCATACCTCTAAAATCTTATTGAGCTCTAAACTTCAGAAGCAAGTGTCGAATGAGGACCCACACGGGGTATTTATAGGCAAAGGGAGTCATTTTCGTGTAAAGCACTTCAAATCTGGCATTGGCTTGCCGTGGGTCGTGTAAAGCACATGACCTTTCCGTGGGTCGCGTAATGCATATGTCTCTTTAGAAACCTCATCACTTTATTCTTCCAACCTTATCATATCTGCCCATTTCTTCCGAACCTCCTCATTTTCTTCTACAAACCTCATCATATATGTTGATTTTCCTCTAAACTTTATTTCTTCCTTTTCTCCTTTATTCCAAACCTTAATAAATGCCTCAATCTAATTTTCTTTATCATTTTCTATGCCTCAACAAATATAATAGTTTTCTATATGAATTCCTCTATTTATATGATCGATAGAAAGTTTTGAACACTTTTGAGTCTAATTCACATTACACGATTCTCATGATTAAAAATATTATATAGATTTATAGACTGGTTAGACTAAGATTTAAGGTATTTAGGAACCAAGCCAGGGAACTTTGTCCATCCTTGTTCATGAGAAAATAAAAGAAAAGAATGGAAGATATGGATTTCTAAAAAATCTTATTTCACGAAAAGAAAAGGAAAATAAAAAAGTGATTGTATTGAAGATATGTTGATAAATTTTGAAAAAAAGATACCTATTACCAACCAGGGAAGGTCTACCCATAACCTAAGCTGGAAATGAGAAGTAGTGTGAAAGCCTTCGAAAGAACGGTAAGGCAAATTCTTGCTATAGGCACGTGGTTGATCTGTACACTTTTAGATCCTAAGTTTAATTGATCTATGGAGAAGGTAATCTTGAAAATTCATGAGATAAACATTCACTATGCACATTAGACTATACTTGTTTGGATTCTTCTATTTATCAACAATTAGCAGGGATTCTATGTGAAAAATTTATTATGTTTAAAGAATTTAAGATTTCAATTTCTATCACTAAGTTTCTCTAAAATTTGTATTTATATATCTTAAAGTTTATAGAAGTATAGTTTCTAAAAGATAATTGAGTATTGAAAAGTTAGATTTGTTTCACGCATGTTTTGCTCGGGACTAGCAAAATGTTGGTTGGGGGGTGTATTGAGCCCTAAATTATACATATTCCAACTCCTTTTCATCACACATTATGCATGAATTATACACTAAAAGACTCATCTAATACGTGTTTTTGTGATTGTAGGAATGAGAGAGAGACTTTACCTATTTAATGTTAAAAGACACCTTCTAAACATCATTGAAGAAGAAAGGAAGAAAGGATAGAAGGTGGAGGAAAGAAGCAAAGTGAGAAGAGAAGAAAGAAGATGAAAATAAAGGTTACAGAGATGTCCAACCGGTCATGACCTGCCCCTTACAGAACCTCGCTGGACTGGACCAGGGTGGGTCCGACCGGTCAAGATTGGTCAGCCACTTACAGAGTGCAGAAATCCATATTTCTAAATTGGTTTCTAGGTTTCCTAGTGCGAAAAGGGTACGCAATTTCTCGAACTTTCTTACTCGGTGGTGGTTCTAAGCTATAAAAGGACACCTCCATTCCCTTCCTAAGGCATCTAGCAATGTGGGGAACAAAGAGATCAAGACCTAGGAGGCTTCCTAGCCTCCTATAACTAGTTCTTCTTCTTTTAGTTCTAGTTCTAGTTTATGATGCTTTCTTTTAGTTAACCTCTTGGCTAGAACTAAGAGGAGAAGTTTGTAGTTAGTTTTAAATCTTAATTCGTTTATCCAAAGTACCATTTACTTATTTATGGATTTTAAAGTTTTAGTTTGAATAGTTTAAATTTTTAGATGAATTATGAGAATTTGTGTACTCCGGATATGAGTTCCTTGCAATTCTCTGAGATTGCCATGATTGATTTGTTTAGATTTGAATTGTAGTAACCTTAGAGCATGTCATGATCTCTTGGTATGGCTGTTACTTCGAAGGCTACAAGTTAAAGTTCTATGTGCTTCATTAGAACTAGAAATCTGATTTCCTAATTTAAGTGGGACTGTTTGTGTCGAATGCAATATCTTCCAATTAGATGAGAGGTAAGACTTTAATTCTAATTGTATTTGTGCTTGGATGAATGGATTGGCATTGGACTACTACAAGTAGATCCTTGATGCTCTAGTTCTTCTCAATTCTCAGATTTTCCTATCTTATGTTTCTACTTAATTCTTAAAAATTGAATTTCTTAACTTCTAGATTTAAGTTATTAGAATAATTTGAATTCGTTTACCTCTTTCTCTGTTGATTGACCTCAGTCTCACCAAGTTATTACTACATCACAACCTTGAACTTGAGGTGAGCGAACAGTGAGCACCCAGGTGTGTGCAAGAGGCCGCTATGCAGGTCGGTGGGTGTTCCATTGATTGTGGATGGTTGGGTGAGTATAGTGCAAACGACCAGTATGCAGACCACTGGGATGGCTGTGGTCAGTTGGGTGGGTGTTGAGACATGAAAAATGAAGAAACAAAAGGAAGGAAAAAGAATCAAGGAGGATTCAAAGAAAACAAATGAAAAGAAGGAAAGTGCAGGAAATGTGCACTTACAGCAGGTCGCGGATAGCACATGTTGGGTGGCTTATTCTTGCCGCAAAAATGGCCACAA
Source organism: Liriodendron chinense (assembly GCA_003013855.2). Lineage (NCBI taxonomy): Eukaryota > Viridiplantae > Streptophyta > Magnoliopsida > Magnoliales > Magnoliaceae > Liriodendron > Liriodendron chinense. The sequence goes on from PVNU02002850.1 coordinate 2,916,044, forward strand.
ATGCCTATAAATACCCCCCCCCCCCCCCCCGCCCCCCCCCAGGGGTCCTCATTTGGCACTTAATTCTGAAGTTCGGAGCTCCAGAGGTTCTCAGAGGTACGGGGCGGACCTTGAGTTCTTTTCTTCTCGGGTAGAATGCAAGAAGTGAGGACCTCGAGAACAAAAAATGAACGAGGGGGAGATGATGCCGGATTGAAGAAGAAGGAAGAAGCTTTGAAGAAGCGGCTAGAAGAGAGCTTGCCATGGGTTGTGTAAAGCTCTTTAGAAGACGTCTGTTCTTCATTTTATGAAGGATGTACAAAGGCTTCTGAACCTTTGTTTCCCTTCTAATTGTGAAAGAGCACTCCAAGCTGGGACTGTAGCAAAGATAAATGATGTAAAGAAAGCAATCCATACTAGAGAGTTTGTTCCTTTGCATAGAAGACCTATCCTTCTCCCTTCGGGTTGAGTATACGGAGTATTCTGTATCCCGCACGTGGATGATTTGTATAGATGATGTTTTTGGAGCAGAAGCACATTCTCTCTCCCTTCAGGTTGAATGTATTCGATACAATCCCTATAAGTGGTAGATGTGCTGGGTGATATTATTACAAAGATTACAAAGGAATGAAGTCTAGTCTAGTTGATTCACCTCGCTCATGAGCAGAAGAACAGTCTTGGAAGCCTTAGTCCAGTCAATCATTCCCTGTCATTTGGACAGGATGAAAGAAGAATAGAGCGAAGCTCTGCTGAAATTGCTTTATGAATATATTTCATTTTTTATACAATGTACAATTTATCCTAGAATCAAGGGATGATGTAAATATGGAATGTATGAAGAACTCAGTAAATGAATAAATTGAAGTGATGAATGATTTTCTGTCTCTCTTATCTAATATTGGAATATGACTCTTGCTTCCCCCATACTACAACAAGGCAATTTTGTAGTTGTAAACAAAATGGCAACTTTGCTGGGGATTGAACCCAGAATCTTTGATTTCGCAGACCAGTGCCTTATCAATTGTGTAAACAGTGGGCACATACAAGAGACCACTATGTAGACCAATGGAGTTGGTTGTAGCCGATTGGGTGAGTACTATGCACAAGACCGCTATGCAGACCACATGGATGATTGTGGCTAGTTGGGTAAGCATTGTACAAGAGACCACTATGTAGACCAATGGATATTTGATTGATGGAGTGAGCCAATTGGATGAAATTGGTCTTGGATGTTCTATTGGTGGCGATGTTGAAGACAGTTGATGCATACTTGCATACCTTGCATTACATACATGGTTTAAAAAGTTAGTTTAATATTCCTTTACACTTAATGCTTCATTTTTATACAATTTTACTACTTTGATTACATATGATAAATTGCACAAGATTACTCGCTGACTTTTATAGCTAACGCATTGTTATGTGATTAACCGTAGTTGCAGGAGAAGAGTTAGAGGAAGCGATTTCAAAGGAAGAGTTCTACAAGACATAGAATAGATTTCCTTTATTTTCAGTTTGAAAAAAGTATTGATGTAATAAGGTCCATTAGTTGGCCATTAGTCTAGATGAGTTGAAAAACTTTATAGTTAAACGTTATTAATTAAGTTTGGTTTATTTTGATTTTATGTGATGGATAACATGTGAATGTGAAAGAAAAAGCAAGTTGAGATTTTGAAGCATTTATTCATTATTAATTTAACACCCTCGAATTCAAGAGTTGAGTGCCTGTACTTGAGTTTCGCATTTTGGGGCCGTTACAGTTTGTATAAGAGAATAGGAATTAGATCATCTAGAGGACCTAGGTATGGGCTACATCAAACATTAGTACCTAGGGTAAATATTTGATGGAATCTAGAGATCGAAAAACATAAGTTCCCCTATTATTAAAAATATAAAACTTGATAATTCAAAATTTTGAAAAATACTGGAAATAAATTTTGAGTTTAGAGGAAAAAAAGGAAAGAAAATCATGATCATCGTAGAATATAGAGGCAAAAAAATGTAAGACTCAGATGAAGCTACTATCATCTTGAAACTTAAGTTGACGATAGAGCAAAACATAGGAATGGTTTGAATAAGAACTTAAGATTAGGCATTGGTTGCACATATGTACATTGGTGATAAGATGTACCACTAAGATAGTTGTTTATTTTTTTTGACTTGTAATGTTTATAAATCCAACTTGCGTGATAAGATTCTTTTAAGGGGGGTAGATTGTAAGAATCCAAGTTTTGTGATTAAACGTACAAACTTACACATACAAACCTATTTCACGAGAAACATAATACAAATTTATACACACTATACAAGTATTTAAATTTCGAGGATGAAATTACTTTAAGGGGGGTATAATGTAATGACCCAGAATTTCTGGTGTGTATATTCACACACAATAGCATGTATAACTTTATCCTTATATCACTCAAAAATCTACTTTTTGCTCGTTAGATTACGAAATCGACTATACAATGATTAATATACATGATTAGGATCCCAACCATATAATTATTTTAATTTTAACCCATCATTTAGTTATCCATCATCCTGGGATCCATCAAACGTGCCTTCCAGAAGTCAGAGTAAACAATTCATTATTAAATTTGTATGAAATACGTCAAATATAGCGGCAATTTTCTACATTAGATATGTATACATGTTATTTTGAATCATGGACCAATATAGGCTATTAAAATGTATCTTTTTCACCATCGAGGGATCTAGGTCAATCTTTAGGTGGTTAGATCGAGCATGCCGAATATAGCGTCGTGGCCAAATTTTGCCTTGAAAAGATGGTGCAATCGCACTATACATGCATTTGAAAAAAAAAAAGAAAAAAGAAAGAAAGAAGAGGTGAGAATCCTAAACGTTGGAAGTAATACTATATTATGTTATACCATATTATTATATTCTTTGTTATGGGTGAATCTGGGATGATCCCAAAAGCTGCATGGCTAAAGCAGCGCACATGTGTGTACTGATATTCTCTATTTTTGCGCCTGAATACTAAAGCATTCGGTTTATTGGGCTCGAGCGGTCGGTATTCACTAGCTTCCAACCGATCACATTAGGCATATCCATATAAGTGATCATGCATTGTCTTAAAAGATTGGCCGCTATTCACCCGTTCCTTTTGTTGTTGCACACCTCCTACCATAACCGGTGGAACACTCATGTTATTTTCAATCTAGTAATCACGTAATTTTTTCCTGAATGATCATTATTCGATTTTGCTTCGTTTCGGTATTCCCCCATCGTCTTACGCCGTGTCTCAATATGTGTATTGCTTTCATTAATGTAATCACGCATCATCTTACATGGGGGGTAGTGGAGGTTCTTTTAATCTCAAAAAAATACTCATGCTTGGAGGGATCTCGATCACAATGAGTTTGGGTCCCCCAATCCGACGTCACATCCTCCAAAAGGTACTTGTACGCACCATTCGTCCAATCATACATGATGAAATTTTAAGAAATTTAGAACTACCCTAATCTAGGAAAAATAAAATGAAGGGAGATGAGGAGATGTTACCCAAAAGATGAGACTATATTAGCAGCAATGTCCTATAAAATCAAAAAATAAAAATTGTTAATAATCTAGAAAAAGTCAGAAAGCCTACTTCTAGAAAAACTGAAAATCCTACCTAACTAAAACTACTCTATAGCTACTAGAACAATTAGAATCGTTTAACCTTTTCCCCGGCAGCAACGCTAAAAACTTGTTCGCTCGCCTCAAGTGCAAGGCTGCGATGTAGTAATAATTCTCGATAAGACGGAGGTCGATCCACAGGGAAAGAGATAAACAATTCCAACTACTCTAATAACTAGAATCTAAGAAGTTTAGGAAAATAGTTTTTCACATAAAATAGGAAAATCTGAAAATAAGAAGAATTAGAGCATCAAGGATCCACTTGTGGTAGTTCAATACCAATCCATTCATCCAAGCACAATACAATTAGAATCAAAGTCCTATCTCTCATCTAATTGGAGGATATAACATTCAAGCACAAACAGTCCCACTTAAATCTAGAAATCAGATTTCTAGTTCTAATGAAGCACATAGAACTTGAACTTGTAGCCTTCGGAGTAACAGCTATGCCAAGAGACTATGACATGCTCAAGGGTTACTACAATTCGAATTCAAACAACCCAATCATGGTAATCTCAGAGAATTGCAAGGAACTCATGTCCGGAGTACACAAACTCTCACAAAACTTCTAAAAATCTAAACTTTATTCAAACTAGAACTTGAAAATTCATAATTAAATAAAGGGTACTTGAAGAAATGAATTAAAGCATTGAAATAAACTACAAACTTCACCTCTTAGCTCTAGCTAAGAGGTTAGCTAAAAGAAAGCATTAAAAGCTAGAAACTAGAACTAAAAGAAGAAGAAAACTAGTTGTATGAGGCTAGGAAGCCTCCTAGGTCTTAATCTCTTTGCTCCCCACATTGCTAGATGCCTTAGGAAGAGAGTGGAGGTGGCCTTTTATAAGAGAAATCCCGTACCGACTTGAAAACTTCGAAAAAACGTGGAGTCCTTCCACAATTTAGAAACTTGTAATTGAAAATCGGACTTTCTGAAACACCTTAGACCTGTCTGGCGACATGTCTAAGAAACACAAAAATAGTCCAGCAAGATTTGTACTTCTGGACTAGTGTAGACCTGTCTGGCGACTGGTCTTGGGACGGGTCTTGGGACTGGTGATCGATCTTGGGATAGGTCTTGGGACAAATCTTTGAGATATTTTTCCATATTTTCTTCTTTTCTCTTCTCTTTCTTTCTTCTTTTTTTCTCCAACTTTAGGCACTTGTTCTATTGATCTTCAATGCATACAAAGTGACTCTTTTAACCATGAATTGGTGAAGTCTCCCTCTCATTCCTACAATTACAAAAACATGTATTAGATTTGTCTTTAAACATGAAAACCATGCATAATATGATGATAAAAAGGGGTTAGAATATGTAATATTCATGGATCAACACCAAGCGAATGGCCAGGTCGAGGCCATTAATAAGATCATCAAGCACCACTTGAAAACAAAGCTGGAAGAGCACAAGGGTGATTGGCCGGAATACTTGCCCGAGGTACTATGAGCGTATCGGACCACTGTTCGAACCTCAATAGGGGAAACCCCATTCTCACTAACTTTCGAAGCCGAAGCAATGGTCCCCGTGGAGATTGGTACGTCATCATACCATGTGACTCATTATAATTAGAATATAAATAAAAGCGCCATGAATCTTCAACTCGATCTACTTGAGGAACGGAGGAATGACTCACAACTCTAACTCAGGAAGCGCCAACAGAAGGTCGCTCGGTATTACAACTCACGCATCAGGCACAGGCCCCTCCGTGTGGGTGACCTCGTCCTAAGAAGAAAAATTCTGAGTGTTCAGCCCCAACTGGGAAGGCCCATACAAGATCACAAAGATGATAAAGCCCGGGACCTACAACTTGGAGGACATGGAAGGAAAAGCGTTCCTCCGATCATAGAATGCAATAAATCTACGCAAATACTATCAGTAGGAGGCATAAGATGGAGGATTATGTAATAAACTTTTTTCAACAAATACTAGCAATTTCGCACATGTGAGCCTACTTATGATCACTTACTCGGTGGCCGATGCTACCTAAAATATTAAATATCGCCCATGCGACCTTACTCAAAATGTTTAGTTGGTAGCCAATACTACCCAAGGGAGGGACAAGGCCGACCAGAGCGTCCCCTACCTAAACTTTAAATAAATATATCTAATATAAGAAATAAATTTTTTGATTACATGCCACAAAATTCACCAAACTACAACGATTGTTATCATTTTTTCAAAAGTTAATAATTAGAGAAGGATCAGCAGCAGTAGCATCGGCGACAAGGCTAGAGGCAAGAGGCAGTTGAGTGCTCTGCTCGACAGGTACTTGATAACGTATCTCCATGGGTAGAACTTCATTCTCGGAAACTCATCGTCCAACAAGGACCATCAAGATCGATGGTTCTTTATATCTGGAAACTGGACATGTCTGGAAGTGAGCCGTGGATTCCTTTTCATAGGAGTTACCGTGACTGTTTCGCCTTCCAAGGATGCGACGTGTCAATATATGGTTGATCGCCTCGCTTCGTCTTCTAGAAGTAATAAATGCGGGTAGGAAAATTGAAGTTTTGCCTTAACTTATCTCGAAGAACGCACTGCCACATAACGTACCATTGCTTTATGAAGATAGCTTGAAAATCGAGAATCAGTTCTTTTTTGCCTTCTTGCTCTCAAATCAATTAAAATTGGACTTAAGAGTAGGGGGGCTGACTGTTATGGGTGAATCTAGGATGATCCCAAAACTTGCACGGCCAAAGCAGCGCACATGTGTGTACTAACATTCTCTATTTTCGTGCTCGAGTACTAAAGCATTTGGTTTATTGGGCTCGAGTGGTCGATATTCAATAGCTTTCGATCGATCACATTAAGCTTAAGAGGTCGGCTTTCTCAAGTTCCCGACCAATCATCTCAAACCCGAACAGTCGGTTCTCTCTCATTTACAACCAATCGACGATGACCGAACTCTCACCATAACATTGCATCCGACCGAGCAGTACTTCCTGAACACTATTCTCCAAACGCTTGAGACTTGATTGACGTGTATCACAAGTCATGGGATTTACTCCCTAGGATTACTGCGAGAGATATCCGCACTGCACACATATTCTCACCTATCTCTTCGAAGTAATCACGTATCTAGCCATGATCATGACTCATCCTTCGTAGGATATCAAATCTTGATATAATCAGAATCCTAGTAAAATGCGGTAACAAAATACATTATAAAAGGCCCTCTGTGCTACAATCATAGGTATGAGATAAACAATACATTGATCTACTCCGAAATTATTCCCCCACCATCACTAACTTGGGCATCGGAGGGCCATCAGCTGGAACCCCCGACGGCCATCCTAACCTTTTGGTGGTGCTTGCAAGCTTTCTAGATCTATAGCTTCCATCCTCAATCATTAATAAGACGACAGAGATTCAAGTTGGTCCCTGATCAACATCTGGTGACGTGATTTAGTGTCAATATTTTATATATCAAAAGAAACCACATCACCACATGCCTGCCACTTTCAAGCAAGTTACTTTTGTTGGGGTCCCAAAAGTCAGGTCTTCAAAACAATGATTATGAGTACCCAAACCATCACCTGATTAGATTTAGGGACAGTGCATCATAAATCTCGGCGAAAATCACAATACACATCAGACTTAACAAAAAAATGGAAAGTTGAGCCAATGGTGGACCCCACCGGTCATCATGATCGGAACCCTACAAATTTGGAAGGGTTACCTCAACCACGAAGAAATATGGCCAGTGCATTGACATCCATCGCAAAGCCGGCCCCACAAGCCCTCCGTTTCGCAAAACCCAATTTTGTAAAACACGAGTAGGTCAGCGCGTCCAGAAATTCGTCCAGCGCATCATGAAATTCAGTGTTATAGTCAAAATAGCGGTGATCGTATACCATCACGACGTCCTGATCCTACGAGCAGTCCTTCTCGTAGCCGTTAAAAGGCGTCACATCTTAACATGCGAGCAGCTTATCTCGCGAGCAGTTCCCGACCTATGAGCAGTTCTCGACGCGCCAACCCATTTGCTCGATGCACCACACGTGGCGGTCTCCTATTGGCCGACTTCGGCTATAAATACCCCCCTCACCTCATTTGGAAGAATCGAGAGAAGGAGAGAGATTTAAGTTTTTGAGCTCGCCGGAATTCCTCGCTGGAAATCCCACTTCCGACCGCAGCAGAATGCAAGCCTTTGGAATTCGATCCAATCCAACGAGATGAACGAAGTAACTTCTCGAAAAGGGGCCGCCAGTGCCCAGAATCATACTGATGTATCATTGTTGTAGACAAATTTGGCTTTAAAGAGAAGTGAGGAATCGCGGTCGTATCTCCAAAATGCGACCACCCCGGCTCGCGCTCGACGAAAGGGGTCGCATCTCTAAAATGCGACCAGCCTGGCTTGCGCTCGACGAAAGGGGTCGCATCTCCAAAATGCGACCAGCCCGGCTCGCGCTCGACGAAAGGAGTCGCATCTCCAAAATATGACCAGCCTGGCTTGCGTTCGACGAAAGGGGTCGCATCTTCACCATGCGAGCACTCTTGATATGAGCAGCTTCCGTCATGCGAGCAGCCCTAGTCTCTGGTCTCTGGTCTCTGGTCTTTGGTCTCTGGCGAGGACGTCCTTCAGCTCATAGTACCAATAGCTTATATAGGCCGACTTTGGCTTGTTTCTATTTGTAGCTCCGAACCTTGGGAGATCTCCATCAAGAGACGTAACCAGTTAGACGTGTAAAGTGGTTAGGCTATCCCCTTATCTAAGGATTAACAGGATAAGTGCCTTATCCCCTGAAATCAGCAGTGATCTTAACGGCTTGCGTAACAGATTGGATCATCCGAATCTGCATAAATAGATGACCCCACAGGTGATAAAGGTACACAATCTCTAAGCCTACATTTCACACTTCATCTTACTATCACAGTACCCGTACTGACTTTGCCATCGGAGGGCCATAAGCCGGGCCAACCGGCGGTAGTCCTAACCTTTCTTGGTGATTGCAGGTTCCCCAATCTACACCATTCATCTCCGATTGGAGGTCAGACGATGAAGAATCCAAGTTGGTCTCTGACCAACATCTGTTAGCCAATTTTTGGCGTTAACATCTGTGGCCCTGAAGTACCGTTAAACGACAAAACAACAGTGACACTATTTCCTATAGTATGGCCCACCTGAACATCCGATTTGCTCCAAACTTGGGACCACCTCCCTGAATAACACTCCCGAGCTGATGAACGGTTTCAATATTAAACCCATGCCCTACAAACGGGACCCACCAAAAATTTTGCTAAAACATGTAGACACGTGCAGAAGTCGTCATTGTGGTAAACCGCCCACCAAAGTAGTTACCGTTGAAAACATGTGTGGGGCCACCATGGGTGCCCTTTGAGCCATCTGAGCCGTTCATGGAGTCTCAAGTGCCCACACTTGTCATATACGTCGATACTAGCCTGATCTGGTACTTCTGTGGCTCTACACAAGTCTTCAATGGTGACTATGCGGTGGAACTATTTCCTCTCGTATGGCCCACCTGAAACTCGAATTTAGGTGAAACTTTAGGTCACCTCCTATAATGACGACCCTGAGCTCATGAACCGATCAGATTTGGGGCCTTCGAACTGCAATTGAGATCCACTAATTAAATCTCCAAAAGACGTACAATCATGCAAAGTCACTGTTACAAACCGTTTGTCAAAATCAACCAACGTGCAACCCTTCTGAAAGCCCACCACGACTGTGCTTCGGAGAATATGACCTGTTCACAAGATCAGTGTGGTCCACACATACCATAGAATATGACAATCATCCTGATCCAAGTTTCAAGTGGGCTGCACCATAAGAGAATGAATGTCAATCGTTATGGCTCCCAAGACGACGCCTATCATTTTAACCTTCATTGGGCTCACCTAGTGCGTCCTTTGGCCGATCTAAACCATTCACCACAATAAGAACCCAAACACGTGTCACCTCCAGACACCAGCTTCATCCGACATGCCTGTGGCCCTCCAAGAAAGTTGCAACGGTATATGTTATCTCCCACTAATCCTCCTCCAGTGGCCCACCTAAGCTTCATATCCTCTCTAGACTTGGAACCTTGACACATGTTGACCCCCTGATTCAAATGGACGGCATGGATTTGTGATACAGATGGCAGAAGTCAAACCTATGGGCGATCCCTCCTCTAACGCCGGCGCAACCTCACTCCCAGCACCTTATAAATGTTACGTGTGTAGCATTCTCCAGCAGGGAGAGAGAGAGAGTAGAAGAGAGTGGGAGTAGAAGGGAGAGAAGGAGAGCGGACGAGATGGGGCGAGCGCAAGGGTGATTTTATAACGTGCTAGCTCTTCAAACGGAGCGATGTGCTAGCCTTTGCAGCACGGGGTGATTTTTATCACGCGCTGGACATGGAGTGATTTTCATCACGCGCTAGCTCTAAAAGTGGGCATGCACTAAGGTTTGGAGCGGGGACGCGCCTGGCTCTAAATAAATCCATGCGCTGTCAGCCCATATCACCATACGCCGCCTATAAGAAAGCCATGCGCTGCCAGCCGTTACTATCATGCGCTGCCGGTCCTTAGTAGCATGTGCTCCCTCTAAAATGACATGTGTCCTTGGTTGGAATGCATCTGCCCCTCTCCAAGCATATGTACCTCTAACCAATAAGCATGCGCTCAGCACCAGCTGCCATGTGCTTAACTTGATTTGTCTCAGTTGAAGTGTACCTAGACTGCACTTGGCCTAATTTAACTTAATTGCACATGCACCCAACATGATGTGGCTTAGTTACATACTCATTATGCATAACCCCATCTAATCTAGTATTCTCTCTACGTAATCTAACATGCACTATGTCTCATTCCGCTTAATTTAACATTCACTCTATGATATTTGGCATGTACTAAAGACTATCTCACTTTGTTTGCAATATCCCGCATATTTGTGTATACAAGCAGACCTCAAACCAAGCTTCTATTGCATATCGACTATCAGCAAGTGGACAGAAGCTAGAACGCACCCGAAGACAAGCCACCAAACTCCAGCACGATTCGATAACTACTTGTAAAAAACTTTATATTTATTGTATTCATTGTACAAATATGTCTTAGCCCAGATCAATGCTCTTGGACTAACCAAATGGGACTATGGTTAACACGATAAACCATACCGAGAGAGTTCTAAACTATTACACACAATTTGTTAAAGACTGGCATTTCGAGAACAGTCGATGCCCTACCCATTCAAACGGCATCCGCTGGTTGAGCTGCTCAGGTACATACAACTGCAGATCGGTCTTCCCATGGTCACCCGTCACAAATGACGGGCGCAGGCCCAGAGTCGCACCCCTCGGTTAAAAACCCTGACAGTCTTAGCCCGGATCTCCGGTCAAAACATGTGACATAGACATCTGACTTGTACAAAGAAGGATCAGTCCTTAACAAAACACAACAAATACAAGTCTCCATGACCATACAAACACAGGTCTCTTCGACCACACAAAATACAGGTCTCTACGACCATGAACTCTAAGGCTATAGTCCCTGATTATTTGGTCTTCTGCCCATTGATTTGGGCTTTTTCCTGAATACTCCACCTCATGTACAATTGCTAATTCATAGTGAAGTTTTGTCGCTTTGTGCCGTGGTTTTCTCCCGCAAGGGTTTCCACGTAAAAATCTGTGTTCCTTGTGGCGTGCATGATTTATATTTTTGCTTCCTTATTTGCTTTATTTTTCTCTAAGGCGTGTACATTTACTTTTGCCTTTTAATCAAGGGTGATCGATCCATTCGATGTAATTAAGGGCTAGTGCCAGATCACGGCCTGGAATGTAAAAGATCTCAGAATCTCTGGAATAAAATTCGCCTTGCAATATCTCTTCTCTTGTGTACTTTTGTGAATGCTTGTGATTGTCTATGAATATTCCTATATTCAGAACCCCAGAACAACAAAACACCTAAAAACTGCGCCCGAGCATTTTTTCTAGTTCCAACAACTTTACTTAAAGATGTTAAGTCTCAGCCAATCATTCCGTGCATCAACTTTTGGACCGATCATCTGTACTGTCCATCACTTTGGCTAAGCTACCCATATCTTGAATCTAACCGTCTAAACTTTCTTGTCTAACCCACAATCCAGACCATTCACTCATCCATAACATCTAACCAACCGTCCATTCTTGTGTCAATTCAAATAGTTCATCCATCTGGTGTACCTTGTTAGATCGAGATCTATGATCTAAACTTAACCCTCAACCCATGTAGCCACACATTTGTATTCACTTCTCATGTATGAAGCATACCAACACTGATGCATCAAGCATATAAAACTAATAATAAAAAACTAGAAATCTCCTTCCGCATAAGAGATTCGTGTTTGAGGGAGAGAGGATTTATCTGTTGGGAATCAAATCCAACTCCTTCTCACAAGGACTTGTTAAGCTTACATATTTCGAAATAATCGGATTTCCTTTTCAGAGGAGAGGGGTTTCCAATTTATGGTTGCTTCTTCTACAAGAAGTCGGGTCATCAAAAGAAGGATTGCATAGGATTTAAAGAATGACTTGTTTCTAAGGGTAAGAATCATATTTTAGTCTGTTTTGAATTAAATTTAGCTAATGTGTCCACAGACTTTTGGTGAATAGATTCTGGTGCAACTATTCACATATGTAATTCCATGCGGGATATGCTCTAAAGCCGGACACCAACTGATGCAGAGAGATCGGTTTACATGGTAAACGGCATTAGAATAAACATAAAAGCTATTGGAGTCTGTAGGCTTAGGTTATTGTCGGGATATTTTCTTGATCTAGTAGATAATGTTTGTATGCCTTCTATATTGCGCAATTTGGTTTCCATTTCTCGTTTAGACAATTATGGTTATGAGTTTAAATTTACAAATGAAAAATTAAGTATTTACTATGATTCAGCTGTGATTGGTTCTAGCACTTTAGTTAATAACCTTTATTAACTAGATTTATATGTTTCACATGTATATAGCATTAACTTCCCAAATGAAAAACTAAAGGCATCAAATGAAGTTTAGACTGTGAAAATTCCTCCATACTATGGCACAGGCGATTAGGCCACATCTCTCGTGAGAGATTGGAAAGGCTTGTGCATGAAGAAATTATTCACTCACTGAACTTCTCAGACTTTAGGGTTTGTTTTGATTGCATTAAAGGTAAACAGACTAGAACAAGAAAAGATGGTGCTACAAGGAGCATAAGACTCTTGGAAGTGATTCATACAGACATCTATGGACCGTTCTCTACAGCATTCTGGAATGGGCAGAAATACTTTATCACTTTTATAGATAACTATTCTCGTTATGGGTACTTATACCTTATTAACGAAAAATCAGATGCCCTGGATACATTTAAGATCTATAAGGCTGAAGTCGAGAATCAATTAGACAAAAAGATCAAAGTTGTTAGATCCAACCATGGTGGTGAGTATTATGGAAGGTATGATGAATTTGGGCGTAATCTAGGTCCATCCGTAAAATATTTAAAAGATTGTGGCACGTTACCCAGTACACCATGCCTGGTACCCCGAAGTAGAATGGTGTAGCGAAAAAGCATAATCGCATACTAGAGGACATGATGCGATCTTTGATTAGTAATTCAATGTTGCCAAAATCTTTGTTGGGTGATGCATTGAAAACGACTGTGCATATCCTTAATAGGGTCCCAAGTAAGGCTGTAATAAAAACTCCATATGAATTGTGGACAGGGCAAAAACCTAGTCTATGATATTTTCATGTATAGGGTTGTCCTACAGAAGCCAAACCGTATAACCCACATGAAAGAAAGCCTAATCCGATAACTGTTAGTTGCTTTTTTATTGGATACCCAAAAAGATTCAAAGGATTCAGATTTTATTGTCCATTATATTCCATGAGAGTCATTGAGATTGCGAATTCTAAGTTTATAGTGGGAGCACGAACTTGAGAAATATTGTATTGGAGGAAGAGCGGATTGTGATTCCCACCACAATCATTCAGAGTAGCATGGTCGTCCATCCAGCAGTGGACCTTGAGATCCCTATAGATGGCCATGTAGAAACTCAAATACAACCCACTGATGAGGAAATGGAAATCCAATTTAGAATAATAAGCCACTAAGACGATCACATAGAGAGAGAAGATCTGCAATACCAGACAATTATATTGTCTAACTGCAGGAGCATGAATTTGACATTGGGGGTTAAAAAGGATTCTATGTCATTTTCACAAGTCAAACAAAGTGTGAATTCTTCTCATTGGTTTGATGTCATGAAGGATAACAAAGTTTGGGACATTTTTTAAGTGCCTGGAGGGTTAAGCCGATTGGTTGTAAGTGGGTGTTTAAAACCAAACGGGACTCTAAGGGCAATATCGAAAGGTATAAAGTCAAGCTAGTTGCAAAGGGTTTCAGTTAGCGTGAAGGCATTGACTTGAAAGATACTTTCTCACCTGTGTCTAAGAAAGACTCCTTCAGGATCATTATGACTCTCGTGGCTCATATGAATTTAGAGCTATATTAAACGGATGTGAAAACTGCGTTCCTCAATGGAGATTTAATGGAGAACATAATATGTTGTATCTAGAAGGTTTTAAAGCCAAAGGCTCAGAATATTTGATCTGCAAACTTAAGAAGTCCATTTATGGATTGAAACAAGCATCACGATATTGGTACCTAAAGTTTCATGAAGTTGTTTCCTCATATATCTTGTTACATTGAGGACAATGTAAGATTTTGGTTGGGGGGTGAGATTACTAGATGAATCTACTAGTTTTTTTGTGACATTTTGAGCAAATTAAGTAATTTTTTTTTCTTAATTTAAAACTCTTTTGGAAAACTTTATTTTTATGCACTTGATATGTTATAAGTATAAAAGAAATAGAGATGAAGTGATTGATTTTGAAAACCTTAAATTACCATTAATATAATAGTTTTCTATATGAATTCCCCTATTTATATGATTGATAGAAAATTTGAACACTTTTAAGTCCAGTTCACATTACACGATTCTCATGATTGAAAGGATTATGTAGATTTGTAGATCGGTTAAACTAGGATTTAAGGTGTTGAGGAACCAAGCCGGGGAACTTTGTCCATCCTTGTTCATGAGAATTAAGAAGAGAAAAGAATGGAAGATATGAATTTCTAAGAATCCTATCTCATGTTTGTATTGAAAAATAAAGAAAAGAATGAATATGTATAGATATTTTTTGAAAAAGGCTACCTATTACTAACCAGGGGAAGGTCTACCCTAACCTAAGCTGGAAATGGGAAGTAGTGTGAAAGTTGTCGAATGAACGGTAATGCAAATTCTTATCATAGGTAAGTGGTTGATTTGTATACTTTTAGATCCTCAGTTTAGTTTATCTATGAATAAAGTAATTATAAAAATTCATGAGCTAAACATTCACTATGCACACGAGATCGCACTTGTTTGGATTCTTCTATATATCAATCAATCGGTGAGAATTCTATGTGAACACTTATTATTTTTAGGGAGTTAAGATTTCACCTTCTTATCACTAAGTTTCTTTGAATTTTGTACTTGTGTATCTTGAAGTTTATAAAAGCATAGTTTCTGAAAGAGAGTTGGGTTTTGAAAAGTTGGATTGTTTCACGCATGTTTTGCTTGGGACTACCAAAATGCTGGTTGGGGGGTATGTTGAGCCTTGAATTATACATATTCTAACCCCTTTTCATCACAAATTATGCAAGATTTCTATGTCTAAAAGCTCATTTAATGCATGTTTTTGTGAATGTAGAAATGAGAGAGAGACTTTGTGAATCCGATGCTTAAAGACCACCTTAAGACACCTTGAAGAACAAAGGAAGAAAGATCAAGATGTGGAGTGGAGAAATAAAGAGAAAGGAGAAAAAAAAAGAGAAAAAATCAAGCCAACAAGAGTGGTTCGATTAGTCATGACAGGTCGGCCAGGCAGGCCAAACCGGTCAAGACCGGTCGGCCACACAACTGCCAAGGAGCTGAAGTTGTTAGACCTAAACCAGGTGGGTCCGACCGGTCATGACCGGTTGGCCACAAGTAGAGTGCGAAATTGGAAGATTCTAAATCCTAATTCCAAGAGTCCTAGTGCGATAAGGTTACGCGGTTTCACGAATCTTCCAACTCGGTGGCACATCTAAGCTATAAAAAGACACATCCACTCCCTTCCTAAAGCATCTAGCAACATGGAGGGAAAATGGATCAAGAACTAGGAGGCTTCCTAACCTCCTAGAATTAGTTCTTCTTCTTATAATTCTAGTTCTAGTTTTTCTTTATATTTTCTTTTAATTAACTCTCAGATAGAGCTGACAGGTGAACCTTCTTAATTTTTAATTAGCTTTAATCCATTGATTCTGAATTATGCTTTCTTTAAGTATTAAACAATTCATTATGGATTGAATAAAGTTGATAGTTTTAAATAATTTATGGTGTTTGTGTGCCAAGTACATGAGTTTTTATTGGATCTCTGAAATTAATTAGATTAGCTTATGGGTTATTGATTGATGGAAGCTTTTGATTCGAGTTCTCCATGGATCAAAACAATGGAATCTCTATTAAAACTATGATGGAAAGTTCATATATCTTGTGTAGTATTTAAGATAGTTGGTATTGCTTATTGAATTGGTTTAATTATAGTTCAAATCATTGGTTGTAGTCAAGTCTAGTAATAGGATTCGATAAAAGCTATGATTATGATATCAACTAGATTGGAAAGAGGCTTAGCCTATACAATCGACTGTGCCCAAGGCCCGAGCTTTGTTGAAGGAATCAAATCAGTAAACATTCATCTATTCTAGATTATTTATGTGTTTTGATTGTTATATCTTCCGGCTAGATAAAGACAGAAATTCGATTCTAGTTGTGTTAAGAATCGAATCATTGGATTGAACATGGTTAAAAGTAGAAGTGGATCCTTGATGCTCTAGTTTCTCAAATCTCAAATTTTTTTGTTTCTACTTAGTTCTTAAAAACTGATTTCCTAAACTTCCTTAGATTTTACTTATTAGAATAGTTTTAATTGTTTATATCTTTTTCTATGGATCGACCTCGGTCTCACTGAGAATTATTACTACATCGCAGCCTTGCACTTAAGGCGAGCAAACATCGGACAGAGTCCACCTCTAGCTTCTGGTGATCATCTCTCTAGACAATAGTAGCGACTATTCTCTCCACCTCTCTTTTTCTTTCTCCCTCTTTTGAACCCTCTTGCCATCCGTCGCTTTTTCATTCATTCAATCTAATCGACTTAAATAGACCAACAACATTTGGTTTGTCGTATTTGATGCAAAGTGGACCGCACATCATACGCGTCGATATCTACCTGCTATTGAAAAGCTATTGGGTGGGACAAATGGGATGTGGATTGCCTGCGAAAGTCTTTCCCAGGCATCTCTTACGCTCGGAATCTAAGTGGGTCCCACCGTGATGTTTGTGAGAAATCTACGCCGTCCAGCCGTTTTGTGAGATCATTTTAGGTGTTGCGACAAAAAATGAACGGGATCCAAGACTTAAGTGAGCCGCACTCAAGCAAAAGGTGGGTAGAGAAATTCCTACCGTTGAAACCTCTATCGGTCCACAGTGATGTTTATATGCCATCCATACCGGTCATAATGTCATTCCTACTGAGATAAACTGAAAACACAAATGTTATCCTGATTTGAAACTTCTGTGGCCCCACGAATATTTCAACCATGGAAGTTCAATAGTCACGTTTTTGGCCCACTTGAGTCTTGGATCCCGTTCATTTTTTGTTTCAACGCCTAAAATGATCTCATAAAACGTTTGGACGGCCTAGATTTCTCACCAACATCACGGTGGACCCCACATGGATTCCGAGCGCAGGCAATCCGCGTCCGGACAAATGGCGTGTAGGGTGATTTTGATTGATTTTGAATGCGTTTACCAGGTAAACGCATTCAAAATACTATTTTATTTTATATTTTGTGGTTTGTGAGCGCATTCAAGGGCTGTACTCCACCGTATAAATTTTTGCTAATATGTCTATGTTTCTATTAATCTGCACCAATAAGTGATCTGGGGGTGATATTTAAGCCGTACAACTTCCTTCGCTGAGGTTCAATTGAAGTGAGGAGGTGGGGTGTCTACAATGGCTCACTTGAGTTCTGTATTCACCTAATTTTTGTAAAATGCCTTCAAAGGAGATCCCAAAACGGATGGACGGAGTGGATTTCACACAAAGATCATGGTGGGCTCCACCTAGCATCCCAGCGCCGGAACTTTCTACCAAAGGCTTTTGCAGGAAATCCGCGTCCCAATCTACTCCCCCCATTGGATTGCCTATGTACGCTAGTTGGCACCACTATGATGTATTTGTTTCATCCATCGCACCTATTTATTTTGGATAATTATTATAGGGCAGTAATAGAGAATGAAGCGAATTCAAGTCTCAAGTAGAACACACCACCTGAAAACAGTAGTGATTGATTGAACTTTCATCATTAAAAACTTCCTAATGCCCACTGTAATCTTCATTTTTCCATCCAACCTGTTTATAAGATGACACAAACATTCATTAAGGGAAAAGATAAATATCAGCCTAATCCAAAACTTCTATGGCCCCTAAAAAGCTTTTAATGGATGATTATCCCTATTTCTTGTAATATGGTTTACCTGAGGTTTAGATCTGTTTCATTTTTTGGACTATGCCCTAAAATAAGTTTTAAAAATGGCTGGACGGTGTGGATGTAAGGATAATACATCTCGGTAGGACTCACATGCAGGACAAAAACATGTTGGATGAGATGCTTGCCACACCTAATAAATTTCGAGCGAGGTTTCAGGGGATCTCCAGATCAGGGTGTATCCCTGAACATGGGATCCACTATAACGTACGTTTCTTATATCCAGATCATGTATCTGTTTTGAAAACTCATTTTAGACCATTATACCAAAAATGAAGCAGATCCAAATCTCAGGTGGACCATAATACAGGAAACAGTGCTAATCCAAAATTAAAAACTTCTGATCGGACCCAAAAGCTTTGGATCAAACTGATATTTGTGTGGTGCCTTCATCCAGGTCTTTTTGACCTTTTCAACAGG
Source organism: Liriodendron chinense (assembly GCA_003013855.2). Lineage (NCBI taxonomy): Eukaryota > Viridiplantae > Streptophyta > Magnoliopsida > Magnoliales > Magnoliaceae > Liriodendron > Liriodendron chinense. Next base: position 2,934,683 of record PVNU02002850.1, read on the forward strand.
TTGGATGGAAAATAAACATTCCGATGGCCCCTGTGAAGTTTTTAATGGTGAGGATTCAATCAAGACGGTTTCCTGTGGTAGGGTGTCCTAAGCTTTGTATCTACTTTATTTTTGGGGTTATGCCCTAAAATGAGCTGACAAAATGGATGGATGGTGTGGATGTAAATAACATATATCACAGTGAGCCCCAGAGTTAGGGATACACCGACCTCGGTGGATCCACCCAAACCGCTCTCATAAATTTCGGTCTCTATCTCCATGCCAGATGTGATGTGATGTGCGTATCCGATGCTCCATGTGGGGCCATCTTGATGTTTAGGAGAATCCAATCAGTTCATCCGTTTTGAAAGATTCTTTTAAGATATGTGACAAAAGTTCAATGAAATATGAAACTTGCGTTTGCCACACGAATGGAGACAACGGAAATGGTTCAACACTTTCTGGCCTCGACTGTGATATTTATATACCATCCCAACCGTTTATAAATTGGCCCATCTGTTCATGAGGTCCTTACTATTGTGATGAATTGAAATAATAAAAATAATAGCATGATCCAGAGCTTATGCGGCCACAAATGTTTCAATGGTGCACATACAATCTCCACTAATTTCTGTTGTGTGGTCCACTTGTGCTTTGGATCAGACTTTTTTTGGGCTTCATACCATAAAATGATTTGGCAAAACATACCAATGGGTTGGATTTCTCATAAACACTTTGGCCCAGCCTAGCTTGGCATCCAGGAACAATGACCGCCCACTTCCTTGCTACTTTACGTGTCTTAAATGAAGGGCATTTTGGCTTTTTATAAAATATGGTTTTAAAACCTTTATAGTAATTGCAACGGCAACTGATGCTAAGCCGTTAAATCGACAACGGAGTAAAAGGGCAAGCCGATTATTTTAAATAACTTAAAACCAAGTGGGTTTTCTTAATTTCAGAAAAAGATAAAGTTAGGTAGGCTTTAGTAAATGGCTCTTATTTCTTTCTCTGATTCTCTTCTTTTGTTTTCTTTGTTTATTATTTATTAATTTATTTATTTTGTCTTATCTGTTTATCTATTGCTTATTTTGTTATCTGTCTATCTATTGCTGGTCAAAGGTATGTGAGCCCTGAGAAGATTTCAACGGTGGGCATTCCATCCTACGATGTGGTCCACTTGTGATTCTCATCAAACTTATTATTATAATTATTGGATGATGAGCCTGTAATAAAAGGCAGTACTGGTACACAGTATGGATCTAACAAATACATCATGGGGGATCCTAGGGTGGGGCTAACATTGGCCCCCACCCGGTGGCTCTGAGTTTTAATGGTGGACGTACATCACCACTATTGCCTGTCACGTGTGGGTCATTTTTGAACCCATACACTAAAATGATCCGTCAAAATGGATGGATGGCGTGGATCCAACGCATACATCATGGTGCTGTGGCGTGCATGGTGGCCAACAGTCCTCAAACGAAGAAAAAAGGATGGGACGTCCTCTCTATTCCCTCTCTTTTCTTTATCACCTTTTATTTATTTATTTTATTTTATTTTAAAACTAGGATGGATGCCAGATGGCTACTACGGTGGCTTTATGAAGGATTGAACGGTGGGTTTTCAACCCACGCTCTTCTTATGGTAAGGCCCACCTAAGTTCTAGATTGGCCTGATTTTTGGGCCCCTAGGGTAAAATGATATGGGAAAATGCATGGACGGCTTAAATTAAACACATGTATCATGGCAGTCGGTTGTTTAATCCTGGAGCGGGGTCCACTTAAACCTTGGATCTTGGCCATTCTTTGGATCATACCCTAAAATGACCTGAGAAAATGGGTGGCTGGCCTGGATGAAACGCGTGCATCATGGTGGGGCCAACAGTGGGCCTCACCTCCTCACTTTTTTTTAAAGAGCCATCAGCTGCTGACGCTGAGAGGTGGGAATGGGTCGGGTCGGGTCGGGTCGGGTCGGGTCGGGTCGGGTTCGGGTTGGGTCAAGTTCAGGTCGGGTCGTTTACACCTCAACCCTAACCCGACCCAAATTGAATTCAGGTTGGATTTTTCCAACCCTTACCCAACCCAAATTAAACCAGGTCGGGTCAAGTTGATCCACATTTTAATGATCAACTAACTAGCATATTAAATTGAAATCATATCTTATTTCAAGCCCCAATTTGAATTAAAAAAAAAAACTAAGAATTCTCAAGAAAGACTCACTTAATAGAGAAATTTTACTAAATCAATTCACAACTAGACTTAAATCAATTCACAACTAGACTTCAGCTACCAATGCCTGCCCAACATTGTTCATGAATCTAACATGAATAGTCATGTATTAGACTTCACCTCAAACTGGACTCAATGAGTTTTGTTGAGTCAGCTCAGCACAAGTTATAACTAGTTCAACCAGATTGAACTTCAAGAGCAAGGATATATGATCATGATCAATCCTAAATAGCTGAACTAAATCAGACATTCCTCGGATAATGAACAACTTCTATCAACAAATATGAACTAGGCATAGAACGAGTTCGACTCGGTTTACCACTCGATAGGAAACCGTGTCGATCATAGATGTAATAGAAAGATGAAATGACTGATTATCTTACCTATACCTCAGCAGCAAGAATCGATGAATGCAACCTAGAAATGACCTCAGCAACAATAACACCGCGGGAGAAGAAGACCTGGCCTCCAATGGTGAAACACCAACCTTCAGTTTTCCTTCAATCCGACAACTATGGTAGAGTAGAATCATTTCGAGGAGCTCAAGAAACTCTGAGATTTCAGCTCCAACCCCTTCTAATGGACGTGTTTATATGATACTTAGCATGAGATTTAGGGTTTCTGGATGCAAGAAGGGAGAAAAATGGAAGAAAAATTCTATTTATATGATGGCATTCTCCACCCTAATCTGGGTGACATCAATGGACTGCTAGGGTAGCTTGCAACTAAGGGTTATAAATGGGTTAGATTTTCTTAAATGCATTGTCACGGATCGAGGTTAATAGGGAAAGAAATGGAGGTGAGCGAAAAAGAAAATTGAATATTTTCGTTTTTGGACCCGTCACCCGCACAACGCAACTTATATATGAAATAATGGTTACACACATGAGCGTTCACACCTGTTATCAATTGGGTTCTAGTTAAAAATGATGCTAGAAACTGGTAAACGGTTTGGATCGAGCCAAGGTGGGCCACATTGGTCTCAGTGGTCATGTTTTGAAGGGCCTGGAAACACAAAATCAGTTACCTACTACCATCTTTAGCTTTTAATTGTGTACATCATACAACAATACCTTTAATGAAACACTTGGATTTTCAAGACTTTTACGTCTGAACCATATGAACAGATTAGATTAGCCGGACTACTGTTCGAAAGTGGGCCGCACGATCTCGAAAATGGACAGCGTTCGTTTGAGATGTTTCGACATAAACAGAGGGGAAGGAAGATTTTCTCTCAATTTTAGTTTTGATTGCGTCAATAGATGTTGACCGATCCATCCAATTCAGTGTACAACATGTGCACCAATTGTTAGTGCACACTCACCAACAAAAATGGGCCCCACTTTCATTAGAAATGAAATCCACCCCGTCCATCATCCAGCAGGGTGTGTGAGAAACAAAAAACTATGTATTATTTAACTAATAAGACAATCAATATATAATAGTCTGCTGAACTCTTATATGATTTGGGTTGGGTTGGGTCACCTTTAACCCTAACCCGACCCATAAAAATCCAAGTCCGGTCGGGTCAACCCAAAAATTGAATTTAGGTCAAATTGTTCAACCCTAAACTGGAAAAAATCGGGTCAGGTCGGGATGGGTTAGCGGGTCGGGTTGAATTTTGCAAGGTTTAGCTGAGCATGTAGTGTCCTCTGGACCCTGCTTACAACAGCGTCAACTGCTACTTACAATTTTTTTTTAACTATATGATATAATTTATATCATTGTGTGGGATAAACAGCCTAGTGTGGTCCATCCAATGGACGAGCTTGATTGCATAAAATCATCACGATAAATTTGTTATCTGGATCGATCTGAAAATTATGGTTCCTTCATCTATGTATATGTGAGACTACTAACAGGTTCGATGGCTAACAAACATCATGGTGGGGCCCACAATCAGTGGGTCCCATAGAAGATTTGGATCAAGCTGATGTGTGTTTGTTTGATCCTTTATCTAAGTGGATAGCCCTATGAAGGGTTGGGATTACACTCAAACCTCATAGTGGGGCCCACATCATCATCACTATCAACCCACCACGAGCATCATAAAAAAAACAACAATAAAAAAAATGGGGGGGGGGGGGGGGGGGGGGAGTGTACTCACTTTGATGAATGGTTGAGATGGGTGGGATGGTGTTGATGATGGCCCACAAGCTCCTCTCTCTCTCTCTCTCTCTCTCTCTCTCTCTCTCTCTCTCAGATCAAAGGTGTGAAATGACTAAGGGGAAAGGGGGTATTTGTAGAAATTCATCGATAGTTAAGGGTGTGGTTGAGTTAAGTGTAGAGTGTTAACCATGGTTGGGCTTAAGATGGGATTAGTGCACCTAATTCATGGTTTAAAGGATAATGATGATTAAATGAGAGCATGGGGTGGTATGGTGTAATGACATCATGGTCATGATGAGGTATGGAAAGAGATATGGGATGATGCCATCATGGAAAAGGGGTAGAGATTTCCTCTTGCACACATGTGGTATGGGAGACATGTGTGAGAGGTTGTACATGGTGACATGTGCAAGGGTTCTTCGAGGCGTATCTTATCAACGGAGTGTCACATGCATGCGCGATTAGTACCAACGCGATCGCGACAATGGGGCTGTCGATATGACGGAGGTCTTAGGGTTTCGGGGTCCCAGTCACTTGGGTGCATACTGCGAACGGCTAAAGCTGTACACAAACCAAGCTAGCTTGACAAGCTCGCTCGGCTTAGCTCGAAAAAGCTCAATTCGGCTCGGCTTGTAGGTTTAAACAAGTCAAGCCAAGCCTATTTTATGGGCTTGTTGAAAATCTAAACCAAGCTCGAGTTTGGCCTGAGATCGATTCAACTCGGCTTGAACCAGGCTCGGTTTGGCTCGAAACAGGCTCATTTTTACTCGGCTTGTGTACAGGCTCGGTATTTAAAATATATTATATATTATATATTAATATATAATATATGAAAAAGGTTTAAAAAAAATCAAAACCCTAAAAGTTGTGCCTGCGCCCACAGCTGCTTGACCACATTCCGACCTCCATGAGGACCACGACCCTCTGGTCTCTCTCTCTCTCTCTCTCTCTCTCTCTCTCTCTCTCTCTCTTCTCATTTCCTCTCTCTCTCTCTATCTCCGCTTGTTGCTTGGCCATTCTGGTAGTCCCCAACCTTGTTCGACAGTCGATCACCCCCGTCCGACAGCCGACCTCCCTCCGGCCCTGAGCAATGCCCAAGCTCGATAGTGGCTCGAAAGGTCAGCTCGAATTTAGGCTCGAAAGCTTGAAGCTCGAATAGGCTCGAACAGGCTCGAATTCGGCTCGAAAGCTCAACCAAACCAAGCCAAGCCTACTAGTTGGGCTCGAGGACCAAGCCGAGCCATGCTCGAGCCCAGGTCGCCCGCTAACCTAACCAAGCTGAACTGTCCAAAGCTCAGTTTGGCTCGGCTCGTGTATAGCTCTACGAACAGCTAGTCTGAGGCTGACCAAAGGCGTCGAGCATCATGCTCACTCATACAAAACAAAGTACAGAAGAGACAGGGTCTTACAACCAACGCCCTTAACAAAATTTCATCCACAAAATTTCCAAATGTAACACATCATTATAGGAATCAACATCAACAGACAATATCATATATCGTATTTCATGCATAAACAAGGAATCATATATCATACATCAAATAAGTGCGGGTTATCTCTCATGAATGTCATCCTCACGCTCCCAAGACGCCTTATCCTCACTATGATGCCCCCACTACACCTTTACTAATGGGATGACCTTGGTCCGGAGGACCTGCTCTTTCCGGTCGAGAATGCGAATTGACTGTTCAACGTACGATGCATCCTCATGGACTTCTAGTGGCTACCAATCAATCACGGGTACTGTGCCTAGCTCACACTTTTACAACATCGAAGCATGGAATACATCATGCACGCCAGACAATTGAGAAGGTAGGGCAAGCCGATGTGCCACAACGCCAATATGCTCTACGATCTTGAAGGGTCTAGTATACCTCGAGGATAACTTCCCCTTATAACCAAATCGAACCACACCGACCCTGAGATAGACTCAATCGCCTACTATAAACTCTAGAGCTCTTTGCCGGCGATCAACATAACTTTGAAATTACGCCCTTTGGATCAACACACTTGTATAGGCGTATGTGTGTGGAAGCTTAGGGGCAATTAGAATTATGGCCAAGTCCTGCGGAAGGGGGAGATTAGGACCTTTTAAAATCTTTTCGCCTACTTATGTAATTTAACAATTTAAACTAAGTAAGCAATTAACACTTCGGCTTTCAAACCTAAGTGGGTCCAATCACAAGACTAGCATATGCAATATCAAGCTCCTAATCTATGCAACCTAAGTAGACTATATGAGAGTGGATTATATAAGCTCAAGTCTATCAAGAAGTGAAAGTACATCTTATGTGTGTGGATGTACTTAACAGGTGCCTAGCATACATTCTTATCAAGCGTTCATAATTAAACAATTAAACATATAATGATAAGATAACAATGTGCTCAAATTAATCACAAACACAAGCATGTATAGTGGTTTGACTTTGGGTCTACTACACTCCCGATTCAAGTACTCAACCCCATTGAGCACACCAACATTCACTATACGGAGGTTTTAAATTAGGTTCACCTCTCAACCTTTACACGGAGGTTTTAAATTAGGTTCACCTCTCAACCTTTACACGGAGGTTTTACCGGTTCACCTCTCAACTTGAACGGAGTTTTGGACATGGGCTAACTCTTAACCCCGATGGAGTTTTGGACATGGGCTAACCCTCAACCCGAACAGAGTTTTGGACATGGGCTAACTCTCAACTGGACGCACGTTCACTCCTATGTCGGAGGCTCCCCCTTAGAGACTTTGTTTAGGCCTGACAAATGAGCAAAGGAGCGCCAAATGCCCTTAGTCTTTGGCCCAACTAACGTGCCAAGGAATGACCAACGTCCCTAGAGTTTTCAGCTAATTAACAAGCCAATGATCAGCAAACGACCTTAGATCGAGTTTGACAAACAAACTCTACACTCAATTGCCACAGGAAAAAGAATGGATGGACTCTCAACGAATTGACAACCTTACTTGTCGAATGAGCCCCTTGTTCAGCGCCACTTCGGGATGCCTGATCTCCTCTCTCCCGTGCTTCAATTAGCTCCCATTTACTCCTGTGATCGTGTTGTCGTTGCGTCACCAATGCCTCAACTACACTTGATCGAAAACCTTGCATGGATGCTCTTTGAGATGCCCAAGGTGATAAGAGGGTAGGTTTAAGAATTTTACAACTAATGGGAATGGGTTGCCTAGAGTGGCTCACCTACAAAGATCTCATCATAGAGTTTTGGATAGAGATATAACTATCAATTTTAATCCAAACTCTAGAGATTAAAAGAGGGTGAATGTTATCTTCTTCATAGCTTGGAATGCTCCATTCTTTTGTTAAATCACAAGGAAGATACCCTCAATGGTGGCTTCAATCCTCTCAAAATCCCTATTCTTACCCCAAAAATTGAGTGAAGCCTTTATATAAACAATCCCCCAACAGATTTAAAACGGCTTTATTCCGACCAGTCGGACCCCTCAACGACTGGTTGGACTGGGGTCCTCGACTGGTCGGGCAACCGATTGTTTTTATGGCCTAGACAGAAAGAGCTTGCTGTCTCAATTTGGTCAGTCACCGACTGGTTGGATGACTAGTCGGATAGACAAGTCGTTTATAGCCCAACAAGTCATTTTGGACGCTGTCCAATTTGGGTCTCCTGCCAACCAGTTTGACGACCGGTCTTAGCATGTTTTCTCCTGTTTTTGTTTTAACATTTTACAACAGCACATGAAATCTCTTGGCCATTCTTTTGGTGATCTTTTGGGACACCTGAGGCCAATCTAAGATGACTAAGGGTATGCCTAATGGTCATGGTCATCTAGAGGTTTAAGTTTTGGATAGGTTCAAGGTTAAGGCTCACCAAGGCATCTCTTTTACATGTTTCTTCTTCCTTGATGCAGCAGGTCCGTCTTAAGTCTTCGGCCTTTGTCTTCATTAAAATCAACCGACACTAGACTCACTGACCTAAGTAATTAACAAATAAGGTCCACTAGTATGCTACAAAAAAGTACACTAACAAACTCTTCTGCCGACTCTGGGCTGCGTGCATCCTTTGCCTGATGATATCAATCTTCTCGGATGTCTTTTACACAATTTCAGGCCCTAACAAATGACGATCACCTACCTCAGTCCAACAACTCGGGGACCTACAAGGCCTACCATATAAGGCCTCAAGGGGGCCATGCCAATGGTTACCTGAAAACTATTATTATATGCAAACTCGACTAAAGGAAAGCATTGGTCCCAACTTCTTGAGAAGTCCAGCACACAGGCACGAAGCATCTCCTCAAGGATCCGGTTGACCCTCTCAGTTTGCCCGTCGGTCTGTGGTTGATATGCAGTGCTGCACTTTAGTGCAGGCCCCATAGCCGTCTGGAAACTCCTCCAAAATTGTGACTTGAACCTCGGGTCTCGGTCGGACACGATCGAAATCGGGTCAACATGAAGTCTCACAATCTCATCTATAAATAATTTTTCCAATCGATCCTTTAACTAGGAAGCTCGTATCGGAAGAAAGCGTTTCATCTTTGTTAGACAGTCGACGATCACCCAGATAACATCATGACCATGCTGAGTTGCGGCAAACCCATAATGAAATCGATCGTAACGTGCTCCCACTTCCATATCAGAATCTCTAAGGATTGCAATGGACCAGCAGGATATTGATGTTCAACCTTCACCCGCTTGTAGGTGTCATACTAAAACACATACCTAGCGATCTTGTGCTTCATACCGCCCCACCAATACTGCCTCTTCATATCTCGATACATCTTGGTGGAGCCTAGGTAGATGGTGAATCTAGAACGGTGTGCCTCATCCAAAATCTCTCGTCTCAGCTCTGTTATGTTAGGCACACATAATCTCCCTTAGAAACACAATCCGCCATATAATCCAACCTGCTAGTCTGACGATCCATCTGCCTCTGCTTCTATGCAGTGGGCCTGAAGTGCCTGATCTGTCTATTGTGCCTCTATCACTCAGAATACTAGAGATGGACAGATCGATAAACTCAAAAGTTGCGTAATAAATGTCTGCAGGGCCATCTTGAAATCATAATCTCGTACCACCTCAAGCATCTGTCACTCTCAAACCATAAGTTACGCAACTATACTCTATGGCTAGAAGCTCAAAGCATCAGCTACCACATTCACCTTAACCGGGTGTTACTACAAGGCGAAGTCATAATCCTTCAATAGCTCCTACCATCGCCTCTACCAAAGGTTAAGCTCGCTTTGGAAGAACAAATACTTAAGACTCTTATGATCAATATAGACCTCAAACCATACCCCATATAGATAGTGCCGCCAGATCTTCAGCGCAAAACCTACTGCGGCAAGCTCTAAATCATGTGCGAGATAATTATGCTCGTGGACCTTCAGTTGGCGCGATGCATAAGCTACAACGTTCCCATGTTGCATCAATACACCACCTAGTCTCATGCATAAGCTACAACATTCCCAACATTTATCTTGCGCAGTCCAATGCTTTGGTATCGCACCTGTGGAAAGATAATTAACTATCTCAGCATACCACGGTGGACGTGAGATAAGTAAAAGTTGCTCATCATGGAATGAGTCCTCAATGGGAGTCGTATCAATGAAATCAGGTAAGACTAGGCAGGATAGATAATCCGCCACCACATTCTCTACTCCCTTCTTATCCTTAATTTCCAAATTAAATTCTTGAAGGAGTAGGATCCATCCAAGAAAGTGAGGCTTGACATCCTTCATAGAAAGAAGGTACTTCAGTGCTGCATGATCCGTGTAGATGACAACCTTGGATCCTATCAAGTAGGACTTGAATTTGTCTAAGGCAAACAAAAGGGCTAGGAGCTCTTTCTCTATAGTTGAATAGTTCACTTAGGGTGGATTCAAGGTTCTACTTGCACAGTAGATAACATGGGGCTTCTTATCCTTCTTTTGTCCTAACACTGCCCCAATAGCATAATCGCTCACATTGCACATCAACTCGAAAGCAAGCGACCAATCCGGTGGTTGCATGATAGGTGTGGTTATCAACATGTCCTTTAGCACTAAAAAAGCCTCTTGACATTTGCCCGACTGCTCAAATTGGTTTTCCTTTTGAAGGAGATCACATAAGGGGTGAGAGATGTGGCCAAAGTCCTTTATGAATCACCGATAAAATCCTGCGTGTCTAAGAAAGGACCACACATTGCGTATGCTTTTATGTGGTGGTAGATTGACAATGATGTTTATTCTGGCCATATCTACCTCAATTCTATTGGACGATATGATGTGTCCAAGGACTATCCCTTTTTGTACCATAAAATGACACTTTTCTTAGTTTAAAAAAAGACGTTTCTCCTCACACCGGTTTAGGACTAATCTCAAGTGGTTAAGACACTCATCGAATGTAGTCCCAAAACCTGAGAAGTCATCCATAAAAACCCTAAAAAAATTGACCCACCATGTTCAAGAATATACTCAACATGCATCTTTGAAAAGTGGCGGGTGCAATATTGCATAGACCAAATGGCATCCTTTGGTAAGCAAAGGTGGCAAATAGGCATGTAAACGTTGTTTTCTCTTGATCTTCTAGGGTGATCTCAATTTGGTTGTAGCTAGAGTAGCCATCAAGGAAGCAATAGTAGGAATGGCCCGCTAACCTCTTCAAAATTTGGTCAATGAATGGGAGAGGGAAGTGACCTTTCCTAATAACCGTGTTGAGCTTCCTATAATCAATACACATATGCCAACTGGTTGTAACTCTAGTCGGTATAAGCTAATTGTTGACATTTTCAATAATGGTAATATCGAACTTCTTAGGTACAACTTGGGTTGGACTCACGCATTGGCTATCCAAGATGGGGTAGATGATACCCACATCTAGAAGTTTAAGCACCTCGGCTTTTACAACCTCTATCATGTTTAGATTTAGACGTTGTTCGCTCGCCTCAAGTGCAAGGCTGCGATGTAGTAATAATCTCGGTAAGACCGAGGTCGATCCACAGGGAAGGAGGTAAACAATTCCAACTATCCTAATAACTAGAATCAAAGAGGTTTGTGAAATTGATTTTGAACATAAAATAGAAAATCTAATAATGAAAAGATAACTAAGCATCAAGGATCCACTTATAGCTCTCCTTAGATGCATAATTCGCTATGGTTTCTCACTTTCTCAACTAGAATCGAAATTAAGTTCTATCTAGTCAGATAATAGAGCAGTTAAAACAATCAAACTGTCACATGTATGATTCATGTACATGATTCTCTCAATGCAAGCTAGGACTTGAGCACACTCAATTGCATAGGTTAGTCCCAATTCCAATAGGTTAAGATCACAACCATAATCATCATTAAATCCTGTCACAAGATAAAACTAGATCATGATTTGAACTTGATCCAAATCACATACACAGTCTCACATACTTCAGAATTTCCAGAAAAGTAGACGTTTAGTATGAAGCTCCCACATGAAGATCATAGATCTAGAGCGTATTCCAATTCCTCGGATCATAGAGGTCTAGACTAGCTCAAAACAATTAAGAACTCAAGCAATTCTTCCAAACATCCATGAGTCATCATAAGATTAAGAAAAACTACTTAGTACTTGATTTAAACTTCAAACCATTGTTCTTCAATAGAAATCAAACTTGAAACCAATAAAATGAATTAAACAATCTAAGAAAACTATAAGGTTCACCTCTTAGCTCTAGCTAAGAGATTAGCTAATGAAATGCATATTAAAAACAAAACTAAAACTAGAAGTAGTAGAAGAAGAAAACTAGTTGTAGGAGGCTAGGAAGCCTCCTAGGTCTTGAATCCTTTGCTCCCCACGTTGCTAGATGCCCTAGGAAGAGAGTGGAGGTGGCCTTTTATAAGTTGGAGCGGAAGATTCCAGATTGCGTAAGAAATCACGCAATTGCGCAGAGAAAATCGGAGCTTCACGAACAAGCTCTGTTACACTGACGACCGGTCGCACGACCGGTTCAAAACCTCAAAAACAGTCCAGTGAGTTTTATGTTTTTGGACTCATCTCGACCTGTCTGGCGACCGGTCGGGCGACCGGTCTAGCTGTGTAGACTTGTTTGGCGATCGGTCTTGGGACAGGTCTTGGGACAGCTTTTCCATATTTTCTTCTCTTCCTTTCTTTTTCTTTCCTCCACCTTTTGTCACTTGTTATATTGATCTTCAATGCATATAAAGTGACTCTTTTAACCATGAATTGGTGAAGTCTCCTTCTCATTCCTACAATCACAAATCCATGCATCAGATTAGTCTTTAAATCATGAAAAGCATGCATAATGAGTGATGAATTGAGGTTAGAATATGCACAATTAAGAGCTCAACACACCCCCCCAACCAGCATTTTTCTAGTCTCGAGCAAAACATGCGTGAAACAAGTTTCATTCTCTGAAACCCAACTCTTCTTCAGAAACTATGTTTCTATAAATTCCAAGATATGCAAGTACAAAAATCAACAAAACTGAGTGATAGAAGTTGAGAACTTAAACTTCCAAAAAACATAACAAGTGTTCATATGGAATTCCCGTTGATTGATTGATAAATAGAAGGATCCAAACAAATTAACCTAGTGTGCTCAGTGAATGCTCATCTCATGGATTTCCAGGGTTACCTTCTTCATGAATTAGCTAAGGTATGGATTCAACGGTGTATAGATCAACAACAAGCCTATGACAGGAATTTTCCTTACCGTCCTTCCGACGACTTTCACACTACGTCCCATTTCCGGCTTTGGTTACGGGTAGACCATCCCCCGGTTGGTAATAGGTAGCCCTTTTTGGAATTTCCACCATATTCTCCATCATTCCCATATTTTCATCCTTCCTTTCCATTTTCTTTTTCATTAGATAGGATTTTTAAAAATTCATATCTTCCGTTATTTTCCCATGGACAAGGATGGACAAAGTACCCCAGCTTGGTTTCTCAACACCTCAAATCCAAACTTAACCAATCCACAATTCCACATAATTCTTTCAAAACATGAGAATCGTGTAACATGAACTAGGAGTAAAAGTGTTTCAATATTTCTATCAATCAAATCAATAGGGGAATCCAATTAGAAAACCATCATGTTACAAGTCCTTTAAGAGTTTCAAAATCATCTCATTACATCTTTCTTCCTTTCATACTTACGAAATCCCAAATGCATATGTTTACATTGAATTTTGTAACAGGGTCCTCCGAATGTTCACCTTCTCTCCAATCGATTTCCTCCTTGGACCTAAAAGGAGACAGAAGGCAACTAAGGGTGGCGGCGTCCAGCCGTTGGCCCTCCGATGCTTAAGTTAGATAGGGTGAGGTTGAAAAGAGAATAAATAATCAACGGGGGTTAAAGATTGGGTATTGTGTTTAATCTCCATTAACACCTTTTCACGGGATTGGTTGAGAGGAGTGTAATTATGATATTTACCAGAATAAGGCTTCTTGGGAGAGCGGTCTCATCGATCACGTCGATATTTTTTATCTGGGGGCGAGATTTCATCCGGCTTGCGCTTTTTACCCTGTATACCATGACGTGCCAGAGCAACTTCTTCTGCATTGATATACTTCTGAGCTTTAGCTTGGAACTCTGCTCAGTTTTATGGACGCTTATTTTGGTTATAACCAGATCATGATGCATCCGCTCGATAGCCAACATACTGCCTTCATCACTGACCGAGGTCTATATTGCTACTAGGTCATGCCGTTTGGTCTTAAAAATGCAGGGGCCACCTATCAGCGTCTCGTTAATAAGATATTCGCCGCGCAAATTGGCAGGAATATGGAATTCTATGTGGATGACATGCTCATGAAAAGTGTCGTAGAAGACGATCACCTTTCAGATCTTCGAGAAGCCTTCGACCTGATGAGGAAATATCAAATGAAGCTAAACCCAGAAAAATGTGCGTTCGGAGTGTCTGCTGGGAAATTTCTTGGGTTTATGGTCGGCCAGCGAGGAATTGAGGCAAATCCTGAAAAAATAAAAGCGTTAATAGAGATGAAATCCCCAACCACTCTTAAGGACGTCCAACGTCTGGCTGGTCGCATTGCATCGCTAAACAGGGGCCACCTTACCCTTCTTTAAGCTCCTCCGTGCCACAGCCAAGTCTGATTGGGAGTGGACATCATAGTGCGAAGAAGCTTTTTCAACAACTGAAGCAATATATGAGCACACCCCCTATTTTATCTAAACCTGTGGTGCACGAGCAACTCATCCTTTATTTATCTGTGTCCTCCACGGCCGTTAGTGCCGCTTTAATAAGAGAAGATTCCGGGATACAAAGGCCCATTTATTATATCAGTCGAGCAGTGGTGGACGCTGAAACTCGGTATTCTAATATGGAGAAACTAGCCTTGCTTTAGTCACGGCAGCCTGAAAAATGCGACCATACTTTCAAGCCCACGTTATTTTAGTACCAACAAACCATCCGCTACGACAAGTCCTTCAAAAACCTGAGGCTTTCGGACGATTAACTAAATGGGTGGTCGAGACCAGTGAGCACGACATATCGTTCTGCCCCAGGACCGCAATCAAGGGCCAGGCCGTAGATGACTTCATCGCCGAATTCACATACTCCTCTTCCGATGATAATGCCGCGATCAGCGACCAGCCCTCCTGGTCACTCTTCGTGGACGGGTCTTCAAGGGCCACCGGCAGTGGAGCGGGCCTAATTTTAGTCGCCCCAGACGGGTCGCATTTCCAATACGCTTTACGTTTTGATTCTCGCATCTCGAATAATGAAACAGAATATGAGGCCTTGATCGTTGGCCTCAAACTAGCAAACATCCTTTCAATTCAAAACCTACTCATTCACAGCGACTCTCAACTCATAGTCAATCAGGTACTTGGCGAATTCGAAGCAAAAGAAGAAAGGATGGCCTTATACAAATCTCGAGTGCTCATTCTGCTCTCGAAGCTGAAGAATTACGAAATAATCCACATCCCTCGTGAGAAGAACAAACTTGCTGATTCTTTGGCAAAACTCGCCTCTGCATCAGAATCTGAGTTATCATATTCAATTCCCATTGAGCACCTTCAGAACCCGAGTATCGACCAAGCACCTCTTGAGCAGGTGATTATGGTACATTCGTCTCCATGTTGGATGGACCCCATACTCCTTTATCTTAGAGACGGATGCCTTCCAGACGATAAGAAAGCCGCATGACAAATTTGTCATCGAGCCGCCAGGTATACCTTACAAAATAGAATATTGTTACGTAAGAGTTTTTCCTTGCCCTATTTAAGGTGTCTTCACCCAGAAGAAGCACATCGTGTTTTAGTTGAAATACACCAGGGGGCATGTGGTAACCACCCAAGGGGGCGATCTCTAGCGTATAAGGCGATGAGGCAAGGATACTATTGGCCCACTATGAAGGCAGATTCAATTGAATTCTCTAAAAAATGTGACAAGTGTCAGTGGTACTCTCCTATACCTCATGTGCCGTCCGAAAAAATGACTCCAATTGATAGCCCTTGGCCCTTCGCTCAATGGGGGGTCGATATCATCGGGCCTTTGCCCACCGAAAAAGGACAAAATAGGTTCGCGATAGTGGGGGTCGATTACTTCACCAAATGGGCCGAGGCGGAGCCACTAGCCAGAATTACTGAGAAACAAACCATTAAGTTCGTATGGAGAAACATCATATGTCGTTATGGACTCCCCCATACTATAATCACCGACAATGGAAAGCAATTCGACAATGCTGCTTTTGATGAATTTTGTGAAACATGGAAGATACGCAATATCCGCACTTCTCCCTATCATCCTCAGGCAAATGGGGAAGTTGAAGAAGTGAATAAAATCATCAAACACCATTTGAAGACCAAGCTTGATGAGTGTAAAGGCATGTGGCCAGAACTCTTGCCAGAAGTCTTATGGGCGTATAGGACTACGACTCGCACGTCTACAGGCGAAACTCCCTTCTCCTTGGCATTCGGTACCGACGCGGTAGTACCAGTTGAAATTCAAGTACCCTCGTATCGGATCGAGTAGTACCATCCCACTTGTAATCAGGAAAGCCTTCAAGTTCACCTCGATCTCTTGGAAGAACGGAGAATTGCCTCCTAGATACGAGTAGCAGCGTATCAGCAGCGCATTGCTTGCTACCGTAATGCTAAAGTTCGACCTAGAGCTTTCCAGCTCGGCGATTTAGTCCTCAGACAGAACCTCGGAGCTCCTACTCGTTCGTTTGATCCGAATTGGGAAGGTCCGTATCGAGTCATCAAAATTGTGCGACTCGGTACTTATTATCTTGAAGACATGCATGGAAGACCCGTACGTCGCCCTTGGCATGTGGAACACTTACTACGGTACTTCCCTTAATTCGATGTAATTCCGAACGACATTCCGAATGAATAAGAATTAAAATCATTCCTTTTGGTCACTACTCCAATTAATTGGACTCGAATAGCTCCGAAGAGAATATATACATTCTCTTGGCCAATTGCCTACCCTTGGTAGGGTTAAAATCATTCTTGTTGGTTGCTTCTCCATTTTATAGATAAAAAATAGCCCTGAAGAGAACATACGTGTTCTCTTGACCAATCTTCTACCCTTGGTGGATTCAAAATCTCAATCGATAGACTAGTCTATCTCAACGCGGACATGGTCATACGACCCCCGGATTGAGTCTAATTGACTTTTTCATGAGTTAGTTATGCGAGCAGTCAGTATACGATCGACATAGGGCGAAAAAGCTAGGAAAAGTATACAACATTAAAGAAAAGAGAAGTTTCCATTACTATTGATTAAAAAGTCAAGTCGGTTACATGGGAAATTTCCTTTCAAAAAAAATATATACAAGATAGAGGAAGGATGGCAATGAAGTCAAGGTTGGTCATCCCCATCTTGAGCAGGCTCGCGGCTCTCAGCTTCAGGACCAGTCTCGAGAGCAGGCGCAGCATCTGTGGCTCCAGTGACGTCATTCTCAGCAGCAGCTCTCTCTCTAGCCGCAACCTCGAAAGCCATCCTGTCGAACTCCTCAACGTTAAAAGTTGGAGTAATCTGCTTGATAACTCTGACCGCAAAATCGCGACCAACGATATACGCATCATAGCGCTCTTCGTCGTAAAGTTGAGAGGTTCGAAATTCCTGGACTACACAAGGGCCTTCATCAGATACCATCTGGACGAGAGCCACTCGCTCTTCTTCCCAGTGAATGGAATCATCCTTCAACTGGTTGAGTCTCTGCTGGGCCTCCTCAAGCTTAGCCCGAGAATCCTTGAGCTGCTCTTCAAGCTGGATCTTGTCTTGGCGGAATATCTCCTTCTCTTTCTCGCTTTTGGTATGGAGTTCTTGAAGCCTCGCGAGTTGGAGATCCACTGACTGAAAGCGATCAGTCATGGCCTGAATCTTGACAAGAAGAATTCGCTTTTCCTCATCCAGCTTGGCGATTTGGGCTTCCAGAGCCTTCACCAAACGGTCCCTTCCTTAGACTTCAGCTTCCATCGTCTTCTTCTTCTTTTTCGCATCTTCAACGCTGCGGCGGGCTGCTTCAATGTCGCGTCTGACACGAAGCGTGAGATCCAGACTCTGATATAAACAAAGAAAGAAGAAATTAGAGTGGCCCGCCACATTGGTAATAAAGGAAGAATGACAGATGGGAGAATAATTATTACCTGAAGCAATCTCACCCGATATCGGTGGACAGGGCTTCTGGGCTTGGTTCGAGAAGGCCTCCGAAGGAGTTGGGAGAGATCTTATCGAACATGAACTCGCATATTGGATGCAAGTGAGGTGGGATAACAAAAACTCTCGACCCAGAGGGTTGGGTTACCACCATCTCGTTGGAGCCCGTTCCGCGAGCATTCGCAGCACCCAAGGAAGGTGTCACGGACTCGCGAGCAGCAAAAGGCTCGCATGCTGTCTCCTTCGGAGGGAGGCCTCCCTCCCTTCGATTGCCTTTCGGTGAATTATCAGCGACTTTGATTACCGACTGGCCACGAGCGCTAGACGGAGGAGTCGCAGAGGCCGGAGGGGTCGTAGTCGCACAAGGAGTCGGGACGGCGCCCCCTTTTTCAGCAACGCGCGGCTGTTGTCCGCGAGCAGGTCCTTCCGCCGGATCAGGCGCAGTTGAAGGACCGGCCGTTGTTTTCTTTTGCCTCTTTGAGGCCGCACCCTTCAAGTGAGGGAGCACTCCTAGCGTGCCTCTCTTATCTCCCACATTCGTCATCTCCTCCTGGAAAATTAGGCCCGCGGCACAAAGACAACGTGACTCTAAGGCAACGTTAACGTGGCGTGCAGCCGCTGAGAGTTTGTAGACTCTAACTAGCTTTTCGTTGAGTCATCCTCGCAAGTTCGGCTTCACACCGGTCGGGATACCTACAAGAGAAAGGAGAAGGCAATTTATCATCGTAGGGCACTGGCTTTGCTTCTTTCTGACAGACAGCAAAAACTTAACCCACCTTCACCAAAATAGCGGTTAACATTATGGCCTTTGGGGTCGGAGCCCATTTCGGACTCCCAGTTGCAGGAGGCATAAAACCATTTTTTCCTCCATCCCGAGCAATTGGAAGAAGGGTTTCCTAAAATGAAATTATTCCTGTGCCAGAAGCAGAGGTAGTACCAACCCTCGCTAGCTGGTGCCTTCTTCAGCTGGAATAACCTTAAAAATTTCACTGCGGTTAACTCATCGTTACCCGCTTGCTTCCAGAGGACAAAGGTACTTAAAAGCACCCACCAGCCATTAACGATTAGTTAGCCCGGAGCAATCTTATAAATATGAAGAAAATTTCGTACGAACGGGTGGAGGGGAAGACCCACGCTAACTTTGAAAAAATATTCATAAAAGGCCACATAGCCTGGTGGTGGTGCATCGGCTGTCTCCCCTCTCCCAGGTAATCTAAAAATAACGAAATCTGGGACCCGATATCTCTCCCGAAGGCTAGAAAGCCATTCTTCTGTTAGTATTGAGGAGTAGCCGGCAGCAAATACCTTCCTACCGGTACCCTGGCAGTGTTAGATTCAGATGAATCGGGGATGTGATCTCCCAGGGGAACGATCTCTTCATTGGAAGACTCCACCATTGCAAAAGAAAAAACAAGATAGAAAAAGAAAAGATGAAGAAGGACTACCTCTACGAAGAGGTTTGCACCAGAAGCAAAGGAGAAGAAGAAAGAAGAATACCCTGCAGCTGAAAATTCGAAAATGAAGAAAATTCTGCAGGATCTGATATTTATACGCAATCATTTCTTTGATTTGGTTGACACGCGGCAGCCTCTCATCCGGCACGACAGACGAACGGGCACAAGCATTAAATACGGAGACACGTGGTGACCGACGCCTCATTTCTTGCGGCAGGAAAAGCTGCGTAAAAGCTGGCCATCATAAATGAAGAATCACGTTAAATGAATCATGCGCGATTCTCTCCCAGCAGTCAGCTACGCATACAAACAAAACCCTTAGCATAGTTCCTCAATGCCAAGGGTTTAGGGGGCACTTGTTGTAGACAAATTTGGCTTTAAAGAGAAGTGAGGAATCGCGGTCGCATCTCCAAAATGCGATCAGCCCGGCTCGTGCTCGACGAAGGGGTCGCATCTCCAAAATGCGACCAGCCCGGCTCGGGCTTGACGAAAGAGGTCGCATCTCTAAAATGTAACCAGCCCGGCTCGGGCTCGACGAAAGGGGTCCATCTCCAGAATGCGACCAGCTCGGCTCGTGCTCGACGAAAGGGGTCGCATCTCCAGAATGCGACCAGCTCGGCTCGTGCTAGACGAAAGAGGTCGCATCTCCGTATGTTAAATGCGAGCATTCTTGATATGAGCAGCTCCCGACATTTGAGTGATCGTGGTTTCTGGTCTCTGACATGGACGGCCTTCGTCTCATAGTACCAGCAGCCCATATAGGCCAGTTTCGGTTTATATCTATTCTTAGTTCCGAATATCCAGAGACGTAATCAGCTAGACGTCTAGGATGTTTTGACTACTTCCTTATCCAAGGATTAACGAGATAAGCTTCTTATCCCATGAAATCAGTACTAATCTTAACAGCTTGCGTAGCAGGTTGGGTCATTTAGATCTGTATAAATGGATGACTCTATTGATGATAAAGGTACACAATCTCTAAGCCTACATTTCACACTTCATCTTACTATCACAGTACCCGTACTGACTTTGCCATCGGAGGGCCATAAGCCGGGCCAACCGGCGGTGGTCCTAACCTTTCTTGGTGATTGTAGGTTCCCCAATCTACACCATACATCTCTGATTGGAGGTCAGACGATGAAGAATCAATGTTGGTCTTTGACCAACATCTGTTAGCCAATTTTTGGCGTTAACAGCATATAAACGCGGTTTTCCAAAGGAGTTTTAAATTTTCAGAAAAATAGAAAAATTTCTACATAATTGCTCGAAATGTCACAAAAGTTAGTAGATTCATCTAAAGAATCTCTCACCCCCAAACTAAAATCTTACATTGTCCTCAATGTACAAAGATATGCAATATGCATGACATGAGAGGAATGACATAAAACAAAGGAGGGTGAGAACGAGAGTACCTGAGGTAGCAAGTTGATCAATTCTAGCATCTTCCATTGTCTCGATGAGACTTATTCAATCCTAAATGCAGAAAGAAATCCTAACCTACCTACCTACCTTTGATTAGTCCGATTGACTACATGATCAAATTTGAGCAGGATCTTCATGAATTTAAATAGGTTTCTCATGAAGACCATCCAAAGTCATGCTCGAATGTACACATGGGTGCGTTTCTTCATTAAGGTCCAATCATAGTGTGCACCACATGCATGTAAGGAGGAGATAAGAGCAGTAAAAAGATATCTCCTCAAGTTCTGAATTGGGTTGTGAGTGATTTAAATGGGTCCTCGCAATCAGAATTTTCAATGGGTTGAAGAACCCATGATGGTGGAGAGACATTCATTAAGTATTTTTCAGTTTGGGTTGTCTCCTCCACAAATTCAGAATTGCATGGTGCTTCCATAAACAATTGTAAAGAGTGTAAATCAGTGGAATGGTGTTCTTCAGGCACCGACACCATGTCTAACAAACTATCCAACTCCTTAATCATCTCATCATCAAGATCATAGGGTTGGGCCATGCATTCCTCTAGGAAATCGAGAGAGTCGGATGAAGGGTCCTCATTCTCCTTAGGTGATTGAGGAAATTCTGTTTCGAGGGTAATGAATTCCTCCTCTATATAGGGGAGGTCTTCCAAAGAAATTTTTTTAGATTCAGTGATAAGCACATCATCTAGCATTGGTCGATCTTTTGAAATTTCAGATTGTGCCACCCCGTCATCCAAAGAAACAGAATTTTCAACCCAAGGGAATTCTTCCACAAAAGAATCCGGCGTGTGTTGTTGGTGGAAGGACTCAAAGAGATCCACTTCAGTCATCTCTCTAGCAAGAATATCTTCTGGCGACTCATAAACATTCGACCCTTTGGAAGTAGAAATCATGGGCTTACAATGATCCACGGAACCCCCATTACAGGCAATCTCACTATCACTTTCAGATTTTATGGGTTCTTCAGGTTCGTCAACCTTTATTGAAATCTTTTCACCATTAAAATCAGGATATCTAAAAGAGATAGTTGATTCACCATAATCGATGGTGATATTGGGGTCACCAAGATCAATATCCTCTAGAAGTTTAGTCATTAAATCCGGAGAAGGTTGGGTTTGGATAGCCTCATCCTCCCCATTGTTGTGGATTAAATCGGTGATCCCAATTTTGGGCTTAACATCTTCAAGAGATGGTGAGTGGTTTTGAATCGATTGCTCATGCTCGTACTCTTTCTCTAAGTCCTCAAGCATTTGTATGTACATGTTATCTGTAGACACCCCACCTTCGGCTACACTGTTGGTAGAGATAGCTGGATGAATGGAGGACCATACCCCCAAATCCCAAGTCCAAACTCAGCCAGGCTCACCCTTGTACGCCCCATTCCATAGCCCAGTTCAAGCCTGAACCCAGTCAACCCAGTCTTAAACATCAGCCTGAAAACCCCCCCCCAGAAAAAGGCCAGTTAAAAAATCCTAAAAAAAGTCAAAATCACTGAGTCAACTCGCTGAGTTAACCCGCTGAGTCAACCCGTCGAGTCAACCCGTCGAGTCAAAACACCAAGTCAACCCGTCGAGTCAACCTGTCGAGTCAAATCACCGAGTCGACCCGCTGAGTCAACTCACTGAGTCGACCAGCGAGTCCAACAGCAGCCCCGAGGGAGCGACCGTACTCGCTGGAAACCGAGGAGCGGCCGTACGGGCGGCCCATAACAGGCCGCTCGGAAAAAATTATGAGAGCTGCCACTCTCCAACGCTATAAATACCCCCCTCCCCTTCTCATTTCATAATCCATTTCGAAGCCCATTCAGCCCGAGTGCGATCCGAATCCCCTTTCCCCTTTAGTCCATTTTTCCACCAAGGAGAGCCCGAGTGAGGAGAGCCTAACCCTGGTCCAGCCCAGCCTGACCACTGGTCCAAGCCTCTCAAGTCACCCAAGTCTCGATCCAGCCACTCGAAGCAAACCCTTGCGACACTTCCGTCCACCCAGCTACTCATTTTCCAGCATCATCTCATTTGCATCTAGCATAAGTACAACATTTACTTTTCTTCCAACCCCCCTGCTTCACTGCAAACACTTTGATTATTCAAACACACCGCATGCATCTCGCATAAAGCACCTGTCAGTTCGAGCGTATGCTCTGGGCTTGCCCGTTGTTGGAACCTGCCCATCAGAAACTCTTACTGTTCAGACCTGCATTCACGTACATATCACTATAAACACTTTGAATATTCAAGCACACAGCATGCATCATCTCGCATAAAGCACCTGTCAGTTCGAGCGTACGCTCTGGGCTTGCCCGTTGTTGGAACCTGCCCATCAGAAACTCTTACTGTTCAGACCCGCATTCATGCATCATGTCATCCATGAGAATATACGAGGATTAAACTAGACTTTCAAGTATTCGATCGATTCTGCGAAGTAGAGACCGTACTTCGGTACGGGCAGTGTGTGGGGTGCTTAACCTCTTCCCACCCTGTAACCGTGACCCCTTACCTTGAATCTTTGAACGCAGATCAACAGGAGTCATTTTAGAGGAAGGAATCTTCGGATTCTCTTCTCTAACGTTTCTACAGGGTCTAGCCGACTGTAGATTCGAAGTAATTGGCTAGTGGCGACTCTGGTCTTATATAAACTCACTTAAATATATCCAGCTCAACACAAAAACCAAACAAAGCCCTCGAGAACGAGGCAAGCCAGTGGCACAAACGGCGATTTCGCACGCACGCACCTCTTCTTCTTCTTCTTCCGAAAGGAAAGGGAGAACGACGTCGTGTGGGAGCGCGGAAAAACGGCGAGGGTCCACAGAATGGCGACTCCACTGGGGATGAGCTAGTCCCACTAGTCGTGATCCGACTTGAAAAACAGAATCCTTCTCGTACTTGAAAGTCACTAATCCTCATACAATCTCATCTGCATAGCATTCTACCCAAAACCCAAAACAAACAAAAAAATAGAAAAATCCCAAATCAAGAAAAAATAGAAAATCCCAAAACCCAAAAAGAGTATAGTCCTCACTATTGCGCCTCCTCGGGCTCAACGTACGCGGAGACAACTTCCCTTCCGCAGCATAATCCGCACTCGGGCTCAACAAGCCATGTCCGACCACGAAGAAGAAACTCATCTCCTCCCTACTCTTGAGATGACCGAAGCGCAACCTCAAGCGCAACAGCCCATTGACAATACACCAATCATACAAGAATTGGCACAAGGAGTGAGAGCAATGCAAGAAATGCTCTTGCAATTCATGCAAGCATAAGCCACCGCAACAGCCAACAATCAGGTTGGCCCAGTTCAGCAATCTCAGCAGCCATGCCGGGTCCTTCCGGCCTCCAGTTCAAATCAAGCACAACCAGCGGAGTCTACCACTACCGACAACAGCCATCTCAGCCCTTCGCTATGGGGCATCCTTCTCAATATCTTCCTGCGACGACAAGGCCATCTCAGAGCACTTCCGTTGCAGGAACATCCAGTCAGCTTCTAGTCAATCTTGCAAACAACAATCTCAGTAGATCTCAGCATGTCCCCGTCGATGGGACACCTTTTCAATTTCAGCACATCCCCGCCGATGGGATTTCAATTCAATTTCCAGCAACAGGGACAACACTGGCGAATGCCCACAATGGGGGTCAGTGTCAAGCCCACATCAATCAGCGAACAGTGGCAAATACCCAACAAGGGGGTCACTTCCCAGCATCTCAGCCTCCTGCAAACAGGAGCACTTTTCAATTCCAGCACATCCCCCCCGATGGGATTCTAGTTAATTTTCAGCAATCTTCAATTCAGCAAAATCCAGTTAATTTTCAGCAATCTTCAATTCAGCAAAATCCAGTCAATTTCCAGCAAGTTCCAGTTCAATCTTCAGTACAGTCTCCAGTTCAGTTACCACCATTTCAAGCACAAGTTCATCCGAATCCAGTTCAATCATCAAATCAATTTCAGCAACCTGCGGTTGCTTTTCAGCAAGCACATAGGGTCGAAGATATCGACCACTATGCCGAAGAAGAACGTGCCTTACTCCAAGAGGCACCAGTCGCTCGAAGAGATCATTCAGGACTGGACGAGTTGCGGGAGCAGTTCCAGATCTTGCAAAATCAGCTTCAGCGACAACAAGGAATCGATCTACCTTCAACCAAGTTCAGAGACTTGTGTCCTTTCCCAAATGCTCAGGTACCTCAAAACTTTGAGGTTCCAAAGTTCAAAAGATATGGCGGCAGCGGTTGTCCCACAGCACATCTCAAGGCCTTCTGTGGAGAGCTGAGTACAATTTCAGGAAATGAAGGGGCCCTCATTCGTTTGTTCCAAAAATCTCTGAAGGGCGATGCCCTCGATTGGTACACTTCATTGGACTGCCACCGCATCAGGACATGGGAACAGCTTTCCCAGGCTTTCGTCGACAGATTCGCGTACAATCTCAACATGGCACCCAGAAGAGCCGACCTCGCAGCTCTCAGGCAAAGGAGTGATGAAACACTATCAGCTTATGTGGGTCGTTGGCGGGCTATGGCAGCTCGAATGCGAACGCCTATCGACGACGAAGAACAAATCTCCATGATTGTTCATTCAACATATCCAGGCATATCCGGGTATCTCATCTCGCATCCATATGCGAATTTCTCACAATTGATCCGTGCTGGAGAGCAAGTTGAAGCAGGGATCCGGGCCGGGACAATCTCCCCATGGCCTCATCAGGCCACTCCAGTCAAGAGGAACAGAGTGGAAGGAAGACCTATCGGGCACGGGAATGGAAACCGCAGTGGTTCTCCTCCCCGCCCAACAGAGGTAAACAACATCAACACCACTGCTCAAGGAAATCAACATGCTCCCCCACAGGGACGTCAACAGTATCAGCAGAATCAAGTTCAGCATCAGCCTCAGCGGTATCAGCCACAACCGAATCCTCAGCCACAACCACCTGGACAACAGCAGCAGTTCAGGGGAAATGGCCAATACTCATACCAGAACAGGCAGAATTACAAGGAGTTCAGGAAGTTCACTCCACTCAGTCAATCACTTAGTCAAATCATGACTACGCTGGTGCAAAAGCAGTTACTCACTCTGATGACACCTAGGCCTCCTCCTCATCCTCTGCCAGCGAACTACCGAGAAAATGAGTACTGTGCCTACCATCAAGGACGTGGCCATGCCACTGATCGATGCTATACTTTGAAAAATGCTATACAAGACCTAATTGATGACCGCAAGATCGTCATCTCGGTCCCTGGAACTTCTCCAGCAGCTTCCACCAACATCCTTCAGAATCCTCTGCCTCAACACCCAACGGACCCCAGTTCGTCTCGTGGCCCTGCAGTCAATAGTATAAAAGAAGGGGATCATCTCGATCGCTTCTTCTCCCCCATCCAATCCATTCATGCCTACACCTATGGGCCGACTAATCCTCCTCCAATCATGCAAGGGGCAAGTCCCTTTCTTCCTTCAACCTCTGAGCCAGTAGTACTCGAAGGAGCACCTCCATATGATATACCAGTTGTTCAAGGGGCACCTTACAACCATTCAAGCTGGGAACCAGTCGTCCTGGAAGGAGCACAATCATACATTGAGCCCACATACGAACCTGTCATCTTGCAAGGGGCAACTCCAGAACAATCCAATCCGCAATGGAAGGATTATACTCATCAGCAGCAAGAGCCCGTTGTCTTGGAAGAAGCTCTTCCAGTTAAGCCAGTCATATTGCAAGGGGCAAATCCCAGAGGCGTGTCAATCATGCTACGGCAGCTCGGACGAACAGAGAAACCTCCTGCCATATCGAGAGGACCAGTATTCATTCCATGGGAGCCTTCCGCCCCAGGAACAGTCAAGCCAGGACCACGACCTTATGTGGTCTATGAAGACAAGCCTCGATATTACCCCTTCAGCACAGGCAACAATGTAGTTCTCAAGGCAAAAGCTCCATACGCGGAAGATCTGGTACCCACACCAGCACCGTTGCAAGAGCCGGTGGTCCTAGAAGGCAAAGGTGAGGAAAGTTATAAAGAGGTCCCATGGCATTATCCAGAATGTGCGGAAGTAGGGAACATGAATCCCAATGGGCGTTGCATCCGAAGAGAAAATCAAAACAGAGGAGATCCCAAAGGCACCCTTTCAGGCCTTGGCAACAAAAATGAAGCCGCATACGATGTGGCAACTCAGCTCAAGTCAATCCCTGCTCAAATCTCAGTATGGGAGCTACTCTGCACATCTCGCATACACCGAGAAATGTTTGCCAAAACCTTGAATAATGCTCACGTCTCCTCCGATACGGCACCCGAGATGATAGCGTTGATGATTGGACAACTCCTGGCTCCGCGTGCCATCACCTTCACTGATAATGAGTTGCCACCAGAGGGACGAGATCATGGGCGATCCCTCAACATAGCCTTACGATACAAAGACCTCTGCATCCCATTGGTCCTTATCGATAATGGCTCAAGCTTAAACGTCTGCCCGCTCAAGACTGCGGAACGTCTGGGGATCAATCCTTCTTCATTCCGACCCAGCACCATATGTGTCAGAGCATTCGACAACACCCGCCGATCAGTGGAAGGGGAAGTCGACATAGAGGTACAGATAGGTCCGGAAATCTCTACCATCACATTCCAAATCTTGGATATATCAGCCTCTTTCAACATGTTGCTCGGACGACCGTGGCTGCACAAGGTTGGAGCTGTGCCATCAACCCTGCATCAACGAGTGAAGTATATCTGTGGAAATCAAGTGATCTCTATCCACGCAGAGAAGGAACTCATCATTCCTTCTAATGCTGCTGCCACTGAACCAGACATCCCGGTCATTGATATCCAGCACTCTGAAGAGGACATCCCGTTTCACAGTTTTGAATTCGAGACCGTGAACTCTATTGCTAATCCAGAACCGATAAGGGTGGATCGTGTCTTTTCTCCGGCAGAACGTCTGAGCCTCAAATACCGAATGAAAAACCACTTCAAGTCCAGAAAGGTACCACTGATATATAACCAACGCAAATGGGGACTCGGATACAGGTCAACCTTCATGGACAAAAGAAGGAAGAAATTTCGGTGCTCACCCATCCAATTCGTCAAGCCAGGAGAACCTTGCAAAGATCCAGGAGGGAATCAACCGACTGCACTACACAAAGGCCTCCCGATGAGCCTAGTTTGGGCCACGTGGCCCCCCATTCGATGGGATCAGATTCTCGAACCATTTAAGCCTCCAGAAGAAGAAGGAAATGATGAAGACGAAGAAGGAAGTCAAATACAGCACCTTCAAGACCAGGTTGCTCTGACACCTGTTCTCAACCAGGGGCACAACCTGCCCACTTCAGCATCAATCAACCAGGGGCATGACCTGCCCACTTCAACCAGTCAGGGGCACAACTTGCCCATCTCAGCACCAATCAGCAAGGGGCACGACTTGCCCATCTCTGCAAAGTCAACTTCATCAATCATTAGCCAGGGGCAGAAGCAGCCCATCCATTGGACCAAGAAAGGGAAGTGGCCAGCCCTAGATTAGTCTGATGTCCAGATTCCAAACTTGTGTCTAGCCGTGGAACCAGACGAACTGCAATGCGAGGTAAGTGACCCAGGAGGGACTGAGTGCGACTCAGATCTCGAACCCGACCAGCGAGAAGTCATGGTCATTGGGCCAGGCCATGATTCTCCGCCCAAATCATCAACCCCCACCTCTCCAGGGGAGGAAGTGTGGGGTCCTGAATGGTCATCTGTTCCCCTAACTATTGAATCATCCAACGAGCCATCTGAGGGCTCTGGCTTCAAAAAAAAACGCCTGTCTAAGCAGTGACTGGAACTTTGGAACAAGTTGGGCTCAATCATGGTCTGCAATGCCCGCTTGTTCAAGGTCCCGTGAATTTCAAAAAACCCAAAAAATCAAAAATTTTCAAAAGCCAAAAACATCTAACATTTCCATTTCAGAAAATTCTCAAAAACCAAAAAACATTTCTTTTCCTGCATTCAATAGTGTGCCAAGTTCGTCTAAAGAGTCACATGAGTTTGAAGTCGAATCATATGATTTCGACATCGAATTAGACTTCGAGCTCATGGGTCTAGACGAAGCTCGGGATGAGGAAGATGATGATCCTGCTCCCAAACTTGGGGATCTCCTCAAAAAGTTCGAATCCAAAGCCAATGTTGTAGCCGATGATTTCGAGAGAGTAAACTTGGGGACACTTGAGATCCCTAGGGAAGTACGCATTGGAAAATCGTTGCCACCTGAGATGAAACAGAAAATGATAGAGTTCCTAGCTCCAAGATTGTCCAACTTCGCGTTCTCATATGAAGACATGCCGGGGCTCGATGAAGAGCTCGTTGTACACCATCTGCCAACCAAGGCAGATATGAAGCCAGTAAAGCAGAAACTCCGAAGAATGAAGCCAGAATGGGCCCTGAAAGTCCGAGATGAAGTCATCAAACAATACAACGCGGGATTCTTGGTAGTCTCCAACTACCCTGAATGGCTTGCCAACATCGTACCAGTACCGAAGAAGGATGGCAAGGTTCGAATGTGCATTGACTTCCGAGATCTCAACAAAGCCAGTCCTAAAGATGACTTCCCTTTGCCACATATCGACACTCTGGTCGACAACACTGCTGGATACAAGGTCTTCTCATTCATGGACGGGTTCTCGGGTTACAATCAGATTAAGATGGCCGTCGAAGATCATGAGAAGACAGCATTTATCACTCCCTGGGGAACCTTCTGTTACAGGGTGATGCCGTTCGGTCTGAAGAACGCAGGAGCAACATATTAGCGAGCAATGACAGCACTATTCCATGACATGATGAACAAAGATCTTGAAGTATATGTGGACGACATGATCGTCAAATCTCGCACAATTGAAGGACACTTTGAAGATCTGAAGAAGTTATTCAACAGATTAGAAAAGTACAAGCTCCGCCTCAACCCTCAGAAATGTGTCTTCGGTGCAATGAGAGGTAAGCTCCTCGGCTTTATGGTAAGTGAGGATGGCATCAGGGTCGACGAGACCAAAACCAGAGCAATCATCGAGATGCCCCCTCCTAGAACAGAAAAAGAAATTCGTGGCTTCCTCGGTAGAATTCAATACATCAGCCGTTTCATCGCACAGCTCACACCTATTTGTGAGCCCATTTTCAAGCTCCTTCGGAAGAACGTTCCAAAAGAATGGAATGATGATTGCCAAGTCACCTTCGATCGCATCAAGAAATATCTCATGAATCCTCCAGTCCTAGTGCCCCCCACTCCTGGACGGCCACTATTGTTATACATCTCAGTAGCAGCAGAAGCCATTGGCTGTGTCCTCGGCCAACACGACGAAACCGGGAAGAAGGAACAAGCAATATATTATTTGAGCCGAAAGTTCACTGACTACGAGACCAGGTATTCCCCGATCGAGAAGACCTGCCTCGCCCTAGTCTGGGCAACTCATCGACTCCGTCAATACATGATTGCATTCCCTATTCTCCTCCTCGATCACATGGATCCGCTCAAGTACCTGTTCGAGAAGCCGGCACTCACTGGAAGGATAGCTAAATGGCAGCTACTCCTGTCTGAGTTCGACATCACCTATGTCACTCAGAAGGCAATCAAGGGACAGGCCCTCGCCGATCATCTTGCCGATCACTCTCTCCTAGATTTCAACCGCTCAAGACATTCTTCCCTGATGAAGATCTCTTGCTCATTGAAGAAGAAGAAAAGAAGAAAAAAGATGAGTGGAAGTTATTCTTCGACGGCGCAGCAAATTCTAAAGGGAGTGGTATTGGAGCGATCCTCTACTCTCCAGATGACGTCCCTATTCCTATCTCAAGACGCATAGCATTTGAGTGCACCAACAACATGGCAGAGTACGAAGCATGCATCGCTGGCTTAAGGGAAGCCATAATCTTGGGCGTCAAGAAGCTACGAGTATTTGGAGACTCACAGCTTATCATCAATCAGACCAATGACGAATGGAAAACCAAGGACGAGAAGTTGATACCATATCATGTGTATCTTGAAAATCTAATCGAAGAATTCAAGGAAATCACCCTCTCATACATGCCCAGAGCCAAGAACCAGTTTGCAGATGCTCTCGCCACACTTGCATCAATGCTCGAGATCCCGAAAGGAGCTTCAGAGTGGGAGCTCACAGTCGAAATTCAAGAAGAACCTGCTTTTTGCCTGCAAATAGAAGAAGCCGAAGCTGTCCCTGACAAACCCTGGTATGCCGACATCAAGCAATATCTCGAAACCTAGGAGTATCCAGAGTCAGCAACAGCAGCAGATCGCCGAACCATTCAGCGTTTGGCCGGCCAGTTCACTATCAGTGGCGAGATTCTTTACAAGCGATCCTATAATCATGTCCTCCTTCGATGCGTCGATGAAACAGAAGCTGCAAAGATCATGAAAGAAATACACGAAGGAATCTGTGGCCCACACATGAATGGGCACATGATGGAAAAGAAGATTCTACGACTCGGCTACTATTGGCTCACCATGGAGACAGACTGTTGCCAGCACGTCAGAAAATGCTTCAAGTGTCAGGAGCATGCGAATCAAATCCATGCCCCATCATCAGAGTTATACAACCTGACCAAACCCTGGCCCTTCTTCATGTGGGGACTCGACATCATCGACAAGATCAGTCCCAAAGCATCAAATGGTCATGAGTACATACTTGTGGCAGTCGACTACTTCACCAAGTGGGTAGAGGCAGCCTCCTACACCACAATTGCAGCATCTCAGGTGATCAAATTCATGAAGAACAACATCATATGCCGGTATGGAATCCCTAATGCTATCATCACAGATAATGGGACCCCGTTCGTCAACAAGAAGATGGATGACTTCCTCAGCAAATTCAAGATCCAACGTCATCGATCAAGCCCCTACCGTCCTCAGATGAATGGTGGGGTAGAAGCCGCAAACAAGACAATTGTCAGGATACTCGAGAAGATGGTCGTGACCTATCGAGATTGGTCAGATATGCTCCCATATGCAATTTGGGCTTATCGAACGTCTGTACGGTCTGCTATGGGCGTTACTCCTTTCGAACTTACTTATGGAATGGAGGCAGTCCTACCAGTCGAAGTGGAAATACCATCGCTACGAGTGTTACTAGAAAGCGGAATTGAAGAAGGAGAATGGCAACGTGCCAGATTCGATCAGTTGCAGCTAGCAGATGAAAAGCGCATGCGTGCGCTAAGTCATTCACAGTGCTATCAGAAAAGGATCGCTCGGGCTTACAACAAGAGAGTCCGAAAAAGAAGTTTTAAGGTAGGCGACATGGTTATGAAGAAGATTCTACCATCGCACCTTCCGGATCCCAGAGGAAAGTTCAAACCCTCGTGGGACGGGCCACTGATCGTCAGAGAAGTACTTCCCGGAGGCGCCCTTAGACTCACCAGCATGAGAGGGGTGGATCTTCCTGAGCCAACCAACGCCGACAACGTGAAGACCTTTCACGGGTAAGCTATTCTGACCTTATCAAGAGTTACTTTAATAGAGCTGAAGTCAAGAGGTCAAAGCTAAGACCTCTGAGAAATCATTCCCGTCCACCAACAAGTGTTTCAAATAAAGGGATTCAAAAAGAGGAAAATACAAAAAAAGGGGGGGATTCAAAAGGAAAAGACAAAAAAAAGAGAGAAAAAGAAGGAAAAAAAAAGAAGAAAAGAGGAAGAAAAAAGGAAGCCAAAGCAAGGCACCCAAGAAGAAAATTAGCCCAAAAAAGAAACACAGTCATCCATCCATTCATCTTAGAAGGGTCTTTAACAAAGACCGACAACTCTATTATCGTAACTTAGGATAAGGGCTGAAAGACCGCCATCAGCCGGCAACGACGGATTCCCGACCTCTAGCCGCCGCAGTTATCCAGAGATCTAGAAAGAAAAGAAAAAACAAAAAAGAAAAAGAAAATGTGTGCCTAAACAAAGAGGGCAGAGTGAAAACCCGAAAGGGCGCTTCGAGTAAAAACAGTGGGCACACAGCGGACTTGGTGAAAACCCGAAAGGGCGCCAAGGGTAAAAACAGCATAGCTGCCAAGGGGCAGGCAAGATCAAATACCCGGGACGTGGTGAAAACCCGAAAGGGCGCCACGGGCAAAAATGACGGGAAAAAGCCGGCTGTAGTGAAAACTCGAAAGAGCGCTGCAGGCAAAAATGGCTCAAGAAGAAAAATAAAAATAAAAAAATAAAAGTGCAGGAACCAAGAAATCAGACAGTCCAGATCGGTTCAAGCAGTTACAGTTCAAGAACAAAAAGAAGTGCGGTCAGGGACGAAGAGCTCTACAAACTCTGACAATCTCAAGAGGCAACAGTTTTCGTTGCCTACATCTCTAGGGAACCAAAGGAACACACAAGTCAAATCTCGAGACATCGGTCAAAGCATTGGCTGAGCCCCAGTTCTGATTCCTATATCCCGACACAAAACCCAGACACACTCACAAGACAACTCATGGCACAATAGATTCTCAAAAAGCTTTCTTCTTTTTTCACTAAAAGCATCATATTTCTTTTACACATATCATATCATCTTTTTCAAAAAATACAAAAAAAATGCATCATCATCATCAATTATATATGCAAAAAAATCAGTGTGCAGGTGGCCAACATAATCAATCTCTACCCTCCTCCTCGGTCACATCAGGTGAGTCCTCTAACTCATAATGAAGTAGTCTCACTCTCAACCTGCTCACCTCCATACGCAGGTAATGCACCTCATCGCGCTCAAGGGTACGGATCACTGCCTCCTCGTCAGACAACCTCCGATCGGCAGCCAATCTCCTCGACATCATCTCACCATGATACCGAAGTGCGGAGATCTCAGACAGCAAATGGCCATGAGTGGCCAAAAGGAAGCCAGGATCAATAAACGGACGCTCCTCAAAAGGTTCATATGAACCAGATGAAGAGCCAACATCTCCAAGAATATCCTGCTCATCCTCATCAGCAGTCTGGTGCCAACAAGGGATACGTCGATACAAAGACTGCTCAGCAACCCAATACTGATATGGGGCGGTCGCCATCGGAAAAGTCCGTAGCTCAAATCCCAGCAAATCAGCTGTCAAATAACTCGCCCAAGAACAATCAATCCGGGTCCTGAAGTCAGAGGATCTAGGTGGAAGTGCCCGACGCCCGATACCCGTAAAAGCGAAAAGAGGAACATCCTGCTCGTACCCAAACTGCCGCAGGAACCGAATGAGATGGTAAGAGAAATAAGATCGAAAGCCTACCAACATCAGAGGAAGGCGGTGTGCATCGTAAAGCACTGGAGGAAGTGAAAGCCAAGATGACTCCCAACGAACGTTCCAGTCACGAAGTTCAGCAAACATCCTGCGATACAAGGGCTAGCTCATCCTAGCTGTATGAGGAAGAAACTCCATAATGTGTCGCATGAGGTCTGGGTGACGAGTGTCAGGAAAAGATACAGGAATAGTCATCGAAAGACGCTCCCATAGCTAGACCTGATCACAAGAAGCAAAAGAAGTTTAGCTAGAGCAAAGCAATCCCTAAACAAAGCAAAAGAAAATGCAGAAAAGATACCTGAAGAAATGCACAACAGCCGCGAAGGACACGAGTGCGGCCCAAGGCGCAGTCGGTCAGCCCATCAAATAGCTCGGCCAAGATGAGAGAAATGATCCCCTGTCGACGGATAGCTCGGCTCATCACCTCAAAAAGCAAAGGAGTCTGGGACCTGCGCCATCCCGAAAACAGCACCTCAGCTATCAAGCAGAACATCAGTGCGTTCCGAGCAAAGGTAGAACCGGCCGTACTCTGAGGACCAGAAAAAAGATCATACAGCAGGTCTAAAGAGAACACTACAGCATCCTGGCCACCAGCTGCAGGCCGAACAAGATAAGGGATCCCGAACCAGTTCTGCGGTGTAGCAGTCTTCGGTGAAAAATATTGAGCATAATCCCAGGGTAGGCCTGTCAAGCGAGCAAGCTCCTCCAAAGAAGGTCCCATCTTCATATCGTTGAACGCGAACAAGTTCAACGAAGGGACCCAGTCAATCAAGGCAGCTCCAAGCATCCTCCAATCAATATCAACTCTGGCCATATGGATCAGACCGCCGAAGCCATAAGACTCCAAATCTCGAATCTCATAAACTGACAAGCTGTCAAGCCAAGCAAGCAGTCGTGGCGAGCAGGAAGAACGAGGAAGCAGCTGACAAGTCCTCACTGGTACCCCCTCCAGCACAAAAGGCCCAGAAATCAACAATGACTCATCAAGGACCGGAAGGTCAACGGGCGAAGAAGAAGGAAAAGCTGGAACCTCTGCAAACTCGACAGCCCCTGACCTGCCCTCGGTAACAACTATGTCTGATATAGTCACATCACTATCCGAAGCTGTCATAATCTCAGCCGCATGAGAAGACTCGCCCACCTCATGAACAGAGTGCGCAAAAGACCGACGTTCAGCAGAAGGACGATGCTCTCCATCAAAAGGACTATCAGTAAAGATCACACCGCACATCGAGGCATCCTGACCAATCTGACCGTCAAAGAAAGCATCTGAACCATCCAGAAGGGTCCCGGCAACCCCGATCGAAGAATCAACGGTCAGATTTGGACCTACAGCCCTCTCCAACAGAAAATCGTGAATCCAATCATCATCCTGGCCTATCAAAGGGATCATCGAGGCATCCACACCGTCCATCATCAGGGGGACATCATCAATGATCACATCAAGTCCACCCAAACAAGTATACCGCACATCCTGGCCATCATCAAGAGCATCCAAACCGTCAAAAATACCATCTGAATCATCTATCCCATCCAAGCATGAGATCAACCCATCTATGTCCCTCATGGTCCCATCATCACCATCCATCACATCATCCATGGGCCCACACTCAAGGGATACATAGCTTCACCTATGTCCCATCCCATCATCCTATCTATGCCATCCATTCCTCCCATAATGAGGGGCCCATTCAAATCTGAAAATCCAGCCATCCCACCATTAATGGAGCCATTCAAAGCTCCACCAACCACCATCCCTAGCCCCTCATCAATGCTTCCATTCAATGCCCCATCTCCCCCATCCATTAAAGACATCTCCCCATTATCAAAGCTCAATTGAGAATCTGAAGTGTGGGACCCACCTTGGACAGCCCCCACAGCCCCCAAATCTCCACCATCCATTGCCCAAGAAAGGACAAACCAAGAAAGAGACAAAAGGAGAAGGGAAGATGAGACAAGAAGAATATTCATGGCTGGAATCAAACTCGCCAGTACAAAGTAGGTGGAGACAGGGACAGTGGACAGAGGAGAGTGTCCGAACCAGAGCCAGCCCAGGCCGCTCAAGAGGCGAGCCTTGGGCGGCCTGCCCTGGGCCGCCCGTACGGACGCAGATTTTCTCTCTCCGCGGGATTGGCTCCAGGGTTCTTGGTAGGTGAGACTGACAGTCTACGTCAGCAGATGGCACTCCGTGGGCCGCCCAAGGCTCCGGTCCACTCCAGATTTCGACTGAGGCTGATCAAGATCATATAAAAGGTGCCCCACCGGTCCAATCACGGAGCAATGCGACCAAAACATGGCTGATCAGGCCAAAGAGAAGAAAAGGTGATCAAATGGGGGGCCACAAGCAATCCAAGCCGTTCATAGACTAGATCATCATGATCTAAACCATTGAAGAACCTACATGAGCCATCA
The DNA here is from genome assembly GCA_003013855.2 of Liriodendron chinense. Lineage (NCBI taxonomy): Eukaryota > Viridiplantae > Streptophyta > Magnoliopsida > Magnoliales > Magnoliaceae > Liriodendron > Liriodendron chinense. The sequence continues at coordinate 2,971,062 of PVNU02002850.1, forward strand.
AATAACAAGATCAAAGGTTTGATCATCACAAGAAGGGCCAGAATCCAAGATCTAATCATCAAGTGGGCCCACAAAGCCAAGTCAAGCGATCTGAGACGTTCAAGCCATCATCAACACCATGAGAAGCCTTCTTAACCTCACAGAGTCATCAAAAGAGGTGCCCCAAAGTAAAGCCAAGGTCTCAAGGGGGCCCACAAGGACAAATCTAGCGATCTGAACCATTCAAGGGCTAGATCATCAGGATCCAAACTATTGGAAAGCTCATACAAGTCATGGAGCAGCAAGATCAAAGGTTCGATCATCAAAAGAAGTGCCAGAATCCAAGATCTAATCATCAAGTGGGCCCACAAGGCCTAATCAAGCAATCTGAACCGTTCAAGCCATCATCCATGCAGTTAAGAAGCCTCATCTTCCACAAATCATTAAGGAACAAGTCAAAGGCCAAAGCTTCCAGACATCATCAAGGAGTCTTGAGACAAATCAAAGATTATATATTCATTCAAAAGAGCTTGATACAAAAGAAGATAAAAGCAAAAATACAAGGCCATACAAAGCAGAGCGCCCGAGCAGGCTACAAGTCGCCAACATAGTCATCATCATCCCTCCTCGCGTCCCGCTCCCGACGATAAAGATCCATCAAAGGAGCAGTCACCGAACCTCCAGCATACCTGCGACGGCCACCTGGGACATAAAGCGAAGGAAGCAGAGGCCCCTGGCCGAACAGTAAATACCACTCATCATAATCACGATCCGGGATCGTGAAACGAAATCCAGGCTGGCCCACAAGAGCTCCAACTCTCTCATCAACTGGCATCCGAGCAGCTGGAGGAGGTGCAGAACAAGGGACCCGAGCCACCCCGGTGACTTGCCGAAGCAACCTCTCCCCCAAGTACCACTGGAAAGACTCAGGGTCAGAAAGCATGATACGGAGACATGAAGCATCGTATGCCTCCACACGCTGGGGGGTGTAATAGAGAGGGAAACTGGCATACGGCATCCGAGCGAGCTGCAGCAAATGAAGTCACCACGATCAGTTACAGTACGGCACGAGGGCAAAGACAAGCAAGATACTTGCGTCCTCGACAGTCAGCCCGTCTATGTCAGCACGCCAATTGTCCCCAGGAACTCGGGAATTCCGCTGACGGTTTTGTTGGTACCAGTACATGTGGCGATACTGAGAGGGCTTAACATCATCCCTCATCCTCGGCGCGAGATGAGGAAAATGGTCATAAAAGCAGGTCTGGACAAAAGCACATCTAATGATCAAAGGGGGAAAGAAGGCAAATGACTCCAAGGAAGATGAAAGAAGAAATACCTCAACAACAGGCCAGAAGCCTGTGAAGGACCGGCTATGCCGACAGGTCTTATCCAGACCTTGAAAGATACGGGTCAAGATAGCCCCATTCCAGTTATAGGGGTGATGAAGATCCTCGACTAAACGAAGAAATTTAGGATCAACTCTCTCATTCGCATGGCAGAAAAGAAAGGATCCAAAAGCATAAGTAATCATGGCCCGCGCTTTGTGGAGGGCCTCTCGCTCAGTGGTGGGGATGACGGAGCCAAAACTATTGTAGAACCATCGCATCTTCACTTGATGGCCTTGGAATTCACCCTCGGGTGGGACGTCACCGACAAGCCGTAGCCAGTCGGTGGAAGTGAGAGGAGCTAGGAGCTGACTTGAGGGACAATTGTCCCATGAAACGGGAAGCCTATCTGCATGTAAATGTCCAAGGGGGTTATTCCCCATTCTCCACAAGGGAGCTGAAAGGTGTGGGTCTCATCCCGCCACCTCTCGCAAAGGGCCGCGAGCATCACGCGGTTAGCATCGTTATTATGGAAACGTAGGGTGAGGAGGCCAGCAAAAGGAGTACCATCCAGTACTCGTTCAAGCAAGGGTTGTGGATCCTTCAGCCAGTCGTCCCAGCGATCCCTGGTACCTCGACCCTTGATAGCGGGAAGAGGTTGATGCTCCATAGCTAAGGAACACATCTGGTCCCCTCGGCGGACGATGAAGGCGGGATCATCTTCGTCAATTACTCGGTGACCCCTGGTACCATCCGCCATTGAATCTTACAAGCTTGGCAAGGTAAGTCCCATCCCTTTACCCGTTAAAATCCAAATTATCATCCAAGAAACCCATGGGATTGGACTCACATTCAAATGCAAAATCTAAAGTCCAACTCCATGTATCACTTAGGATATGTGTTGGGCCCATTGGAAAAAGTAAGGACCACCTTAAAGAAGGTTGCATGGCATGCCTTAGGCAAGGAAAAGTCCATCATCCAAGGACACATTTTGGACAACACATGCACTCAAGTGCCATGAGATCATCAAAGGATTTTAATTCACATGAAGCCCCTCTTCAAAGTCCATATGTGGCCATGGATTGATCCACTTTTATGCCAAGGCCATGTTCCTCACTTAAGATGTTCCCATCTTTTTACAAACATGCATGGACAAGTGGGAGGGTAGAAAGGAATCGGGCCCCCAAGAGCAACCCAAATGCCTCATCTCAATGGATTGAAGAGAGCACATAGCCCACTTTGAAGAATAGGAGGACCCATTCATGGGTTAACCATGGGCAACCTTATGTGCCTCATCTTGATGAAAATTTTGACCATGAGAATACAACATGGCGGTCTACCCCTAAACATATGAATCAAAGAAGCTAAGAGTAGAAAGTTGATGCACATAGCCCACATGAAGAATCAAAGTTGAAAATGCCCATGAAAAGGCAAGTTTGGGCAACTTATGTGCACCAACTTTTTCACCAAAAGGGAGACCATTTGAGCACAAAAGAGCATGGCTTGATGAGTCACCCAACCATCATGAAAATGGATAAGAATGTTACACATAGCCCACTTGAAGATCAAAATCCCAAAATGTCCCAAAGCATGGGACAAAAATGGGCGACCTATGGGTACCATTCTTTCCCACAAATTTAAAGGAAAATCACTCATACATGAGAATGATGGTGGATGACCCACCAAGCCCCCAAAGGAAAAGGAGCTATGGTTGTATGGATAGCTCACTTGAGGATCATCCATTTGAGGTCGATAGCATTAGAGGGAAACTCTTGAGAACCACATTCCTACCTCAAGGAAAAATCATTTGAACTTAGTAAGATTGTTGGAACAACTCACTCATGGGACTTGTAGATGATCAAGTAACTCAAGTCCTCCATCCATCAAAGGAAAAAGCATGAAAGAAAAAGCCTACATGGACAAAGTGTAGTGGTGCACACATGGTCCAAAGAAATCCAAGCTCCAATGAAGGCCCAAAAGCCCATCCACAAAAAAAAAAAAAAAAACTCCAAGGAGCCCACCACACTTTGTACAAGGATGTACATCATAATCAAGAAATGATGGAAGAGTTGGGCTACTTGTCCATATAGGCCCAACTAGGAAATCTAGCCCACTTGAGATCCAAATGAAGAATGGGCTAGTCACCATGGGTCCATACACATGTGAAAAAAGATGGAGTCACCTAAAGTGAGCCCCATGAGCTCAAAACTTGAGATGGGCCCTACCATGCCCATGGGCCCAAATCTTGGAAAGGAGATGAAAAAAAAAAAGAAAGCTCCAAAGGAAATGACAGGAACAAGAGAACATGAGGGAGCCCAAAATGAAGCATTGGGCCCACCAAATACACCAAGGGCCATGACTTCACTTTGAGCCCATTTGATACATATGAAGAGAGGCCCAACTCCCATGAAAAAGATAGAATATTTTGCCATGTACACTTGATGACATGGCAAAATCACCCTTTACATGCACATGAAGGGAGTGTGAAAAGAAGAAAAAAATGAAATGGAGAGCTTGCAATGTCCTTCTCCATGCACCACCTTTGAAAAAGACTTGAGATCTAGAATGCTTGGGCCCACCTTCACACCTCTTGGAATAGCTACATGGAAAAAGAAAAGAGTCATGAGAAGAGACAATGAAGAAGGAAAAAGACAAGAAAGGGAAAGGAAGCGGTCCATACCTTTACCACTCACCAAAGAAGGACCACCTTGCTGTCCCAAGATGTCTCTAAGGGCCACCACTTGAAAAGAGCAAAGGACCACCAAAGAAGAGAGAGAAAACTTGAAGAAAGAGAGAGTATGAGAGAGAGAAGAGAGAGATTGCACGTTTGAGGGGGCAAGGGTGCCCCATGTTATATAGAAAAGGGGAGGGCACCCTTTTACCCAACCCACTGAAGAGACCAGGAGGCAGAGACCGTCCGGGCGGCCCATGGGAGGCCGTCCTAGCCCCTACCTACATGAAACGACCTCCCTCCCCCTCTCCTTGGGAAGAACTCCTCCTTGGGAAGGGTGTTTGCAAGTGAATCTTGTACCTCCATGTAAGAATGAAGTGATGGAAGAGAATGGTGAGAAAAAGGAAGAAATCTCACCAAAATCTCATCTCATGAGAAATGGGTGAGAAATTGGCTTGATGATGTGGAAAAATTCCATGGAATTTTCAAGAAAAAGAAAGAAAAATTTGACTTGGTCAAACAGTGATCTCAACCATCCAAAGTCATGACCAGATGATTCAAACCATTTCCAAGAAGAATCCCAAGAATCTCCACCCTTGATTACTGTTCACATGTACAAAATTTGGTCCGAAGACCATAAACTACGTCGGGATCAAAATCCCGAGAGATTTCCAATAAAAACCAGTGTCAATCTTGACCGTTCTAAATTGAGATTTTATGACCTGGAACAGTTTTCGAAAAATCACAAAAAAGAATGTACTTTCAGCATGTACATAAAGTTTTTTTATGGTCCGAAGACCTTAAACTACGTCGGGATCAAGATCCCGAGGGATTTTCAATAAAACCGGCATCGGTCATCTTCAAGATCTGGTGGCTCCGGACATTTTCTAAAAAATAAAAAAAAATATTTATGCATTTCCAGCACTTGCATGTACATATTTTGGGTCCAAGACCTTAAACTACGTCGGGATCAACGTCCCGAGAGATTTTTAATAAAAAACCAGCATCGATCCCAGCCTTTTAGGCCAAGTTCTGATGATCTGGATCATTCCAAAAAAAAAAAGAACAAAAAAATATATTGCCAGCCCCTCTTTTGTACAGTTTTTTGGTCCGAAGACCTTAAACTACGTCGGGATCAACATCCCGAGAGATTTTTAATAAAAAAAACCAGCATCGATCCCAGCCTTTCAGGCCAAGATCTGATGACCTGGATCATTTTCAAAATACCAAAAATATTTTAAAGCTTTCCACAAAAGCCAGCATCAATCTCGATCGTTCGAGCTGAAGTCTGGAACCTTTTCCAAAAACACCAAAAAATGATTCACCAAAAATTTCAACTGCACAAATTCATCCCCAGTGGTCCGAAGACCTAAAACTACACTGGGATTAACTTCTCGGGGGCTTTCTTTCCTAACCTGTTCCAGACATGGCTGACACTTGATCGTACGGGTGTTTGGAATCTTCTAAACAGGTAAGGGCTGAGGCGGGTAGAACTCCGCAATCCTGTTCGTGTTGAACGCACCGTGATAGACAACCTTGAGTTGGAAGTCGCTGTTGAATCTGACGGATGTTCCCTGTTCCTAGAACTCATGAAGGGGATTAAGGCTGTTGGGAGGTGAAGCTCACCCTCACAGAATTGCGAGCAACGTAAGACCCCAAACTGGATTGACTAAGGGAAAAGTGAGGATGTGGCCCATTTTGTGGCCAAAGGAGTCCGTCGGACAATACGTGGTCTATGTGCATTGCACATGAGGAACAAGCAACTTTGTGGGTGTGTTGACTGAAAACCCTCGAAATCTGCGTATCCGAAGATGTAAAATTACGGCACTTAACTGTGTGAGACTCGTCTTGCTCGCTGACGTAAAATGGATCGGGTGCCTTACCAGCAGTAGAAGCTGGAAGTGGATGAAAATTCCATACTTTTCCCTGCATTTCAGAAAAATCACAAAATACAAAAACATTGCAAAATCACCTCTTCAAAAATCACAAAAAATATTTCCCTTGCTTTCAAATCAAAATATTCTCAAAAATCACAAAAATATTTCCCTTGCTTTCAAATCAAAATATTGTCAAAAATAACAAAAATATTTCCCTTGCTTTCAAAATATTGTCAAAAATCACAAAAATATTTATCTTGCTTTCAAAACAAATATTTTCAAAAATCACAAAAATATTTTCTTTGCTTTCAATAACCAATCTCTACCCTGACCCCTCAGGTAAGGATTCGGCCCAAAATATCTGCAAAAATCACAAAAATTGCCAGTATCCCCAGCACTACACTTCAGGAGTCTTGAACTCCGCTCACTTCACAGTATGGGATGACGGATCCAATCGCCCGCAAATTGGAATCTTGACCAAAATGGGCAACTAAACACCATCTCAATCACATGTATGCCCAGAAGAACATCTTGAAGTCGAATAATATCCTCGTACATTCTCATTAGCAAAGAAACAGCATCTTGGGACGATGGACCTGATCGACCACGGGTCAGGATCTTAACCAACCCGCTGTCCAAACATCCGCATTAAAAGAAAAATCCCCAGGGGGCACAACCCTGCAAGCAATAAGCTCAAAATTCTCTGCACCCACAGCAAAAGCAAAATCATCAAACGAGAAGAGAATGAGCCAAATCATGCATTCATCATGCATCTCCCAGCATCAGCATCCATTGCATCAATCATCATGTTTACCTGCTTTCAAAATAAAAGTCGGTTAGCCAAAAGCCCCACAGGCATCCCTAGTGGAGGCGAGTGCAAACCAGATTCCCATTTCAAAAAGATAAAAAATATTTCCATTTGCAAATAAAAACCCCACGGAGTATCACTCCCCAGAGTGGGTGCCTTTTCAAAAATCCAAAAATATTTTCCCAATAGAGCGTTCTGCCTCCAACATGCCAGGAGATCTTCCATATCTCTGGGTAGGAGCCGACGCAAAAATCAAATAAGATCCGATGTCTCGTGGTTTCCCCGGAGACCATCGGATCCAATGCACTGAAAGTACGGTCGAACTGAACTCCAGTGTCAGTGCGGTCGTACCACATGCCAAGATACGAAAAGATGAAAGCTAAAAGGCTCGGTCAGAGAAACCATTTGAACAGGTGGAAAGAGTTCACCCGCACATACCTAGGCGTGGATGCCTAAAGTACCTTGACTGAGTCCAAGTCGGCGTAGTAGAATCCCGTAAGACTATCTGACGCAGGGCGTCTAACCACTTTGACAGTCAAGCGAAACAAGTACTCATGGAGTGATCTGGGAAAACATCAAACATCACACAATTAGTCTCAGGGTCAGTATCCTCGTAAGACTACGGACGCAGAGGCTCTGCTGTACCTTTCCGATGTTAGTACCGATTGGGAATGGAAGGGTTGCGATTGGGTACCCAGGTTGCAGCGCATGCAGGGACAATTGCAACGTTTTCTCCAAACTCTAGCGGTATGTGCGAGTTATCAATTTCCAGACAATCAACTGACTCAGATACAAAGGACAACAAAGATTCTAGACCACAATCAAGGAAAGAATGAATTGCCAACTAAGCATCGAAACCAGCGGATCGGGTGGAAAAAGTCCACCCGCACATACCTAGGCGTGGATGCCTGAAGTACCTTGACTGAGTCCAAGTCAGCGTAGTAGAATCCCGTAAGGCTATCTGACGCAGGGCGTCTAACCACTTTGACAGTCAAGCGAAACAAGTACTCCTGGAGTGATCTGGGAGAACATCGAACATACAATCAATCACAGGGTCAGTAACCTCGTAAGACTGTTGACGCAGAGGCTCTGCTGTACCTTTCCGATGTTAGTACCGATCAGGAATGGAAGGGTTGCGATTGGGTACCCAGGTTGCAGCGCATGCAGGGATAATCGCAACGTTTTCTCCAAACTCCCGCGGTATGTGCGAGTGATCGATTTCCAAACGATCAACTGGCACAGATGCAAAGGCAAGCAAAGATTTCAGAACATGATCCATGAATGACCGGGTCAGAAGTCGGGTGTCCACTCGCTTTGGCATTCGGTTGCACGCAACCTCTGCCAAAGAGGGGCATCTGTAGACACCCCACCTTCGGCTACACTGTTGGTAGAGATAGCTGGATGAATGGAGGACCATACCCCCAAATCCCAAGTCCAAACTCAGCCAGGCTCACCCTTGTAAGCCCCATTCCATAGCCCAGTTCAAGCTTGAACCCAGTCAACCCAGTCTTAAACATCAGCCTGAAAACCTCCCCAGAAAAAAGGCCAGTTAAAAAATCCTAAAAAAAGTCAAAATCACTGAGTCAACTCGCTGAGTTAACCCGCTGAGTCAACCCGTCGAGTCAAAACACCGAGTCAACCCGTCGAGTCAACCCGTCGAGTCAAATCACCGAGTCGACCCGCTGAGTCAACTCACTGAGTCGACCAGCGAGTCCAACAGCAGCCCCGAGGGAGCGACCGTACTCGTTGGAAACCGAAGAGCGGCCGTACGGGCGGCCCATAGCAGGCCGCCCGAAAAAAATTATGAGAGCTGCCACTCTCCAACGCTATAAATACCCCCCTCCCCTTCTCATTTCATAATCCATTTCGAAGCCCATTCAGCCCGAGTGCGATCCGAATCCCCTTTCCCCTTTAGTCCATTTTTCCACCCAGGAGAGCCCGAGTGAGGAGAGCCTAACCCTGGTCCAGCCCAGCCTGACCACTGGTCCAAGCCTCTCAAGTCACCCAAGTCTCGATCCAGCCACTCGAAGCAAACCCTTGCGAAACTTCCGTCCACCCAGCTACTCATTTTCCAGCATCATCTCATTTGCATCTAGCATAAGTGCAACATTTACTTTTCTTCCAACCCCCCTGCTTCACTGCAAACACTTTGATTATTCAAACACACCGCATGCATCTCGCATAAAGCACCTGTCAGTTCGAGCGTATGCTCTGGGCTTGTTCGTTGTTGGAACCTGCCCATCAGAAACTCTTACTGTTCAGACCTGCATTCACGTACATATCACTATAAACACTTTGAATATTCAAGCACACAGCATACATCATCTCGCATAAAGCACCTGTCAGTTCGAGCGCACGCTCTGGGCTTGCCCGTTGTTGGAACCTGCCCATCAGAAACTCTTACTGTTCAGACCCGCATTCATGCATCATGTCATCCATGAGAATATACGAGGATTAAACTAGACTTTTAAGTATTCGATCGATTCTGCGAAGTAGAGACCGTACTTTGGTACGGGCAGTGTGTGGGGTGCTTAACCTCTTCCCACCCTGTAACCGTGATCCCTTACCTTGAATCTCTGATCGCAGATCAACAGGAGTCATTTTAGAGGAAGGAATCTTCGGATTCTCTTCTCTAACGTTTCTACAGGGTCTAGCCGACTGTAGATTCGAAGTAATTGGCTAGTGGCGACTCTGGTCTTATATAAACTCACTTAAATATATCCAGCTCAACACAAAAACCAAACAAAGCCCTCGAGAACGAGGCAAGCCAGTGGCACAAACGGTGATTTCGCACGCACGCACCTCTTCTTCTTCTTCTTCCGAAAGGAAAGGGAGAACGACGTCGTGTGGGAGCGCGGAAAAACGGCGAGGGTCCACATTATCATAAGAGGAAGACGTTTTAAAACGATTGTTGATGATCATGATTGGTTCTTCCATAGAGGTGTGAGGACTCTCCCGATGAAGACCATACGTGTTAATGACGAAGACTGATAAGATGGTTGATAGGCATAACCATACAAGTCATCACGCAATGTCTTTACCGGTTGGTCATTACTCCCCCGGTCTTTTTTCTTATTCCTACCTCCTGTTAAACTCGGTGGAACACTCTTGTTATTTTCAAGCCAGTAATCACGTAGTGTCCTACGTTGGGGGGTAGTGGAGGTTGATTGAATCTCAAAAAAATACTTATGCTTATAATGGTTCCAATCATAAAGAGTTTTGATTCCATGGTCTAACATCTCATCTTCCAAAAGGTATGCATAAGCACCACACTTCCAATAAGCCATAATGAGATTTTAAAGAGTTGGAACTACCCTAATCTAGGAAGAAAAAAGAAGAAGAAAGGGAGATGGGGAGATGTCACCCGTGAAGGTAGGAACTATGTCAGCAACTAAGTTCCTACAAAACACAAAAACAGAAAATTGTTAGTAATCTAGAAAAAAAATCAGAAAATTACTTCTAGAAAAACTAAAAATCCTATCTAAACTAAGACTACTCTATAGCTACTAGAACAATTGGAATCGTTTAACCTCTTCCCCGGCAATGACGCCAAAAACTTGTTCGCTCACCTCAAGTGCAAGGCTGCGATGTAGTAATAATCTCGGTAAGACCGAGGTCAATCCACAGGGAAGGAGGTAAACAATTCCAACTATCCTAATAACTAGAATCAAAGAGGTTTGTGAAATTGATTTTGAACATAAAATAGAAAATCTAATAATGAAAAGATAACTAAGCATCAAGGATCCACTTATAGCTCTCCTTAGATGCATAATTCGCTATGGTTTCTCACTTTCTCAACTAAAATCGAAATTAAGTTCTATCTAGTCGGATAATAGAGCAGTTAAAACAATCAAACTGTCACATGTATGATTCATGTACATGATTCTCTCAATGCAAGCTAGGACTTGAGCACACTCAATTGCATAGGTTAGTCCCAATTCCAATAGGTTAAGATCACAACCATAATCATCATTAAATCCTGTCACAAGATAAAACTAGATCATGATTTGAACTTGATCCAAATCACATACACAGTCTCACATACTTCAGAATTTCCAGAAAAGTAGACGTTTAGTATGAAGCTCCCACATGAAGATCATAGATCTAGAACGTATTCCAATTCCTCGAATCATACAGGTCTAGACTAGCTCAAAACAATTAAGAACTCAAGCAATTCTTCCAAACATCCATGAGTCATCATAAAATTAAGAAAAACTACTTAGTACTTGATTTAAACTTCAAACCATTGTTCTTCAACAGAAATCCAACTTGAAACCAATAAAACGAATTAAACAATCTAAGAAAACTATAAGGTTCACCTCTTAGCTTTAGCTAAGAGATTAGCTAATGAAAAACATATTAAAAACAAAACTAAAACTAGAAGTAGAAGAAGAGGAAAACTAGTTGTAGGAGGCTAGGAAGCCTCCTAGGTCTTAAATCCTTTCCTCCCCACGTTGCTAGATGCCCTAGGAAGAGAGTGGAGGTGGCCTTTTATAAGTTGGAGCGAAAGATTCCAGATTGAGCAAGAAATCACGCAATTGCGCAGAGAAAATCGGAGCTTCACGAACAAGCTCTGTTACGTTGACGACCGGTCTCAAAACCTCAAAAACAGTCTAGTGAGTTTTGTGTTTCTGGACTCATCTCGACCTGTCTGGCGACCGGTCAGGCGACCGGTCTAGCTGTGTAGACCTGTCTGGCGACCGGTCTTGGGACAGGTCTTCGGACAAGTCTTAGGACAATTTTTCCATATTTTCTTCTCTTTCTTTCTTCTTCTTTCCTCCACCTTTTGTCACTTGTTATATTGATCTTCAATGCATATAAAGTGACTCTTTTAACCATGAATTGGTGAAGTCTCCTTCTCATTCCTACAATCACAAATCCATGCATTAGATTAGTCTTTAAATCATGAAAAGCATGCATAATGAGTGATGAATTGAGGTTAGAATAGGCAAAATTAAGAGCTCAACAGACGTCTTTGAGGTCATCTAGTCATTTTAGTATTCTCTTCGAGGTGGAAGAGGTGAGTACAAACTGAAGGATCAATACCTTTAAGGTCCGCTATTGTCCATCTAATGGCTCCCCTATGTTCTTTGAGAGTCTCTATTAATTTAAGCTCTTGGTCTTTCCCCAAGTGAGAGGAAATGACCACTTAGTATGTCTCATCTTGACCTAAAAAAACGTACTTAAGCTCAGTTGGGAATGGTTTTAGGTCAAGCTTCTGTGGTTGAATAGTCGACGGTAGAGGCTTTGATGTGGTTGGTGGCAATTTTTCAAAGTGATGCCTCCACCTGTTAGTATTAACTATTGGCTCTTCACTATTTAATGCTTGCATAATTTCATAAATCATGGGGTCATTAGAATATTCAAAGTGTATTAAATATGTCTCCAATGTTTCAGGAGGTTCAAATTGAAAGAGCTCCTCTTCCTCCATAGATTCAATCATATTAAGTTTATGGAGCTCATCATCGGCATCCCCTTGCCTTTTACACATGTGGAACACGTTCACTTCTAACGTTATGTTCCCAAAAGACAATTTCAACACTCTTTTCCTGCAATTAATGATTACATTTGATGTAGATAAGAATGGGTGGCCTAAGATTACAGGTATTTGAGTGCTTTTATCCATAACTGGTTGTGTGTCTAAGACGATAAACTCTACAAGGTAGTAGAATTTGTCAACTTGGACCAAGACATCCTCAACCATCCCTTTCGATACACAAATGGATCTATTAGCGAGTTGCAAGTGGTTTTGGTGGGTTTTAATTCACTTAGACCTAATTGCTTATATACCAAGTATGGGATCAAATTAATGCTTACCCCCAAATCTAGCAAGGCACGCTCAATCCGGTAGTCTCCAATGATGTAAGAAATTGTGGGACTACTGGAGTTTTTATATTTTGGGAGGGTTTTTGAGTGAGGATGACACTCAAATGCTCATTTAAGAAGGCCTTTTGCTGCATATTATATTTGCGTTTGGTTGTACATAGGTCTTTCAAGAACTTGACATAAGAGGGAATTTGCTTGATTGCATCAAACAATAGGATGTTGATTTTAACCTGTTTGAAAACCTTTAGAATGTTATGAGAGTTGGCAAGAAGTTTGGGTACTATCAACCTTGACGAGAAAGGCGCAACGGGCTTATAGTCGTGTTCCTTCTCTTGTGGGATTAAGCTAGATCCATTCTCATCCTCAGAATTTACCGGATTATTAAGCTTATTGGCCTTTACCAAAATAGATTTATCAATTTGTTTACCACTTTTAAGGGTGGTAATATATTTTGCTTGCTCCATGTGTTGATTGGAGAGATTAGACTTACTTCATAAGTTTGTTTGGGGTTTGGTTGAGGTTAGGCTGGAAAGGTCCCTTCCCTAACATTCAAGTGTCCCTTGATCTCATCAACCGAAACTTTCAATTTGTGTATCACTTGCTAATTGGTTTTATTTATTTGCGTTTGACCTTGCATGAACTTCTTTAAGGTATCTTCCATACTGATTTGAGGAGGATGCATGTTTGGTATAACGTTTTGTATTTGTGACCCTTTTGAGGATTGGCTGAAGGGTCATTCCTTCAACTGAAATTCGAATGGTTCCTCCAATTGGAATTGTACGTGTTACATAATGGCCCATTGAAAGGTCGTTGATAACCATATGTGACATTCGCTTACTCATGTAACACCTCTTGAAATGCGGGAATTGTTGGACAATATTTTGTAGAGTGTACATTAACAACACAAATACCGCACACGTTCTCAACGGTTTCGTTAGATTTTGAGGATTCACCCTTCCTAAGATCCATAGCCTTAATCTTCCTTGTGAGGCTAGCTATCTTAACATTCACATCTTCATCTTCTTTGACGATGTATATACCTCCCTTCTCTTTTTGTTAAGGAGGCCTGAGATTACTAGATTTGCTCGAGGTGTCCCAAGATTGGGCATTCTCAGCGAACATGTCTAGATTACTCCATGCATTCTCAGATTCCTTACTCATAAACTCTTCATTGCACATCATCTCCACGAATTGACGCATATTTGAATTTAATCACTTGTAGAAGAAGCTTATGATTTGCCAAAGCTTGTAACCATGGTGTGGGCATGCAAATAAAAGGTCTTTGAATCTTTCCCAACTTTGAAAGAAAGTCTCACCCTCTTTAACTAAAAAATTCATTATCGCTCGTTTAAGGGTGTTTGTTTTATGAGCCGGGAAGAAATTTTTCAGGAACTCCTGGGTCACCTCATTCCACGTCCCAATAGACCTTGGTCTTAAAGAGTGAAGCCATGTTTTGGCTCTTTCTTTCAAAGAGAAGGGAAACAATATAAGCTTGATCACATCCTCAGTGACATTGTTGTATTGTAAGGTAGCCACAGCCTTGTCAAATTCTTTTAAATGTAAATATGAGCTCTCGGAGTCTAGCTCCTGGAACTTGATAAGAGTTGAATCACCCTCGGTTTAAAATCAATATTTCTGGCATTGGTTGGGAAAACCATGCACGAGGATGTGGTTGCCCTTGCCGGTTGTAAGTAATCACGTAAAGATCTAACCGAAGGAGCATTGTGCACCTCATTATCTTCTTGTTCCTCTTAGTTTTGATTTTGGTTAGGAGTAGGGGTAGGAGGATTCCTTATAGGTGTTTGCTGATTTGCAGCCATGCCTCCTGAACTTTCATAAACTTCTATGTATTTTCTCATACATTTCCTCATAAAGAGTGCTTCAATTAAACCTCCTTCGGTTTGGAGATGATTTGTGTGATCACGTTCCCAACAAGACATAAACCACACAAATTCTCAAACTGAATTAAAACTACGTCCTAAAAACAAAAATATTGAAATCCTAAAAATCTAAAAATTTAAAAATAAAGGAAAGAAGTTGGAAGGATGTTACTGGATTGCTTGAACTAGGGTAATAGAAATCCTACAAAAATAAATAAAATAACAATGTTGGTCTCAACAAAAACTCAAAAAACCTAATTCTAGAAAATTTAGAAATCCTATCTAACTATATCAGAAACTAATTTAAAACTATTAGAACTTTTAAAACCATTTAGTATACAAAAATCCTCGACAACGATTCACTTGTAGTAATCTTAATGTTAATCCATTCACCAAGCACAATACACAATTGGAATTAAAGTCCTATCTTTATCCAATCGGAAGATATAACATTCAAAAGCACATAAAAAATCCAAACTTAAATCTGGAACTTCAACTTCTAGTTCTACTTCAAGCATGGGGAACTCGAACTTGTGAAACTATGAATCATCACCCATATCCTTGAATAAGCATGATCTAGGGTTCCCACAACTCAATTCTCATAAAACATGATGATCACTTTCAGAAACTCACAAGTAACTCATGTACGTGACACATAATGTAACGCCCTGAAATTTCAGGATTCATTTAGAAATTTTTGAAAATTTATTTTTATTTTAGTTTAATTAAATATCGAGCATTTACTTTGTTTTGAAAACAATGGACCATCCATGAGAGTTTTGATGGGCAACCCGTTATAAAATTTACTTAAATTAATTCCATGAACGACGTAGAATGGTTAGATTTTTCAAAACTCGCATTTTTTCGATAATTACGATAATGCCCTTTGATCCATTAATTCGTAATTTCTGATCAATTAGATAGGTAGTTTTCAAATTAATCCGAAAGGTAAGCATAATTTTAGGTGTATAATAATATTATATAGATATATTTTTAAGTAGGACCCGCAATCATAGAGATCTTAACCTAAGAGCATCCATAGTCGTTGATCGAGGAATTTAGTTGGAAAAGTAACCATACCAAACTGATTAACTTATTGATAAAAATTTATCCTAGAATTTGTGATATTATCCAATGTGTATAAATCTAAAATCTTGAGTGCCCAAAAATGTTAATGGCTCAACTTAACCTAGATCATTGATTTCTAGTTCACATAGTTCTAATGATCTGATTGATGTGAAATTTTATATCATGCCTATCTATCATAAATGAACCACACACGTCGAATTTCAGCTTTTAGATAATAGTATAAATGGCCTAATTATCAAATCATCCCCTTAACCTTGATTTTAATGTCCATCAATGAGGAAAGTGGATGGTTAGTTGTAGTCGAATATTTTCCTTCATTTGACTTAGATTTTTTCATATCATGGGCCAATAGTGTGATTTGAGTTCCCCACATTGATAAGCCTCTTTCTTAAGCGAGAAATTATCTCATTTTAGGAAATAACCGAGTTATGAACTCCTTTCAAATATGGACCTTTCAATTAACCCACTTTCCATTGTCAATCACAGCTCAAATTTGGAATATATCTTGGCCTCATATGACTATAAGACTTCACAAAATTTGGACTCCGATCTATAATCCTACACCGTTAAACCACAAAGTTAGCCCATTCCTTTTCTACTAAAAGTTGAAATTTTAAATCTAGGCATTTTCCATGATCGATCAACCAACAATTTTTTTTTTCAATCGTTTGCCTATCATGCCTACACATTTCCTTCAATTTTAGGCCCTGATCATCAAGCATGGAACGTTAATTGAAATCAAGCCCATTTTAACACCTATCAGGGCATTTTCAAAGATTGGCCAATCCAAAAAGTGGACCATCAAGAAAATTACATATTATGACACATCTTTGAATGCCAAATCATATTAGTGGTATGGATTTTAAAAAATATCATCATGGACATCATAATGAGGGCTGTTAAAGCAATGAACATCCACCCTCATGCGTATGAGGCGTTATACATGAGAGAAAGCCTCTCTTAACGTGTGTTATAAAGAAAACCTAAAAAAATTTCAGCCATCTCTTCCCCCTTGCACGTTCAAACGCTGGGGGGGGGGGGGGGGGGGAGAGAGAGAGAGAGAGAGAGAGAGAGAGAGAGTTATCTGATTTTTCAGTAACATAGTCAGCCTTTTCAACCTCCAAGTGTGTCCTTCTAAGAGGTGGAGATTTTTCCTTCAAGCCATTTGTAGTTTTCTCCTTTTTTTTTTAAGTTTCCTTTAATATAGATCGGGCTGATTGGATTTGTGTGGATGATTTATATTATGCGTTGATAACCGTAGGATTATCGTTGAGTTCCATTATATTATCATGTGGTATTCGTATGTAGATGTTTGGATGTGAAAACATAAATACTTTCATGTTTGTGTGAGAACCATGCATAGATTCATCTTGATTAGTGTTGTATATATGCTGATAATATTTATGACATTACATGTATTTTTTGAAGATATTATTTATATAAATGTTGCATTAATGTACACCCCTTGTTCCTATGTTGGTGAAATCACAAGACGTAGAGAGATGGAACCCATGTGGGGTATCCATGATGGAAAGATATGTCTTGGCTTGGTTATTATATTACAATGAATGTGTGCTAAGGGATCTTTATGGTTTTATGCTGCTTAAGATGGATTCATGTGCTATACTTGATGATTTTGGGTATGTTGAACAATATGAGTTCTTGGGAACATGATTGGATTATAAGACGGGACAAGGAATGAGCGTTGGTGGTATATGAATCTCATGAGCTATGGTTGGTGCTATGGACACTAAGCCCGTGTTGTAGGCTTGTGTCGGGTTACTTGTGACTCCCCATAGTGACCATTGAGTTATATTTAAAATGGACGTATGTGAAACTACTTAACTAAAGGTGAAATTAATTTTATACATTCACTTGACTCCATGTGGGTGTACAGAATTAAGAATAGGCTAGAGCGTGCTACTTTTCCCATACACTGTCTCGTGAGATTTGGGCTATAAGCATCCCACTTCTCACTTGGTGGGGTAAAATTATGGATTGGTGTGTTCCAAAAATCTTTAGTGACTAGTGGTTAGCGTGAAGTCATAATATGGAGTTTCTCGCTTCATGTATTATGATTCTAACTGGGGTGCCTTAGGCAGAGCATGCATCTCATGCATCGCATTAGCAAGATTTTCTTTGTAAGTTTTGATTTGGTTAATATTATCTTCCCGTTTGCATATACCCTATGTTATCATTGTTATCATGTTTGTCTTGGAGGGATATACCTCACTATGATAGCGATTAACGTTATCCAAACACATCTCAGATGATCCAGGTAAAGATCTAGTAGATGAACTGAATTATACGAAGGTTTGTGGCAACAAATGATGAATGACGTAGTTGGAGCGACGTCATGAAGATTTTACTTGTTTATATAATTTATAATAGTTTACTACTTCCAAAGAAATTGTAATAAGACTTTCTAGTGAAGATAATAATTGAATATTTTATTTGATTCATTTTTAGGACATTTTGTTATTAACTTAGTATAGAATTTATGGAATAAGATAATTTGTTTCTGTCGCTGTACTTGAAAGACACAAGTATTAAATGTTTGAATGATTAATGGAATATAGAGGATTTTTCCTTGGCGCATTTCAGTTAACACTTGGGAACTCAGCTCATCGCGATATTCATGAGAGTCGGAAATTACAGATGGCATCAGAGCACAATTGAGACCTCTAGGTGAGAAGCCTAACCCTTATCATAATAAACACACCCTAAGGCTTAGGTCTCCAAGAATTAGGGATAAAATATCTAGGTTCAACCCCAATTTATTGTATGTGATGTTATGAATGTAGGAACCCATACTTAGGACCCCTTGAAATCGTTTGGGTAGCTGATAAACATAGAAATCAGAAAATTTTAGGGTTTTCGGGAACATAATTCCCAATTTTGCTTGTAGATTGAGGTTCTCATCTATTCCCCATATTCAATTCAGCAAGTCATTGAATTACGTGATTTATTTTCCTCAAATTATACGGTTAGCTATTTCATTTTGAATTTTTCCAGTTAGGTTAGATTTCCAAACCTAGCAGCTGTACCACCACCATAAAACGTACTTTCAGAATGAGGAAAATTTTGAAGTTTTTCTTGGAGACTCATAAGTCATTCCCCAGAACCCACATAAAATTTCAGATCGATCCAATGGATAGATAAATTAGGAAAATTTTGAGAGTAGAGAAAAGTTTGCACACAATCTTGCTGACTTGCTGCGTTTTTTAGAATTAATTAGAGGAAAAATGTGTGTTACTATAAGAATTGTGATATGAGAAAAATTAAAGTTATTTTAAACCTAATCTACAGCTTACCTACTAAATTTCAGGAGAAATCGTTGCCTGGTTTAAGATAAAGAATTCCAGGAGCGCTTATAAGTCTTGCATTCCAGATTCAGAGCTACCCTAGTTCCTTAGCCTTAGAACCCCCTTGATTAGACTTAATTTGTAACATTGTGCCATTAGAAGTGTTCCCTAGAGTTTACTCATAGGTCCCTACAAATTTTAGGACCAACTCCATTTCTCTAGGTAGGGTATCATAGTCATAATATGCCACTTACCAATGCCCACATAGATCTTTGACCATGTTTGGCGACGAAAGTGTATAGGATCTCGTAAGGTTTTGACTTGTTATATTGATGGATTTTATTTTGTGTGATTTTTTTTATATTTGCTTTATGCACATTTTGGGAGAGTACATAATGGTCCTCATGATGTTGACTAAATTGACCACATGGGAGGTTGGAACCGTATCTAATATATTAAGTAAGAGATTATATCCACGTTCAAATCCCGAGGTCGACACTCGAAATTTCGAATGAATACTAATGAACTCAATGCTCATTGTGAGTAAAAGATCCAAGTATCGAATCCGACTCTATTTGAACTATTCGCCCGTGATGTTGACACTAAACGAACCGCACTTGTGACTTAGCTTGGGGATATTTGTGTATTCTCTTAAGATGAGTGTATGTTTGTCTTTTATGATGACTAGCATGAAATAGACATGTAAACAACCATAGGGCATAGAAAATAGGCCACCTAGACCTTAACATGAGTTAAACTTTGGTATTTCCAATCTCATCTTTCCGTCGCACGTTTAGCCATTAAAAGACCTTCAATGATATCTCATCCGCTTAGTTACCCGCCCGCTTATTTACTCCTTCACATGACCATGTGATTATGCCTACCTAATCAAACCCGGATTCATCCTTTTAGACCCCCGATTGATTATCTCAGATATTGAGCAAACATCCTTGGTAATTATCTAACCCTAAGCATCCTTCTAAATCCTTTACTATGGAGCACCTTTTGACCTAAGAAATAGTAGGGTGTTAGATGATTGATTGGTTCACGGGACCCGTTGATATACACCGAATCATCTAGGAATTAGACTCCTCAATGGAAGTGTGTAAGGCAAAAAATTGGAGAGCTTGTAAAATCAATCTCAAGGTTGGAAAGCTTATTTAGAGGGGGGGGGGGGGGGGGGGGGGGGGTGCAATGTGATGACCGAGAACGTGACTAACCTGGAATAGATCAAAATAACTAGAGACCTGAAAGAGTGTCTGAGTCGAACCGCATAATAAGGCAGGAGATGCATCCAAGCGAAGAGAGAATACTTGCAATTTTTCGACGATGTCACTTAGGAAACTTTAGAGATGAAGTTTATTTTTAAGGGGGGTGGATTGGATCGCCCCAAAATTTTAAGATTCATTTACAAAATTTTTAACAATTTATTTTATTTTAATTTAATTAAATATTGAGCATTTACTTTGTTTTGAAAACAACAAACCATTTGTGAAAGTTTTGATGGGCGACCCTTTATAAAAATTACTTAGATCAATTTCATGAACGACGAGAATGGTTAGATTTCTCAAAACTCTCATTTTTTTATAATTACGATAATGCCCTTTGATCCTCTAATTAGCTATTTCTGATCAATTGGATAGGTAGCTTTCGAATCTTTCCGAAAGGTAAATGTAATTTTAGGTGCATAATGAAATTGCGTCTTTTAGATAGCACTTTAGACGCTAAGTGTGCGGAAGCTTAGAGCGGAGCTTATAATACTATGGCTAAGTCCTAGAGTAGGGGTGATTTGGACCGTTTAAAAATCCATTTTAAAACTTCTTGCATTAATTAAACTAATTAGTAATTCTAAAATAATTAAGCAAGAACACTTAGCTTCCAAACATAAGTGGGTTCAATCACAAGGCTAGCATATGTTAAACATAATGACAACCTAGCCTATGCATGCATAGATAATTAAATGATTAAACTAATCAAGCACTTAATCTATGCAACCTAAGTAGACTATATGAGAGTGGATCATATAAGCTCAAGTCTACTCTACTTAGTGAAAGTATATCTTGTGTGTGGATGTGCTTATCTAATGCCTAACATACATGTTAATCAAGTATGAATAATTAAGCAATTACCATACAAAGCTAGATTAACAATGTGCTCAACTCAAACACAAACATAAGCATGTATAGTGGTTTGGTCACCCTACTTTACTCCCGGTTCAAGTAGTCACCCTTATGAGTACACCGGCATTCACTAGAGAGTTTAAATATGGTTCCTCCCAACCAAAGTGTTTAAATGGTTCCACCCTATCGGGGAGTTTAACAAGGTTCCTCCCAACCTATAACGGAGATTTCAAGGTTCATCTCTCAACCTAAGAGTTTGACAAGGTTCCTCCCAACCCTTTGGTTCCCATTCAAGAACCTAGCATATACTCCCGCCGGAGGCTCCCCACGGAGACTTGTTCGAGTTTGTAGATCCAAACTCTCACACTCAATCCTCACTGAGGAAGGAGTGCAAACTGACTCTCAATAAAACAACTTACTTGTCAGATGAGCCCCTTGTTCAGCGCTACTTTGAGTAGCTTGATCTCCTCTTTCCCGTGCTTCAATCAACTCCCGTTTGCTCCCCCGATCGTGTTGTCACTGCGTTGCCAATGCCTCAGCTACACTTAATCAATTACCTTGTATGAGATGCCTTTGAGATGCCCAAGGTAATAGGAGGGTAGGTTTGAGAACTCTACAACTAATGGGAATGGGTTGCCTAGAGTTTCTCACCTACAACAATATCATCTTAGAACTTTGGATAAGGATATGAATATTAAGGAAGATCCAAACTCTAGAGATTAAGAGGGGATGAAGGTCATCTTTTTTATGAGCTTGGAATGCTCCATTCTTATGTGAAATCACAAGGAAGATGCCTTGTAATGGTCAGGAATGAGCCTCAAATGGTCTCTAAGAATGGTCGCTTCAATCCTCTCAAAATCCCCCTCCTTGCCCCTAAAATCCCGCCAAGCCCATTAATAAAAGAAGGTGCAACGGACTTAAAATAGGCATATAACAGGCTGGTACCGATCGGTCGTGACCGGTCGACTAAGGGTCACCGATTGGTTATGATCGGTTAGTCCTATGGCCTGGAAAGACAGAAACTTTGTTGTCTTGATCTTAGGGTCGGTCCAGACCAGCTGACCGGTCATGACCAGTCGGCCCAAAGGCCAGAGGGGTCTAGCAGCATTCCGCCCCTTCAATTGGTCTGATGACCAATCGGATGCCCTCTCTGCAAGCTGTTTTTAGTTACATCTTTGCAACTGCAAAGGCACCTCCTTGGCCAAACTTTAGGTGATCATTTGGGACACCTAAGGCCAATCTAATATGATTAAGGGTATGCCTAATGGTCACAGTTATTTAGATGTTATGGTTTTGGGTAGCTTCAAGGTTAAGGCACACCAAGACATCTCTTTTATCTATTCTTTTTTCCTTGATGCAGTTGGTCCGTCTTGAGTCTTCGGTCTTCATCTTCATTAAGCTCAATTGATACTAGACTCATTGAACTAAGTGATTGACAAATAAGGTGCACTAGTATGCCACAGAAAAGTGCACTAACACATAATAATGCTGTGTAGATAGATTTTTAAGTAAGACCTGCGATCATGGAGATCTTATCTTGGGAGCATCTGTCGCCGTTGATTGAGAAATGAAGTTGGAAAAGTAACAATACCAAACTGATTATCTTGGTTGTAAACCCTTATCCTAGAATTTGTGTGATTATCCAATACATATAAATATGAAATCTTGAGTGCCCGAAAATGTTAATGGCCCACCTTAACCTAGATCTTTGATTTCTAGTTCACATGGTTTCCATGATCTAATTGATGTAAAATTTTATACAATGCCTATCTATCATAAATAAACCACACACGTCGAATTTCAGCCTTTAGATCATAGTATAAATGACCTAATTAGCAAATCAGACCCTCAACCCTTGATTTTTATGTCCGTCGAGTAAGAAAATTAGATGGTTAGTCGTATTCGAATATTTTCCTGTGTGTGAGTGACTTAGATCGTCCATATCATGGGCCAATAGTGTGATTTGAGTGCCCCACATTGATAAGCCTCTTTCTTAAGCGCAAAGTTATCTCGTTTTAGGAAATAACCGAGTTACCAACTCCTTTCAAATTTGGACATTTCAATTAACCCACTTTCCATTGTCAATTGCAGCTCATATTTGGAACATAATTTGGCCTCATATGACAACGAAAGTCCACAAAATTTAGACCTCAATTTATAATCGTACACTGTTGAACCATAAATTCAGCCCCTTTATTTTCCGCCAAAAGTTGAAATTTCAGATCTAGACATTTTCCACCATCAATCAACCACCAAATTTTGTACAATTGTTTGCCTATCATGACTACATTTTTTTCTTAATTTTGGGACCTGATTATCAAGCGTGGAACGTTAATTAAGATTAATCACGTTTTAACACCTATCAGGCCATTTTTAAAGATTTGTCAATCCAGAAAGTAGACCGCCAAGAAAATTATATATTACGAATCATCGTTTAATGTCAAATCAAATTATTGGTATCGATTTCATAAAATATCATCATGGACAACATCTTGTATATTGCATATCTTGTTACATTGAGGACAATGTAAGATTTTGGTTGGAGGTGAGACTCTTTAGATGAATCTAGCTAGCTTTCATGAGATTTCAAGCAATTATGTAGAATTTTTTTTTATTTTTCTTAATTTCAAAACTCTTTTGGAAAACTTTGTTTCTATGCACTTGGGATGTTATAAGTATGAAAGGAAGATAGATGAAGTGATTGAATTTTGAAATTCTCGAATTACCTTTAATGTAATAGTTTTCTATATGAATTTCCCTATTTATATGATCGATAGAAAGTTTTGAACACTTTTTAGTCTACTTCACATTACACGATTCTCATGATTGAAAGGGATTATGTAGATTTATAGACCGATTAGACTGAGATTTAAGGTGTTGAGGAACCAAGCCGGGGAACTTCGTCCATCCTTGTTCATGAGAAAATAAGAGAAAACAGTGGAAGATATGAATTTCTAAAAATTCTATCTCATGTTTATAGTGAAAAAGAAAGTATGTTCATTGTTGAAAATTGTGAAAAAAATTCGAAAAGGGCTACCTATTACGAATCAGGGGAAGGTCTACCCGTAACCTAAGCTGGAAATGAGAAGTGGTGTGAAAGTCGTCGAAGGAACGGTAAGGCAAATTCTTACCATAGGCATGTCGTTGATCTATACACTCTTAGATCTTTAGTTTCAATGATTCATGAAGAAGGTAATCTTGAAAATTCATGAGATGAACATTCACTATGCACACTAGACCGTACATGTTTGAATTCATCTATTTATCAGTCAATTGGTGGGGATTCTATGTGAAAACTTATTATGTTTAAGAAGTTTAGAATTTCAATTTCCCATCATTAAATTTCTCTGAATTTTGTACTCATGTATCTTGAAGTTTATAGAAGTATAGTTTCCAAGAGAGAGTCGAGTTTTTAAAGAAGTGAATTGTTTCATGCATGTTTTGCTCGGGACTAACAAAATATTGGTTGGGGGTGTGTGTTGAGCTTTAAATTATACATATTCTAACCCCATTTCATCACATACTATACATGATTCCTATGTTTGAAGGCACATCTAATGCATGCTTTTGTGATTGTAGGAATGAAAAAGAGACTTCATTGATTTGGTGCTTAAAGACCATTTTAATACATCATTGAAGACATTAGGAAGATCAACCATGAGGTGGAGTGAAGAAGTAAAGAGAGAAGAAAAGAAAGAAGATGAAAGCAAAGGCCAAAAGGAGGTCTGACCAGTCATGACCGGTCAGCCAGCTAGGCTACCCCCTTCATGTGCATGCTGGACCGTCCCAAGGTGGGTCTGACCGATCATGACCGGTCGGCCAGCCCAGTCGACTGGTCGGCCCCACAGATAGTTACGATATATAGATTTCTAAGTCGGTATCTGGTTCTCCTAGTGCGATAGGGACACGTGGTTTCTCGATTCTTCTCACGCGGTGGTGATTCTAAGCCATAAAGGACACCTTCACTCCCTTCCTAAGGCATCTAGCAACGTGGGGAGCAAAGGGATCAAGACCTAGAAGGCTTCCTAGCCTCCTACAACTAGTTCTTCTTTCTTTTCTAGTTCTAGTTCTATTTTTGTTTATGTTTTCTTTTAGTTAATTCTCAGCTAAAGCTGAGAGGTGAATCTTCTTAGTTTTTAATTATGTTTTAATTCTTTAATTTTGAATTATAATTAAAGTGTTGAATGATTCATTATGATTTGAATAAATTTGATAGTTTTAGATAATTTAGGGAGTTTGTGTGTCAAGTACATGAGTTCTTGTTGGATTTCTGAGATTAGTCAGATTAGTATATGAGTTTTTGGTTATGGAAGCCTTTGATTCGCCGTGATTTTCAGATACGATGAATGCTTCAAGTTCTCCATGAATCAAAACAATGAGCTTTTTATTAGAACTTATGATGGATAGTTCATGTATCTTTTGTGGAATCTGAGATAGATTTGTTGGTTGTTGATGTTAGTTTAATTAAAGTTCTAATCATTGGTTGTATTCAAGTTAGTGACAGGATTTGATGAAGGCTATGGTTGTGATCTCAACTTGATTGGAAAGAGGCTTGGCTTATACAATTGAGTATGCCCAAGGCCTGAGCTTTATTGAGGGAAACAAATCAGCAAACACCCATCTATTTTAGATTATTTATGAAGTCTTGATTGCCATACCTTCCGGTTGGATAGAGACAGAAATTCGATTCCAATTGTGTTAAGAATCGAATCAATAGATTGAACAGGGTTAAGACTAGAAAAAGATCCTTGATGCTCTAGTCTTTCTTGTTCTTAGATTTTTTATTTACTTTTAAAAAACTCTTTTCCTAAACTTCTTAGATTCTAGTTATTAAAATAGTTTGCATTTGTTTACGTCTTTGCTATAGATCGACCTCGGTCTTACTGAGAATTGTTGCTACATCGCAGCCTTGCACTTGAGGTGAGCGAACACCTCTTCAACCGCCAAGTGTGTCCTTTAAAGAGGTGAGGATTTTCCCTTCAAGCCATTCATAGGTTTCTCTTATTTTTCTAAGTTTTCTTTAATATAAGATCTTGTTGCTTGGATTTGTGTGGATGATTCATATTATGCGTTGATAATCGTAGGATTATCATTGAGTTCCATTATATTATCTTGTGGTATGCATATGTGGATGTTTGGATGTGAAAATATAAATATTTTCATATATATGTGAGAACCGTATGTAGATTCATCTTGATTCGTGTTGTATATGTGCTGATGATGCTTATGATGTTATATGCATTGTATGAAACGAAATTATCTATATGAATGTTGTATTAATGTACTCCCCTTGCTCCCATGTTGGTAAAATCACAAGACATAAAGAGATGGAACCCATGTGGGGTATCCATGATGGAAATTTGTGCCTTTGCTTGGTTATGAGATTACAATGAATGTGTGTCAAGGGATCATTATGATTTTATGTTGCTTAAGATAGATCTATGTGCTATACTTGATTATTTTGGCTATGTTGAACAATATGGGTTCTTGAAAACATGATTGGATTATAAGACGGGACATTGAGTGAACATTGATGGTATATGAATCTCATGAGCCGGGGTCAGTGTTATGAACACTAAACCCGTGTTGTCGGCCTATGCAGGGTTGCTCGCGACTCCCATAGTGACCATTTAGTTATATTTAAAATGAATGTATATGAAACTACTTAACTAAAGGTGAAATTAATTTCATGCATTCACTTGGCTCCATGTGGGTGTACGGGATTGGAAAATTGCTAGAGCTTCCTACTTCTCCCGTACACTATCTCGTGAGATTTGGGCTTGCGCATCCCACCTCTCACTTGGTCTGGTAAAACTATGGGCTTATGTGTTCCAGAAACCTCTAGTGGCTGGTGGCTAATGTGAAGTCGTAATAGGGAGTTTCTCGCTTCATGTATTATGATTCTAACCAGGGTGCCTTAGGTAAAGCATGCATCTCATCCATCGCATTAATAAGATTTTCTTTATATATTTTGATTTAGTTAATATTATCTTCTCGCTTGCATATACTCTGTGTTATCATTGTTATCAAGATTGTCTTGGAGGGATATACCTCACTATGATAGCGATTAACACTATCCAAACACATCTCAGGTGATCCAAGTAAATATCCAACAGATAAACTAAATTATACGAAAGTTTGTGGCAACAGATGATGGATGATGTAGTCGGAGAGGCGTCATGAATATTTTACTTGTTTAAGTATTTTAGAATAGTTTACTAATTCCAACAAAATTGTAATAAGACTTTCCAGTAAATGTAATAATTGAATATTCTATTTGATTCATTTTATGGACATTTTGTGTTAACTTAATATATAAATCATAAAGTAAGATAATTTTTTTCCGTCACTATGCTTGGAAGCCACAAGTATTAAATGTTTGAATGATTAATGGAATGCAAATGATTTTTTTCTTGGCGCATTCCAGTCAACACCGGCGAACTCAGCTCAGCATGGTATCCACGAGAGTAAAAAATCTCAGGGCGTTACACACAAACTCTTAAAATTGTCTAAAAATATCAACTTTATTTAAACTAGAACTTGAAAAAAAAAAGCTTAGAGTACTTGCATGAACAAATTAAATATTAAAACTAGCTACAAGCGTTACCTCTTAGGTCTAGCTAAGAGGCCTAGCCAATCATGGACATGATTGAACTAAAAATAAAAGAAAAGGTAAGAAAAACATGAACTAAAAAACAAACTAGAAGAACTTTGAGTTGCAGAAGCTCGATTTTGAATTCCTTCACCTCCAGCATGTCTAAGACTCTTATAGCAAAATTCACCAACCGACTTGGAATCTTCAAGAACTGCGTAAGTTATCCGAACTTCAAAGTTGGTCAACGAGTGATCGGTGATGGGCTCCGACCGATTGGTGCTCAATCAGCAACAAACATAACTAATTTTCAAAAACTCCTTGGACTCTTGATAGCCGGTCAGCAAACGGTCGGTGAGATCCAAGGACCGGTCGTAAATGACCAAAAATATTCTAGTAAGGTTTCCTCTAAAATATAAATTTTCACTGAATTTATGGTCAGTCGATCAGAGTGTCCGACCGGTCAGTGGCTTTGGACGATCGGTCGGTGGCTTTGTAGCGACCGGTTGTTAATACTGTTTTTTTTTTAAATTTTTCTTCATACTTTCTTTATTGCTTCTTTTCTTTTACCTCTTGACTCTTCTTCCTTTTATCTTTAATGTGCTTTAAAAGGTCCTAGTTAACATCAAAATCATGAGGTCTATCTCTCTTTCCTACAAGCACAAATACATATATAAGATGCCTTCTTTAAACTGTAAACCATGCATAATGTGTGATGAATTGGGGTTAGAATATACACAATTCATACTTAAACACAAAAAAATGGGCAAGCTGAGATATCTAATTAGGAAATCAAGCACATTCTCGAGAAAACGGTTAACCCCGATCGTAAGAATTGATCGCTCAGATTAACCGATGCGCTTTGACTTACCGTATTGCATATAAAAATTCAATTGAAATGTCTCCCTATAAACTTGTCTATGGGAAAGCTTACTACTTGCCCGTGGAACTTGAACACGAAGCCTACTGGGCAATCTAGACATTGAACTTTAATGTTAACAAGGCTAGCTCGCTGAGAAAACTTTAATTAAATGAGTTTGACGAGATCCAGAATGATGCCTATAAGAGTTCTGGAATTTACAAGAGTTGAATGAAAGCTTTTCATGACAAACATATCTTTAGGAAATCATTCAAACCTGGAAACAAGATACTCTTGTACAATTCCAGACTCCACTTATTTCTGGGCAAATTAAGATATCGATGGACTAGTCCTTTCATTGTTAAAACATTATATCCTCATGGGGTTGTCGAGATAGATCAGAATCCCACTAACGGTAACGTTTTCAAAATTAATGGACAAATGCTGAAACATTTTATGAAAAAGTTTGTTTCAGAGGACATGTCCATCTCTCTGACAGATCCTATGTATTTACTGAGCCATGAATTGTGCATATCTGAACCCCAATTCATAGCATAATTGCATAGTTAAAGTTGTTAAAGTTAATAACTTATGCTTGCTTTTATATT